>JAQMYF010000001.1:20136810-20165199 GCA_030014195.1 Neosilurus mollespiculum
TAGATATTCTCTTAAGAAAGCCAAAACTTCACTTTTACTACTTAAATGTTCAGGTTTGAGGGTTTGTTAACATTTTGAATTGACCAAGAGCACTATATAGATGTATAATAACAATTAATCCTCAAAAATACAACTTGCCTAATAATTGTGCACACAGTGTATCTATACATCTTCATCTTAATCCGTGGTCGGGTCGCAGGGGCAGCACCCTAAGCAGTAAGGTTCATACGTCCCACTCCCCAGCCATTTCCTCCAGCTCTTCCGGGGGGACACCTAGGCATTCCCAAACCAGCCGAGAGGCATAGTTCCTCTAGCGTGTTCTGGGTCGACCCCGGGGTCTCTTTCTGTTTGGACATGCCTGAAACACCACACCAGGGAGGTGTTGAGAAGGAGGAAGCAGGAATTTTTGGCAGGGGTTATTGAGTGCATGTGACATTATAAATGCTCATACATTACAAATGGGACTTAACAGGGAGGGTTGCTAGAAAAGAGCCAAATCTCAATTGAGCTTTGGCAAAATGCACCTTAAAAGATTCTGAAACCAAACGGGTAAAAATGTGTTGAGACCAAAATTTAACCATCCAAAGAACACCATACCTAGAGTAAAGCAGGGCGGTGATAGCATCATATTGTTGGGGTGTTTCTCTGCAGCAGGGACTGGGACACTTGTCAAGATGGAAGGAAAATGGATTGAGTAAAATACTGTCAAATACTTGAGCAAAACCTGCTGCCATCTGATTGAAAGCTGTCAACTGGAAGAAGGTTTAACTTCCGACATGATAATGACCCGAAGCACACAGCAACGCTGACCACGCAGTGGCTGAAGGCTGAATGTCCTCAAGTGGCCTAGTCAGAGCCCAGATTTAATCCTTACTGACAATCTGTGAAATTACTTGAAGATGGTCACAAAAAGTCACCATCCCATTTGACTGAGCTCGAACAGAAAGAGTAGGCAAATATTGCACAGTCTAGAAATGTGCAAAGTTGGTAGAGAAGTATCCAAACAGCTTGCATGATAGGAGATTGCATGTATGATTGACAGAAGAGTGTTAAGAATATAAGCTGTGAAAGGTACATGTGTGTGTGTATATGTGTGTGATGGTGAGAGAGAGAGAGAAGGAAGTGCAATGCTGAGGCCTTAAAATATGACAAAAGAAAGATTCTGTAATTCCTGGTGCACCTTTATTGGTTCAGAAACAATACATACCTGTGAAAATTTTTGGAAGGCTCTTGATACTGTACATCCAATCCCATAGCTGTTGACCAGCTTCACCATCACCCTGTCCAGTTTCTTTAATTCAAGTCTTCAGAATGTAACAGAAATATACTAAACAAAATTTGTAAAGAATAAAAATTTCATTTAAAAAAACCTTTTCAAAACTCAACAAAAATGTTTTCCATATTTTCAAATGGCAATAAATATGGATCATAGACATCTTAACTATACACAATATCATAGCACATCTTATTAGCTATATAAAAAATATGACTTCAGTGCAATTTCATTGCAAATCCTTTGCACTCCATCTCAGACTTCAGTACAAACTGCTTTCTTTTACCCTGACTTGCGTTTAGAAAAACTATTGTAACAAATGCCAACTAAAACACAAATGATATATTTATAAAATAATTCATGACCTCTCATCTTTTCTACACTTCAAGAAAGAAATCCTGACAGGAAAGGCACACATAACTATATTTTGAGTAATACTAGAACAAGGGAGAAGATATTGGAATTATGCTTGGTTTAAGTGTTCAACTTGGTCATTTATAAATGTTTATAGTTAATTTTAAGAAATATTTTACATAGATGTATTTAAATAGATACATTAGAATTTAATGTAATGTCAGTAAATATTCAGGGACACAAGTGATCGATTTTACAGAAACATTTTGTCCAACGGAAAAGTGCATCATTTCAATCTTGAATATTTGAAAAAACAAACATTTAACAAGATACCAACAGTATTGAAAAGTTGTATAAAAATGTAGCATTACAAAACAAAAAGAACAATAACAAATCCAACGAGTTTGAGATTAAGCCTAAAGGCTATTAAGTGCTGTCTGGACTGCTATCCTGGCTCTGATCCGAGGGGAAAGATTTCTCTTCTGCAGTCTCTTCTGGAGTTGGGTCATTTTTGGACTGGCATTGTTTCGGCTCCTCTGGCTCTGAATATTCACTATTTTTGTGTAAGGAGGCCCTGGATTCCTTCTCAGGGACATTAGAGCTGCTCTTATTTCCTTCAATGGTATCTTGACCCTCTTCTTGAGATGTCTCAGGAACAACTGTGTGAGTCTTGGAGGGCCATGAGCTGCCATATTGTTTACAATCTTTCTTAGCTTGCTTCCCAGAGTCATATGGTGGAGAAGATTTTGCTGTTGTGGATTTTGTAGCAAGACAGTGCAACCTTAATGGTCTGGTTTCGTCTTCTAGTAACCGTGTCCCACTAAAACTCTGGCTTGGTTCAGATTTCAAGCTCCATGATGTGCTCCATGAGCTCTTGCTTAGTGACAAAGTGAACTCCACATTGGGAGAGCTGGAGGATCGGGTGGAAGAAGAGGCTCGCTCCAGTTTGGGGCAGGATCTAGGTCTAAGCTGCACCATCTGGATTCCTCCAATTGGGATCATATGGTAAGGCATGCGGGCCTGCTGCTGTGAATGTAAGGGGAGGTGGCTAAACATGCGGTCCATAGTTCTTGATGGGATTGGTACATGGGTAGGAGGGTCACTGTGAGGGAATTGCAGGGCAGAGGGCACCAGGCTGGCACGTGGAGGGCTCAACCTCTGTGAAGCCTGTGCACTACTGGATGTACTAGGTCTCTCCTGTAGAGGGAGACAAGTGAATACTTCACACTCAAACTTCCATCACTTTTTTGCTTTCGATATTCATGGAACACATTTACTCATGACTAAATTGTACCTTCACTGCTTTCTTACAAGATAAACTGATCACTTAAACATGGTGTTTACAAGGCTATTTTATGAGAAGTGGAAAGAAAAATAAGAGTGTACATTAAGACGGCGTCAAAGGATCCAAAATTCCACAAGAGTAATGACAAACCCACAGATGGTTTATAGTCAACCAATCTGGCTGGACAACATTTATTTTTAGATGTGATGAATCAGTATAACCACCTTACTTTGACTTTGACTGATACAAACGAATTATTGTCAAAAATATTTGTATACAACTTAACAATAGACATGGTCACCAAATCGCTCTACAGAAACCTGAATCTAATGAGAATACCAGAGGCAGCAGGTAATGCTCCTTGGCTGACAAAAAAAGCTTGAGGAACCAGACACAGAAACAAACCAGTCTTTTTAAAATAGATAATACCTTCACTTGTATAGTGTGTTTTAAGCCAGGTGGCACAAAGTGCTTAACATCATAAAAAAAAAAAAAGAAGGTAACCTAAATATTTAAGGTAAATACAACAAGTAAGCCTTGGTCAGCTATTCACAGACGTGTAGCTGTTTGATAGGACACCAATGATGTAGATAGATTCTCTGGAGCCAAATCATGTCAAGTTTTAAATGTGATCAATAAATTATTTAAATCAATTCTGAATTGAACAGGTAGCCAGGGAAGAGATCACAAAATTCGGATAGTATGCCCACAAACCCTTCATCTTTAAGTAGTCAGGATACAGCTGTTCATGGCAGAAATAAGGCATTGCAATAGTCCAGGCAAAAATTTCTCTATGACTGTATGATATTCTCGAACTCTCTGCAATATCTCTTTTATCTCTAAGATAAAAATGAGAGTTTGGAGATGAGGCAATAATTATTTCTGTTTGACTGTTTAAGGTTTGTTTTTTTAAACAAAGGTTGTACCAGAGATTTTAAAATAGACTTTCTGGGTGACAACAATGACATCATGTTCACTACAATATTTAAAAGGCAAACCATACTAAATAGTTTGAAAAGTTGCATGAATCTCTAACTAGTATTCATAAAACTCACCTGCTGGCTCTCTCTGGACTTCGTGCTTGGTTCCCAGTGGAAGTGCCCAGGAGAGCTGTGAGCTCTGTGTTGGGTTCTGAATGGTGTTGGAGAGAGTCGGGCTCTGGAGCTCCTGTAGCGAGCAGGAGAAAGTGGCCTCAGTGGGGAGAAAGACCTGAGTGGGGACATTGTGAGAGGAGATGGGCCTCTTTCAGGGGATGGAGAAAGATGTCGACAGGGAGATGACAGCTCCAGCCTTGGGGAGGCACTCCGAAGAGGTGAGCCTTCACTAGCAGGAGAGAATGCTTGGGGAGAATGCTCCCAGATCTTAGAAGAGAACAGTGCCCTCTTGGTGTCTGGAGATACAGCTTGTCCACTCGTCCATGGCTGGACAGGAGAAAGCTGCTTTTCTTTTTCTTCTCGATCTGAATAAGTAAGGCTTGTGGGACCGGTCTGTGAGCCTGGACCACTGTCTGACTGGTGGGTATCTGTAGAGCAGGATGAAGGAGCATCTTCATGGGAGGACAACTCCTCCTCTTCATCATCTTCATCATCCTCATCTTCGGAGTCTTCAATGTCAGAGAACTGGTGCTCCTCCTGATCCTCTGACTCATAAACATGCCCCTCACTGGTTCCTGACACACACAAAGGGCATTGGGTTTAAATAGAGTCGGGCATATGAAATGCCAAGTAAACTTATTAGGATATACAGTAGTGTGCAGTGAAGATTATACACCACCACTTTTGTCTAAAAGGGCTCCTTATAAAAAGAAGTAAAAGATTATTTCTCTATAATTTTTTGTTGAAAATGTATTGAACAATTCTATTGTAGGCAACAAGAACCAAAAAAAAAAATCATTCCGACAAGTATATTGAGGTACAAGTATGGCCAATAAACAAAAACACTGAAAATACCAATTTTTCAGAAAAATAAACAGAGTGATTGCCTAATTCTCCAACAAAGCCGACAGGTTTCTTCAAACTGTCAAAACAATCTCCTTTATAAGGCAAAACTCAAAATGAGTTGGAGTACTGCTGTGAGGTGTCATCAACTTGGTTACTATATATATCTACAGAAAAAAAAATCTGTTCTTTAAAAATACATTTCTCAGTTTAATACATATATGATTATGATCAGTTTAATGGCCATCACAAATAGCTTGCTGACTTTAGGTTAAAATAGCAATCATACATCAGTCCATAAACCATTCATACGCTACTGTTAATCAATAAGAATAATATGTGTTTGAGAGTGCACCAGTGTATCTCCACATACTACCTGGTTCCTCAGTCTCCAACTCATCTACAGATGATTCAGACACACCTTTCTCCAGGCATTTCTTCCCATGTGCCTTCGATTTCATGTGTTTAGTGAGGTTCCCTGGCAGGAGATAAATTAATAGAGGAGCAATATGAAAAATTCAATTAAGTATTATAGATTATATGAAGGTATCATTTACCAAAAGCAGTAATGCATTATGGATTTTATTTTATACTCTTATTTGTTTTTTTGTGGTTAAGATCTGCTGAATAGTCATGTAAAGTAGCAGAGCAATGTATCATAAAACCATGTGACTCACCTTTTGTTTTGAAGGCAAAGTTGCAGTGCTTACAGACATAGGGACGGATATCTGTGTGAGTGCGAATGTGCTTCTTCAGCATGCTGGGCTTTTTACAACGGATCCCACACTCACCACACACATACTTCCCCCTTCCTCTTCCTCTCACATACACATACTCTTCATTAGATTTGTACCTACAGAGACAGAGACACAAAAATGTATACTTTTTATTTGGGATCTTAGTAACTATTTATTAAAATATACCACAGGGGTTCAGACTCTCCCGCCTAAAGGACCTTTTCATAATATGCCAATATAGAACAAGCATGCCAAGATTAAAAGCCCCACCTTCAGCACACGGCAAGTAAATGTCCAAAAACCCAATATACTGTTTTGCCTCTGTGACCATGAAAAGTAGGTCAAGGTCACTCACACACAAACTCAGCCTAGCACTCGTAGTAGTGAACAAGCATACCAAGTTTGAAAGCCCCAGCTTCAACACGCGACAAGTAAATGTCTGGAAACTAAATTTTAAAGGACAGATGGGCAGAAGGACCAAACACATTCCTATAGCTCCTGATGGGAGAGAGCTAAAAAATTACAAGCTATCGTTTCACTCTCCCAGGATTCTATAGACCCCTTCTTGCTGCCAGCAAAAAAAAAATTCCATGTTAATGCATGGTATACTATGGTGTACTTTATAAAAGCGAGACATCTAGCTATTGCTAAAGCCCAAAGTCAGCAATATATGAACAATTAGCTTATTGTTAGTCTTAAAAGATATTTAATGGGTTTGTCTAATTGTAACCAGCTTGCTGCTGTTAGTGTTTCTTTGTCTTTACTGACTAAGATATACGCACAGAGCTCTTATACTGCACAACAGAAAAGCATTTGTACTATCTTTGGAAAGATGTGGCTTTAAATCTTGATGCTATAGCCAGCCATTGGATGGGGACCAAAAACATAATCAGCCATGCTCTCCAAGTGTGAGGGATGGTAATACTCTCACCTGTCAATCAAAATGTGTGCTTGTTTAAGCAGAATATTTGCTGTTCAGAGCTGTTCAGATGCACTGCTAGGTGGGTCAATCTGGGATAAACAGCAACATTTCCGGGATATAGAATCTCAAAATAAAAGTTGTCTTTCTGGTTAGTTTTTGTTACTAATACAATTTTTAAAAGAATTTCTTCACATAAAATGTTTGCTACACTCATGCTGATTGTCTACAAAAACATTGTATGATGCAGATATCATTAGATAAATTAATTGCATTAGTTAAGCGTGATGGACGTTGCCCAGTTACCCGGTTGTCGGTTCCCTGAATTTATTTTTTCATTACATGATACAGTGGAATTTATAATGGCTAATATACTAGACATTGGAATTAAGTAAACATTTAAAGTAAATTCATGAATTTCAAAGCTTTTTTACTTCCATCTAGGCAAGAACTAAATAAATACAGACGAATTTGAGATTCTATATCATGGAAATGTTGCTGTTTATCCAAGAATGAGCCATGTACCATATGCAGCAGTATGAAAATTTGAAGTTGTTGGCTTCACATGTATCCTAATATGCATATGCTTCCTTGTGAAATCAACCTCATTTAAAACTGCACATGCGCACACAATAAAGACATGTTATACAGGGATCACTTGCATTAGTGCTGCCGACATGCCACCACACAAACGAATGACTTCTCCGAAGTCTGAAAAGAAGATGCAACTTGGATGGTCCGCAAGTTAACACAGATGCATTACCTAACCTTCGCAGATAACCCCCCAAGTACTTTTCAATATTGCCGACATTCCTAGGTACATCCGCTGATTATCGGAGAATGTCCCCCGTATCTTTCCAGAACATCTTGAGTCATCGCCGATTACTCACAGACATCGTTTAGGGGACATTACCCGAAGATTTCTTGAAATACCCGAAGCACCTGTATACGTTTGCAGGAACATCACCGATGCATATTAAGTGAAATTTAACATGGGACCGCTCATGAATTTTGCAACAAAAATCAGCGACATCCCGAGCCATCGGAAGAAAATTTGTCTATTTCAACATCGCCGATGACTTTTCTCCAGTGGGACCTAGGCATTACATACTATGTACTACCTTGCCCTAAGATATGGGGTCTTATTTTAGCTTTGATGTCAAAATGCATCGCATATCAGAAGACCTACAGTACTATATATGCTATAATACTAATATACAGTGGTGCTTGAAAGTTTGTGAACCCTTACAAATTTTATACATTTCTGCATTAATGAAACAATAAAAACAATATCAGATTTTCATTAAAAGTAGATAGAGAGAACCCAGTTAAATAAATGGGACAAAAATATTTTACTTGGTCATTTATTTATTGAGGAAAATGATCCAATATTTCATATCTGTGAGTGGCAAAAGTATGTGAACCTTTGATTTCAGTATCTGGTGTGACCTGCAGCTAAACGTTTTCCATATCTGTTGATCAGTCCTGCACAACGGCTTGGAGGAATTTTAGCCTGTTTTTCTCTACAGAACAGCTTCAACTCTGGGATGTTGGTGGGCTTCCTCGCATGAACTGCTTGCTTAAGGTCCTTCCACAACATTAAGCCATCCTGGCCTAGATGCAGCAAAGCAGTCCCAAACCATGAAACTACCCCTAACATGTTTCACAGATGGGATAAGGTTCTTATGCTGGAATTCACTGTGTTCCTTTCTCTAAACATAACGCTTCTCATTTAAACCAAAAATGCCATGATACACTTCCACAAACATGTGTTGACATTTTGATATATCCGCGTTCTTTAAATCAAACAAAGTGCCCACTCACACCTGATTGTCATCCCATTGATTAAAAAAGTCCCGACTCTAATTTCACCTTTAAATTACTTGCTTATCCTTGAGTTTCACAAACTTTTGCCACTCACAGATATGCAATATTGGATTATTTTCCTCAATAAATAAATGACCAAGTAAAATATTTTTGTCTCATTTGTTTGACTGTGTTATTATTATCTTCTTTTAGGACTTGCTTGAAAGTCAAGTTTCAAGTTCGGTCATATTTATGCAGAAATGTATACAAATTTTACACTGTATATCACATACACACATACATTTAACTCTTATGAACAGAATATGAGGTATATATCACAGACTATTCATTTTAGTACCATTTACTGAGCCTAAGGAGCATAAGTGTTAGTATGTAGTACACAAGCACCTGAGCTAAAAAGCACAGATGATTTTATGGTTTATTTTTATTATTATTGTTAAATCATGACAGGCGCAGACAAGCTTAAAAGCTGTGCAATGGCGCCTTAAACCATTTACAGGGTTTTGGTAGTACTATGCAAAAACACAATGTAAAGCAAACTAAAATGAGATTTTTATGGTTTATTTTTATTATGATTTTTAAAATAAGAATAGATGCAGGTTTATAGTTTATATTTACATATTTTAATGGTGACGGAGACTGTTCAGGTAAAAGCTAATGGAGCAGAGTGGACATGGGAGGGAAGATGGGAGAACAAGAGTGGGTTCTTAATTAGAGCGCTGTGAAGGTGTATTTGCACACTAACTCATTCTGCCTTCTTGAGTGCCCATGAAAAACTGACTTCATTCGTGCCACTCCCATGTAGTATAGTGTATACGCACACATCTATATACTCACATACATATAGTATATACTACATGGGAATGGCACGAATGAAGTCAAAATGATCAGTTTTTCACTGGAAATTTTTTTTATTAAAAAAAAAAATTATATTAAACTATTACAGCCTTGCAGACCATTGGCATTCTATCTGTCGATTTGTCAAAGTAATATAAAGAAATTTCACCCCATGCTTCCTGAAGCACCTCCCACAAGTTGAACTGGCTCAATGGGCACTTCATCCGTACCATACGGTCAAGCTGCTCTCCCACAACAGCTCAGTAGGGTTGAGATCCGGTGATGGCGTTGGCCACTTCATTATTGACAGAATACCAGCTGACTGCTTTTTCTCTGTATAGTTCTTGCGCAGTTTGGAGCTTTGTAATGTTGTAGGAGGAAACCAAGTCCATTCTAGCGGTCTACAGGGTATGGCATGGTGTTGCATAATGGAGTGATAGCCTTCTTTGTTTAATATCACTTTTACCCTGTACAAATCTCTCACTTTATTACCTCCAAAGCACCCCAATCACATTTCCGCCACCGTGTTTGACAGATGGCATCAAGCACTCATCCAGCAACTTGTCATTTGTTCTGAACTTAAATGTTCTTCTTTGTGACCTAAACACCTCAAACTTAGATTCATCTATCTATAGCACTTTCCCCCCACAAATCTTTCTCTGTCCAGTGTCTGTGTTCTGTTGCATATCTTAATATTTTCCTTTCATTGACCAGTCTCAGGCTTTTTTCTTTTAACTCTAACCAGAAGGCTGGTATCCAGAAGTGGAGTTCAGACTGGTGTTTTGCGGGTACTATTAACAAAGCTGCCTCATTAGGAGTCTATTTTTTAAACTAGAGACTCTGTAATTGCTCTTGCACAGCTGTAAACCAAGGCCTCAGACTTCTCTTTCTATCCTGGTTGGAGTCAGTTTGTGCTGTTCTGTAAATGGAGTTGTACACACTGCTGTATGAGATCTTCGGTTTGTTGGCAGT
The DNA here is from genome assembly GCA_030014195.1 of Neosilurus mollespiculum. Lineage (NCBI taxonomy): Eukaryota > Metazoa > Chordata > Actinopteri > Siluriformes > Plotosidae > Neosilurus > Neosilurus mollespiculum. Next base: position 20,146,952 of record JAQMYF010000001.1, read on the forward strand.
TTCTTGTATGGAATAGCCTTCATTTTTCAGAACTAATATAAACTGGAGAATATCAGAACAAAGTTATATGAGTCTATAATCAAATTCACAAATTCGGATTCTCTAGATATTTAACTAGCCTAAAAATAGGCCAATTGTATTGCTTCCTTAATCAGCATAACAGTACAATCTGCATAATCTGCATAATCAGCATAATCTGTGCTGAGATATTTGCGAAATGGTATTATAATTTTAATTTTGTATAATTTCGGCCTTTAACATGGCAAACTTGGATTAGCTAACACAATGTGCCATTGGAACACAAGTATGATAGTTGCTGAAATGGGCCTCTGAACATCTCTGTAGACATTCCATTAAAAATTCAGCTGTTTCCACTAATAAGAGCAATGTACAATATCAACAGGGTGTAAACCGTCTTTCTGATCAATTTAATCGTTTTTAGAAAAAAAAAAGTAAATTTCAATTGACCACAAAACTTTTAAATTTACATATATGTTTGTGTGTCTTATGAAAATTGTATCATTATTGAAAAAAAATCATCTATTTCAACCAATGCTATACTAACATAATAGCTTTTATTAGTTTGTAATGGATTTATACTCAAAACTCTGTAAAGGGAAATGTTTTTCTTCTTACCACACTGAGCAGTACTCAGAACTAAATATAAAGCAAATGACCTAATCTCCCTGTGGATTCATGTGGAGCAGTATCATAGGCATCATTCCAGAGAAGCCTATGAACCTAAAAACCAGTCATCAATCAATACACACTCATTTTTGAGCTGATGCAATTTCAATAAGCAGCAGATTTGAAGCAAAACTGTTTTCTCTCCCAAGATAACATTGTTCTCTTCATATTTTTGTCTGTTTCTGAAGTCTACATCCCAAAAAACAACAACAAAAAAACAGAGATAGTACTAAAAATAAGTATACCATGCCTTTGTCACTCAACTGATATAATGTAAACTTAATTTTAATTTTTTTAATTACATTTTAGAATTCAATTATAATTAAAATTAAAAACAAACTTCCTATCTACACACATTATACAAACATGATTCTATAATATTAATAACATGTAAACAAGACTATTAGGCAAGCATATTAGACAGTGAAATAACTATACACAATGAATAAATATACATTCTTAAAGCCAAATAACCAACCACTCACCCTCCCTCAAAGATGCAGACACGCAGTGGCTCACTGTGCTTTGAGGTGGAAGGGGTCTCCTCTGTACTTCTCATTTCTTCTTCAACCCTTCTATTTGGTGTCTCTTCCTTCTCTTTGACATGAATGCTCAGTGTTTTGGCATGTACCTGTACCCCACATTGACATAACATGACATCTACACGCTATAATACTGAACTATATATAGTAATACTAAAATCACAACAAATTAGCAAATAAAGATGGAAGGCAGTCTATTTGCAGTAAATTACAATAATATTTACCTCTGATACCCTGGGTTTTTTGTTGTCAACCAACTTGTCAGTTGTCTGCGGTGGTGTTGTAGCCATGGTGTATACCTCAGAGGAGTACATTTGCTTTGAACACAGTAGTGACAATACTATTTTGGTTGACAGACCAGGTAGATTGGGGTTATACATGCTCACACTCCAAGAGGAATAAACCGATGTTTGAGGATTTGTGTTTGAAGATGGGTTAGGTTTAGTATAATTCAGGTAGCACCAACTCACTGATGTACTGGTGTGTAGACTGGGATACAAGGGGTCAGTGGAGTCTCTGGATCTCTCTGGAATCTCAACCACTGAGACAGATCTGTGACCTTCTTCCTGCTCTTCCTCTTTTTTAAGTCCAGTTTCCACCTGGGAAATCTCCGTTTTATTCACCAGAAATGGAGTTTTCTCCTCTTCTCGCACTTGTTCTTTCTCCTCAATTACCTCTACTCGTTTTCTGTTACTTTGAACCCCCTTGTCTGTTCCTTGGTTTTCCTCCAGAAATTTCTCACAACTTTTATTTTCAACTCCACTTTCTTCGGCTTCTTCTTCCTCCTTTATTCGTTTCTGTTGTCGTTGTGCTTCTAAGCTAAGTTCTAGACTACCTGCTGGAGAAAGCATTCGCTTACTACCTCCAGCACCAGGTGGCCCGCAACAATCATCAGATGCAGGTTCTGCCCGAAATTCTAAAGGAAGGGATAAAGGAATGCAGGTATTAAGATTACTAGTAGGGAGCCTTAGGTAAGATCTTTGAAGCTTACTGCCTTCAAACTTCTCCATGATGACCATAGCTGTACAGCAAATTGGTTGCTGAGAGCGTGTTGTGGCTAAAATTTGTGAAATCGTTGTGTACATGGCACTAGCATATGTAGGAATATGAGTTTGTAAGCGCACAGGCACCACCAGTGACACCACTGGTCTAAGTTGCTCAAGGCAAGTAGCAATGATGGGGCGAGGAGGGTGCCAAGTGACAAGTTGGTGATATGGAGAACCTCTCCTATGTGTAGGGGAAGAAGAACTAGATTCACCAGAGGGTGAAGCCAAAGAATCCTGAATAATTAGACCACTTGTCGGGTACTGCAGAGACAGCAAAGCAGGAAAAGGCTGAATAGGAAGGCCTAGGCGCTCAGCTACATGAAACTGTCTTGGATGAAATGAAGATGGCACTGTTTGAATAAGAGCCTGCTGAAGCATATCACTAGAAAGGACCTCAGATATTGTTGTGATTGGTAGAAGTTCAGTTATCTGTTGGGAGGAAAAGGTTTCTGGGCTAGTCAGAGGATAAACTGTAGTTGAAAGGGGGATGGAAGTTTGAAAAAGCTGCAGAGTTTTGCCCAAAGTCTCTGGGCTCAGTCTAGATGTACTGCTTGCTGTGTGCTCGTGAACTGTAAGGGCAGCATGGCCAGGATAAGACTGATGGATGCTGGATGATGAGTCTTCCTGATCAGGCTTCTCAAGGGTTGCATGTTTCACCAAGAGACATTTTCGCCTCTCTTTCCAAGATGATGACGTAGGTCTTGGAGACAGGGATCCACAGTCAAATGACTTACTTCTTGTCTCTACTATCTGGGCAGGGTGTGGTGGACTTGTGGGAGCCTGCTCAGAGGCAGAGCGATGCATTTCCCTGTGATAATGTTGATAGACACCTGGTACTGTCAGCATGTGGGACCCTTGAAAGCTCCATGTACCAGAATGTATTTCAGGGTCAATCTTTCCAGCTTCATCCAAAGATGTAGATCGACTGGAGGTGTGAGAAACATTACTCTCTTGGCTAGGACTGCGTGGTAGGGAAACTGATTCAAAACTAGATTCTCCTGATGATTGGAGTGCCTCTGCTAAACGGAGACGTTTCTTTTTTGGTGGCAGCTTCTCTGCAGGAAGCTGAGCCAGACTTTGACTACGCTGAGGCCACTGGAACTCGTCCTTCTCTAATTCCCTTGGGATATATGTACCTGATGTAGGTGAGCCCATTTCAGGATCTGGTTCTTTTGTCACCAAGATCTCTGGCACTTGAATTTTGGGCTGTCGAACTAACCTGGATGTGGAGGTTTGCTTGGGCTCCTGTGATTTTTTATGTTCAAGTTGTGACTCCAGAATTTCTATGGACATACTTTCCTGTTTTTCAAACGAGCTGGTGTGTTGGATTACTGATATTTCTTTGTAAGGGCCAATTTTTTCTGTTTCAATTTGTGGTTTAGTACCTGAGAAGCCTTGCGAATCATCTTTATTTCCTATTGCTGATGTGGTGGGATGGCTGCTAAAGGATATAGCTGCTGGACCTGGACTAGGAGGATCCTCCTCTAGACTTTCTTCTTTTCTTCTTTTTCGTATAGCCATAGCCATTGCTTTAAACTTATAGTGCATTATTTGTCGATGATCTTCTTGTGCAGCAGCCACTTTTTCACCTGGATGTTCCTGTGAAGTTTTATTCATACAAGACACTCTATGTGCTTCAAAATTGTCTTGTTTTTTCAAGTGAGTTCCACATATCTCACACTCATTAAGTTGCATTCCCTTTTGCTGATTCCATCCAGACTCTGGGGAAACAGAGGAACTAGCTTCTGCTGTAAGGTCCAGTCCAACTGGCATTTCAATGGCAGGCTGGCGTCTTAACATCCGTTGATGGTGGCCAACCCTTAGCTCAACTGATGCTGCTTGTTGCTCATCAAAAGACTGGCTGAGACGAAAGTTGTGTGAAGATGAGCTGGCTGGATCATCTTTGCCACTAGAGGATGGAAATGACTGGCTTCTCAGAAGAACACCACCTGGATAATAGCTAGTAGGTGTGCCTTCAAATAACTGTGAATGCTGTACATCAGTGGCATAACCACTTCGAACAATTTGTCCAGTAGTGCCACTAGTGCAAGTAAAATCTTCCTTTGGATCTTTTGGTGAAGAAAACTTAGCAGACTCAATACTACTTCTCCTAGAGAGGGAAGAACGTCTAGGTTTGACACTGTCAATTTCACTTGTGTCAACTACAGCTTCATTTATAGTAATTAATTTTGTAATGTGTTCAATGACTTGCGTCTTAGGCACAGAGAAAGGGATGGATTTTTCCTCATGCCCCAGAGAGGATGAGGATGATGACGGAAGATGTTGGTGTGGAATTCTTTGTTGTTGGCCTAATCGCCCATACTTTCCTAAAATAATTTCAGCATAGGATTTAACATTGGCATTTGGGGGGCTTACCTGGGATAATTCAGCACTGCCATAGCTAGAAAAGTAGCCAGATTCAGTACTGCCCTTACTACCAGGTCCCAATGAAGATGATGTGCTCTCATCTGGTGATTCCATGGGAGCTCTTTTCCTTTCACTAAGTCGCATAGCCAATCTCTGTTTGATTGCCTGGGAGTCCTCTGTTCTTGAACCTTCTTCTGAAAATGAAATTTCAACCTTGGAGCTTTTTCTTAAAGCTGGCCTGTCTTGAGAAGTAGATGGTAGATGCTGACCAGTCTCATCTTCAGACTCTGTGCTATCTGCTTCTGTTGCTTCTTCCTGTTCATCTCCTACTGTACCACTTTCAACCCCACTGAGACCATATTCCTCACGTCGAGATGCTAGGCCAGCTTTTATTCGATGGGCATGGGATTTACGATGTTTGTACAGGTTACTTTTAGTCTTAAATGAGAAACTGCAAGGAACACAAGGGTAGGGTCTTTCTCCTGTGTGGGAACGAATATGTTTTTGGAGGACACTTGGTTTTGCACATGGCCTACCACAGTATGAGCACACGTACTTCCCTGGCTTTTGGGGCTTACGTTCCCTTTTAGATGTGGATCCTGTTTGTAATTCCTGAATAGGGCAAGATGGAATACTCTGAAGATGAGGGACTGTGGTAGAAGATTCAAGAGATGATGAGGGACCTGGGACATCTTGTAATTGCCAAGCTTCCCCCATCTGAGACTGCTGTTGGTGCTGCCTCTGAAGTAAACCAGGGCGTTTTGGCTGCTTTTTTTGATGCCGGCCATGTGATCCATGGAGTGGTTGTGAGGTAGCTGGTTCCTGTATCTGAGGAAACGTACCTCTGAGAGAATTTTCAGACAGAGCTTGTTGTCCACCAGATCGGTCCCCATCAGACGGTAGGCTACGCTCTGCCTCCATAGAATGTGGGGAGGAAGCCTTATGGACAAACTGGGAATGGTTTTATGACCAACTGTCCCCTTACCATTATTTCCCACAGCACAGAAACATCTTGAAAATAATAGCACATGACTTGTAAAGTATGTACAAGAATGCACTTATTTATGTCAAAATTCATTCATCAGATGAAGAAATCAATCTGAGCCAAAACAAAGATGTCTTTTCTATGCCAAAACTTCCACTGCCCAAGCCAAATTCATCATTGTATCATTCCTTTAGAGATTAGAAGGAAAGAATCACTTTATCCAATTATATGTAAGCAGGTTTTCAAACTGTTCTTTCTTCCATGTTGTCATATACCAAGATTGCAGCTGCCCTACAGAAACACAGAAACAAGAAATTTAAGTATGGCTTTTAATGTACAAGGTGACATGTTTTTGCATCAACAACCAGCACTTTTACTATGACTGCTGTAAAAGCCTGAACCTAGAATCTAAATGTGCAGGATTCTGCTTTTTTCCCCCTCCTTTCCGTCTCAATCAATCCAGTATTTAAAAAAAACAAAAACAAACAAACAAAAAAACATCATAACCAAGTGAATCCTATTTCATATAGTATTCAATATTTATTATTGTATACAATAATTAATTCCAAAAATCCCTGATAAATGGCCCACAAACTTCTTCACTGACATTTTCTTGCCTGGTTGAATTTATGTATTTAAAATGAATGGAACAGAAGAATTTATAATAATTTAATGTTTAGCATAAATAACTTGATACATTTGGGGGCTGATATCAAGATTTGGAAAATGGCTTACCACAACTGGCAAAAAAGTAGTTTACATAATGAAGTATCTCTTAAGGCTCCATATTACACTAATTATGGAACACACCACACATATATACACTAAAGCTGTAGACATATCCCTAGTGTTGACTGCTAATGTTTGTTTTAAAAAGACTAGTAAAATCCATGCATTAGCGTACATGCAAACATACTTAGCAATGTATTACATTAGACCCATCAATGCCACAAAAATGACATAGGGAATAGGAAAGGAAATAGACCTATTGAGCACAGCCCAATAGATGGTGCTGTGGATTTGATCCAGTAAGAGTCATGGATTGTGACAAGACCATATAATCACTAATGAAAATTGCTGTTTGTTTTTACAGAAATAAATAATTAGTTAATCATTTTCATGCATTACCCACTTGTGTTTTAGACAAACTCTTAAATTGTTTAGAGTATAGTTAATGAGAACTGTCATGTATTAGACCCATCTTTAAGTTTCCCAGTCAATTCTGGATTTTCAGCTTACATATTACATGTGAGAACCTTACGTATGCTTGGCAGTGCGGAGGTTAGCACTGTTACCTCAGAGCAATAAGGTTCTTGCATCAAATTTTCTCGCCAACTTGGCCCTTAATCTCCTCATACCTATGTGTTTTCCCCAGGTGCTTTGGTTTCCTCCCATAGTCCAAATACATGCTGATTAGGTCAACTGGCTACATTAAATCGCCCACAGATGTGAATGTGAGTGTGAATGCTTATTTATCTCTCTGTTATCCCTGCAATAGCTGCCTAATCTGCGCATCTGAGATGTTGAACCCTGTCTCTCGCCAAATTCAGCTGTGTTTGGCCCCAGCAGTTCTTACACAGATAAGAGGTATGGATGAAAGGATGTAATACATGAACTCATTTAAATTATCAGTGACAAATGTTTACATTTAATAAATTCCAGCTTAATTTGCATACCACAGTGCTAAATTTTAAGATACAGTTAAGAAACAGTTTAAAACATTCTAAACAAATGTATGCAATATTTATATATGCTTTTTAGGAATTAGAGGTAGCCTAGTGTAATAATATTTACATGTAAACACAAACATTGCAGTGTACACTAAATGGACACTCTAAGAGGAACTTGCACAACTACTCAGACATGGAATTACACAGCCCACCAATCATATGGAAACAAAGCAAAACAAAATACAGGTACTGGTCAAGAGCATTAAATCTCTTTTATTTTGACCATGACATAGATGTTTATTCTTGACAGGCTGGCCAGTGTAGTTCAGAAACCGCTGATCTCCTGGGATTTTCATGTTCAACAGTCCCTTAAGCATACATATAATGGTGGAAAAAAAGGGAGATAACCCTTACATTTATCATACCTCAAATCCATAAAATTTGCATCAAGCATTCTTTATTAGGTGCCATTGATTAGAACCTCCTGTTGATGGATCCAATCTTATTTAAAATCGATATCTTGGTCTGGTGTTAACTTTCCTTTTGAAGTGTGTATTGTCATTATGCCTAGATCAGAGAATCTGCAGGTAAATCTGGTAACAGATAATAATAATCTATCAGAAATAGACTGGATAAATTTTACCTGCATGGGAGGAATAAAAAGCCTCTGCTGTTTTGAAAGAACATAAGATCAAAACTACAGTTTGCCAATAAACATAAAGGCCAAGCCATTTGGAACAATGTGGCGTTTGAACCTCATACCAACTCTGAAGTATGGTGGTGGAAATTATGTGCTTTAGAGCTTCTTTGGTACTTCAGGACCTAAACAGTGTATGCAGTCCTAAATTCTTTATATTTGCTCTCATCGGTTCAATTAAGACTTCCGCATAATATCAAAGAGGGGTTAAAGTTATCATGAGGCCTTCAGACTGATATTTAAAATTGAACCTGAGGTAACCCTCAGATTTCCACCATGAACTACTATCTAGATTACAATCAAACCAGCAAACCCACAAAGAATGGTTTAAAAAAGAAGACAAAGTTATGGAATGGACTAGTCAAAGCTCAAATTTAAACCCCATTGAAATAGGAGGACAAACATCTTGCTATTATAGAAAAGGAGGTAAAAATGCTGTACTTGCCCTCTGCAGAAGAATATTACTCTATTACTATTTTTGTACAATAAATGATTGAAAAACTGCTTTTCCTTGTGGTTTTGTTTAAGTGCATCACCTTTCACTGGAGGCACTGTATTGAATAGGCTTAAGGGTTCGCCTGAATCAACTATTTCCAATGGATGTACTTGTCTGTAACCAACAAGAAAAAAATATGCCTTATTCATCCCCCATCTGATCAACCAGACTAAGGTCAAGGCAAAGCCTGAGAGTTTAAAATAACATGACTGAGACTGGTACTGACATAAGCACAGAGAATGAGCAGTGATAGATTAATGCAAAGGGTATGAGCAAGAAAATGTTTGAGAGCTAAAACAATGTGATTGGGTTGAATGAAGACAGATTTGATGTGCTTAAACAAGGAGAATATAGAAGTTTAGGCTGGTAAAATACCCCCACGCAACATTCGATTCACAAAAGATTCCAACCAGTAGGCTTCTCAGGAAAAAAAAAGGGCAGAAAACCATCCTCTGTAATTTAACATTTTTAAGTTACAAAAATTACCCTGACAATCCTGTAATAGTATATAATTCACAATCAGCGTTGTGATAGCAAGTCTAAATTGGAAGGAAATTAACAATGATATGTCATACACAGGGTGAAAATCAGTTTAAACTAGCTAAGCATGTAAGAAAACCTGAATATTTATAAAGTTATTTATTATGCAAATGTTTAAGAGGTACACTGGGAGTTATGTGGGAGCTACCATATTGTTTAAATAGGAATTTGGTTGCATGTAATTAGAAACAATGACAGCGTAACAGTATGCCTAGTCAGCAACAAAATGATGCCACTATTGCTGGAGACAGGAGATTCCCTGCCCCATATTCATACACACACAAGAAGAGTAATGAACTGGGGAGAAAGTGGACTTGCAGGCTGAGATAAATGTGTTGTATAATTGGGCACATATTATAAATATGTTCTTATAATGAGTGCAGAAACATCTAAGTAATTAAATGTGCTTACATTGATGGGAGTATAGAGTAAAGAAATTAACACCAAATACAATGGAAACAATGTGCTGCATAAATAATATTTCCAACAAATACATCATCGTTTGGCACTATGCCCAGGCGCACTGACAAGAGCTCAAGTAAAAACATTTTATTCCTTAAGCTGTTCTCAGAATTTAACACATCAAAGTAGGAGGAGCCAAAAATATAGCTTTAGTAATACAGTCTCCATGACTAAAAATACTTCAAATGTAATTAATTTACCCTATTGACTTAGTTGCCAGTTAGCAAAAGCTACATACTGTATACTGAAGTTTGCATATTGTGATGCATTAGCAGTTAACTTGTGCATAAAATCCTTTAAAAGTTTTAGTTATTGTTCTTTTCTTCTTGTTACTTTGATAGTTTATTATTTACATTTTGGACAGTCGTACTAAGCATTTCACTACATATTGTACTGTGTATAATTTGTATGTGACAAATAAAATTTGAATTTGAAGTTCATGGAACAATCTGTTCGCATTTTTAACACTGTTAATACTGAATTTCCATACACTGTTTGGTTACAGCAAACCACATAACCAGGACCAACAATCACAACAAAGAGAACAATATGGAAGAATACGGCAATACTGCTCATAACAGTAACGTGGTAAACAAAACAAACCAGTTACCTCAATATGTGTACTTCATGAGCATATAATGTGTAAACCACTTTAATCACACAATATAATATAAAGCCTTTGACTGCAACCAGTAAATAAACCCTCATTAGTGGCAATTTAAGTTACCAATAACATGTGATAACATCATTAATGCACCTTTAGCCATCTCGGTTTATAACTGAGACCTGTGCTTTCATGGCTAAAGCAGCTCAGAAATGGACCAATCATTCAATCGTCTTGAAAAACAAACACACAAAACAAGAACAACAACAACAACAACACCCCCCCCCCCCAAAAAAAAAAAAAAAAAAAAAAAAAAACACCAAGCAAAAAAAACCCCCCACAAAACAAAAAAGCAGCTTCGTGATTTTTTTACTCATACAATGAATCAGACAACAGTTATGGATGCAATGCTAAACCTTTTTATATGGCAGTGCCAGTTCAGAAGTGTCAGAACTGTATACATTACACTTGGACCAATGCAGGAAGAATATAACCAAGTAAATCAGTATCTAATATCTTTTTTGTTTTTTAATTTACTTAAAGAAACAGTCATCAATGCTCTTCACTCTTCAAAGTTTTCGGTTAGTCTATGCCCACTGGAGCCAGGACTGAGTCCTGCTATTGGCTGGCATGACTGGAACCAATGTGCTTTTTGCAGCTGTAGCCCAGCCATATTACGTTTCACTATGTGCATTCTGAGATTCTGTTCTGCTCAGCACAGTTTAACCGAGTGTTTATTGGTTACTAAAGTCTTCCTGTCAGCTTGAACCAGTCTGACCATTCTCTTCTTTCCACTCTCATCAACAAGGCATTTCTATCCACATAACTGCTGCTCACTGGCAGTTTTTCCTTTTCGCACCATTCTGTGTAAACCATAGAGACTGTTGTGCGTGAAAATCCCAAGACATCAGCAGTTTCTGAAATATAAACCAGCCCATCTGGCACAAACAAACATGCCACAGCATCCCTTTCTGATGTGAACACTGACAAAAGCTTTTGACCTGTACAGGCTAGACTTTATGCACTGCACTTCTGCCACACTCTTGACTGATTGGATTTTTACATGATGTATATTTAGTTTTAGATTGCAGTCTAACCCAACAGGAACTTTGCAGGCAGACAGCCAAGGCAAGGTTTAAGAGTAACATAAATTTAAGCATATTAAATGTTCTTTCTCTATTTAATGTCTCCACACACATATGTGTGTGAAAACAAAGTTTATGTTCTTGCAAAGAGGGAAAACAAGCAGGCATAAGGATAAGCACAAACTTCGCAACTTGCAGGATTTAAAGGATCGGCTGCTATGGCATGTCTTGGTGTCAGATACCACAGCACACCTTCAGACTTGTTGAAAATCCATGCCTCCACAAGTAAGAGCTGTTTTGGCGACATACACAATATTAGGCAGGTGGCTTTAATGTTATGACTGAGTGGTGTGTGTGTGTGTGTATTAAAACTGTACTGTCTCTCTTCCTGTTTTCACTCCTGGCAGCCTGGCGGCGGTTCCCATAGAGACGGGCTTACAGCTAGCCGTGGCAGATGGAGAATGAGTTGGAGCTCTAAATTTGTCTCCCAGCATCCTCTCAGAGTACAGAAACATGCTGGCAGCAGGAAGTGGGCAATCAGACTGACCTCGGTACGTGAATGGCACTGTCTCACGACCCCACCTACCCCTTGCCGAGCGTTCAACATGTTCATTCAAAATAAACCGGCAGCACTGGCCGACCCTTCTAAATGCCACACTACAGGAGTCAAAGGCACAGCTCACCACCTGCCCATATTGGCAGGGACATCAATGCCATCATGGGGCAAGCAACATCACCACCCTGAAGGACCTAACAGAAAAATTTTAGTATCCACAAAAAGAACTATGGCTTAACCTTTCAGCCAGACTTCCAACACAAGCGTATTTACATTCAAGCAAAAACAGCTTAAAATCTGGTCATATACATTATTATACACTGAAGTGAAAGTGTCAGTATTACACACTAGGGAACTAAAATATAGACTTACACCTTAAGACTGCTCTCATAAAACAAAGACTTAAAAAGGATGTTCACTGAGCATGCCTTGCTTGTATCGTGCATCGTGCGAACTCTTTAAAGTCTTGCCAAAGCTGATGGCAAGCTTTAATTAACGTACAAAAGAAAAAGAAATTTAAAATAATGGACTTTGGATGCATTATCAAAATCAGACAGGCAAATAAACCTAAGGGAGAAAAAAGATGACAACATAAATTTTTGAGAGCAGCACTGCTTTGAACCTCAGAGATGAGATTTCCAGAAAAGCTGGAGATGCAAAATGCTCCTTTAATTTTTTGAGAACAGGCTGTACATCAGGGTGAAGAACAGCACTTTCTTGTTTACCAGCTCAAGAATATATCAAGGATTAAGTACATTTCCTCATCTGAGGCACTACTACGTAATAAGCATTTGATCTCAGAAATAATACATAGTTTTTTTTGTATGGCCAAACTGTAAACTCACATTAACAACATATGAACACACACTCATGAAGGATAATAATTCTTCTAATTTACAAGCAGTGTTGGTTTCATTCATTTATTCTTTGGACCAACTGAAGCTGCTTTCACTGCCAAGCCGCCCACAGCAACTTTCAGCGCAGTCCCGGCAATCACTTGCTCCATGCCTTTTCGAATGTGATGCCGAAAGAAAGAATCTACCCACATCAGGAAGTGAATGAAATACAGCCGCTGCCAGTGAGAACGTGCATGAATCAGACACCCCACTGCACCCAAACGAACGCACATAGCCGCCTCCTCAGCCGCAACAAAGCGCTTTGATAAGGTTAGTCATCCTCCAGCGGCGCTTCAAAGCCTCTTCAGATTCTCCTTACAGTCACCTCTCCACGCTCTCCTCGCTTAACCTTCTAGACACAAATCAGTGTTAATGAGTAAGTCTTTCTCTGCTTTTCAGAAGTGCCCTTAAACTGCACTCCAGTATCCTTTCCATGATGTGTGTGTGTGTGTGTGTGTGTGTGTGTGTGTGTGTGTGTGTAGGGGGGGGCAAGAGAGAGAGAGAAATTCACACTGGCAGCTTTGGACAATAAGGAGTTTCCAGCTACAAAGGGGCGACTAAAACGGACAACACGGTCAACAGTTTTCATAATTCAGAGGGCAGATTATTACATCAACAGGTGCCATGCTAAGGTGAGTGTGACAACTATTAAAATTAAATTTGCCAAGAAAGACTGTTATTGCAGATAAATAATCCAGCATGTCTGTATATTTCCCTGGGTAATGACAGTTTAGCTCAAGACCAATGCCACATTTAGTAATGTGGTCCATATAATAAGGTTAACTAATCGTATTTGCTACATTTATATAAAATAAATAGAAAATATTGCACAAATTTAAACTACACATGCCTTCAAGTAATGGTAAGTAATCAGTCACCTGTTTATACACTGACACACCAATTTCACATCAAGCAGCTATGCCGTGAGAGTTCACACAAGTAATGCTGTGTCATGGACTATATTCTTTGTAACTCAACACCCCATTTACAGAAGTAATTACACATGCACGCGACTACCCCATGGAGAAACCACCTCCGCTTCTCTTCATTTCAAATACTCACAAAAGTACTCACAGTAAAAAGAGTCTTGTAATTCCGCTTTGTGTCAGCTGTTCAAACATAACAGTGTGCAGAAGAGACGAGCCAGAAGGCAGTGCAATCCTCCACCCGAGTCCTCCTGCTCTTCACAGCTACAGCATGAATGAGAGCCACCAAGTGATACAGCGGATATGAATGTTTGCATTTGAGTGGGTGTATTTCTGTGAAATAAGTGAGGAGGGAAGGAGGGGGAGAGAGAAAGAGTAAGAGAGAGAGTGAGTGAGAAAAATAAGGTGTAAAACAAGGACACACACTGTCATTGATGCAAAGCACCACTCTCAAAGCACTGCAGTGCATTTTTGGCCTTTGCTGATTGCCACAGCTCAGCTATAAAGTACACAGATCTGAGGTAAATAAAGGGGGTTCTTCATTAAAACACTGAAGCCTGTCCCTGCTTGAACGTGAAAGCTGTTATAATTACAACAACTCTGTTATAAATCTGAAACAATTACAATAAAGTAAGCTGTTATAGCTGCTGTGGATGGTTCCACATTTAAACACCCTGAGGGTGTACACTTCCTAAAAACAGTTTACTCCAAAGAACTTTAATACAGTACATGAGCTCATGAGGATAATGTAGATTTCTACCTAATAAATGCTGCTGTAATCATAAACACTGGCCTGAGTTCATTCCAGCACTCCACCAATATGCTCATAGTCAACATCCTTTCATCACACTCTGCCTTTATTCTTCTGTAATGATTTGTAATGGTACTATCTGATGTCATGCAGAAGAGGATGGAGTCCCTTTTGAGTCTGGTTCCTCTTGAGGTTTCTTCCACATGCCATCTCAGGAAGTTTTTTCAGGGACTGCCAATGCTGCCTCTAGCTTGCTCATTAGGGATCTAAATATAAATCTACATCCGGATTTCTGTAAAGCTCCTTTGTGTTGAGGTTTATTAATAAAAGTGCTATGCATACCAAATTGAACTGAACCGGTTCATATTCATGTTTATTGCTAACTGACAGTTCTGAATACACATTCAATATTTTATTCATGAATATGGTTTATTACAGTATTATTACGATGTAGCTCAGTGAACATCCAATATCTAAAGTTCACATTAAATATCTTTCAGACCATCTACTTTACTCACTCATCTTCAGTAACCACTTCATTCTGGTCAGAGCTACAGTGGATCTGGTGCCTATCCCGAGAACAACAGGTGTGACAGAACTTCTGTTCGATATAGTGCAGTACACACACCCATTCAAACCTGCATCACACCTAGGGACACTGGAGACTTGCCTTGTACTTGAGGAGAAAATAACTTATCACTGTGCAAGATTTTAAGATTTGAAGAGACCAAAATTATGTTCATAAATACAAGTGGACTATTATTGTTTAAATGATCATCACTGAGAGTATACTCATATACTCTTAAAATAATAATAATAAAAAATGCAATATTGGTACAAAATATATTATTAACTATGAATAGTGGAAAAAAAGGATAAAAAGAAAGAAAAAGTTGATGTGGACAATAGCATTTAATAATAATTTTCGCTATTGGATTTTTGGTATACTGTATTAATCCTGCAAGGGAAATTACTGCCTCTGCATTTAACCCATCCAAAGTGAGCTCACACACTCCGAGCAGTCGGCTGCCACACACATTGTAGCACCCGGAGAGCAGTTGGGGATTAGGTGCCATGCTCAAGGGCACTTTAGCCATTAATAATAATAATAATAATAATAATAACTGCCTTAGATCCCTAGATTTATGTTACACACCACAGAATCCCTTCTATTTGACACATGACAATAAAACTATCAAGAGTGTAATTGCTTTATTAATGTGATGGCTATTAAATGGTGTATGGCATCCAATAACAATTAACAATTAGTAATAACTGGATGTCGCCAAGTAAATTGATCGAATCTACCGAGCATTAGGTACATAACTTTTTTAGTATATACTACACAGATACATAAAAAGTAAACTAAATCATGATTTTATAGTTCATTTTTTAATACACTTTTTAACCATTACACAGATAGGACAGGTGAGCTCTGCGTATATAAAAGCAGTTTTTAAACCCATTAAGTTTTAGTACCTACTACACAGAAACCTAAGAAAACTGTGCTTTGAAATGGTGTGGTTTAATATTAATTCAAAGAATTCATTTTAAGAGCATGATAATGAGGCTGCCACCAACTCCAAGTGATGAGAAAAAATGTCTATTTTGATTCATGCATCATCTTCTAGGAGTTCTTTATTCCCTGGATAGCAAACCAATCAAATACCACCCTTTCTGCATGGTATATTCTAACTAACTATGTCCTAGAGCAGTGGTCCCCAACCCTGCTCCTGGAGATCTACCATCGTTTTATCTCCAACCTTTATTATGCACACCAGAGTACCCGATTACTGCATTGAAGAAGTTCTTGAACAGGTCAAAGAGGTGTGTTAGATTTTGGTTGGAGGACCTGCACAAAGGTAGATCTCCAGGAAAAGTATGTAGGTAGGTATTTTGCATGACATACATATAATTAACCTATTAATGTCGTCAAAATGCACATGGGTATATGAGGAGGTCCTGTGGGTTTAATGTAGGGCAATCATTGAACTGTAAGAAAACATGAATTAGCACTTCAGATAACCTAAAAAAAACATATGAGATTTGTATGTCCATTAGTACACAGCTATAGGATGTCATAGAGCTTTGCACTAGAGACCTAGAAAATGGACCTGAGGTCAAGAATTACGTACAAGATAGAAAAAATTGTAACATGCTTAAAACTCCATGACAAGTGACTACGATGGCAGTCCCCCCTCACACAACAGGTGAGTTTCGTATGACACACCCACAACTGTCTTGAGAATTTGCCAAATTTTCAGTCATGGACCTGTTTAATACCTGTTGTGTGACATCTGTTATAGGATAGCTTAACTTGAGTTAATACAAAATGAGGCTCTAAAAATGCACAGCAGGTGACATGGCAGGGAGGTGTGATAGAGAAACATGGATGGCACAATGAATGGGCTCCCGAGTGGCGCATCGACAAGGTGTGTGACTATCAACCCGGAGATCGCAAGTTGGCATCAGGGTTGATGAGATAGCCATCCGTTGTCATGAGTTGACGAGAGCTAATTGGCCACGCTCTCAGGGGAGGGAGGGATGGCATAGGCTCACTTCCCTGTCACTCACAGCCCTCACCAGCCAGTCATAGGCATCTGTAAGCTCATTCGAACGAGGGGGTGGATAGCGCTTTCCCTTCGAGTGTGTTAGACCGCCCCCAAATACGCATGCGCAGCAGTTCAAAAAGAAGTGGGTGGTAGCATTGCATTTCACAGAGGGGACGTGTGCATGCTTATACCCCCTCCTGGCTGGTGGTGGTCGTGTGATATAGAAGGAAATACTTGAAGGGTGGGAATTGAATATGACTAAAATTAGGGGAGAATGAATGAATTCAATGTCTGCTAAGAAAACAGGCTAATGCTGAGCATCTATTAATAATAAATACTTATTAGTTTTTTTTTTCTTTAGTGCTTGACTGAAACAGCTACTGCACATAACATTGCTGACTGAAACAACTACACAAGAATAGGGAAGATTGTTGTAGGCAATTCTAGGCCTTACTTTGGAAAACTGTTCTGGCTCTAAAAATATGCATCAAATGGGGATTTCCCACTGAACTGAAAAGATGATGTTTCCTCACTGCATACCAACAAGAATAGCAGTGGAAACATGTCAAACCTTTTTCACAAAATCTAAAATGAGAAGGAACTGCAGTCGACCTCTGAAATCTGAATCTTAACTTTCACTACTAGATGAAGCTTAGATAAAGCCAGATGCATAGACCTCTCCATTATCCTATGTGCAATGGAAGACAAAAATAATAATAATAAAAAAAAAAACACACCTTTACATTTATTCATTTATCTTCATTGAACCTCAGTGGTTACAAGGTACCCCTTAGCTACATGGTACAGAGTGCAAATGTCAAGGGCCATTCTGTTTGGAGTTTCCATATTCTCTTCTTGCTTGTGTGGGGTCCCTCTGGGTGCTCCAGTTTCCTCCCACAGACTGTGCATTAGGTCAACTGGCTACTCTAAAGTGTCCACGGATGTGAATGTGAAGGTATGTGGTTATTTGTCTCCGTTTTAGCCTTGCAGTAAACTGGTAAATTCTTTAAGGTGCACCCTGCCTCTTACACAAAGTCAGCTGGGATTGGCTCCAGCATCCTCTGCGACCCTGACAGATAAGCAGTACATATAATGGATGGATGGGCTGCCTCATTTTGGTAATTATTGCAGTAAATCCAGAGTCTTTCATGTGAACACAAGGAACAGCCAGTTCCATCACAGGAAGCCAGGCATACTCATTTGCACCTGGATGCAACTTAGCTTCATCAACCCACCTATAGATATATAGGATGGTGAACCCAAAGGAGAGACACAGGGAGAATATGAGAAACTCTATACAGGTAGTAATCCAAGCCTTTCAGACAATATATATATATATATATATATATATATATATATATATATATATATATATATATATATATA
>JAQMYF010000001.1:20169713-20191417 GCA_030014195.1 Neosilurus mollespiculum
ATCTTATATATATACACACACACACACACACACATACATATATATATAAAATTGAAATATTTGATAGAAAGAACATATTTTTTTAAATTTTATTAATTAGAGTGCTTTTTTCCTCCCACCAAACATGATTTTAATGGACTACAGTGGTTTAATACAATGTAAATTTGAACATTATTTTGGCATTTGTATATTACTGACTTGCTGTTAGACACATACTTGTTACTAAGCGTACATATATCATGGTATTGGGAGTGGCTTGCGGTCACAGCTTGACCGCTGATTGACCTTATTTAACAAGTTTTGGCGGAAAATCACAGATGGTGTATCCTCAAATGTAACCCCTAGCCCTCTGAATCACCAAATGTTTATATTCACAAGTTTTGTTCTGTGTGTGCACTGGTTCTCTCCTCTCCCTTTACTTCTCCATCCCTATCAATCATGCTCAAAGAGTGTGTTGTTGGTGATAAAAGTCAGCTGTGTGCAGGACATTGTGCACCCCATTGTGCATGCCCTGTGGCAGTGACCGTATTGTGTGCAGCTGAATGCGATCTCTGTGGTCATTGGCATCACCCTGCCGGGACCACACACCACACATCGGCCATACTGTACTCCTCTACGAGGGGAATTCGCACTTCCGTCACCTTTGTCTTCTGTTTTTCCAACAAGAGATAGGCTTGCTTTAAAGACAACAGAGGCTGTGTTGGCATGAGCGACAGGATCAAGCTGCTCACACACAGGCATGACAGCCGGTGGCTTTAGCTGGACCATCCCTCAAAAATGGCTTCCCCCCCCTCATTATTAAAGGTCACATGAAGAACTGTAGGCTACTTGTTGCAGGTGTCTTATTGTCCCACAATTTGATAAGCCCTTGAATTGATCTCAGAGAGGCAGCAGCAATAATGTGGCTAACAAGAAATGCTTTTTGCTTCTGAGTGCATCCGTTCTGATGCATTCTGACTCCAGCTGTCTTACAAGAAATGTACTGTGGAAATGCATCAAGTGAATCTAGTGACAGATGGTGATTGCTATAAATGATGCGAAACATTTGACTGGCAGGGACAAAATACCACCTTAGTAATCTGGTTATGTGATTTATCTTTACTGTTTGTCAAAATAAGAAGAATAATTCCAGTCCAACTTTGCAGGAAATATTATTAGTTGGTTAAGTAAATATGTGTAGAAACCATTAAAAAGACCTATAGAGGCTTTGAACACTTACTCAAACATACACCCACAGGAAGAACAGTTGCTATGACTGCTGGGGAAGCCAGATGTTAGGGCATTAGTCAAAAATGGTCAAATTTTTGCTCACTCGCTGTACTAAAGAAGATGGGATAACATTCTGTAATGTCTGTCTCACCTCCTAATGACTTCTGTTCCTTAGGGATTCCCTGATCTGCTCTTATGCAATTGCTTATGTAATCCTTTATTCAGAGTGGGGACGTATTGATGTTATGCACATTTACTTACCTGTTTAAAAATGCTCTGATACCAGCATTCTATACCTTGACACATGTGATCATGCATAAACCTAGTGTACACTGACAAAGTAATAGTCAGACACTAAATGATAGCACTCTGTAGCAATGTATCAATTAAATTTTATTTGACATTGTCACAAATCAGCTGTACAAAATAAATAGATCTGAATATAACTTTAAACATATGCATTCATTCAATTCTCTGTATGAATAAATTCTATATACGCCTAGTGAGCCATGTTTGGCTTCCCTAAGTACCTCAGATGACATCACTCACACTACGAACACTTAACCGGTGTAAAATTTGTGACTTTTGATTGTGAATTACCCAAAAATTATTAATTAAATACAAATACGGACAACACAGTCTGGTAACATGCTAATATAGAGTATATACTTTCCCGGCCTTAATTCAAATATGATAGAAATGTCTAGCTGATTATTTTAAGTTTTATATCTCTAATGGCAGTTGTAGTCCTAAGCCATTAATACAACCCAAGCCATAACGACAATTTATGGTGGCAATCAAAACAAGAGAATGCAAACTCTGCTCTGTGATGATAAGGAGAAGGAAATACTTCACCTTCTTATAGTATAATTGAAAAACTCTTAAACATGAAAAAACATT
Organism: Neosilurus mollespiculum; assembly: GCA_030014195.1. Lineage (NCBI taxonomy): Eukaryota > Metazoa > Chordata > Actinopteri > Siluriformes > Plotosidae > Neosilurus > Neosilurus mollespiculum. The sequence continues at coordinate 20,171,823 of JAQMYF010000001.1, forward strand.
GATTTCACTGCTAGCACTGCAGCAAACGACAGCTAATAATGCCAAGAGAAAATAACTGCTATTACCTAGTATAGAGTTCTTGATAATCACTATCTATCTGTCACTGACAATGAGGGATTCTGGTGTAATGAAAACAATTAAACGTATTTTACATATAGCTGTACAGAAATGAAACAAAACCCACTCTTCTCCACTACAACCATACTTAGGCCAAGGTAAATAAAATAGCTGATTGATTAATTATAGGTTATTTCGGTATCAGAGTCCATGTCAGTATTGAGCAGTTTAAAAAGAAAGGTTTGATCCTGCTTTGGAGTTGTAACTGTAACCATCTCTCACCATATACTGAAGACTGTTGAGCCAGGTGCAGTCAACTGTTTTAGGGTGCATTAGGAAACACTTGCATATGATCTAATGCATAATGCACCAAAGTGCTCAGGAGTCCCAGAATGTCACTGCCCCCACAGGTAGTCACGCTACAGCACAAGCCTGTCAAAATGGTTAATCCTCAAAGAAATGGAGTTGAGTGTTGAGGTGTTTAATAGTAACTGCAGAGGCAAGCAGGGTTATGCATTCTCCCAGCCTCTATACAATAGCCTAGTCTCTCCACTGTTTGTGTTCCATGACAGAGGGTGTGTTGGGGGCTTGTTTTCAGAACCCAGAAGATACAGGAGTCCTTTGTCTCCTCTCACGTCGCCACACAGTCTCACTCAAAGTGCGTAGCCTGAGGGTGGCGGTGTGGAAAGCAAAAACAGACCCCATCCTGAATGAATAAACATCAACACCTGAAGAGGCAGCAACCTCTACAACCTATTCACACTCCTTTTCATTGTGGGCAAGTGAATCATAACTGACCCGTCACAATCGATCCCCAGCATTCAAGCCAACAATAATTTCACTTATGACCTCTTTTCTCCCCAACAACAGGACACTTCTCCATAATTACCCTTCATTGTGTGGTGACATGGCGATCTGAAACTTGCTATTAAATGTTTTGATAGCATTGTTGGGCATGTAACGTGGTTATGCATACTCTAAAGGGAGGTGGGGGTGCTGAGGGGCGACAGCCTTGGCTTGCCAAATGTTCATATCAAATTTTATGAGAGACGTTTATGTTGTTTTGGCAGAATGCTGAACTGTAATTTAGACTAAATTATTGGTCTTGGCCTCTGTAGACATGCACACAGATGGAATATATTTCTGTGCTGGTTTCCCAGAAAACCCTGGGATCTGTAAAAAGTGTTAAAGGTAAAAATGGAGCTTTCTTAGAAAAACAATTGCATGGCAATTTCATGTGTGTAAACTGGAGAGCAGAGCAATAGTCTACAGAAGACTCTGGAGTCAAACAGAAGTAGGACTGGAAATAAAAATTCACACTCCTCAGCTCAATTCAGCATTCAGGCCACATTGTTGTTCAGGTTTAAAAAGACAGTGATTGACATATCCCCCAGTGCAGCTAACTGGGTTATCAAAGGCCAGCCATGTCTCTCGCTGTCTTTGGTGAGAGGCATGTAAAAGAACCATTGCTGATTCTCGTAAAGAGTAGGCTGCATTGCCGTCAGAGTGTTTCTACCTGACGATGGCCTGGTGAGCTGTCCAGGGTGTACTCTGCCCTCACCCAGAGTCGGCTGAGATGGGCGCCAGCCTCCACGCAACCCTAATTAAGATTAAGCAGTTCAGAAAATGCATGAATGAATGAATGATTGACATCTGAAAAAGGCTCACCCTGTTGCCTTACTCCAGTGTTGAGACTGTGTACAACAAAGACCATAAAGAGCCAGAACATGACTCGCAAATTGCCATGCACAGATACACCCACTCATACAGTAAGCTTCACTGAGCTCCCTCCTAATGGACTTCTAAATACAAGTCCTTTGTTTTCCTTTATAGGAGATCAATACATTTCTTCTTTGGACCAGACATCTGATCTCATAAAGCTCTGATAGACCTTCCCTCTGTGATCTCCCTGCATTGCATTAAATCCAAGTCTTATTCTCTTACACTCTCCAGGGTAGGGCAAGAAAGCTGTGCACAGAAATAATAAAAATAACAATAATAATAATAAACACAGCTGTACAGTTGTGTTTTATCATTAATGAGGTTCATCCAGAGTTCAGAACTCTTGGCAAATTAAAGTACTGTGAGAAACTGTCTGTCATTCATCAACTTCTTATACCTCTGGAGATGCTCAGAGTATTGTACATGTGAATTTGATTTATGAACATAAGTGGCATATGCTAATATGACAATAAATCATCTGTGGATCCACAACTCAAGCAAGAGGTAGTACGAGTTCACATTTGGTTGAAAATGATATTCATAGTGTGTGTGTGTGTGTGTGGGGGGGGGGGGGGGGGGATAAAATTAAAAACATTTCTCCTCTGATGCCTCATTGATTAGGAGAGCCAAGAAAAGCTCTGACTGGGAAAATAATGAGGCTAACCTGAAGTGCCAGCTGAGGAATAATGTAAGAGTATAGTGGTGAGATTTGTAAAGGGGAGAAAACTACAAACTGTCATGACAGTCATCATATGAATCAAAGTACTGATGCAAAAGTTCAAGGGTTGAACAAGGAAGTTAAAAAAAAAAAGGTGTGATGTGTCACACACTAGAAGAAACAAGATATTATTAGTAAGAGGAAGTTCCTTATTTAGAAACCACCCACAGATCTCTTCAAGCCCACTCATTTCGCTGTCACTATGTGGCAGATAAAACTCAAAGGAAACCACAAAGCAACAACGGTACAACATTCTTTCAAATCAACAAAAGCATGACCTACATGTCTAGGAAGTGGTCACAGATGCAGATAGTTGGCGTGAAACAAGAAAGTGCATGAAGTGAGGGGGTGTGACACTGAATATGGTTTCACATGCTGTGAGTTGAAAGTTCAAAAGTGCTGCTTGGTGTAAAAAAAAAAAAAAAAAAAAAAAAAACTTACTGAGTCAATTCAAGAAACATTTCAAAGCCTATCTACCCTCTAAGAGGACATATAAAATTGTGGCGCTGAACAGTTGGCAGTCAGCAGATATGTAGGTGTTATTTCCATGATGCCATTATGAAAGTATTCATAACTGATGTGTAACTGTAGAACAGGAGTTCTCAAACTTTTCTTGCCAATGAGCCCATTTCTAAGGGCTCAAAATTCCTTTCTACAGATGCAATAAGAAATGATATGCTTAGAAAAACAAACTCACAATGCATTATTGTAAGTAACTGCCCAATCACAGAATGATATGAAACTTTCTTAAACTAACAAAGAATAAAACATCCATCCATCTTCTTCCACTTATCCAAGGTCAGGTCACAGAGGCAACAGATCTATGAGGGAAATCCAGGCATCTTTCCCCCCAGTGACACTCTCTTGCTCCTTCTGGGGGATCCCTAGGCATTTCCAGGTCAGGCAGGATATATAATCCCTCCACCGAGTTCTTGGTCTACCCTGGGGCTTCCTCCGAGTTGGAATTGCCCGGAACACCCCTAAAAGGAAGCAACCAGGAAGCATTCTAAATTAGATGCCTGAAACACCTCAACTGACTTCTTTCAATGCAGAGGAGCAGCGACTCTACCCCGAGTTCCCCCTGGATGTCTGAGCTAATCTCTAAGGCTGAGCCAAGATACCCTCTGAAGGAAACTCATTTCGGCCGCTTGTATCCGTGAACTCATTATTCAGTCACTACCCAAATCTCATGACCACAGGTGAGGGTTGGGACATAGATGGACCTTTCGGCTCAGCTTTCGCACATAGAATAAAAATGAATACAAAACCAATTTGTTATATCCATGAGGGAAAGATAACAAGGAGACTTAACTGTATACTTCTCATCTTTACTCTTGCGCCCAACCTACACAGCTGCCTTTTTTAATTTGATACATGCAAGTGTTTACAAAACGGCAAAAACAGCTGCACTTGGACATAAAAAAAAATACTGTGTTTCCCCTAACCAGACCGACCCGACAAAATCGTGGCGACCCAAATGTTCTTTTGGCATGTTGGGGTGTGGGGGACTAAACAGACCGACGTTTTAGTTTTGTGATTTTTATGCATCGACGTGCCTGCCATCTGGTTATTTTGCTTACGTGACATTGACCTATGGAGTGAGCCGTGCGAGCTTCGTATTTAATTGTGACTTGCAGGATCAGCCAATGAGAATGCGTTTTACTGTGCAACACTATATTCTATTGGATGACTTTGTTTGGGCCAATGACGTGAAGAATAATCTAGACTGTGCACCACCCCATCTCTAGTGGGTGACTGGCTTCAACTTCGGGTCAAGGCAAAAAACCTAGGAGGTGCTTGGTTTGTGTTGTGGATTCGTGTTATTTCTGAGTTAAAATGGTTCCTTCTTGTTGCATTGTTGGCTGTGAAAACCGTGCAGATGGTCACAAAGAAATCTCTTTTCACCAATAAGTGTTTTTTATTCTTTGTAAAACTAGAGTCAGGCTTATATTTATGGAAAATGGCATAGCATTCCAGGCACAGGCACTTAATGCTATAGATTACAGCCGCTTTAGGAAAGTACAGACTGATCTGCAAAACACATAGTGTAGGGAGAAGCGAGCCAAGGTCTGCACTGACAAGATTCTACAAGAGCTAGCAGAGCAGAAGAACTTCTCTGAAGATTTGGGTCATTTTAAAAGATGCCTCCATGATTGTGCTAGTAGCATGTGGTGCTTAATTAAGACTATTTACGCTGAATGATGTTTCCTTGTATATAAATCTTTACTCGAGAGTTCGACTAAGAGCAACTTATTGCTCACATTTACAAATACAGAATAATTATGTTTTGGGACACTTGAGTTCTGACATAAATTCATTCGGGTATTTGGGGTATGACATATACTCACGTGAGAGAAAAAACAAAAATTAAATTAAATAAAAAGCCGACCTACCAACCATTTATTTTTTGAGCCCGTTAGGGGAAACACAGCATTTTTAGGCCTTAGTTTAGTCAGGTTCATGACCTGGATTTACATTTCACAAGATAATTTAACAACTAAAGGAGCACACAGTCTGACCATGCTGGGCCATAGAACATTAATGACTTTTTTGCACTTAGTAATGAAAACATTCAGATCTGTTAATATTATAAACATGCATCACCAGTATACTGTATGTAAACACAAAGCTTGTTAAAGATAGCAACTTCTATCTTGTAGTAGCTAGGAATTTCAGCGAGTTTAAATTTTAAATGAAACCACAGCACAACTCTTTCAGTGGACTACAAACTAAAAGTTTTAATTACAATCATACCATGCAAAATAATCGCATGAATATAGAACTATACTAGCATTAGAACTATATTAATATATAGATTTAGACATTGCCTAAAAGCAGTGCTCCCGATAGATAGCTCTACTGGCAGGTGTCTGAGATGAGGTGAAGAGCAGACCACATAACACTGTATGAGCCTTTTCACAGTCATATAGAGCACTTTGAAACATAAAATTTATGTAAATACATAAAATGAGAGTTATTGTTCCAAAATCTGTACATATGTATATGTCATATATAAATAAAGGCACAACAGTATGGAGCACCTTCAAATAAAAAAATGAACAAAAAGTATCAGCTTTTCTTGAAAATACACACAGAAGTTAAATTGTGGACATATTTGGGTTTCCCCACTTGAAAAATTCTCTGGATTCCAAGTGTTATAATTTTCAAGGGAGGATGTCTGTCATGAATTTTTTTTTATTCAAAAATAGACAAGCATATGTCGTTTAACTAAATCATGCATTGGTGGCAATACCCCGATTTGTTCTGCATAGAGCAGATCTGAATACATGTGAGGAAGTGTCTGCCCAAAATGTCTACTCCGACTTTTCTACCTCTTGTGATAAGAAATGTATCTTTTTTCAGATACATGAAAAACTGCACTTTTTATAAAGTACATCTAGGTATGTAACTTTACAGCAAAACATATCTGAACCAGATTCTGAAAATGTTGATTACATAAGCATGTAAATGTGTCTGTCCAAAAGTGTCCAAGTGAAAATCAGTTTTTTCTAGTTCTCAAACTCCTGTTTAACTGTACTTGCAATACTTCATAGATTTTAATATTGTATTATAATAATGTGATTAAAATGTACTAAAAAAACAAACAAACAAACCTGGTTTTAACTTTTAAATCTTACTACTATTGACAATGATAGTTTTTAAAGAAATTTTATTGTTTTGAACATGCATACTTTCAAAGGCCATAACTTCCAACAAAATAACATTACAGTCAAAATTTAAAAAGTTTTTATAACATTAAATATTTAAGAAAATTACTACTTAAAAAAACTAGCAAATCAAAAACCTTTATTATTGACCCCTTTGGGACTGACTGCTTTAAGAGTCTGTGAAAATGCCCGTACCTTATCTAATAAAAATGTTAATTCAGTGTGTGTTTCATAAACAGACCTCTACTATATACAGAACACAAGAGGTAGCAGAGGGCGAGCATGCAGCACTGCCCAACTGTATACAAAAAAACAAATACAGGCTGCAGGATGTGAGCCAGGTTCCAACCGCAAACACCCCACCCTGCTGGGCAGTTTGAGGCCCTGCTAAGTGGGAAGCATACTCACACCTTAGTCAATTTACCCACTGTCACTTTTGCCATGCCTACAAGCATGTCCATTCATACACATGCAGGACAGCTTGTACTCATGTCCCTGAGTGACATCCTGCCGCAGTGGCTAGCAAGTAGCACTGAAGCAAGCTTTGAGTAGTGTTCATGTATGTTCATGTGTAGCTCAAATGCGCATCTGTATGTAATCTGCCATGATCTACATCAAATAGGTACACATGACACCACATACACAAGGTCTTTCAGTTTTTGAGCAATGTTCTTGATTGTTTAAAAATGTTTAATAAATCTATGCACTGTAGTAACGTGTGTTTATTAAATGAGACTGTGTAAGAAAATGTCACCTCACTGGAGCTATTCTGTCAGAACTTCCCATGAGTGATGACTCATCAGAAGAGTGAAAGAGTAATATTCATTGAAACATTTATCTTCAGTGACTATTTATTCTGATCAGGAAATCCAGAAAACCCTTAGACCAAGGTGGGAAAATTCATCCTGTATAGGAAACCAGTGCATTATTGCACATTATGGCACCATGCACACTTGCTCATTCACTCACTAATTCACATGCTTACACTGATCTCGATGTGCACATGCATGCGCACGGTCATACAGGACAATTTAAGATGAGCAACGTAACATAGCAAGACCACCTACAGAGAAAGAGGAGAACCCAGACGAAGCCCGTGCCTGGGGAAACATGCAAAACTCTTCACGGAGCGCAATCCGAGCTAAGAGGCCAAAAAAAAAACCCTTTGAAAACAGCAAGCTGCCATCTTTAGAAATTTCATAATCTCATAGTTCTTAATATATAAAGTTCAGAAATTAGACTGAAGGAGCCTCAATTCAGTTTCACGTTAAGGACTACAGGTAGCACGGAAGAGGATATTTCTGTTCTACAGGTCTCTTGGCTCACTCTTACAGCGTGCCGGTAAAGAGAGATAGCCAAGCGCAGGGACTACACTATTGCTGTGCTCTACTACAGCACTTTGTGGGGTGTAACTAATACACACCCCCACACACATACACACACACTCGTTCATGCATACATATCACAATGTTATTATTATCTAAGCATTTAATCATTACTATTACAAGGGCTGTTATTATTAGAAGTAGTAGTTGTATAATAATTATTATTTTTAATAATAATAATAACAACAGCAACAATAATAATAACAATGATAATAATAATAATGGGCATGGTGGCATAGTGAGTAGAATGTCTGCCTCACAGCAAGAAGGTCCTGGGTTCGAGTCCCAGGCTCTGCAAGGGCATTTCGTTGTCTGTATGTTTCATCTGTGCTTGTGTGGGTTCCCCTGGATACTCCGGTTTCCTCCCACAGTCCAAAGGCATGCACACTTGGTTAACTGGCTGTTCCAAATTGCCTCTTGGTTGTTAGTGTGCGCATGATTGGTCATGTGTTGGCCCTGCGATGGACTGGCGAGCTGTTCAGGGTGTACCCCACTTTTAGGATTAAGCAATTTGGCAAATGAATTAATGAAAAATAATAATAATAATAATACTAATAATAATTAGATGACAGCATAAAACTACAGCATCACAGAGGTCTATGGAAGAAAACTTAATAAAAGCTCAATGTTAATATAGAGATATGTCACTATGAACTTCATAAATATATAAAAAACCTGAAGTGCTAGTGTAAGAAAAGAATCCACCAAGTTCCCTTGGTGAATTCACATTTGTTTCACCTTATGCAGTTTTAGCTGTCCAAAGAGTTTGTTTTGGCTTTACTTCCTTCACCAATTTCACAGCAAGTCACGTGAGGTCAGCTACAGGGAACATGCTGCAATGCTGAAATAAACAGGACTTCACTGTGGACCTAGCCAGTGTCAACACCTATATACTGCTTGGCAACAAAGTACTAAGTCCAGCAAACAAAGTGCAAACATGTCACTTCTTTTATCCATATCTGCCAAGAAAGAAGAAAAAAGGCTGAATGGAGTGAGCTACACTCTCACACCAGAGGGAAGTCTTTTGGCCATATCCAGGAGATATCCACCTCACTGTGACACCTAATATGTCAGTAATAATGTACTGGGGATGTGCTAAGGGACTGTGGGGGCTCTCTGTTACAAATGCAACTGGCCCACTTTCCTCTATCACATGGAAAGAAGTGTGTCAGAGGAGCAGGCGCTAAGTCGCCACTGATCTGAAATCAGGTCAGAATGGACACAAGGGATCCCCCCCCCAACAAATACACAGGCACTTAACACAAGTACTATAATGCTTATATGCCACATAAATTGTACATTGGACAATGGATGACTGAGACTGGGGGAAAAGATAACAGGGTCATGTAATTAATATATTCTTTATATTCATACTGAAAGGGACACTGTACCGACACACCATGCCACACACGTCAATGTCAAATTACTACAGTCAGAAATAAGCGAATCTGAGGTCATATGACCCTTGTCAGGGGGATTGGTACACTGCCCTGGCATCTGTCATCAGCTCATAAAAATCTGTTGAGGGGAAATCTGACCCTGGAGAGAGCATCTAGACCCCTCCCTGCACTTCTCTTGCAAACCTTCTTCCCCTCCAGTCCTTCTGCCTGAGTTCAAGTCTTTCCAAGAGCTCACTGAAGAAGTCCCTCGAGGGCATGTCTCTAATAAAAGTGCTGGAGAACACATTTTCCCTGTCTGGACTCTCTAACTGAATACTTACTCAGAACCGATACAAATTGGACAGGAGACTCTTTTATAATGAAACATGGTCTTTTAGACATAAGACACTTTACAGAATGAGAAATTAAAAAGCAATAAAATAAAAAAAATAAAAAAACATCTGATATGCAAAGGTCAAAACCAATGAAATATGCTTCATGTTGCAAATGGTCTAGATTAAAGTGTTATATTAAAGTGTATGAAGTGTTTGTTTTTTTTTTAACCGATAGATAATGGCTGTTTGCCCTGTCTAGGTAAATGAACAGCCAAAGTATGCTTTTCTTCAATTCAAGAAAATTAATGTGTGAATGTGAAATATAAATTAAGTTGTAATCAATAAATAGATAAACACACTCTCGCACTACTCTGTGCACACAACAACCACACTCACTGGTCATCTTTGTGCGCATACTGCACCGACACTTTATACATTATTATTTATCGTCACTACATTTATATTGTTTATTTTTATATTTGATTTTTAACTATTAGCAGTCCTTCAAATAATTACTGTTATCATCACTGATCTCTTTTTTCTCTTCTTGATATTGATAGATTTTATTTTTATTCTTCTTCAAATATAGGACAGTCTTAAGAGGCATTTCACTACATACTGTATACTGTGTATGATTTTGTATGTGACAAATAAATTTGAAATTGAAACCAGTTGTGGAAGTGGCCCAAGAGCCATAGAATTTTCAGTGTCAAATATCCAACTTAATCCATATTATACTGGAGCGGGTCACGTATAGTGTGTGTGTGTGTGTGTGTGTGTGTGTGTGTCTGTGTGTGCGCGTGTCCTGCCTCTTGCTCAGGGCTCCCAGAATAAGCTCCATCACAACCCTGATGAGGACAAAACAATTAGTGAAATTGAGTAATAAACAATATTCAGACTGTGTGTGAACTAGAGAATAAAACAAAATGTATGCGGATGAAACAATGCATAAATTAGGTTTCTACATGTTGGCTAACTGTTCTCAATGGCAGCAACAAGTCAGACATCAATAAGAATCCGAGAAAAGAGGGAATAAAACACAAAATTTTTATCCTTCTCTAGGGTCACGGGGAGACTGAAGCCCATTCCATCCCACTCCGGCCAAAGACGGGATAGACCCTGAACAGCACGCCAGAATATCGCAGTGCCTATAATTAAATATCCATGTGAAAAATAAAATTATGATAAACAAAATGCTGATGCTGTGCATCAGAAGTAAAGATGTGGTGAATATCTAATATGAAACCAACGTTACACTAGCTGACATTATTTTCACTAATAATTTTGTTTCTCTTTATTAAGATTTGATGACACAAATTAAAGCATAAGGCTAAGTGAGGTATAATCAGCTGTGCCTGAGGGTTTTACACCAGGCCAATCCACCCACCTGCGTGTCTACATCACCTAGGTCAGCATGCTGCTGTAGAGATTTAGCAGATGCTTGAAAGATGTAGAAAAGTAACACTCTCCTCACTTTACTTATCTCACTATTTTAAATCAAGCCAAAGATCACTGAAAGTGTGTGAGTGTGTTTAATTCCAATTAGAAACAGTGAACAACCACTGAGCATACTGCATCCTAGATTCTGCACATCACACAGTGACACGGTCTGTTCCAGCGGCATAGGTGAGACTCTGAGCACATTTAAATGCTGACAGAATGCTTTAATTGTGCATAACATGGCTGGTCTAACACAAAGTTAAAGAACTAATACACTTGATATATACAAGCATCCTCAATACAAAGCACCAGGTAATCCGGTTGAAAGTAGAATGTTCCTAGATGAGTTCATTTGCATACACAGATAGAGTTCACACAGCTTTTCAGAATCAGGAACATGGAGGTATGTGGAAGCTCTCAAGTCCTCCTGGTACTGTAATTCATTCAGCTCATTGTTAAATACAGTACAGAGAGAAAATACAAAATGATAGACAGAAATTTCTTTTACTTGCAGTCAGAAAACAGAACTCCATAACCAAAACATTGGCCAACAACCTGGTGACCTTTTGTTGAGTGTGTGAGCACAATGTGCTTCATTAGAAACCATGAGGATAAAGGTGTTTGTTTCAAGGGCTGGACAATATGCAGGTTTCTTTTTAATAGCCAGTACCTGGTTATTTTTACCGGCTCAAACGGCAATTGTTGCCAGCTGTCAAATGAAGAAAAAACCCCACATCAGACTAATAATGAGTTACTGTCTCACATGCTTTTGTTTCATCAAGCTTGTGCAATATAAGCGGGGCCCAGCAAATGGTCAGAAACAACAAGCAATTGAAAGAAACAGGAACTCGCTCACAAGTGTGTACTCATCGAAGCTTGCTAGAGACAGCCAAGGCCTGCATGATGAATCAGGTTTTCTGGCTTATCCAGGTAAATTCGGGTGATCCTGATTAGTTACTTCAAAGGGTGAGTAGCGTTTCCCTGAGGTGTGTTGTCATGGCAATTTATGCTGTATCTCAGTCCTGCTCCTAGCACCACATACACACCACCTATAGAGGAAATAGAGGTCCAGTAGAGAAAAAAAGGCAACACTTGCACATTTGCTCGCAGAGTGTGCACATGATTTTTTTAAGATGACCTCATGGGATCTTAACCTTTGTCCTATGACCTCAGACCCTGTAGCAGTTCATGGACCTTTAGAAGTGAGTAAACACACGGACTCATGGACAGGGGGGAAACCTAATGCCTCTGGCACCACCAAGGTGGGTGGAGGCATAATAATGCATTTTATTATTTCTTTATTACATATCGACATATTCTGCATCATAGAAAATTCAGGGTTTTTTTTTTTTTTTTGCTTAATGCCCACAGATATCCATTTGGGCTCATCATGCAACTAACTAAAAAAAAACTGAACCACTGTTATTTTAACAATTAGTTCAAAGTGATGAAACGCCAAATATAAAAATATGTTAAAAACCAAGTATTCATGTTTTCAAATAAGTTCTACTTTTAAAGTGTACTTAAAAAGATGTTTAAAACGTCTTGGAAATATCTCAAAACAGAATCAATTGCATAAGAAGAATAACAGATTCAAACAAGGACGGATTAAGAAAAAGTTTAAAATCCAAAAAGCATATAAAGCGCAGACGAGCATGAGTATAAGATTGAGAATTCAGGTTATCCCAGACCACAATATTTGATTTCCTATGGCCTCCAGCCCTGACTCATATTCAATAATCTCAGAGACTCCGTGCAGTCAATCTGAAGGAGAAGCTATTGGCTTTCTTTCTCTTTGCTATAGAATTATAAACTCTTCCTTTAGTGTGGGAATGGAATACTGGTGGGGACCAGAGGATTTTCCTTCCTACTCTCTGCCCTTTTTTTTTCCTCTTTCTTTCTAGTTTGAAATCAATATGTAAAACAGTAGTGTGGCGAAATCTGCTCAATCATCAGAAATGCATCATGTTGACTGATTACTTTTTGGGCTGAAGTCACTTCATCAAGGCATCAGACTGAAAAATAAAATCCCACTTAGCTTGTGCATATTGCAAGAGTCAGTGAGCAAAAATGTGCGAGTCAGCATTTGATAATACGCATCTGTTTCTTTTCACATGCCCTCTGTAAAGCCAAATTAACCCACAGCATGTAATGGAATGAAGACTAGAATAGTGCAATTAATCATTTTAATATAGACCGTCAAAAGATTCTTGTGAATGACACTCACGCACAGACACAGGTGTGGGTGAACAGTTCTCTAGATCTTTTCCTTTAAGCTCATGATGTTAGTGAAACCTAAAGCCCTTAATGAGAACAACTGTAGTGATCAAGTGTGTATCACAGAGGGTTTAAGATCCCAAAAGTAAGGCTATGTCAGAGCTTTGAGGCTGAGAGGTGTGGGAATTACAGACTAGCCTGTTTACACCAACTGTGACAGCACCCTATGTTCACACTAGCAAGTGACAAAGCAACTTTCACACTGTAATGTATTTGTGAGACATGTCATAATCATTTCAGCTGAATAACAAAAGGACAGTGCGACTTTTGAACAAAGATTTTCTTAATTCTCTGTAAATTAAGTATGACTGGGTAAAGCTACAAGTCTAAATGACTGGCCTAACTGACTCCCTCGTGTGTGTGTGTGTGTGTGTGTGTGGGTGTGTGTGTGTGTGGGTGTGTGAGAGATCCTCAGTTTCTTCAATTCTCTATGCACAGCTTCACTTAGTCATTTTATTGTTCCCATTTACTGATTCATGTAGAAAATAAATTAAAACCAAGGTCTTATCTGAACCTGTTGTACAATATATATCTAATTAATTGTGCATAGAGACAGAAAAACATACAGCGCAGTACTGACTGTTGGTGTCTTTGAGTGTGCCTCTGGAGATACCTAGAAGATATCAAACTTCAGTGCATTTTACACAAATATGATGTGTAAGGTTAACACTACTAAAAATAAACAAAAACAAAAAACCCCCAAAGTTCAACAGGTTCAGGCTCAAAGCTCAGCAACATTATATACCAATTTAATGAAGTCAGCTGATGAGCTGAATGTACTGAATGACCAGGTTATGCCATCAACGGACTTTTTCCTTCCATGATGGCACAAATATAAAATAGTGAGACAGTGGTTCAAGGAGCATCAGGAATCATTTTCACACATGAACTGGCCCCACAGAGTCCTGACCTTAACCCTACTGAAAGGTTATGGAATGTCCTGGAGAAGACTATATGGATTGGTTCAATATTTTTGATTCAATCAATTCAAGACGTCAGTACAAACTGAACCCAACTCTGGATGGAAATAAATGATGTGATGTTGCTTACCATTGTCAAAACAATGTCATGGCAATTATGTGCTGTAATCATGGCTAAAGGCAGTCCAACAAAATAATACAGTGTGGAACTTTTTTTTTTGTCCGGGCAATGTATACAGTGCACTGTAGGTGGTACATTTTGGCTACCGTCATTTCTCATCAGCAATGAAGTGTACAGTATAAGGTGCATGCCTTTAAACAAAAACAGCAGGCATAACTTTAAAACCACTGCGATGTGAAGTGAATAATAGTGATCTCATTACAATGCCATCTGTCATGGAGTGGGGTTTATTAGGCAGCAAGCAAACAGACAGTTCTTCAAGTTGATGCTTTGGAAGCAAGAAAAATGGGCATGTGTAAGTATCTGAGCGTTTTTGACAAGGGTGAAATCATCATGACTATACGACTGGGTCAGAGTATCCCTTAAACCTCCGGTCTTGTGGGGCACTCCTGGTATGCAGTGGTTAGTGCCTACAAAAAGACCTACAAGTGAAAAGTGAGGGCAAGCCCACGTTGGTCCATTCCCACAGAAGAGCACAAATTACTGTAAAAGTTAATCTTGGCTATGAAAAAAAGGTGTCAGAATGCATACGAGGTGGCAAAGCTGCAGACAAAATGCACATGCTTGACTGCTGTCAGCCACTAAAAGTGCCTACAATGGTGTTTTTTAATGGCAGGGACTGAGAAACAGGTAAGAATTGAGGGAATGAAGGAGGGTCCTAATATAAGCAAATTCTTGAGGAAAATTTTTGAAGGAGTTGAAGCAGTTTTGCTTTAAATAATGGGCAAAAATTCCAGTGACTAGATGTGCCAAGCTTGAGTGACATGCCCTGAGAGACTTTGAGCTGTAATTGCACAAAAGTTGTCTCTACAACCTAACTAAAAACAAAAGTACTGACTTTGGGAGGGGGAGAATTAGTTATGCATACTAAAATTTTCTTCACACGGAACTTGTTTTATAGTAACAAATATTTTGCAGCTTCAAGGTTGTTGGTATGTTGCATAAACTGACTGATAAACACCCCCCTCCCCCCCACTACCACCACCACCAATTACAATAATATATAATAACTGTTTTGAAAGTTGTAGTAAAAAGCTGATATAAGCAAAGTATTCTTCTTTAAGCAGAGGATAATAATAATAAAAAAATTACCCCACAAGTGTAAAATAAAGTAATACATTTTTAAAAAGTATATCTGTTATATGGATTTAAATCACTGATGATCATGGTGTCTACCATATGTTTCTATGTATATTTTTTGAGTGACTTGTGAATAAGAAACAAAATTAAATATGATTGTTGTGTGTTATGCTTTAATCTGGTTTAGTTTAGAAGGTCAAAAACCTGAAATAGCAGCATTAGCTGGTGCATTAACACTAACACACAAAAATTTACCCTTATCTAATATTTTGCTCCTAATATAGCAAAGTAAGTGCATTTTTTATCATAACTGCAGCTTACCAATAACATTCACTTCAAGAGTTCTGTTTTCCCAACACGTTGCCTACCATTTTCTTAAAAACCTAAAATATAACATGTTTACATTGAAAAAAATTCTTCATACAGATTTTACATAAATATCATTAATTGCCTTTTTATTTATGGTAGTTCGCCCATATGTATTTGAAAACTTGATGGTAGCGTCATACCTTGGCTTCATTATTTTTGAACTAGGCCTTAACACAGAGGTTTCTTTTCACTGCCATTCTCTAGCTGATTTCCATTCATTTGTATTACCTGTCTTATTAGTTTAATTTTCCTTTTTAGTTTGCTTTTAGTTTGATTTTCACATAATGAGTTCATTTTCTGTGCTCCTGTGAATGTTTGGTGTGGTTTTGCTAAGTGAAAGTTTGCCGGATTTAGATTGAGCAGTGGTGTACGAGCCTCTAACTTTTGGGTTTCAGTTTCATTCTTAATAACAAATTAGTTATTTTATTGGTGATGCAGCAGCCTTATTGGATTTCCTGTGGGGGCACAGACACAAACCATCTAAGTCAGGTTCCATGCCTATGGGGCTCTGTTCAGGATCTCTGCTATTAAAATGGCCAGCTAAAGAATGAAAAATAAGAGGTGCAAACGCTGAATCTGTTTCACCTTTCAGTGACTGGATCTACCACTACATAGGCTATGTTCCACATATACAGTATCTTCCCCCAACACCTCAGCTGCTTCTACTGGGGCTGTCTGGAGGCATCACACAGCCTGGGTAAAGTATTTACAAAGAAAGTAAAGTGTGTTTTCTTCACGTACACCTCTACATCCTTCAGCAAGCACACAAAGAAAGCCATCATCAGGCCCAGAGCAAAATACAGTCTGTGCAGACAAGATTACACACCGATTTTGTTAGATAATCATTACAGTCAATGACATGCTTATTTTGCTGAATACAGCACCAAAAATCTGAAATAATCACCTGAAACATGAGACTAAAAGTGAAACTGATGAGCTTCTGTCTGTTTGCAAAACACTACAGAATGTAAATTGCAGTTCTGCATTCTGAAAATCATGCGGGAGAAACAAAATAGAGCAAAGGATCCTCAGTAAGCTAGCCAAACACCAAGATGACAACCACAACCACAGTGCATGAATGCATTTTTCACAGAAGTAGCTGATGCCAAAGCCCAGATGCTCTGGTGATTGTACACTGACTAGCATCAGGGTTTTCCCTGACATAAATTTAAGGCGGCCGCACAAGTGGGGGTTTTGTTTGTCTATTTCCCCCACTAAAGTACCAAAAAAAGGACCTTGTATCATTATTGGCTCTATCCACTGTGGCGACGGTTAGAGGGCAGAACACACAGTGATACTTTACACTCACTTGCCATGGCTACACTGAGAGGTCTACTGATGTAACCTTTGAACTTTTAGACAGTTCTTTCATTCAATCAATTCCTTAATTTATTAGTAACCACTTGCTCCCAGTCAACTTCATATCCACCAATACCCAGGCCCACGACAAAAATATACCCCATCACATGCTAGCAGGTGACGTAAGATGAGATAAGAGCCTCATGTTCTTACAAAATCTTTGCTTGATGATACAGAAACCAGCTCAAGCTAACTGTCTCCTTACTACAGAAGAAAAACTCACTGCTGTTTTTAATCCTGCAATGACAAAGAAAACACCACTGTCTGTCTTAGATGAGAAGGGGAGAGAATTTATGAAGGTATTAAAAAGAAAAAGGAAAAAAAAAAAAGAAAGCCACTCCACATATAATGTTCCATAGACAGAGAAGGGGACATACAGCAATCTCTCACCCATGGGTATTCACCATATTGCTTCTCTTTCCTACTGTATAAAGTCAAACTGCACTTCGTGTCACTAACTGTAGCCAATGCAATATGCTAACAAATGCTTTACATGCTGTCACCAAAAATCACCAGCTCTCGGTGAAAATGGACGTGTAGCCTCTTTGTTACATTGAGGCACTGCTGATATGAATGCAGAGTTAGTATTATATATATAAAAAAAGGAGGTGTTTGAAATAGTTCTGGGAAAAAAGAGCTTCAGCAGATACACCATACCATTAGAACCAATATACGTATTATTGCTATTTTTAGCATGAAAGACTTAGCTTATTGTAGCCACTTGTCAAAGCAGCAAGAACCTAGCCACATGAGTGATGAGAGTACATTTCAGTTCATTTTAATGAGAAGGGAAAAGTTGGGTCTTGCACATCTACTCTTATGAGCCACTGCAGACATTTAGTGTTTCCATGGTTACTGGATAGTCTGTCAGGCTGTATTTCTAGCAGTATGCATCATTATTTGAATGCTTACTTTTAATCTTTTGCTAAGAGATAAAGATAGAGAAGACCTAAAGCAAGAGTGAACCTGGCATGACATTTTCTCCACTGAGCCTTCATTAACACAGTAACTCCGACACATTACCCTGCTCTCTGAAGAAGTGACCCATTTATACTGTTGGAGGATCATCTACCTTCTCCCAATTTAGCCGACTCCCAATACACTTTACATCTGATTTACAGTTTAATCAGTTCAGAAGAACAAACCCATGCACACTTTGATATACTTTACTCTACACCTGTCACCAGCACCAGCTCAGATGGGACATTGATATATACTAACTAATAACTAATACTGCTCACTCAGGGTCAGTCTTTCCTTTTCCAAAGATAAGGGGCAAATCAGTAGAAATTGGTCTCAAACATTACATGTGTGACGAAAACAAAATGTATCTGTCCATTCCCTGTGTGTGAAGCAAAATATAACATATCTGAGGGGCCTCAACTGGCATGTGAACAGTTAGGAGGCATTTAAGTAGTTAGCAGGCACTACAAGAGACCAGAATCATAAATCTGTATGAGTCTATTTTTTAAAAGAAATATACATCAGCAGCATGTAGGTTCCAAGTACTCTATGTGGCTAACAGCAGCTCCACAGGATGAGCTCATATGATGTGTTAACAATGAAGATCCAACTATAGCTACGGCTGCACCAAGATGAAGTGTGAGAGAAGCAGAGTAGTGGTGTGAGTGGGTGTTTGTTTGTCGGATTGCTTCCCTCCACAAAATCTTCCAGGCATGATGTAATGTAATCTTATTGGATCCTGATCTTAATTGAATTAAATCGAATGTTCAAAATGGAGATTTGTAAAATGAGCTGATGAACAGTTGAAGACAAAGATATAGTAGTAGAACTCCTCTTATAATGCCAAGCTGAAAGCCATCATGACCATCCCTTTATATATGTGTGTGTGTGTGTGTGTGTATATATATGTATATATATAAAATTATACACTTAACAAAATGAACATAAATCAGAAACCAAGCACTAATCAAATATTTATTTCATGTAATATTAATATCATATTGATGAGAATAAATAAACAAACAACAATATATAGTAATAACAAAAATAACAGTCTCTTTTTTGAGGGGAAAAAAGTCAATATTTAGTGTGGCCACCCTTTACTTTGATTACAGCATTTAAACTTTCAGGCATAGTGTTCACATATTTTTTTTTATTTCTTTACTCACTAATTCCATATGGTATGCGAAATCATTCATGGTATGCGAAAGTAAAAAACAATTGCTACACCTTTCAATTTTTCTGAAAAATTGGTATTTTCAGTGTTTTTGTTTATAAGCCATACTTTTACCTCAATATACTTGTCAGAATGATTTTTTTGTTTCTCATTGCCTACAATAGCATTGATCAATACATTTTCACCAAAAAATTAAAGAGAAGTAATTTTTAACTTGTTATTATGAGAAGTGCTGGTGTATAATCCTCACTGCACAATACTGTGTGTGAATATATATATATATATATATATATATATATATATATATATATAGGGGTGCCGGAATCTATCAACATCTTAATTGCGATTCTTATTTATTAGCATTCTGAATCGATTCAAATTTTCAAGAATCAATTTTTAAGAACACTTATTTTTGAGCATTTCCAACCTTACTCACAACGCGTACCATTTGTCCAGACACAGCCTCCATAGTGAATTGTTCCAATGACTGGCGGGTACAGAACTAGCTTTTAGCCTAGCTTTGACATGGATGAGGAAAAAGAAATACAGCCAGCGCCATCTTCGC
>JAQMYF010000001.1:20213790-20231587 GCA_030014195.1 Neosilurus mollespiculum
ACTGCAACACACTTCAAGCAAAGCACAATCTGCACCCTTACTCACATTAGCTCACAGATAACCATGATTGGCTAGTGTTGCTGTGATTGACAGCAGAGAATACAGCGTCCCTCCTTCCCTGAGGGCACATCTGAAATTTGCTCTCAAGCTCAGATGGCTGTGTCATCGGGACTCAATCTCACAACCTTTGGATAGCAGAGCAACCTCTTTCCTGTTGTGCCTCACCCTGTTGTGGAGCTCAAGTGAAACTTATTTAGATTATTTTCAATTACCACTATGCCAAAAGAATACTGAAAAGTACATGGGGAAAAGCGTATTTTGACTGATCATCTGCTATCTAGGGGATTAATTAACTATTAAAGTGTACCTGTGGTCAATTAGGGCTGCTAGCTCCCAGCTCAGACGGTGAGCCGTGCACATAATGAAAAGCAAACTAAAACAAGATTTTTATACTTTGCATTTGCGCGTTTTAACCATGACACTGAGGCAAGCCACGTGAGCTCCGTGCTTTAAGTCATGTAGCTAATGCCATCTGTTCTGGACTGTTCTCATTTAAATGCAAAAGTAAGCCATGCTCCATATAGGTGTTTTAGTATATACCACATGGAGCAACAAACAAAAATGAGATTTCTGTAGTTTACACTTACATACTTAAGCCATAACACCAGGCCAGATCAAGCGAGCTCTGTGCTTCGAGCCAGACAGGGGCTAAATTCTACTCCATGATCCACACTACTTTATCCTGTTTAGGGTCACATCGGCAATCTAGAGACAACCCAAGCAAACTCTAGCGGAAGGCCGGGTACAGCCTGAACAGATAACAGCTGTGTTGTTAAAGGCATCTGATTTGGTCCATTTAGAAACAAAAGTTAAGTAACAAAACAAAGTAAACGTAAAGGTGTTTGCGTTTACTATGTTTAAAAAAATAAATAAATAAAAATGAAATACAATGTCAGTATGATTATATTTACAATTTATACTAACTCATTTCACAACACTGCCATCCGACGTGACACAAAACAGAATCCAGTTCAAACACAGAGCTGTTCAAGCGGTAAAAAAAGAACATGTGGCAATTTTCCCCCAAGTGACCAGAAACAAATGCAAGATCATTACAGGGAAAACAGAGAAAGCCACAGCTAAACACAAGAGTTTAACTAAGTGTTAGTGGTAAATTATTACTCCCGAAGAAGTCAGGCCAACTATCTTACAAGTCATAGTGCCAAATAACACAATGGCACTCAAACATCAAGGGTCATTCATCTCCAACAGATAACACCTCAGTGTAGGTAGATAGTGAACACACCTATATAGACATACACTGCCAGGTAAGTGTGATTTTCCAAACTCAGCTCGGAGACATGCAGGAGATTTGAAGAGGAAGGATACGGAGCTGTGTATAATAGAATGACCAGCAGAGTCACCAGACCTTAACCCACTCAGGCTGCTGTGAAAGGCGTGGAATCGAAAGGTGAAAATCCATCTCCTCTGAGAAGGACTGTGATCTCTGTGTGCGATAGTAATGACCAGCTAAACTCAAATTTAGACGTACGTCATTGATTTGCTCAAAGTTATTGCCAAAAACAAATAAAAATATTTTTCTTGAAAGGATTGTGAAAAGCAAGGTCTACCACAAACATCTGTCCAGCAGTGTGTATACAAGTGTCAGGAAAAACACAGACTGACACAGAAACAACACTGACATTCAATTTATGTAAAGTTTTTCATTCAAATGGCCTAATTTGCACGTTCAAACATAACAGCATTTATAATGTGGCCGAGTCAGCCAATGAGTACAGTGCGAGGTCTAGAAAACCCAAATGTAACGAGTGATTAAAGGAACAAACCACAAATAGCAGTGGTGCCACATCCTGCTTAACAAATAAAGACGTGCTCATTGTAATGTTACCTTAGCAGATGTCTCAAAAATCCTGACATACAAGTCCATTTATTTCTAATCTATTGTGGCTTGTCTGCCAGAGTAAACCAACAGTACTGCAATAATACTGTTCTGCCACAGGGAGAGACTGAACCCATTTGAACCACGTGTTTGCTATAACCTTCAGCTATAAGGATCAGAGACAGATTACTAAAAAATACTGATACAATTACAACAAAGATACTCTGCATATTCTAAAATCTAAAAAGCGACAAAGACTATCAAATTTCCAGCGGTCAACGCATGCAGAAGTCGGCTATTAAAGTTCTCCAATCTGAGGGGAAACAGCTGATTCAGTCTCTGTGCTGTAATTCCTTTCAGTATTTAAAGCAATATAAGTAACTCGGTTAGTGAAAGGAAACTGGCCACAAGATTCAATTCAACTGATAAATCGAATGAAAAGGATACTTCAAGTGTTTTTCTAAGACGTGAGTGCCTTAACGCATCCAAATCCACAAGATTTTTAATTGATGAAATAAGTATTTCCCTACAAGGCCAAAGAGAAAAACGTGCAGCAGCGTCCTTTACCATATATGGAACAAGGCCTGACCTTGGGTGGGTGGGTGGTGTTACATGGCGCACCGAGCTTGTGCAATGCGCGATTTCTGCAGTACCTAAGGAAGTCAGATTAGGTACTTCACCCTGCAAAGTGCATGCTGCTGTCAATTAAGGCGTGGTTTAATGTGTTCAGCGCTAGGGCAAGGTTAAGGTGACCAATTAATTACCGTTTTAGTGCATGTACTTTTTGTCACTGTGGGGCTAAAGTAATCTTGAGCACATAATCTCTGAGCTACAGTCCTGTGCAAGCCTTGCTGCCCCTACAGACATAGACCTCAGCAATTATACAAGTTTACAGCAAGCCACGCTATGTGATATGATTCTAATAAATGTGGGTTTGGTATGGTACAATGCTAGCAATAGGCTACAATTCAGTAGATGTTGTGACATAAGTCAACTTACAAGATACTTACCAAGCATTCACCGATGGTGAGGTGGATATCGCTGAATTGTCTACATATATCGACTACTCCGCAACATCCACCTCGCCTTCCATGAAAATTGATAATTATCCTGAAAGAGCAAACTAATCAGACTGTGCCATTCCCATGTAGTATATTCTGTCCTAGCAGCAGTCACTTCGTGAGATGTCCCCCTACATCTCAGGCTACCTTGGTTATCTTTGAACCTCTCTCACAGTGCAAGGTAGAACCACCATTTTTGTCATGACCACAGATATCACCATATTTGTTTCACATTTGTCAGCCCAAAATCACACACATATACCAGGCATTAGGCACATCAAAGACATGCTACAAATGGCTTCATAAATAATCAAATTTAATTGTTCTAAAAATACTGAAATGTATAGCAAACATTCATTCATTCACCGAACCACTTAATCCTATTCGAGTCATGGGGAGGCTGGAGCCTATCTCAGCCAACTCTAGGCGAAGGCATAGTACACCCTGAACAAACCACCAGTCCATCATAGGGCCAACATATCCACACACACACACACACAGAGCCATTCACACTCACACCTATGGGCAATTTGGATCAGCCAATTAGACTAATGTGCATGTCTTTGGACTGTGGGAGGAAACCGGAGTACCCAGAGGACACTCATGCATGCTTAGAAAACTCCATACAGGAACACCTGTTTTGGCACGAGGAGTACGTACTTAACCACAACACCACCCTGCCGCCCATGCAGTAAACAGTACTAAACTAAACAAAGGTCAACATTTGGTTGCAGTGATGACCCTGTGATTTTTTTAAAGTAGTCTCAGGAATAATTTGCATATTTTCAAAATTAGTTTATTTATTTTTAAGAAATTATCTGGCCGGTTTTACTGAGCACCTTAGATGCGCTGCAACGCTCTTCTGGAGACTCTGACTGTCACACTTGCTTCTTATTACTTCACGCTAATCCAAGCAGCCTTCATTCTGGGTTTTCTTTTTTGTGTGTGTCTGAAAAGTGGTCTTTTATGTAACATACTGCTTTTCTAACTGACACAGAAATGCTTTTCTGTAATAATATTTTTGGCAAAGTGGTGTCTGAAAATCTAAAATGTTTTCCACTAACTAAATAATGCAGAACTCATGAAATAAAGATCTACAACAAAGTTTGCACTAAAAAAAAAAAAAAAAAAAAAAAAAAATCCTCAGAGTGCCTAGAACTTTTGCATGGTACAGTACACAGCAAGCTCTCGGTCTTAAAAAACTGCATTTAAGTATATCTGTTCCTTTGCTCAGGCAGCACGGCGGTTAGCACATCCACCTCACAGCAAGAGGGTACTCGGTTCGAGTCCTGAGTCAGAGTTTTTCTGTGTGGGGTTTGCATATTCTCGGTGTGCTTGCATGGGTTTCCTTCAGATACTCTGGTTTCCTCCACCGGTCCAAAGACATGCCCATTAGGCTAACTGACCGCTCCAAACTGTGTGGGAATGGTTGTGTGTGTGTTGGCCCCGCGATGGCCTGTCAAGCTGCTCAGGGTGTTGTCGGCCAAGATAGGCTCCAGCGTTCATGCCACCCTAGTAAAATTAAGAGGTTGGGCTTAATGAGTGAGTGAGTGAACGTGTGTTCCTTTGCTCACAATACCTGCCTTGGACGTCCAAAAAGCCGATCAGGACGGTAACCTAACCGGAAAGGTGGTGAGTAAAGGGTACCAAAGTCAAGTAATCCTCACTCGAAATTGAGGTGCTGTTTAAAAACAATCGACTGAGTTTAACTATGGCACAGGGCGATGGAAGAAAGTGATCTGCACACGGGCAACACCTGAGTTATGTTAACGTACATTTAGGTGCCACAAATAATAGATGTGGCCTAAATTATAAATCAGGTTTCTTGGCATCAGCAAGAAGAAAAGCAGGAGGGGAGGGGGTTGTGGGGCTGGCAGTAATGTGGTCTGATTTGAAAAATAATAAAAAATGTAAAAAAGCCAAACAATAGTGCTTTGCTCAGGCAGCATGGGACAGCGCTGTCACTTGAGTTGCTGCAATTGGACTGAAGGAACAATGTATAAACTCCATGAAACATTTGTGGACCCGAGTGGACAATTAACCGGTGAGCTCGGGGACTTACTGTAGGGTGTCAGTGTGTCACCTGTGTTAAATAAATACTCACAGTGCTCATACCGCCTGGCACTTCCAGGAAGTGATGTGCATCTCACTTCCAAGAACATCAACACTGCTTTTACATGCAAGTCCAGTGCAGCCAGAATAACACAAACATATATATATATCTATTCCTTAGTGCAGTCAGGGATGGACCTAGAAGTAGTCGGGGTTTTTCATGAGCTAGTTCCACTCCTACATTTCTCTTGTCTGACTTGGAGATTGCAGACAAACGAGTCATGCGTTGCTGCTGTTGCAAAAGAGCAGCTGGGTTACAGGAAGTCCCTTCCTTTCAGGCTCGCGAGCAGCCCTTCCGAAAACTAATGGTACGCTCCGTGTATGTAGCGCGTTGTGTGTTGTGTTTAAACCCCCGCGCGGTGTCTCCCCCTCCTAAACCCCGCATTCACTTAACACACCAGGACATTTCTGTCCGCTGCTCCTAAACAGAAAAAAAGCTGTCATTACTGTCCAGGCTCGGGGTTTACAAAAAGAAAAGCGCTCCAAGTGCACAACATAAACGTGTCCAGGCTTTTACCTGTCACTGCGTCCGCGCGTGCGTTTATTCCGACCAGAGCCCGAATCCAGGGGTCCGCATCCCTGTCACGCGACGTGGGACTCCTTCTGTTCCTCTCTCTCTCTCTCTCTCTCTCTTTCTGCTGTCTTTCCCCTCCTCGTCGTCAAACGGGAAGCGGCGCGCAATCCCGACACTCAACCGCACAGCACAACCACACACTCAGTCACTCACAAGCTCTCTCTCTCTCTCTCTCTCTCTCTCTCGAGCCGCGCATAACAAGTTCACGCCACGCCGCGCCGCGCCGCGCCTCCCCGCACGAGACGCCCCGATGGCCACGCCCCCCTCCTCCGGTCTCCCGCCACTGGAGGTTCTTAAAGGTTTTGTGCTCATTAATATTCATGAGGCAGCGTCAAGAGCCGGACGCGCATTGGCCCAAAGAGTCGCTCCGTATTTTTTCTTTACGTTTCCCCTCGCTTGAGGCCGATGTCAGGTGACGTCATGGAACATTCCAAAAATTCCAATTTGCAGCAATCTTCAGTGAACGAGTTGATCTTGAAAAAGCGTTACGGTGAACAGGGATCATGTATATGTTTTTTAATGAATATGCATACACTCACACAATGTTTTTAGGGCTAGGGTTTAGGGCTTCGACTCTACAGACACTATCAGTGGTGTCTGAAAAGGGATGGAACTGTCTAGGCCCTGCGATGGACTGGTGAACTACCTAGGGTGCACCTTGGCACCTTGAGATAAACTCCAGCCTCCCCGTAACCCTAACAGGATTCATTGGTTTGGCAACGGGATGGAATCGATGCATGGAACTACCAGTATCTTTCAAATTCATTCCTTCGTTTGCCAAAATGCCTTATCCTACAAGGGCCATGTGGAGGCCAGAGCCTATCTCAGCCTCCCCGCCACTGGGTTAGGGTGGGGGTACACCCTGAACAGCTCACCAATCCATCGCAAGGCTATCAAACCCCTTACCTTCTTTCTGTAAGGCGGACGTACTAACCACAGCACCACCATGCTACGCCGTCCCTATTCAATTCAGTTCAGTTCATCTGTATGTGAATATTGTTTTTCACAACTGACATTGTTGCCAAGCAGCTTTACATAGTAAAGAAATTTAAGAGTTTAAACTTGTGATATTAAACATTTCTTTATTAATCCTTCACGACCGTGACAAGAAAAGAATCTCATGATGACATGGCCATCTGTGTTCTACAGCATTCATACACAAAGTGGGGTCTGTAAAGCACACTCTGGGCCCATGATTGGTTAATTTAATTACAGCAGCGGAAGTCATATCCCAATATTACTAAGCAAACTACAGTTATCACCTCACAGCTCCAGGGTCTCCAGTTCAGTTCTCTGATTACTGTAGGTGAGGAGTTCATAGTTACACTTTTTTTATGTGGGGTTTCTCCAGGTGCTCTGGTTTACTCCCCCTGTCCAAAAACATGCCTGTAAGCAGAGAATGTCACAGCCAGGGGGAATTTTCCAGCCTTGCACATAATATTCCGAGGACAGACTCAGGATTCACTGCAAGCGTGATAATCATATAGTGGTTGTAGTAGAGGGTAAAGTGGTGTCGTGGTTAGCATGTGCACCTCACAGCAAGAAGGTCCTGGGTTCGACTGTGTGGAGTTTGCTGAGTCTCCCCATGCTTGTGTGGGTTTCCTTTGGGTACGCCAGTTTTCTCCCAGTGGCCAAAGACATGCACATTTGGCTGTTCCAAATTGCCCCTTGATGTGAATGGCCGCATGTACATTGGCCTTGCAATGGTTTGGCGAGCTGTTCAGGGTGTCTTCACCAACTGTTGGCTGAGATAGGCTCCAGTCTCCCCATGACCTTAATAGAATTAGGTGGATTGGCAAATGAGTGAGTGACCGAGTGAATGAATTATTGTAGATCGCTAGAGATGAAAGCGTTTAAAACTAAAAAACAAGTCACTACAGATGTTAATTTGGACCTAATGTGTTCTGTCTGTGGAAAGTGTAGCAAACAGAAAGCTCTAAAGGCTAATAGATGGACCAAATATTAATGGACAAGAGCTTGCCTGTGTCACCCATACTGATATGTAATTGTCCCATTAGTGAGAAAAAAAAAAAAAAAAAAACTAGTGGGAATGATTTGTGCACCAATGACTCCACATCAAATCTACTGGTAAAAAGTTTGATCTTTTTGTCTAAGAAATAACAAGGCTTTCTCACTGAGCATATCATGTGTCAAGGAAGAGAAGGTTGCTGAAGTCAGCACATTTTCTTTTATTCCCTTGTGCACTCTTACTCCCCGGCACTGTTTAGCTTCCTCAGATTGAGATCAGTTTATTTAATGCAACCCTAAGTGATAAATAGCCCACATGGGAACTATCATAAAGCATAGCTTTTGTTTCAGTTAACCCTGTGTATGAATTGTTAATAGGGAGGAGATTTAGATAAGAGGATGATTGACAGTGGTTGGATTGCACTGAACATACAGTATATCACATTTTTTAAAAATTGAAATTCTCTATTTTAAAGGATATTATTGATAACAAAGTAGACAAGCAAGAACCTGTTGTGTTAAGCACACCATTCATTCTTAGTGGTTCATGAAACTACAACAGTTTTAAGAACTGACCCTCTATTCAAGGCTATGGATATTTTGTTGCTGTTGATATTCTACTGTATCAATAATCTTTAGATACATGGCATGGATGATGATGATGATGATGATGATGATGACAATAAAGCATTTTTTAACCCAGTGTGGATTTATACCAGTGGAGTTAGTTGAATGGAAGTTCAGTGTTTTCTTTAAAGCTGGGAGAATTAAAGTGAGCAACACTCAAAGCAGGCTGAAGCTGTGAATGAGTTACCTTATGAGTTAAAGCCTACAGACAAGCCAGTTCTACTGGGCCAACTGGTTGGGTGTCATGTCATTTCAGGAGGTCAGTTTTGTCTCTTCTGCACTGAAGTTATGCAGCATGGAGACTGTCAGTTTACTTTGGCAGTATTCTACAGACATGACTGTGTCCTCTTTCTCTTTTGCTCTCCCATGGTCTGTTTGAGATGGAATTACTCACGCCCACACTCGCACTGTTTGGCATGGAGTTACTCACTCTGCTTCTAACACTCTCCAGAGACCCCATTCCTCACCACATATAACCTAATGTGAGACATTGGCTTGTTTAAATTGTTAGATGTAATAAAATACACGCATAAAGTAGTCCACGGTATACAGTATTTATAGGATTTTTGTTGTTGTTGTTGTTATTATTATTATTATTTTGTCAGTGACATCATGACAGTATTTATGACACGTGCTGTATCAGACTCAAATAGTATATTAAAACTGTTAAAATTACTGGTTAAATTCAAGCATTATCATTGTAAGCTGCATCAGTTTCATTTCTTGTGGTGCTGAGATCATTTGGCTATAGGGCAAATTTTCACACAAATGATTCCTTATTGCTCACAGAGCAGAGCAACCATTGCATATTCATTGCCATAAAATATATGCAAATACACAGACTTTATACTGAAAAAAAGTGGGAAAGCGGTCAATAAAAAGTCAGTGATTGTGTATCATTTCGCACTCTGAGTTGAAAAAGAGGTGACAGGCTTCTGGAGCTCCAGCAGCGCACAGTAAAGTTCACCTGGCACTCAGGTGATGAGTCACAGCTCTCCGGGCTCTGGCCTTGTCATCGGATGCCAGCACTGCTCAGACTCCCTGCAGAGAATGAGGGGGCGGCGTGTCTATCGTCATGGCAGTCACGGTGTGAGGCTGACTCACACATGGTGCTGCACGGAGGGTAAAGTCTGTAGGGGGGAGAAGGGGATTTTGTCTAAAATAGCTGTTCTGTTTGGTTCATTTTCATATGCAGTCAAGTGTGTACGTGTGTGTGTGTGTGCGTGTGTGTGCTCTACATTTACATGTTTTTCCTTTGGAAGGCGTCACTGTTGCTGTTGTATGTTCATATTCACCAGGTTAAGCTTTGTATCCTGAAGGCTTGAGAGAGAGAGAGAGAGAGAGAGAGAGAGGGAGAGAGACAGGAAAGAAGAATGGACACAGCAACAGCAGGAACACTACAGTGTGTGAGCGCCACACATTGACAATATGATCCTTGCAGGCTTATGTAATCCTGCTACCTGCATGCATCTCTTCAAGCAGACGACTGGCACAGTGAGTATTATATAACTACATTAGTCTCCTCTCAGAGGCCTGCTGCACTTGCGCAGTGTGAACTAAAGGGCTAGAGAGAGAGAAACAAAGAGACTGTACTGCAGGCTGCTGAGACACTAACATATTCACTAATGCTGCAGAGGTAGAAAGAACAATAAGGAAGATATCGTCCTAAAAATGATGTTGAATCTCTCTTTCTCTCTCTGAAAGAATATATATATACATTAATGAATCTAATATACAATCATGTTTGCACATAAGCACTCAACAATGTGCTTTAACTCCTTAATTACTTACTAGACTTTATACCACATCCAGTACTTATCAGGCTTTTGAATTCATTAAATAATGGTAATACCTAAATTCAACAAATTTTCATTAACTCTCTGATCCTAGTTCTCTGGTACTTTAATAAGCTTTACACATCCCCTGCATACTGTAAATGAATATAAAATAATACACATATGCAAATGTACTTGCAGTAAATATCTCCCACTGAACACTGCTGCCCTCAGGTCCCTCAGGTTTGGGGTGAGCTGACTGCTCTAACCTTACAAACCCACACTGGTATGCAGGCTCCGTGTCCTAAAGAAACGAATAGTGCTGTAATGTTAGGTAGAAGTTCTCAGTGCACATGTGCCAGCAGTGTCCAAACTCAATTAACTGTGCTTCATACTGCACTGTAATCCAATGTGCCTGCGTCTTACGCTTAGAATGCAATTACACCTCTGACAGGCACGCTCAGTCATTTCGCAATTAGGGCATGGTTTGTGCAGTCCTTCTCAAAATGAATATTTCCGATGAAAACCTACCATGGTCGGATAAATGAGCTGGTTTGGCAAGTTTGGATTAAGAACAAAGTGAATTTACAGAGTGCAAAGGAAGGTCGGTACAAAGAACATTCATCATAAGTTCTGTTTGTTCCCCAGCTTGATTATTATTTCCACCCCATGATAAAAGAGAAAGTTCTGTAATTGTTCCAGGTTAATATTAAAGACATGGCTTAAATGGATGTGAATACTTATGTAAAGTGGTTACCACATGTAATTTTTGCAACCATGACAAGTTTCCTGTCCATCCAGCAGTGATCAGTGTTCAAATAAGCTTCATAAGGATATCATCTTCAAGAAAAAGCTTAACATTAGCATCAGGTAACCACAAATGATGCATATTTGCATATAATTGAATGTTACATGCGTGATTAGTTACAAGCGATACTATGCCTTCTCTGATATCCCTGCCTGCGAAATGAAAATACTTACATTCAACATTAAGAAGGAGCAGGTATCCCTGCATTACCCTGTTTCTCATTTAACAATTTGTTACTGCAAGCAAATTAAACAACAGCAGCAAAAGCCAATAGACTCTTATCTTCAGGACAGGGTTATTTTTAAATGTCTCCATGTGGGTGAAGTGAGATGGAGTGAAATTTTTTCAAAGCCGTATCACCTAGAAAAACATCTCACATATTCATCAGCTTCGAGATGCACAGCTTCGCATGCTGTCTCCCCTAAAAGGCTGCGCGGCAAGAAAGGATATTAATGAGCATTTGGTAACACTGTTTAATGATGATCCATGTGTTTCACGGAATAGCACACTTTAATAACGTGTTAGACTGATCAAGCAGTCAGCTGAGTTACTCTCCCTAAGCCTTTCTACCAGACAGTGTGGGGTTGATTTTGGCAGCAGTAATACATGTTCAGTAATACAACAGCTGCAATAGTCTTTGACCTCATCTGATCTTTTTTGTAGTCAGTGCCAAAACCCATTGGTTTTGCTGTGTTATCTGCGATTTGGTTTATTGGGACACGGCCCAGCATAGGTCTGAGCTTCCAGGAAGTATAAACCTGTGAGTACAAGAAAACGAGAGGCCAAATGTAATGATTATGCCAGGGTAACTTTATTCTTCACCTTAGTATTTGTGGCAGATTGAAGTAAAAGTTTTTTCCCCTCTTCTGAGCCAGACAAAAATGGAGTGTTCAAATATTTGGCAATAGTGAACCGCAGACTCCTCGTTGTTGATTGTTCATATGCTGTATACTCATTCACTCACTTGGTGAACTGCTTAACCCTATTAGAGTCTCAGGGAGGCTGGATCCTATCTCAGTCGACACTGGGCAAAGGAGGGGTACACCCTGAACAGCTCGCCAGACCATTGCAGGACCAACACAGACCATACACAACCATTCTCACTCACACCTAGGGGCAATCTGAAACAGCCAAATAGCTTAATATGCATGTTTTTGGACTGTGGGAGTATATAAAATATATACACACACTCAGTCACTCGCTGAACCATTAGGGTAGTGGGCAGGTTCATTCGACAAAGGGTACATCGTGAACAGCTTGCCACACCATTACAGAGCCAACATACACCTTGGGCAATTTGGAACAGCCAATTCGGCTAATGTGCATGTCTCTGGGCTGTGGAGGGAAACCAGAGTACCTGGAGAAACCCCACACAAACAAGGGGAGAACATATTTACTGCAACACAGCAAAAGCCAAGCTCTGGATTCGAACCCAGGACCGTCTTGCTGTGAGGCAGACGTGCAAACCACTACACCATTGTGCCGCCCCATTCTGTATACTGCGCAGACTCATAATGGCATGACACTCCTGCATTTCTTCTCTAATTTGGGATTTAATTCATCACCAGATAGTGTGATTCTCACTTTCACAGTCTCTTGCTTTCCTCACACTCAAGAAATGAAAAGGCAGCTTGTCTTAAAATTACACTTGCTAAACAGTGTGGAAAAGAACAAATTATCTTTCAACATTTAAACTGGAATATATTTACAAAGCAAGAGAATAGCAGCAGTGAGTATAGTAAATGTCATACCGGTATCATGCATACTCTTGGCTATGGTGAAAGTTCTGATAAGATTCAGTTCATTGTCTTCATAGTTAAACATGGGGTTCTTCAGTTCTGGCCCATGAATACCTCTGCCTTGCACTTTCTGGCATTTCCCCCTCACCTAGTCCCAACTAATTTAGATTTATTACTTAGCTGAGTGGTATATTTCAAGCAGGGAAAACATCAAAACACAGCGGGGCTGGATTGGGAAACTTTATTCTAACTGCCAGCGCACATTGGACAAGAACAATATTGTTGAACAAGAACTCGTCACATTAAACACCACTCTGTTTCCAAAACCAGAGGGATGGACTGTACCATTTTAAATGACATGGGGAAAAGTACCTGCAAGCCCGAAAACTATATATTACTGTATGTTCAGATACGCAACAATAATTTGTTCAATACTAAGTTTTAAATGCACACACACTTCTAAACAGCTCAGGTTTGAGCATGTTCAATATCCTCTTTGTGTTCTAGCCACCTAAAACAAGACCAGTTCCAAGACTGTGGAATTTACCAAACATAATTATATTTTGTCTCACTGCTTTGAAACAGAACCATTCGGAAAATTTATACTTCTGTGCTTTTCTTAGCCATGGACAACTCATTACAGCTGTGTATCGCGCCACAACGCCTCACAAGTGTGAGAGCGCGGTAATTGCTTGTAAATGAAAAATGGTTTTATTCGCAGTGGGGCCAAAGTGAGGTCCTGAGACCCAAAACGGATCAAGTCGAACAGCTCAAACACAACAATACATTTAAAAACAGCTAGGAGGAATAGTGATGCGGAAGATATGCTTACACATTAAGAACCCATTGCATATACTGTACCATCTTTGCAAAACACTCATTTAAAGTTCATCCTCGATTATCAAGATCAGCAAAAAACTTATTTGCTCATTATATTATTATGAGTGTTTTAGCTGTAAGTGCTTTAAATGCATAATTACAGTACATTAGCTGCCCCCCCACCACCTCTGTTATTCTTATTCCAACTGATATGAGCAGTACCTCAGTTCCACCTAGTGGACACAATAAATCGCATCTCTCCAAATGGGCATTACATAACTTACCTGCTTCACATCAGAAAGGGACAACAGACTCAAACACATTTATCAGCTAGTGTATTTATTGAAGTATTTAGAATTGCCACATGCAGATCAAACTACAATAAATCACTATGTTACACAATGAGCAATGCCAGAACTGTTCTTTTTATAGGATATAAATCTAGAAAGGCACTTGTGTCTTCTGTCCTGGGTCCAATCCTGGATGTTGTTGATAAGCCATGTTATCAAATAAGGCACTTTTAGTGTTTTAACACCACTAAAAACCTTGCCAGTTGCTTGCAAATAAAAATACAATGAGTGCACCATAATTAGTTACTCAGGGCAAAGTATTTCAGATGCATTATATTTAGACGCTTATTTATTAATAATACACTTTCCAATGTGATCATAAGGACAGTTCTAAATGCAAGCAATACATCTCACTGTTCACAACACTTGTGTAAAACACACCCAGAACGAAAAACCTTCATTTCACTGGACATTTAGGATTCAAAAATCACCAATAATTCAAAACTAAGTACCACCAGCACTTTTACCTATCATTATATACCTGAATGAAAGACGTATACAGTGCAAAATATGTTCAAATAGGAATGAGAAATAGCAATAAGAAAAATAAATGTTTTAATAGGAAATGTTTCACTAAACAAAAATCAGACATCTACATGTGAAATGGGTGCAGTTCACAATATTGATAGGAACAAAATAACTAAAAAGGTGACTGCATGCATCAACTGATCAGCAAATCAATGCATTATAGTGCTAAGCTTTTAGGATTAAAAAGGACATCCTGTTTAATTGGTATCAACAATGAAACCTTGGATTAAGAAGTGAAATGTTTTAGAGCATGCATAGTTTTACATTCATTAACCATTAGAAAATGTCATAAACTACACCACTACAGTACATGACAAACATGGTGCACCCAGCACTGAAGTTCAAGTTATTGCATGAAACTATACAGCACAGTTATTGAATGCACATTTGAATATCTATTCAAGATCTACAGCAACACAGGGTGAAAAACACACCACTATCACCACCATGTTTGCAATGCAGATCAGTGTATAATATTACAGTTCGGAGCAAGTATGATGCAGCATGTGTTGCAATAGCATCGGGTGTGCTTATCTCTCCCACACACTGTGTGCATGGGGCTCCAGTAAGGGCCGGAAATAAACAACCCCTTTTGACAGCCCCATGGCCATCAGCAAGTTCGGTATCATATGCTCCCATCCATGCTGAAATTGCTTGAAGTCAAAGTGCTTGCCTAATCTGAAATATTCAACCCAGACAGAGGAATGAGCCTCCAGTTAAGAAGTGTATACACTTTAGGTAGAGAAGGTTTGTAGCAGCAATATCATGCAGATTTATATACGTGGCTAGATCATTAAAGTAAGTGGACTGTCGATCAGTACCGCACCATCACTTTTTTTTTTTTTCTTTTTCTTTTTTTTTTTTAAATCTCAGCAAGGTGTTTAAGTTGTCCCTTTAAGAATACAAGGTGAAAGTAGATAAAGATACGAGAATAAAACTGCACCTGTAACAAAACTTCATGAAATGTACCTACAATCTTAAAATAACAAGTAAGAGATTTGTTTGGACACAAATATAGATAATACATACTTCATCCCTTTATCCCATGATGTTGTTAGCTACCAAAAAGTTAACATACGTAGTATACTCCCCTCTCATATGCATGCACACATCCCCATGTAAGGAAGAAAATGGCTCAGCTGAAATCTCGGTTGGGGAGAAGGATTGGGGCCAGAAGGGTCCAGAGGTAGAGAGCCAGGCCCAGCCAGCTGGAGGAGATCTTCACCCACACTGCAGGCATACTGCTCTGCATGGCCTGGGTAGTAGTGTCAGGCCTGCGAGAGAAAAAGAATGATAATACACATGTGCTTAATGCATAGGAGCCTATGGCAACTGACTTTAGGTCATAAATTTTGAAAACATTTAGCACCTTGTACAAGGGGCAGCTTTACTGCAGAAGAGTAAAAACCTTGAATTACAACAACAACAACACAAAAAAACGACCAGGTCACAAGCACTTTGTCAAACTGCAACAAAGCAATTCACTTCCTTAGTTCCATCACAACTGCTCATTTCTTTGAAAGCAGACGTTTTCTTTCACTGAGTGGTACAGCTTTACTCCGATTCACACTTCAAGACTTCAACTGTCACTTTTTCATGGCCAAACTGGGTCCTGGCCACATCTCAGACAGATTAAGCTTTTATTTTAAGTGATGCTTCTACAGATATACAACAGCAAGAATGTGACTCCATCTGCCCTGCTGCATTTTTAAACACACTATATATAAATGTTCTCACTTGTGTACATAAGCATAAATCCTTCACACACAGCTCTAATTTTCTAAACACAGAAAACTTTATTTAGAATTGTGTGGGCTGTAGCTGAACAGCAAGGTTTGTACAGCAAGACTTATCACTCCAACAAGGGGTGTATTCTGGTTTTCGACCCTCTGTCTTAATATTTTAAAGAGTTCCAGTATTGGTCATGCTTACAGCATAACTTGTGTGTGTGCAAAACATTTAAACGATACAGACACATAAATGATCATAAAAAAGCACAAAACTAGGTCATTTTATCCCGTGGATAACTAGCAAAGGCTAAACCTATGGTTAGCAGGCGTTTTTCCCTGGAAGTGATGTCAACACGTTTGCTGGGGTTGCAAGTAAACAAGTAGATCTATTCAGCAGGTGACATGTTAGGTGATAAGAAAAAGTATTCAAAAAGTAATTTTGTGGAAATAGGTGTAAATGGGAACCAGGGAGGGAGGAGTCTTTTGGAGACAGTGAGACATTACATTCTAGTGACTCCAAGGACAAGACTGCTACCAGAGATGTGCATGACGGTAGGTCCAAAGTGGATTATGCAGCTAACGTTTTGCCAACTCAGCTTTCCTGCCATCAGTTAGTTTAGGATCAAAAAGAAATGGTTTCCGTGATTTCTGTGTTTGTTGTATGTGCAGCTCAGCACTGGCCAATAATGTGTCACGATGCTACCCATCCAATCCAACAAGTTCACGTCACTAAAAGACTGGAGCAGACAGTGAGAAAGGCAACATGTCTTTGAGCATGCTTTGAGTCGTAACACTAGTGCACATATTAAAATCAGGCATGGACTGATGTCGCCAGAAGGAACTGCTGATGTTATACGTGAGCGCATTAAATAGCTAGTAACACTAATTCACCACTTTAAGCAAACTATTTGCATTAGTTGCTAGCTTCTCCTGCCCCAAAGTCAATATGCTGATGATACGTTTACCCTTTCTCCCAATATCCACCAACATAAAAAAAACCCAAACAAACAAAATTCAAACAATTGGAGTATAATAAACTTCACCAGATATGCAGCTAAAACATGCAACTCAACAAGAATCAACAGGTTTAGAAAATAGTTCAAAAGTTTAGAAAATAGTTTCTTAAGATTAGCATACAAACACACAGCATATGAAATAGGACATAGGAAAAAAAAACACAAAAAAAAAAAACTGTTAGGACTTTCTTTGCCTTTGGAGACTTACAGAAATAAGCAGCTGCACAAACCTCACTGCCTTAAGCTGCCCACATTTTAAGATTTTGGATTTTAGAATTGAAAATCTAAATATAAACATTACAGCTTTATGGTTTCAGCCCTGAGTGTTGGTGTATGAGTCACAATGAAGACACACCCTAGGAACTTGTAGCCCTAGTGTTTCAGTTTCAAGCCAGATTTCCAAGAATTGCACTCATGGAAAATAGTTCTTCAGTGGAAATATTACTAATCATTTCCATTACTATGTTTAATGACATCATTTATTTTCAACATACACAGCTATATACGGTGGCCGGGAAGTGCAAAACAAAAATACATTTTCAGAAAACAAAAATACATTTTCAGAAAACACAAATTTGAGCGAGATTCGAACCCGTGCACCCCGTGTTAAAAAATACAACTAATGAATCATCCAGGTGTTTATCCACCTGTGCCACTTCTTCGCAGAGAAAACACCCCAGTTATCCTCCTTATCAAGGCTTCCTGTTTGTCCTGTTTATTTAATATTGCAGCAGTAAACCAACGTTAAGGCGATATCTGTTTGTACTAATCACACATGTTGATATTGAAT
>JAQMYF010000001.1:20266242-20284832 GCA_030014195.1 Neosilurus mollespiculum
ATATAGATATATCTATATATAATCCCTGGATTTGCATTTATTCTCTAGGTATTTGTAACCCTCAAGTGAAAGAGAGCAATGGCGTCCTCTGGAGGTAATCTGAAAAGCAAACACACACATGCCCTTTTACACAGCATAATTTATCTCACCTTAATGAACACATTGTTCACGATGAATATTATGTTGTATACTACAGATATTCATGTTAAGGAGCTGGATAAGCGTGCTTCTGGACAAGCATTTGAGGTCATTCTGAGCCCTACAGCACCAGATGCCAAGGGAGAATTCCCTCTGTCCACCCCTAAAAAGAAGGAGGTGTCTTTGGATGAGATCCAAAAGAAACTGGATGCAGCAGAGGAGAGACGTAAAGTAATAGCATGATTGTAAATACCCAGCTATTTATGCATGACTACAGTGTTGGAGGAGATAGTGTTGTAATTTGTCTATTAGTAACAATTAGGCAATAAAACCTTTTTTCATATAATCTAACAGTACACTCTATATAACTCGCACGGGCCCTTCAGCTATCCTGCTTGTTGCACTGTTTTTTATGAGCTGTCCGCCGGTTTGGACATATCAAGTATGATTACATTTTTTTTTTAATAATTATTTTCAGAATCATGAGGCAGAGGTCCTGAAGCATTTGGCTGAAAAGCGAGAGCATGAGAAGGAGGTTCTCCAGAAAGCAATGGAGGAGAACAACAACTTCAGTAAGATGGCAGAGGAGAAACTCAATCAGAAAATGGAAGCGAACAAAGAAAACCGTACAAAACAGATGGCTGCAATGAATGAGAAATTTAAGGAGAAGGTAAACCTACATATCAGAAATCTCTTGTTTATAATTCACAGAGCTTGGAATTAATCAAATCCCTATTAATCCAATTGATTTTTTAAATATTTAATTTTAGGACAAGAAGATTGAGGAAGTCCGAAAGAACAAAGAAACAAAAGATGGAGGCGATGCCGAAGAGAACTGAGGGTTTTTGACTTACTTTCTATTGTGCTACTTGGTTTTAGGGATGGTATTTGTTTTTTTTACTTATCCAAAGATTTATTTTTGCTCCATTATATGGCCAGTATTATGTGTTTGTTTTGACACGTTTTAGCTAAAGGTTCGGAGAAAAAGCAGGTGCATAATTATCTTTTTCTCTTCCCATACTCAGACCTACTTTATACCTTCATCACCTGTAGATTTGTCTACTTGCAGCTTTTGGCCTGTTAAATAAGCAGTCTTCTATTGTATTGGGAAGCATGCCTGTGTTACACATAGGTCTCTGACATTGTTTATTGCATTGTGCAAGTTGACCTGTACCTGTGTATGTCGACACTGCAGTTCTTTGAGCTTAATAAAGTTTTACAGTTGCTCGGTATGTTTTAGAGTTTAACAATTTTAGATCTGCCCATTTTTTTGTATGAACAAATAATCTGCTTGTCTGTGTAACTCTCTTTCCATCTGGTTAACAAGCACATTCCTGCATTTATCTTGTCATAGGAAACCTGCTATTCTTTTGGGAGAAACACAGATTGATACTAACACAACACTGCAGACAAATATATGCATTGAGAATATGGCTTGCATTTGATGTTCATAAACACACTTTCAGGATTGGATGTATTATATCTCTAAAGAGAGGAAGAAAAATATTAAACAAATGTGAACATTTCCGATAATGTTGGGCAGTAAGGTCTAGTCTCTTTTATATTATTGAAGAAAGAGTAGAGAACAAACTTGAGGAACTGTACATTTAAAACACTGTCGTTTTTTGCATGTTGCAGTGTTTCTTTCCACAGCTGTTTATCTGGTAAAGTACAATAGCTAGAACATTTTCCAATAATCCAAGCGGATAGATATAGCATTCCTACGGGAGGGTGTGTGCTAAAAGATTCAGACAATATGACCTGTATTTGATATTCATAAGAACTTTCTGTATTGGATGTACTTTATCTCTAAAGAGGGAGAGAAAAAAAAACATTAAAAAAAGCATTTACTTAAACATGTGTGAACATTTCATGTAATGTCAGGCAGTAAGGTCTAGTCTGTTTCGTATGTGTTGACACCTAGTGGCCCATTTAAAGGCACAGCACTTTTTTTTGCATTCTTCAACTTTTTTTTCTAAGGGGTTGCTGGAGAAGACGTGATCTGCAACTTAAATATCAAATGAATAAGGGTTTTTAATCAGCTTATACCCATGCAAAGCAAATCTGATCTCATTTTGACTGTCTTGAATTTAAGTATGTTTCCACAATGTAAATACACATTCATTTTTGAGTACTGTGCAATGCAAGTTTTCTTTTCTATAAGCTGCTCCCAAATTCCCCATCCAAATTCCCACCCAATAAATCTTTACCTTGAGTCTCCTGTTACTACCAATAATGTTACATTTAATAAAGTTTTACATTACCACTTAGGCCCTTTTTGTCTAAGTAGGAAGAATTTTTCAATTTAGTAAAGTAAAATGACTTAATCCTTTTGCAATTTAATGTACTCATTTCTAGCACCGTCCATTTCCAGCATGACGAATTAAAAACGATTTTGTCTGTGCATGAAGTGTAAGTGTGGTTCTTCAAAATGTGGTGACAGTTGTGTTTCTGTATAAATACTTAGTTCTCCTACTGATTTCAATAATTTCCTCTTGCGAGATAAGGGTTTATTCTGGCCTTAGTAAAGGGGTTACATTACACAGTGCACTTGTCTTATTCAAATTATGTAAGGTGTAATAGCAGTTATGTTTAGTCTGTGCACTTATGTCAAAATAAACTCCAAGTCAGAATGGCATAAGATCCCATAAAATACCTATCATAATGTAAACTGTACTGTGTGAATAGAAAGTTTAAAAATGCTTCATGATGAAAGAACTCTATTCACACACAGAGACTTACAAAGTCACATTGTTAACATCATCCGCCTCTTTGTGGGTAAAGAGAGGGCATTTACACACCAGTCCCAAACCAATAGAGATATACAATATACATGAGAATCAAGATGATTTCTGGCAAAATTGAGACAAGCCTTAATGTTCTTTTTGCTCAACAGTGGTTTTCATCTTGGAACTTGGCCATTTTTGCCGAGTCTCTTTCTTATATACACTAACTTTAATTGAGGCAAGTGAGGCAATTGGGGATTAATTTGGTCGGCCGGCCACTCCTGGGAAGGTTCACCACTGTTCCATGTTTTCACCATTTGTGGATGATGGCTCTCACTGTGGTTTGCTAGAGTCCCAAAGCTTTAGAAATGGTTTTATAACCTTTTGCAGACTGATAGATCTCAATTACTTTCTTTCTCAATTGTTTCTGAATTTCTTTGAATCGCAGCATGATGTCTAGCTTTTGAGGATGTTTTGGTCTACTTCACTTTTGTCAGGCAGGTCCTATTTATGTGATTTCTTGATTGAGAACAGGTGTGGCAGTAATCACGCCTGTGTGTGTGTGTGTGTGTGGGGGGGTCACTTTTTCATACAGGGCCATGTAAGTTTGGATTTTTTTGTCTCTCTATAATAAAAACCTTCATATAAAAAAACTCCTTCTTTTGTGTTTACTTGTGTTGTCTTTGACTAATATTTAAATTTGTTTGATGATCTGAAACATTTAAGTGTGACAAATATGCAAAAAAAAAAAATAAGGAAGGAAGGGGGCAAACACAAAAGTACACACACACACACTTATGCATGTGTATATAACTAACAGTGGTATACATACAGATATCCACTAATCATATTCTAGGTTCATTCATGGCACATACAATCACATTTCTGTTCGACTGCTACATATTTTTACATTAATGAACATCTTCCGCATTAAATCACATTTTACCTAGCTTGCTACTAAGATAGGGTACTTATTAGGAAGTGGGCGGGTCAGTTTATCCCTCTTCATACATTGTAACCTAGACCTAATGGCTGTAGGCTTCTCTCCTATTGGTGAATTGGCAACAGGCATTTCGCGTTAGTCACAACGCGCCGGTCTGATTGGCCGAGCCGCTTGTCCTTCTTTCCGGTCTGTACAACTTCACTGCCTGCTTCTGCAGGGCGCTGACAGGAGCCTCACCCGCAGTAAAATTTATCAGTAATTATTTCGCTTTCATCATGTTTATGTTTCAGGTCTTCACAAGAGCGAATGAAAGGTTGTCCATGAACCCGTTGTCGCTGATTGGCTCTTGAAAAGGTGAGTTACCGTCCACAGTGAGGAGTGTTTAGCGGATGTGTTGAGAAAATGTTCATCATCCTTTTTTTTTTCCTGATAAAGATGGAACAGAGTGTTTTATTTGGTCTGTTTTTATGTAACCTGCTTTCTCTAAAAGACTGAGTGTCTGCTGAGAGACTGAGAACCAAACTGGACTGTCACCAGAGGCACTGTGTCGCTAAAAGGCAGTAATTTTCCTCCTTATCTGTTTATCCGGTGAAGTATGTTAGTATGTTAGCTAGAACATTCTCTGTAGTGCAGCCTGTAGCTATGGCTTTCCTACTCCAGGGGATGGACACCAGTGACTTGCTGTTAGACCCCATTACTAAATGATATCCAGGGCTTTGCTCTCTATCTTTAAGTCCTTCATTTTACAAGAGTCCCTTGAAAAACAGTCGAGTTTCACCACATGAAGACATTTTATTGCCAGTTGATGACGTAAAGCAGTTCTCTGAGAATCACAGAGTTCAGATAAATGTCACATTCATACTGTACCCCCCCCCCCCAATAATTATACTATGCTCTACATAATTGTCTTATTTTATTAACTTACTAGTTCCTACTTTAGTAGCTTTAAGTTTTAAGAATACCCTGATTGTTAAAAATGCAAGGAGAGCTCATGTATCCCAACTTAACCAGTCATCGGTCAGTCAGATGCATAACAACTTATACCTACATATATTTATTCGAATGTAGAAGACATGAGATTGTGGCCGAAGTAGTTAGCATGTTTCTTTCACATAGAGAAGGTTCTGGTTTCGAGTCCTGGGCTCGTTGAGGGCATTTCTGTCTGGACTTTGCATGTTCTCCGTGTGGGTTTCCTCCAAGCACTACAGTTTCCTCCCACAGTCCAAAGACATACACATCAGGCTAATTGGCTGTTCCAGATTGACCCCAAGTGTGTGTTACCCTGCTATGGTGTTCAAGCTGTTCAGGGTGTACCCCACCATCACCCAGTGTTGGCTGAGATCTCCACGACCCTAGTAGAATTTGAGCGGTTTGGCAAATGAGTGAGTAAGTAAGATGAAATTGGGGCCGAACTGGTTAGCATGCCTGCCTCACAGCAAGAAGTTCCTGGGTTTGAGTCCTGGGCTTGGAGAGTCTGTGGAGTCTGCATGTTCTCCCTGTGCTTGCATGGGTTTCCTCCGAGCAATGCAGTTTCCTCACACAGGCCAAAGACATGCACATTAGGCTAGTTAAGAAAATCATAGTTTGAGTGCGAGCATGAATGGTTGTGTGTGTGTTCACCCTGTGATGGACTGGTGAGCTGTCTAGGGTGTACCCCCCCCCCCCGGGTTGGCTGAGATAGGCTCCAGCCTCCCTGTGACCCTAGTAAGAATAAGTAGTTTGGCTAATAGTTAGACTAATTTATTTCAAAATTATTATTGGAAATGGATTATTGGAAATTGACAAATTATTAGCAGATGTCTCATAATCTGTAGCATACATACGTAATATAAAGCAAAAATAAAGATAAATGGCCGCCAAAAGTCTGACCTTTTCATATGTTTACATGTGGACCAGTCATCGGACTTGCTAGTTTTCTCTCAGTGTCTCTGACCCAACACAGTTAACAGGTGTCAGTGTTTTGCAGGGAGTGAAAACAACTCCACACTCGATGTATGCACAGAAACTGGAAGTTTACGACAATTTGTGCTCCATTTTCACAAAATTACCATTTATTCTAACCTTTTTTACGAAGGACCAATGATAGGTAGGTGAGCATGTTAGCAGTTAGCACTGTCACTTCACTGCAAGGTTGTGAGTTTGAACCTCGTGGCTGACTAAGGTTTTTCCTTAGTTTCCTCTGGGTACTCCAGTTTCTTCCAATAGTCCATAGACATGCACATTAGGCCAAATAGCCCGTTGGTGTGAATACGATTATAAATGGTTGTTTGTGTCTGTGTCAGCCCTGCAGTGGTTTGGTGACCTGTTCAGGGTGTGCCCTGCCTATCGCCTGAAGTCAGCTGGGATTGGCTCCAGTTTCCCCTGTGACCCTGATGGATAAATAGTGTTTTTAATAATTTTGTTTAATGACTCTTTTTTTTTTCATATGTGGTTATGATGATTTTATGGTAGGGGTGGCAGCTGGCACAAAGGGCTAACATTACCTGCTGGCACAAAAAATGGTCTACTGCATATGACAACAAATACATGTGACCTTTAGCATTGTAGTGTGATTGATAATATACACTGCCTGACCAAAAAAAAGTCACACACTTTAATATTTTCTTGGAGAGCCTGTAGCCTTGATTTCAGCATGTAATCTCCATGGCATTGTTACTCCAGTTGGTCAGGTCGAGGCTCAGCAACATTATTGTGGCAATAAAATGAAGTCACCTGATGACCTGAATGTATTGAATGACCAAGTTATTACATCAATGGACTTTTTCTTCCCTGATGGAACGGATATCAAATGGGGACTCAAATAGTGACAGGGTGGTTAAGGGAGCACGATGAATCATTTTCACATATGTATTGGCACCCCAGAGTCCTGACCTTAACCCTATTGAAAACTTTGGGATGATGACGTCTGTGAGAAATGAACCCAACTCTGGGTGAAAATTAATGTTATGCTGCTTAAGCTTGTTGAAACAATGCCATAACGATTATATGCTGTAAGCAAGGCTAAAAACTCAAAGAAAATATTAGTTTGTGACGTTTTTTGGCTGGGCAGTGTACTTCTAATAATGAATATATTTATAATAATCTTTGTTTTTAATATTTAATGGTCTTTAATATTTTACATCAATTCCTTCATTCCTTCCGTTCATTTACTCACTTAGGAAGCGTA
The DNA here is from genome assembly GCA_030014195.1 of Neosilurus mollespiculum. Classification (NCBI taxonomy): domain Eukaryota; kingdom Metazoa; phylum Chordata; class Actinopteri; order Siluriformes; family Plotosidae; genus Neosilurus; species Neosilurus mollespiculum. The sequence goes on from JAQMYF010000001.1 coordinate 20,273,216, forward strand.
AAAGGGCTGTTTCACAATCAGGGTATACTGATATAGTTCACAGTAGCTCAAAAATAAAACTCCTCCTTATTGTGGTTTCTTGTTACCAGTCAACACCTTATGAGACTAGAATATTTTGTGTGAAGTGTCAGAGCTACAGGTCTAATGGTGTCTAAATTACACTGGGTGAAAGTATAACAGGTACAGGGTCTCCAGAATAACTAGAATTTAGAATCTAGAATCTAGCACCACTTGTAAAGAATTCACAGCATTAAGGCTTATTAAATAAATTATCTGAGCAGGTCTCATGCAATATTAGTTGTATATATTATTAACTGCAGTAACAACAGCATCAGTGACAATCATTGTGGTTTTTCGGAGAAGACAATTTTTGACGGACATGCTTAGCAAGCTCATGTGTAACTCTGTACAGAAAGTATTTCACATCCAATCCCAATTATATTTTTCAGTAAGCTATAATGTACTATGCTACTTTAGAAAAAGCAATTAATATCTGAAAAAAAGCACTTCTGTCCGCTACATGTAATGTCTACTTTCCGGAGAAGACATTTTTGACACACAAAGGATCCCGACAAAGCCAGTTAGTTTATAGGTTTTTTTTTTTTTTTTTTTTTTTTTTTTTTTTTTTTTTTTTTTTTTTTTTACAGTGGAGAGAATTGAATTCTGTACCTGGTCAAAATTTTATCAGTATTTTCCTCTGATAACACTATTTATCGGAATTGAAAAAATATTTCACTAGTATAGCTGGAACTACTCTTCCTCTATACAACAATAAACAGTCACAGTTATGAAGTATGCAGGTGCCTACTTAAAGGGGTCCCTTGTATAATTTTAAAAAGACAACCCTGACCATGAAACAGCCCAAAACAAAGTAAAAAAAAAAAGAATAGCATTCTTTACAAAAATAACATGGTCAGGGCCTTAATCTTTCTAGGTTTTTCAAAAAAGAACTCCAATGATTGTTCGTATGAGAATGCCTCTGAAAGATAAAAGTAGATGATCCTGTCCATGGTTAAAACAATATTTCTCTAAATATTGCATGAGCAGCAATAGCCTGAAGAGAAAACAAATTATGCTCTTTAACTTTCTTATATACAGCCAGGACATCTTTACTGCATGTGGCGCAATAGTAGATTAACCCCCCCCCACACACACACACACTCCTCTCTTTCTCTACAGAGCATTTGCGATTGTCAATAAACCCTTCTCACAATAGCAGAACTAACACGTTCAGGAAGGGTAGAGCAAGGTGAGATTGTCCACTAATTAACTGATTGTGAAATGTGGATTGTCAAGCACAGGACCTTCTTGCGGACATACAAACCACACTGCCATGAAAAAGAGGGCTGCACAGGATGAAGTGAAATGTTGAGAACAGCAACAAACATGTTGCTGACAGTGAAAACATAAAAAGAAAATCTATATATTTCTATAATTATATCTATGTCTTTATTATCATTACATCATAATCATGTCAACAGATATTCTCATATCGGTTCATACTGACTCGGTATGAGAGCAGAACAAAGTCAATTGATGGTCAATCATTAGTGGGGATTCAGCAAGTAATATGACATGTAGAACACATGCTATTTATTTATTTTTTTTCACACATGCGATTATCTTGTACAGTATACTACAAAAGTCTGCTAAAAACAGGTATTACACAAATTAAACAAATAATTAATAGCTTCATTTGCATGAAAAACTGCAAGATTAACTGATATTAAATTATAGCGGCTTAGTGGTTAGTGCTTATTTCAACCACATTTGTCCATTTATTTATTTATTTTTTTAGATTTCATAAACACACATTTCTGATAGATTTACTGGAGATGTCTGACATGTACATTAAAGACCGAGCTGTATAAAGTCCCCTCCTCACATTAAGGCGTAGTGATTGTGATGTCTGACTGCCTGCGCTGAAGCTTTAATGAAGTAAAACCACATGCAAAATTGCACTTTATTGTTAGACAGCAATCTTTTGCGTACAACTACAAGAATCAAAGAACATCACAGGATGTTTGTGGTCATTCGTTATAGGTGGATTTGCATATTTTGTGGCACAGCAAACAGATTTTACCTGAGCTAGATTTTCACTGAATCAGAAGCAAAAATCTTTAAAATGTTATCAGGATACTAAACAAATACAAGTCCAGATCCCACACCTTCTCACTAGCATGCACTTTCCTAATTTCCTAAAAAAATTATTATTGTTATGTTTTTTTTTTACACATTACAGATCCCAGAGTGTTCAGCTTCATTTGCCTTCACCATGGCGACTGTGGTGATGGAGCAGATTGGTCGTTTGTTTATCAATGTGCAGCAACTGCGTCAGATCCCCCAGCTGCTGGAGTCTGCCTTTCCCACGCTGCCATGCACTGTGAGCATCAGTGATGTACCCCATGTCTTCAGGGAGTCACACATTTTCACCGGCTACCGACCGCCTGACCACAGCTGGCGCTATTACTTCCTCTCGCTCTTCCAGCGGCATAACGAGACTTTAAATGTGTGGACCCATTTGCTAGCCTCGCTTATTATACTCGCCAAGTTCCGGGAAGTGTCAGAGACTGTGGACTTCCTGCGTGACCCACATGCACAGCCACTCTTCATTGGTCTCCTAACTGCATTCATCTATCTGGCCTGTAGCACTCTTGCTCATCTCCTCTCCGCGAAGTCTGAGCTCTCCAATTACACGTTCTACTTCCTGGACTATGTGGGCGTAGCTGTGTACCAGTATGGTAGCGCCCTCGTGCATTTCTACTATGCGGTGGAAGAAACATGGCATGCTCATATTCGAGGCATCTTCTTGCCCACTGCTGCTTTTATGGCATGGCTCTCATGTGCTGGTTGTTGCTATGGCAAGTATGCCAGTCGGCGCCTGCCCAGGTTTGGCCACAAATTCTGTCAGATGTTGCCCTCAGCCCTGGCCTACTGCATAGATATCAGTCCAGTGGTACATCGCATTTACACGTGTTACAGTTCACAACAGGGTTGCACTGACCCAGCTGTAACCTTCCATTTTTATCAGATCCTTTTCTTTCTGGTCAGTGCCTTCTTTTTCTCTTACCCTCATCCAGAGTGCTGGTTCCCTGGACGCTGCGACTTTATTGGCCAGGGCCACCAGATCTTTCACATATTTCTCGTGTTGTGCACGCTGATGCAGATTGAGGCTGTGCGCATGGACTACACTGAGCGAAGGTCCTTGTATGAGCGCCTGCACGGTGACTTGGCTCATGATGCTGCAGCTCTCTTCGTCTTCACAACGTGCTGCAGTGCCCTAACCGCCTTCTATGTGCGGAACCGTGTGAAAGCCTACCTTGAGGAAAAACAAGAATAACCTGCCACTCTTAAAAAGGTGCGAGAAGACTTTGGAAGGCAAGATTTTGGGGCACTACCTTGAGCAAATGATTGCACTGGTATATTATGTACACTGAAAGTTTGAGACCTGGGCTGGGGAAAGGAATAGGAGTGTTAGCCTTGTGATTTTTGTTGGACTACCAAACTGTATTTTTAATCAGTAATGTACTGTTCACAACATTTATAACTTAATACACACATGAAGGTGGGAAACTAAAGGAAACATGTACCGATACTTTACTTTGATAAAAAACTACTCTAAAGGCTTTTGAAAGTCCAGTCGCATGAATGTGTGATCTGTTTTGTGGGTGCAAAAGTACTGTGGAATGAATAGCAAAAATGTTAATGGACTAAAGTTCTGACCTCAGCTCAGATGGCATACTATGCATATTTTATTGATAGTAAAGTGTCCATATTGTGTATCCTGACCTCTAAAAATGTGTGGGCATATTTTGTACTAAATTATTTGCTTCATAGAACCACTAGGGGGTGCTGAAGGTTATCTTTAACTGAAAAGCAGACAGTGGAGAATGCTGCCAAACAGACAACTGTTATATAAAAAGTCCCCTTTTTTGTTAATTTATTGACATATACACACACATACAGTCATTGACAAAAGTCTTGTGGACATTCATGTAAAAAAGCCCATATCTCACCAAACTATTAACCGATTTTCATCAACTATGCCTTAAGATAACCCTCTGATGGTACTGAATATTATGTGCCAGCAGCAGTATTGCAAAGAAATTTCTTATAAACTATAAACATACCCATTTATGCCTGGACAAAAGTCTTGTCACAAAGACTTAATTTCACTTTCAGGACTATATTCATTACAGCAAAATAATCAAATGGCCTTGTTTATAACTAAATATAAAATATTGTAGCAAATATAACATCATATTGAAAAATTCCTCTGCAAACATGATGGTACCAAACACCCAGGTGCGTGTCATGATGAATAATCATCATATTAAAAGAATCCGCACCTTCAAGATGTTCAAATTACAAATAATAAAAATTTGTAAGTGCTACTAAAGTTTATAGGCCCAAGACACTTGTAATCTATTTTTAATACACAAGTAAGCTATTTTAGAGGGCAGCTCATTCAGCAAATGGTCAGAAAACAGTCTGTTGTCAACCATATGGTGAGAAACCTGAGCCACCTGTAGGTTTGAAACATAATAATAAGGAATAATCTGTTGATATTTGCATCTGGTAATGTTCCCATCCATCTTACACAGCTTTGTGATACCTATGTACTGGAGGTGACCTTAAACCATGATGGTTCACTTTCATACATGACTGGCTCTTCAGTGAACTCTGGGTCCAGCAATTTTCTAGATGGTCATTAACAATATTAGCGGAATAGCAATATGATATTGAATCAATAATTCATCTCAAATATCATTGTTTTCTCCATGTTTCTGCTAATAACACGTTTCCACGTGTTTGGGCCTTGGTAAGCACGTCATGGTGTTCTAGCTGTGTCTTGTACAGGTCCTGTATGGTGACCATTGCAAGAAATATGATGTAAAGTTCATGCTGAAGCAGACATTGCTAGCTATGAGTCCTAATGGAGCTTTTGAGGGAGTCATCAGGAGGATGAAAGGAGGATTTTCATTTGCTTTTAGGAGATCTTGAAGGTTTCTACAGTTTTTGCAAACAGATTTTATAAATTGCCTGAAAGCTGCTTTAATACCTGTATTTTGTATATTTAGTTAATCAAGCACTTTTCATTATTATTATTATTATTATTATTATTATTTTTACTAATTTTACTGATTACTTTGATCCAGAATTTGATGTTACATGATTGCGACAAGACTTTTGTCCAGCCTTGAATGGATATGTTCATCTTTTATTAGCTGTAAAAATTATAAATAAATATACAATTTCATGTTGCTTTCACAAAACAATCTGTATACTTGTAGGATTAATGCAGGACATAGTTGATTAAAATCGGTTAATAGGTTGGTGAGATATGGGCTTTTATACATGAATGTCCACATGTGCGACAAGACTTTTGTCAGTGACTGTATATTTGCTTTCTTGATAGGAATGTAGGGGTGCAGTGTCAGGCTTACTCACTGGTACGACACTTCTGGAGCAGACAGGCTTAAAGGCCTTGCTCAGTGGTCATCACATTAATAACGTTTGATCAGTTGGCCCTTATACACAGTTAGTGTTTGACCCTATCACTAATTTACACCCTTGCAAACATTAGGTACTACTTGCTCAGTGCACAGTAGGAATGTGTGTAAGGCATCTAAAAATCCCATCCTGCAAAATTGAAATAACTTGCAGTTTAAGTCAAAAAGTTTGAGCTTGCTCCTGCAGTTATGCTTGCCCCTTCCTTCTATCTTAAGCAATGAAGTCAGTTGGGCATGTTTCTAAATCTACATATAAATTAAACATTAAAAAACCTGCACCCCTGCCCAGGTAAAGTAGCTACAGGAAATGAATAACTGAACATGGTGAGTGCATTACACAGTTCCACATGAGCACTCAAGGTGCTCCTTTGTCAATGAATGGGGCCTTGATCCCATGTGATTCATTTGACCACCAACTTTTATCCATGTGAAAGAAAAAATTGGCTGCTCCCATGATTTTTAATTTTTTTTTAATCAGGTGTTGTGGGATCACAGTCTGTATAGAAAAAGTGTATAGATCATATTGCATAGTACGCCATTTGAGCCACAGCTCTAGTCTCAAAAAAGTCAATCGAATTTTGCACACCATCCATGTTCTTAAAATAGTCTCAGTGTAATTCTCCTGACCACATTTTTATAGCAGCAGGTAGCAGCATGAAATGAAATCTGAAATGAAAAGAGTTACACTCAGATTGCTCACTTTTGGTGCTTTAAAGGGTTTTTATGGCATGGCTGCTAAAAGAGACATTTTCAATCTGTTTTAACATCCTTAGATTGGCAGTAAATAATGATTCCAATTCTGCTTTACTGCATAGCAATGAAACAGTTGAAGCTGACCTGTGACTTTGCCTTCATTCACCCACTGTTGCTCTAAACCTGAGTATGTTCTATAATTTTGTGAATGCAATCACTGAGTGTCGTTTGTGACTCAAAATACTGCCACTTGATGTTGACCTGATGGATTGAAATCAATATGCCTGTTCTTTTCAGAAGGCACATGTGCCAATATGCTTTATAGTCACACCTATGGCTGATAGATTTCTACTTTGCACTGCAGTAAAACAGGATACGTTTCTCATATATATAAAATGATTTTTTTTGGAGAATGAAAAGTTAAAAAGACTTGAAAGGAAGAACGTTATTGAAAGTCTATCCAATGTTGAGTGAATTGCTTTGGTACTGATGACTTTAAGATGCCAATTATTAACATTTGTTCACATGGTCTGTAGAGAAATGGACTGCATGCCTTGATTTACGTGATGCCTGCTTTTGCCATCAAGATAATATTTTGTAACCCAAAGGGGAACAATGTTGTATTTTGCCTTTTAACAGCTCATGATATCAGTGGCATTGTTCATACTGTTACCTGGGTGAAGTGTTTAATGTTTGTGTTAATGTGCCTGAATATGTGCATGCATCTATGTGGGCCAGTGAATGTATGGGTGAGGTGAGTGAGTGCCATTTCTATTTAAACTTAGTTGCTTGTGATAAGAAATACAGTATGAGAGTGTTTAATGGTTAACAGTTTACTAGAAACAGTATACATTATACTGTATTTACACTCATTGCCATTTCGTAATCACACTAGCTTGCACTAGATATACCACTGACGGAGGTACATGTTTCAGACATCAGAATACTCTTATTGATCCCGGAGGAAATTGTGTGCACACAGTTGTTCCATACCAAGTAAAGAAAAGATAAGGTAAAGGTAAAAGTCTCTAAGAAAAATTACAAATGTCTATATATTTACAGTATACATATTGAAATCTACATACATATATGTGTAAATATGTATATGTAAGTCTGAAATTAGAAGTTACTAATATCTATATAAACAGATACAGAATGAATCCTGTCAGTGAGTAATATGTAGAGTATTATCAATATGAGAAACAGTAGAATGTAAATGTATGCAGTGGATGTTGTTGCTATATGGAGGAGTTGTACAGTTTAATGACCACAGGTAGGAATGATTTCCTGTGTCGTTCAGTGGTACATTTAGGTGGTATCAGTCTCTCACTGAACGTGCACCCTGTGACTCATCAGCAGGTCATATCATAACTGGAAGTGGACCACAAAAGGACCACTAGATTTTCTTAGACTAGACTAAATTTTGTTTGGGTGCCACACACCTACATTTGCAAGTACATGTCCCTTATAAAATGGCCAGTGAGTGGATTTCAAGGTGTGCTTAGTAAACTGGCAAATAAGTGTAAATAAGGTATTTTGATTTTGTTTTTCTTTTAGTTTTAGCACACATTCATTTACATTTTACTTTCTGCACACACCCTTAAAGTGAAATTTTGTGTGTGTGTGAAAGAGAATGTTTACCTGCCTTGCAGTAGTTTCCCAAAAGATTTGTAGCACAAAGAAGTGCAAGGCGAAGCACCAGTTTGAATTCTTCATAACAGAGATTAGCAACTGTTCAGTGCTTTTGGGAAATGGAGTGTTTTCGGTATATGAATCTTGTAGTAAGGAGCATACCTGCACCAGCGGAGTACAATAAGTATGATGTCACTGATAGATGCACTCATGGATCGATGATGTCATTGACTGTCTAATGAAGTGACTGACTATTGGACTAATGATGATTTCTGTGGCAAGAATTGTGCCATAAAATGACTGCCACCTGTTGCTTCTTTAATTAAAATAGGTTTAGCAGGTTTATTAGTTATTGGCACTTATTTGTACTACATAATATTAACAAAGGAAAAGTGTGTTACTGTTATTTCAAAAGCTGCACAGTTAATATTTTTCTGTACATGCAGCTTATTGAGCCTGTGTGTGAGAGAACATACAGTATATGTTTGGAGATTTTATTAAATACTAAAAGGAAAATATACATGTTAAGGGGAAGTAAAAAGCTGGCACAATTTCAGTGTGGATGCAACACCAATGAGGTCATTGACAAGCACGAGCAAGCTCAAACATCCTGTCAGATCTAGCTGACACAACTAAACTGTAAAATTGATTTCACTTTAACATGACTCAGAAAATTATATAAAATTTATTTAAAGCATTTAAACACACTTCTATTGTAATAATAATAACAAAAAAAAAAAAGAATAATTGCATTTGTGATTTGTTATGTTAAGATCAAATGTAACAAGGTTTGCCAGAAAGTGTTTTTTGTCTTATTGAGATTAGTACTGTCTTGTGCTCCTGAAGGTTGGTGTTACCCCCTAAGTTATCTCACTTAACACTCACATGTCATACTGCAGAACATTGCTGGACGAGAGGAATACAGTGTCTGGGGTCTATTTTATGCAGAGCAACAGCAACAAAACTAACAATGTATAAAATAACTTGTGTTGCATTGTGGAATTAAAATAAATAAAGAATTGTTGTCCTGTCCTTGTGTACTTGTAAATTGTGATACTGATGAGCACATGATATTTATAATGGTATTTTGTATTGTTAATATGAGGGTGCGTCATGCACCCATGCATGCATTAGTTTTATTATATAAGAAATAATGGACACAATCAAACATTCCATACATCAAGATATACGTCACAGGTTCGCATCCCTACTTCTATGCATAGTCACCACCTCGTTCAATGGCAGTGTTCCACCTACCAAATGAGGGCATGTATCTCAGCTTTGTGAAACTCAATTGGCGGCTGATCTAGCTAGTTCCTTACAGCAGTTTTCACTTCATCACCACCTTCATTGCCCCCCACTGCCCCTTTCACTGAAGATGCAAGTCTGAGGGTGGGCAGAGTTGTCCACCTGAAACCTGATTGCCTCCCTTGTTCTGAGGCTTGAGTGAGGCCTAGCATTATGTTGAAGAACTTTATCTCCAAATTTGGTCTTGCTCTGCGGATTCTTGCTTTTAGCCTTTTAAAGATCTCAATGTATGCTTCGGACGGCCTTCCAGCGGGACAGCCATTTTCATATCAGCTCATTCATGTATTAAAAAATATCAAAATTAGGTAATTAAAGATCAAGAGTGTATGTGCCATTATATCTGTGCCAAATTTTATTATTATTATTAAGAAATGCACCCCTATGATCTAAATTGTAAGACTTTTTGACTCAGCCTTGTGCTTACAGTGGGGGTGTAGTGGGCCCAGGTTTGAGCCCTATGCTTGACAAAGTTGTTTTGTGTGGAATTGATGTTTTTCCTATGCTTGTGTGGGTTTCCTCTGGTTTCCTTACACAGTCCAAAGACTTCAACATTAGGCTAATCGGTTATGATAGATTACTCCGAGGTGTGAATGTGAGTGGGAATGGTTGTTGGTTTGTGTTGTGGATTGGCAAACTCTTGACAGTGTCTTCTGCCTCTTGCCCAGAGCTGGCTGGTATTGACTCCAGCTTTTCCGCAACCCAAAACAGGATAAGCGGTATGGATAATGAATGACTAAATGAATGATAAAGCCAGGTACAGTAATTAAAAAATATAATCATGAAATTAGATGTCAACATCAAAATTCTAAAAGAAATTCTAACAAATTTCCTTATATAGATATAGAGTTTACACAGATTAACTAGTGTTTAACTGCTTTTTGTTCCATTTTCTTAAAAAAATCTCCTCTCCATGTTGTGTGGGTTTTCTCCAGGTTTTCCAATTTGCTTCCACTTCCTAGGAACTTGGCTGAGGATTGGCATTCCATCCACCCCTCCATACTGGCATCCCAGTGTTAATCCCATGCCCAGTATTAAAGGATAGAATACAGATCCTGTGCAACCCTGACCAGGATAAAGCAGTTACCAAAGATGAATGAATACAATAAAAATACTTATTATTTTAAAAACAAAATGCCACAATAAATCAGGAAATGCAAAGGAAAATGTAGCATCTATTCAAAGCTTGTAAGCTGAGCAAGTTAGTTTGTAACAATTTTAGAACTATACACAGCACAACATATTTGCACTTAAACTGTTTTGTACCAAGTGGTACTTGTGCATCACTCATTAGCAAGTTGCTCTTAGGCTGTCTCTGCTGTGCTATTTAATTTGGTAGAATTTAATATTTGGTGCACTCTGGTATTAAAATGGGCAACACATAGATAAAGACAAATTGTAAGTAAGGGAGGAAAAATATATGTGAATGTATATTGCAGTGCAAATGAATATCACGCCATTTGTTCAGTCACCTTACAATATTCAATAAATTATTAAATACATTTTTCTTGACAAGTAATAGTAGTGATATCTCTGTGCTGACAGTGAACAATTTCCTGGATGCTGTATCATAACTAATAATTCTAAAAATATTCTTCCAATGAGACATAAATAAAGTAAGGTATTGTATGTTATTTTAAATATTTGTACCGGTGCATAATGTGAAGATTAATCATAACTTCATCTTGTTATTATATTAATGCAGCTATAAATTAGGAAAATAATAAGACAGAACAATGAATCTCTTAATGTAGTGACCAACAGTAGACAGCGTTGTGCACCTTATACAAATGCAAAGCTTGCATAGATAAATGTAATCCAGTAATAGATACAGTCTCAAGTTAAATCTGACACTTTACAACATATTGTGTCTGCAGCAAGGTGCTTTATGTAACAAAGTTGACCACAAGGTGGCAGTCTTGCCAAAGCCTGAAAACACTTTAAACATCTGAACATGCATCTATCTCCTCTAGCTGAAAGAGCATAGCAATAGTGTAGTACTTTGAATTAGCACACAATATTAGTAGCTAATATGAATATGTAAATAATTGCAGACTCTGTATAATTAGATTTTAATTTGAATATACCTCAAGGATGTATGAACCTGTTTCCGAGGAAAGTAATTCTTTCTGCTGGTGCAATAGATGTTTTACTTTTCCCTCGGGAAAAGGCAGGATGACTTAAGATAAGAGCTCTGTGTGCTTCACTGCCTATCTTAGCCTTCCATTTCCTGCCCATTCAAACATTTGAACAGTTGTGTAAAAAGTGAGGCCTGACTGTGAGCTATGACTGGTGCATGTTGCAGGATTTAAAGTCCCCGTGTCAAGTATTTTCTGAGGTGTTTTTATATTGCATATATTCTACATAAAAAAAAGAAAGAAAAGAAAACCATTCGTAATGTCATGTCATTTTCTGAACCGCTTAATCCTAATTAGGGTCGCGGGGAGGCTGGTGCCCATCTCAGCCAACTCTGG
>JAQMYF010000001.1:20354830-20369617 GCA_030014195.1 Neosilurus mollespiculum
AATAGACTTTACCAGGTAGGCTGAGGAGTGTGATTCCACGATAGTTGGAACACACCCTCCGGTCCCCTTTCTTAAAAAGCGGAACTACTCCCCCGATTTGCCAATCCAGAGGTACGGCCCCCGATGACTACGCTATGTAGTAGAGACGTGTCAACCAAGAGAGTCCTACCACATCCAGAGTCTTGAGGTATTCAGGGCGGATCTCATGCACCTCCGGAGCCCGGCCAACGAGGAGCTTTGTAACTACCTCAGTGACCTCAGCCCCTAAGCCTTGAAATGTTGTTAATAAAACTTAAACATATCTAAGGTTGATTTTAAATATGTGCATACTTTTCTACATCATGTTTGTGTGTTTGTGGTTATTTAATATAAACTTGTTATTACAGACAGATCACAATGAATATCTTAATAAATGCCAGGATTATGTAAATTCATTACAGGATTTGTTTTTACATTAGTTAAAGTATATACAATTCTGTATGTGCCAAATTATATGTAACCGGGTGGTTAAAATATAAACATAAAGTTATAAAGTTAAAAAATATGCAGGAAACAAAACCCTTGTAACTACAATTTTCAGCTGTAGTGGAGCTGATGTTCGTTCTGACTCTGGACAACAGGAGGCTTAGTTTTACCGTTTCTTTAAGCAGTGTGCCTGTATATAGGTCAAAGGGCGCTGACAAAAAACAGGAAGCACTATGCGCTATTTTACCGGGAGCAGCTGCTTTTACTAATGCTGAGATTATTCGTTTGCATGTTAAAGATATGTTAAAGAATTATGTAACTCAGTAGAGCGAAATGTTGGTTCAGTGTCTGGTTTACTCCATTTTTAAATCCTCAATTTTTATGCAATTGTTGAGTGTAGGATTGCTGATGCTTGTGGATTGAAAATACTTCATGAGAGCCACTGAAGCTCGTTATCCGTGTATTAGGTATGAAACTGTTTAATTAACATTCACAAATTGTTTTTTTTTTTTGAAAAGTTTTTACCTTGTTTCATGCATGTAACAATATGGACATATGTTTGTAAAGCCACTCTATAGTAAAGTAATTATTTTAGTTGGTAAGTTAGCTCAGGTACTGTATAGTGAGCATACAGGGCAGTGTTTTGAATATGTTTTTTTTTTCTTATTCATAGAGAACCATGAATAAGGTCATGCAGAAACCAGGCCTGGGGGAGGGGCATGAAGGCGAGTGCCTAGTGGTCAGGCTTCTGCCCATGGAACCCAGCCGGGCCCAGCCCAAAGAGGAGACATGGGTCCGCCCTCCCATGGACCCACCACCTGTGGGAGAGGCTATAGGGATCGGGTGCAGTGTGAGCCAGGTGGCAGCCAAAGGCATGGGTTCTGCCGGACTTGAGCTGGTGCGTGAGGTTGACATAGACTAGATATAGTCAGGCTCACCTTGACACATAGCTTGGGCACTGGAACCACCCATCTCCAGAGGGTCTGAGCCTTGTTTTATTCTGGAGTTGCTCAAGAGGAGAGGCAGCAAGCTGGTGTGGGCATCCATGTTGCTCCCCGTTTCAGTGGCCACATGTTGGAGTTCTCCACAGTTGGCGAAAGAGTAGCCTCCCTCTGCCTCCAGGTGGGGGGATGGGTCCTGAATGGGTCCTAGGCCACAGTTCGATGATCAACTTTGTAGTCATGTAATCGGACTTGCGGCCACATGTTCTGGACACTCGGGTGAAGAGAGGAACTGAGCTGTCAACCCATCACCACCTGGTGGTGAGCTGGCTCCAATGGTGGGGGAAGCTGCCCTCCAGACCTCGAAGACCCAAGCGTGTAGTCAGGGTCTCCTAGGAATGTTTGGAAGAGTCTCCTCAGAAGGGCCTTCAACTCCCACCTCTGGTAGAGCTACAACCACATCCCAATGAAGGCCGGGGACATAGAGTCTGAATGGACCATGTCCCATGTCACCATTATGAAGGTTGCAGCCTGGAGCTGTGGCCGGAATGTCATCAGTGCCTGTCGTGGGGGCAAGCCCTGAACCAGGTGGTGGACATTTGAGGTAAGGGGGCCATCAAGCTGAAGAAGGAGGCCTATCAGGTCCTTTTGGCCAGACAGGTACCAACAGGCCAAACGTGCTGTAGCTCAGGCTGTCACCAATGCAAAATCTCAGGTGTGGGAGGAGTTCAGTAAGGGCCTTGAAAAAGACTATTGGTTGGCCTCGGGAAATTCTGGACCACTATCCAATGCCTCAGGAGCTGGAAGCAGTACGCCACAAAGACTGTTTACAGTGGAAGTGAGCTGCTCACCTTGACTGGGTATGCTGTTGGGAGGTGGAAGGAATTCTCTGAGAACCTCCTCAATCCCACCAACACATCCTCTGTGGAAGAGGAAGAGCCTCGGGGATTGGGAGTTGTTCTGCCCATCACTGGGGTGGAGATTGCTGAGGTAGTTAAAAAGCTCCTTGGTAGCCGGGCTCTGGGGGTTGATGAGATCCACCCTGAATATCTCAGGGCTTCAGAAGTTGTGTTGACACGTCTTTGCAATATTGCATGGTCATCGGGGGCCGTACCTCTGCATTGGCAAACCGGGGTGGAGGTTCCCCTTTTTATAAAAGAAGGGACCATAGGGTGTGATCTTGGAATCACACTCCTCAGCCTACCTGGGAAAGTCTATTCAGGAGTACTGGAGAAAAGGATCGAACCGATGGTTGAACATAGGATTCAGGAAGAACAGTGTGGTTTTCATCCTGGCCGCAGCACTCTCAACCAGCTCTACACACTGTATGGGATCGCAGAGGGGGCATGGGAGTTTGCCCAACCTGTCCACATGTGATTTGTGGACTTGGAGAAGGCGGATCGGTGTAGCCTCTGCTGTAAAGTGGAGCTTGTAACAGTCCGTCGTGATGAACAAGGAGCTTAGCCGGAAGAAAAAGCTCTCAATTTAACAGTTGATTTACCTTCTTACCCTCACCAATGGTCATGAGCTTTGGGTAGTGACCGAAAGAACAACATTGTGAATACAAGCAGCTGAAATGAGCTTCCTTTGCAGGGTGGCAGGGCTCTCCCTTAGAGATAGGATGAGAAAAAAAGGAATGAAGAGTGTGATCCAACTATCGGGGGATCATACTGCTCAGCCTCCATGGGAAAATATACTCCATGGTGTTAGAGGAGATGCTCCAACCAACTGTTGAACCTCTGATTCAGGAGGAACAGCATGGTTTTTGTCCTGGTCATGGAATAGTGGACCAGCTCTTTACCCTTGGATAGTTACTGAGAGGGTCACAGGAGTTTGACCATCCAGTTTACATGTGTATTGTAGACTTGGAAAAGGGATACAACCATGCCCCCCTGAGTCCAACTAAAGGAGTACAGGGTAGTGGGGTCACTGTTGAGAGCGATCAGGTCCCTATATAACCAAAGTGAGAGCTTCCGTCCACATCCTCAGGACAAAGTTGAACACATTCCCAATGTGTGTTAGACACTGACAAGGCTGCCCTTGTCACTGATGTTTTTTGGTTTTCATGGGCAGGTGCAGCGTTGTAGAGAGGAGGGTGTCTGGTTTGGGAACCTCAGGATTGCATCTATACTTTCTGCAGATGATGTAGTTCTGTTGGCTTCTTCAGAACATTACCTTCAGCATACACTGGAGTGGTCCATATCTGAGTGTGAAGCAGCAGGGATGAGAGTCAGCTCCTTCGATTATAAGGCCATGGATCTCAACTGGAAAAAGTTGACCAAAAAATCAGGGATGAGTCTTTGCCTCAAGCGGATAAGTTTTTTTTTTCCATTTCCAGCATTTAGCAGATGCTTTTATCCAAAGCCACTTACATAAGTGCTTTAAAGTCACCATCAGTGAATACATTCTTATTCTGGTTCACTGGGACATAGACTAAGTATACCATCAGTCAAAACTCAGTAGGTAGGTGTTGTGTGGGGTTCCCCTCCTTTTTTGTATGTGTGTATGTGTTTATGTGTGTGTGTGTGTATGTGTATGTATGTGTGGGTAACATGGTTCTAATCTAAGTACTGCTGAAAAAGGTAAGTTTTAAGCCATAGTTTAAAGATACCCAATGACTCAGGTGTCTGGACATCTAGAGGAAGTTCATTCCACCAAATTGGAACCGAAACAGAGAAGAGTTTAGATGCATTTTCCCCTTGTCCCTTGGTATACGTAGGGACCAATCTAGCAGTGGTAGGAGATCTGAAGGAACATGGTGCAGAGCGGGGTATGATAAATACTTTGAGGTAGGAGGGTGCCCCCAGAAGGAGCTAGAGAGTATCGCTCGGGAGAGGGATGCCCTTCTAGGCCTGTTGCCTCTGTGATCCAACCTCAAATAACTGGAAGAAAATTAAATGATATCTTGTAGTGGAGGCACAGTGGTTAGGACTTCTGCCTTACAGCAAGAAGGTCCTGGGTTTGAGCCCAGGCAAGGGCATTTTTATGTGTTGTTTTTATGCCCTTCCTGTGCTTGTGTGAGATTTCTCTAGGTGCTCCAGTTTACTCACACAGGTCAAATGTGTAAATTAGATTCAGAATATACGTTAGGTTAATTGGGTATTCTTTATTGCCCCTGTGTGTAAATGTGAGTGGTTGTATGTGTGTTGGCCCTGTTTGTGCAATTGTCTGATGATCTAGCTGTAAGTTAAACCTCCTGTGAAAGGATGTCTAGGCTTAGACAACCAACACAAAATAATGCTGCATTGATTGGAAAATGCCCCTCAAATTGAAATTGTTTCAAAGGAACCTTGGGCTAGTCTTCAAAACTTTGACATTCTTTAAATTCAAAAAATTTTATCAGGTCACAGATGTCCCCTGGCTACCACTTCTTTTTTTTAAATAAAGTTAAAATCTCTATTAAAATCTCTGATACCGACTTTACAGTTTGCTGAAGTTAGGAGAAAATATGGATAATGATTAACTGGCAAGTTTTCTGGTAGAAAATACAAACATGGAGGTGTCTATGTTTTTTCCTACATGGGTAAGGCTCATGAAAACTACTCCAGGGTATAAGAATGAGGCCAATAGCTGTGAATCCTTTAATATTGGAAATATATTGCTCATAATAGCCTCTTTAGAAAGAGCATGAGCAGAGCTAGTCAGGCACCTACACTTTTAATAGTCTGTCACCAATATTTCTTCCCTTAAGAGCCCATCAGCCTGACCCAAAACTTCACCTTTTCAGTTTTTTTTAATGTCTACAGGAATTTTTTGAGCATTTAGACCAATCATTACTTAATTTTTAAAAGTTTAAATGTATTCTATACATGTTAATCTGATTATGTCTGACATGTTTATGATTTTGTGTCATTTATATGACTGACATGCTATAATCCATATCATATTTAAAAATTGGCATATTACAATGCTCTTAGACTCAATATATACATCAAAAATAGTGTCATGTCAAAAAATAAGGAATAAGGGTCTTAGAATATGGTTCTTGCTGGTGAACAATCATCTCACAAGGTAGCAGCATATGGTTTATGCATGACATTTATACTACTTCTGAGGTTTGGCACATGACCAAAATTAGATTCAGGTAGCAGCTTTGAGATTCAGGAAGCAGTTTAACATTAGGAATGTTACCTTAGTGGAAGACAGGTTTTAAACATGCTAAAGTACTAAGTTTTTTTATTGGGCTGCTTTAACACGGTTAAGTCAGTCAATAACATAAATCACCGGGCGAAAAATCGCTTATGACATGCCTTAATTCAAGGACCCACCACAAAAAACTATTGGACATTGAATAACACAATTTTTTGTACATGAAACACTCATACTTTCTACAAAAAAGTATCGAGTTCCAATTAGCAAAGGCTCATATATCAAATGCTGAAACTGGATGGGGTGTTTTTCATGAGCCTTATCCATACTGATTGAATGCACAGAGGTTAAACATCCTGTCATTCTGCCTGCCCACTTTAAAAGTAAGTTGACTGCAGCATTAGTAAGCTAAAAAGATGAATAAAATAATAGTTCAGAACATATGCTTTGAATGTGTTTCTGTATTAAATGAATAACTCCATGTTCCTTTATTAAAATCTAATAACTTTTTAGATTATTTGCAAATTGTAAATTACTAGTCATATATAACTACCCGGTATACAAGTCTGTTTTGCATTTTAGGCCACTGTGTCCAACATATTTATATGCTGTTCATGATGGATTTACTATAGCTGAACCTGGATGAATACTAATTCATTTGTCTGTCATTCCGTAACTGTGCTTTATCGATGTGAGCTAAGGAAGTACAATATATATTAATTAAATAATTAATTTTTTCCTGGCACAGAGGGTAGGAACCATCAAATCCAGAAAGTCCAAAGATGCAATTTGCATAATAAAGTGTCATTTTACCAGGCAGATAAACAATCACCTGAACTGTACATGTTTTACATTAAACTGCACTTAATCATGAAATGTTGTCATAATTGACATGTAATAATTTGTAAAGTACTAAGGGAATTCAAACAAAAAATTCTAATGTATTAAATACATGATGTTCTACATTTATCCAGTGTGATATTGCTGTGGATATGGATGATATGGGCAGCTGACCAGGGTGACATCTTGTGGGGGTCAACACGGGGCACTGAAAAGAAACCTTAATGGTATATTTGCACCATATATTTAATCAGTTAATATATGGCCACCCACAAGGTATTTGAACTTTGTGAAATGCTAAAAAAAGATGTCGTCACAAACTGTGCAAGAAAAACAGCATGAATATCCAAGTGCCTTGAAAAGGTCAAAACCATCAGGTGTCTACTTTAGGAAAAAGAAACAAAACAAGGAGAATAGAACAAAAGATAAAGGCTTATTGTGTAACATCTCTATGGTAATAATATACATGTGAATACTCTTACATTTGTTAGCTATGTTGCTCATTGTATATAGAGCTTAGTACTTCTTACACATATGGAGACCTATGGATGTTATTTCATTTTCACTCCAACCAGAAATTAGAAATTGATATTAAGCAAATCTTTTGCAATATTATATTAAGCTTTTTGGGTGTCATATGCTTAAAATTATCCAGAGAATGTATTGTTCATTTGGTTCATACACACAAAGAACACACAAATAAGGCTACCAATTATCCACAGGTGTACAGTAGCTCATTCATGTTTCCTGCCAGCTTCGCGTTACTCCTCCCCCACATGCAGAGGGTGACCATGCCCTAACTGCCACATATGCATAATGGTCTGAACACATATTTAAGTAGAAAGAAATATATACCCATTGATTTCTTTCTTCTCATTTTTAGAGAAGATAATGAATTTCACTGTTATTTGAGATGGCTTTTATAGATTTTAATTTTTTTTTTGAGCTTTATGTCATATGTTAAACAGGAATTATCATCACAATCAACAGACACAGTATTTGCCCTTCCTTTTCTAACTAGACAGAAGCAGTTAAAGGACATGTCTTAAGCTTTTTATTTACCACGATTACGAGCAAAAAGTGATAACAATGCTAGTACTAGAGTGCACCCGGGTTATACTGCACTCACATTGTCCCCCTCAATGAACCAGGACACTTTAAACTTTCCGAATGCTTCCCAAAATGCTCTCTTCAGCATTTTCCGCTGCTGCTGACGTCACTTACAGAAAACACTTCAGTGCGGAAGCGATTCATTCGAAATGGTGACATCTTGTGTTGTTGGCAGGTGTAGCAATAACTACTCGGAGAACAGTTACAACCCTCACCGAGTTGTCTCTCTCCATCGGTGGCCGACTGACCCTGTAATATATGCGAAGTGGAAACGATTTGAGGAATCCACGAGGAAATGCAGTACCCAGTATTCGCCCCGGGATGACCCATGCACTGCCCGAGGTGCCTGTAGTGAGAGACGGAGAACGACCATGACTAAGCTGAATTTTAGAAGGGTACGTTTACTTTTAATCATGTATAGCTCAGCTTAATTGGCCCTCATACTAGTAGTAGATACATGTGTGTTTGTATGTATGTATGTATATATATATATATATATATATATAATATTATATATTTGCATTATTTGCATATCCATAAGCTAGACCGGGAGTTCCGCATTGTTAGCAACTGCAGCCTGTGTAGGAGCTACTGGTTAGAACCGATAAGGCTCTATAACCAGAGCCTGTAATTTGACACTTTCATCACTGTCTGATGTAAGTAAGTTGGGGGCTGAATTATTGTTTAAGTCCTCACTCCCATCGCTAAAAGACCCATACGAAGGGAATGGAGAAGCTTCTCTATTGCTGGCCGCCATTGTATAATAGCGAAGCTAGTCTGTTGTTTTCTGGAGTCTACGTCACATTGTCATGTGACCAACTTCGGCTCCAATGTGAGCGTACTCGGGAATGTTCGGAAAATACTGAAGTTTCTCAGCTGGCTTTAAAAACCACAGTGTGTGTTGGTCAAAAAAAGTCGTGGATGTATTTATTTACGCCAACCAAACAATTTACATAATTTTGCATTGTTAATTAAGACATGTCCTTTAACAGTGTTGCATAATGTATTTAATAATATGCAAACCAGCACATTCTATCAATTAATTGAAATCAGATAAAATTAATTAAACATTCGAATTCCATGCTCTTCTCATTTATTATAAAACTTTTATATTACTGCATGTTGCATTATAGAGATATAGATTAAGTCTTACTCTTTAAGCTTGTCTGCAATGTTTTGTATGATCAATTTGCTTTGCTGTGCATGTGAAAAACATTAATTTAAATTCTGAGATGATTCTGCATTGTAAATCTCAGTGCATTACAAGCTTGACATTTTGAGAAGTTAACAAAGTCAGGCAGACAAGGGAGCACATTTTGTGAAAGAGGGCTGAAAGAAGCACTTCAGAAATAGGATGCAAAAATCTTCCAGCCTGCTGTCACTGCTTGATTAAATATGAGTGGTTGCTATCTGAAAGGGTGGATGCAGTCCACTAAATAAATGCTGTTAGAAAATATTTTTGCATTTTCATTTTTCACTAAAATACTACAATAGTATATGTTTTTGTTGGTGCTTCTCATTTTCTCCATGTCTTTGTGGGTTTCCTGTGGGTTGTATGAAAAACAAACAAGGATGTGAAGTGGCAATTGTCCCTAATTCTGAGTACATGTGTATATTCCTGACTAATGTTAAGGTGGGGCTGGGGTGTAATGTACTGGTGTGTATTTGCAGTGTACTTTCACAGTGGTGTCACATACCTGTACATACTGTTGAATCCCAGCATGAATTCTGTCAATGCTTATGTCAGTTTTAGGCATGAGTGAGATTTCATGATGGAACAATACAGTTTATAGTCCCTCTCCATACTTGTCCCAGGTGGCTCCAGCAGTGGTGCTTCCTTTTAGGTTTAAATGTAAAAGTCATAAGATCGGTAAATTAATTCATTCACTTCTATTCTTACCATGATACACCTATTGCACTGAAATAGGGTAGATCTGGATTTATCCAATTACATGGAATTTTACCTTTGCTACAGGGTCTGATCTTTATGCTCCCTAATAAAAGGAAGAGTTTAAGTTTGATCATTCTCACTGAAAAGTGCTTTCCATTATGGCTAAAGTTTAGTCACAAAATTGACAGACTTTAGTCCCAATCTTGTAAGTTCTATCAAGTGCTGTTCTCATGTCAGTCCTGCAGGGCCCATACCAGACGCACCAACCTGGTACTACCACATGTTTATGAACTGTCTGCCTTGCGCTTTTTGGACATTTCAGAGGGAGCTTGGAGTCCGGGTCGGTATATCACAGGCATCTATCAGCTATGTTCTTCTGTGAGTCCTGGAGAGTATAAATCCACTGGCAATTTGTTGATTACCCTATACTAAACACCAACAGCTATCAACCAAGAGAGGATTTCATTTGGTTGCTGGTCTACCCAACATTATTGGAACAATAAACTACACACACCTGCGCATTAAGTCCAAATTTAAAAAAAAAATAATTAAACATATGTAAATTTATGCCTTAATTACATTTATCATAATATATCTTTACAATAAACATTTCAAGTGCATCTGAAACTGTGCTCAGTGTTGTTTTTAGTTTCTTTAGTTTTTAGTTCCTTGTTTTTGGTTATGTAAGACTATCCCAAGATCAGACAAGGGGTCCCAGGTTCTGCTTTAGTGGATTTTGGTCCAGATGACCAATCTGTAAATAATTTGTAACAATTTGAAAGCATTCTTGTGATGCTTTGTTTCTGATGCTTCACTTATTTACCCCTACAATACTTGGTTATTGCTGCAGAAGCAAATCGCTAAAGGTAGAGTTCAAGCTATACATCATAAAGCAGATCATCAAAAGAGCAGAGGAGCCACTTTTTTACAGCTACTGGTTTTACTTAAAAGCTAGATTTAAATTGTATCAAACCTGAATTAAACAAGGCAATACCTTCTGATTCTTTGTCAGGAAGTGACCTGCCTCTAGTGGCCAGCATCTCATGCCAGTGTTTAGCGATGTTTACCTTCCTCTGACTTTAGGTCAAACCACATAAAAAATCTGTGGTTTAAGCTTTCAATGAAATTTTAGCCTAATAGATAGAGAAGCGGCTTTGGAATTGAAAGGTTGCTGGTTCAATTCCCGAACCAGTAGGAAAAATGTGTGGTGGTGGTGGAGGGGCCCACACCTTCCCTTCCTCCACCTTCATGGCTGAAGTGCCCTTGAGCAAGGCACCTAACCCCCAACTGCTCTCCGGGCACCCCCAATGTGTGTGACAGCCCACTGCTCCGAATGTGTGTGTGCTCATTGCTTACATGTGTGTATGCTTACTTTGGATGGGATAAATGGTGAGGCAATAATTTCACTTGTGGAATTAATACAGTATAGCAAAATCAAAATAAAAATCCTCAAAATCATTAACTTTTTACTTTTAACGTTTCTTATAATGTGCCAGGCTTTGTATTGTCCTATGACTGGTCAGTTGTAATTACTGATAGAAATTTGACATCCATGCTGTGTGGCCAATATTCAAAATATTTTTTATTTAAAATATCTATAAATATCTATAATATCCTTCATTAATTCATTTATTTTCTGAACCGCTTAGTCCTAATTAGGATGGCAGGGAGGCTGGTGCCCACCTTACCTGACCCTGGGTGAGGGCAGAGTACACCCTGGACAGCTCGCCAAGCCATCGCAGGGCAGAAACATGCTGGCGGCAACTCAGTGGCCTACTCTTTACGAAAAACAGCAATGGTTCTTTAACATGCCTCTCACCACAGACAGTAAAAGACATGGTAGGCCTTTGATAACCCATTTAGCTGCACTGGGGGGGAAGCAGTAAAACATATTTATGATTGTTTAATTGATTTCATTCAAACTCATTGTTTTTCTGACCTTTTTTCTCCATCATACTTTTACTTAACTACACAAACTGCCCACATTTTTTGTCACTGACCAAAGCTAATACATATAAAGTATTTTGTGGATATTTCATAGACTCTTTCGCCTATGTATGGCCTACATTGAGGTATTTTACGCAAGTGTAAGTGTAAAGGTGAAATGCAGCAGTGTTGTAGTTCCTTTTTTTTTTTCTTTTTAAAAAAACTTATTTGAATATTGCTGATAATACGTTGGAATATTCAGATGCTATATCACGCATGTTAAGGCGATACTATGAACTGATAGACCCAAATGCAGGACAGAGACGAGAAGATCAGGATCAAGTGCAAACAAGGATCCTTTATTATGAACACGGAAAACGTGGAGCATGAAACTGTGGATTATACGTCCTCTCGCAATGACGGCACGAGCTCTCTCCGTGAATGCGCGACGCACATGCAGTGACGGCCTATGTTCACTCTGTGAATACGCGACGCACATACCATGACGACCAAGACGATCTGGCAACCGTGACAAGGTATGCAGCCCCCCTTTTATCCTCCAGTGGGGATGAGGAACAGGTGAGCCAATCAGGGCGGAGCCTGTAATCAAAACACACACACGGGAGAGGAGACAGCAGATCAAACAGACAGACATGAACTAAAGCCTTCGGCGGGACCTCACAATGCAGCATCTCAGATTTAAATATCAAGGGTCCCAAAACACACTCCATTTAAATCCATCCACATTTCATTTAACATCAAATAATAACAAATAATGCCACCAATAATGTAATACATATTTATGATTTCGTTGTAGTATGTTATTTGGGATGAAATAACCATTACTGCATGCCATTTTCCATGCTTTTGCAGTATTTTGTATCAATATATTTAGAAATATTCTTCCATAAGTAGATTATTTTCTAACAGAGGTTTCTAAAATTTCAAACTTTTGCTTTTAGAAACTTTAAGGCAATTTAATGGAAGCCTGTTGATATAATTTAAAAGTTGTTTATAAATGTTGACTGTCTAGTCTGCTGAGTTAGACTGGGTTCCTTAGTATGGGTTAATGATTAAGATGTGACATTGAAAAAAAAAACATCTGGGACAACTATTTGTTACTGTTTTTTTTTTTTTTCCTTTTCCCAATACTGCCACAATGAGCACCATAGCCAATAATATGGTATTTAAGTGCTTCTCTATTCTGGATCGATCCAAATACATGATATCTCTGTTTCATTCATTTCTAGTCAATGATATTGAGCCTGGCAAGGACCACAGATCAATAAGTGTAGAGCTCCTCAAATTGCCAGCAGTGTAAACTGACTATACGATTTATTTGGTTAATTACTTGGATCCTGTTCAACAGTATAAACATATAAAATGTCAAAGCCCCATCCTCCATCTTTTTTGATAATCCCATTTAAAGTATGCAGGAATAGAAATCCAAACAAACAGACAATAGATTAACTCAGAATTAATAAACTTGTGAACTGTGCTTTATAATTTACATTTACATCATTTGGCAGACACTCTTATCCAAAGCAACTTACAATTATCATTTTTATACAACTGAGCAAGTGAGGGTTAAGGGCCTTGCTCAAGGGCCCAACATTGGTGATAGGGTGGATTGATCCACTGACCTTCAGCAACCCATTGCCTTAACTACTAAGCCACAACTGCCCTACTTAATCAGCACGTTATTATTTAGATCTATTTAGACATTAGAAATTATACACTTTTGATTCAGAAATACCAGGTTATATAATTCACATTGTTTGGAGAACATGGGATATTTTTGGGATAATGTTTTTGTATAAAGAATCAGATACATTAAACACACTGACGGCAACCCAATGGCTTACTCTTTATGAATGACAGCAATGGTGCTTTGAAACACAATTCTGAAAGCCCAGTTAGCTGCACTGGGAGGAGTGGCAATGACAACTTGGTGATAGTGGGGCTTGAACCCTCGACCTTCGGATCAGTAAGCCAGCACCCTACCACCGGGCCACCACTGCCCAATAAAAATAGTTATTATTATGATTATAATAATAATAATAGTAATAATAATTATTACTACTATAATTATTACTATTATTATTATTAACATTATTATTATTATGATGATGATGATGATGTTAGTGTGGCCTTTATAAACTGCAGTGACATGATGTTCAGATGTAGAAGCATAACCAGTGGAAGCGGAACACTCCACGCAACCTCATACACAAAAACACATGGATGACATCCTGTTGCATTTTCTCAGAGCTCCATGTGAACTTAACTCCCAGTGAAGCGTCTAACATGTGTTCAAGGAGATCCATTTTCTTCCACTTTAAAAGCCTAATTGTTGCAAGACAAAAGCAGATCAACAATAAGAGTCTGTAGCAAGGTTCTTTGGAAGAAAGATTTTCTTTTCCAACAAAGTGACTCCAACACAACAAAATAAAACGCAATATTATTTAAAAAAATGGCTGAGTAGTGCAGTGCTGAAGGCAATGTTTAAAAAAGAAACAGCTTGGTAAGCAATGTGCTGGTGTAGTGTCAGGAACAGATAAATAATGAAAGTGCAAATGCTAGATAGTTGACTAAACATGAGAGTGGGCAGAAAACAAAAAAGATACTGGCCACTCCATTAGAAACTCCATACTAACACTGGTTTCCTCTTATCTGTTAGAATTTTAAATTTTCATACAGGTAATAACAAAATTTATGTGGTAAAAATCAGTTTTGATAAATAATGAATAAAACAATTGCCATTATTCTAACCTTGGTAATTAGTAAATTGGTCTATATTTCATTTAATCACTCACTCATTTGCCAAACCGCATAATCCTAGGCCATGGGAAGCCGAAGACTATCTCAGCCAACAATGGGCAAAGGAAGGTCACACCCCGAACAGTCAAACCATCACAGAGCAACACTCACAACCATTCAGACTCTCACTCACAACCAGGGGCCATCTGGAACAGCCATTTAGCCTAATGTGCATGTTTTTGGACTGGTGTACCCAGAGGAAACCCATGTAAGCATGCACACTCCAGACGGAAACACCCAAGCCCCGGACTTGAACCCAGGACCTTTTTGCTGTGCTAACCACTCCACCACTGCACCAACCCCCATTCATTCTTCATTATTTTTTTGCCAAACTGCTAAACCCTATTAGGGTTGTTGGGAGGATGGAGCCTATCTCAGTTGACTCTGTGTGAAGGCAGGGTAGACTCTGAACAGCTTGCTTGTCCAATTTGTCCAAGGTGCATGTCTTTGGACTGTGTGGGGAAACCAATGTAACCGCAGGAGAGCACATGAAGAACATGCAAACTCCACATAGAAGCGCCCTTGCATGAGCCTGGGACTCACACACAAGACCTTCTTGCTGTGAGTCACATGTGCTAACCACTATGCCACCGTGCCACCCTGGCAAGAACATAATTCCATTAAAAAACATTAAGTCAAGTCAAGTCAGTTTTATTTGTATAGCGCTTTTTACAATTGACATTGTCACAAAGCAGCTTTACATAG
>JAQMYF010000001.1:20374955-20387764 GCA_030014195.1 Neosilurus mollespiculum
GTAAATCTGTAAATATAGCTTAGCCTCAAAAGGCTCACAATCAGCTTTTAGCACTAAACATTAAATATTGAATTATATTAATTACTGAAAAGAGTAGGGTGCACAATGGGGTAGTGGTTAGCACTTCTGTCTCACAGCAGAAAGGTCCCTGGTTCGAATCCCTGGCTTGGGCTTTTGAGTTTGCATGTTCTTCCCATGTTTTCCCCAGCCCCCCTGTGAGCCTAGTGGGATTAAACAGTTTGGCAAATGAGTGAGTGAGTGAAAAGAGGAACTTAGGTGCTTGTTTACTGATAATATTGATACATGGGAATTAATCAAATACATACATTATGTTTCAGTGCCCAATTTCAAATCTTTGCAAATGTCACTTAAGTACTTTAAGTACTGAACTCTTCAAAAATTATGTTGCATATTTTTTGATGTGTGTTTCTGTTAAAAAAAAAATGGCAAATTACACCCAGGGACACAGGAAACCATCCAGACAGTAAAACTATATGGCTTCAAAGTTCCAGAGCAACATTAAAAAAGTTGATATTTTTAATAGTAAATATGAGCTTGTGATTTTTTTGGGATAATAAATAAGTACTACACACTAAAAAAAATTTGACCACTTTCCCCTTGTGAGTAGAACTTGGTAGCCAATCCTTCTGAAACTTACTTTAGCACACCACACCATACCACTTTATTTATAAAGCACTTTAAAAACAACAGCAATGCTGACACTGGTGTTCAAGATTAGTGTAGGTGTTTCTACCATCATGCAGATGACACCACTGAGGTGGACCAGGTGTCATGATTTAGGCTGGAATCAGCAGCAGATACCACACACACACACACACACACACACACACACACACACACATACACACACAGAGAGAAAGAGCGAAAGAGAGAGAAAGAGAGAGAGAGAGAGAGAGAAAGAGAGAGAGAATTCAAATTGTGTGTAATGCCAGAGTCAGTCATATAAGATACTTATGCAGAGCTACATTTTCACAGTGGAAATTAATCTCTCTTTTCAAAATTATTTTTATAAAAATTGTCTGCTGAACTTAAATAATTTTGTTTAAAAGTTTTTAAACTGTTAAAATATGCAAGAGCTGGAATAAATTTGCATGTTGCATTGGAAGCTTGACTGAGTATAAATGTAAGCCTGACCGACATATAAATAAATATCCTTTGCATGCAAGGAACTGCACACAACTGCACACATAATTGTAGTAATCATCACTGAGCAACACGTGATAAGGAGACTGCAATAAACCCTGGAGATGTTTTAACATGAGTCCTTGCATATCTCATAAAAATCAGTGTATAATTTGCAGTTCCAGTAAAGTAACAAAAACCAAAGAATATGATAAATTCTCAGAAAGCACCAGATTTCAGGCGAGGGCAGAGTACACCCTGGACAGCTCGCCAGGCCATTGCATGGCAGAAACATGCTGACGGCAATGCAGCCTACTCTTGATGAAAGTCAGCAGTGGTTCTTATACATGCCTCTCACCACAGAAGAGAGACATGGCTGGCCTTTGATAACCCAGCGACAGCAGTGACAACCTGTTGATAGTGGGGCTTGAACCTTGGGATCAGTAATCCAGCACCCTACCACCAGGCCACCACTGCCCGGAAGTACCAGATATGGATTCCAAGTCCATTTCTATTCCATTTTGGACTGCAATCTCAACAATTACATATTTGTTTTCTGCTGCAGCTATCCTTGAATATTTAATCAGAAAAAGTAATGAGTTTCCACACTGAAATACTGGGTTCCAGTAAAAGCAAGGGATTAGCTTGAATTAGTGCAGCCATGGGTCTCTGAGGGGTATCACTGTTTGAGTGTGATAAGGAGACAGGACTTGTTAAACATTGCATATATCAGACTGGTGAAGAAGCAAAGAAAAAAGCTGGGGTAATTTCATCCATAGTCATGTCACTGATGCAGATTTACCTTTGTCTGCAGACAATTTAATTATATTAACTTACGTTTACATTATATGCTAACATCACATAATTTTCCATGTGCATTAATACAAATTATCCTTTTAACTGAGACCAGTAAACTTGGATAATTAAAACATACACAAGCCCAAAATCAAAAACAGTTGAGAAGGTATGTAGAATTTTTACTGAAACTGAACACTGAAAACAAGGATTTGCAAATAATTACCCCACACTTAACATAGTTTTGGACAATGTACTGTAATAACTAATGTTTGTGTGTCAGTTTGACTGTGAACAAAATCCGGACTACACCCATGCATGGATTTCTATGCAGCAGTCTGTTCAAACCCAATTAAGTTTTTTTTTTTTTTTTTTTTTTTTTTTTTTTTTCAAAGAAGATGTTATTACAACAAACAAGTTAACACAATCTCTTCATTAAGTCCCTTTGGCTCTAAAGTATTTAAATAATAAATCCAAAAGCATTCCCTTTGTAGGAGGATCTTGTCTCTATCCCCACCTCTAGGTGAAGTTTTAACAGCTTCAATGCCAAAATACCTGAGGTCAGAAGTGGTATGGTTATGACTATTCAAATGAATCTAAATTGCATAAAAGAAATGATTAAGTTGACATTTAATCTTGATTTTGAAAAGATTTCATTTCTAGATGTTTCGGTCAAAAAAAGTTGTTTTGTGTACAAAGGTATACAAAAAAGAAATGGACAGAAATCTAAGCTTCTCACTCAATCTCTAAGTCTGAGCCAAGACACTGTCTGAAGAAAACTCATTTTGGCCTTTTGTATCTGCAATCTTGTTCTTTTAGTCACTAGCCAAATCTCATAACTATAGGTGAAGGTTGGAACATAGATGGAATGGTAAATTAAAAGCTTTGCCCTTCAGCTCAGCACCTTCTTCATCATAACGGACTGGTGCTGATGCAGCACTGATTCGTCATCTCCTGCTCCATTCTACCATCACTCATAAACAAGAACCTGAAATAACCACATTCTCCACAAAAAAAGCAGAGATGCAATCCTGAGGTTTCCAAACAAAAACACTCCCCTCTCCACAACTACAACTTTAGATTTAGATTTAGTGAATAGTGGAAAAATAAAAAATGGTTTGACTTGAAATTAGAGCCCAAGCAAAAAATCACCAAACACAGTCGTGAGATGCTGGCTACTGTAATTGCTTTCCTGTATGCACCTTCTCAAGTGTGTAATCAGGTTTCTACTGCATGTATTTTTATATACTGTATTGGATATACTGTATAGTGCATTAAATTGATATAGGATATGGTATCCAAACACATCCAGCGCATATCCCAGATCTTCTAATGAAACATACAAAAGCCTGGGAAATGGGAGACCACATTTAACAAATGATTCTGGAAATCAGATGATTTGGACACTAATTGAGTGGTACTGTTTACACTTGAGGTATGGAGATGGATTGGGAGAGGGTGCACGCGTATGTGCAGTCTACTGTGCCTATAATGTTGGTTAGAGCAGCAAAAGAATTAAATCCCTCAAAGCCCTGTTTATGTTGAGGATAGGGGAATTTAAGATATTGATTTTGTCTGGCCAGTAGACTTATACTCTTCAGGGCTCACAGGTGGACACGGCTGATGCCTGCTGAACATGTGGGGCTGTACTTGGTTGTAGTGTCAGGTATGGGCATGTAGTACCAGCTCAAGGTGGTGCACAGCTCCATAAGAAAAGCTCTTGGTAGCCAAGACAGTCTTAAAGTCTGCATGAGCTTTAAAGATACATTGTCCCCAAAGTGTATAAGCTGTATTTCTTCTACTAAGAGTAAATACATAAATCATTTTACCAGTCTTAAAAATATTGGTCTATGACCATCCTGTAAATAGCATAATCAATTCTTAAATAAGCCATTGTTCTAATAAACATAATTTATACATCATCAATTGATATTTGCATGATGCATTGTAACATAATAAAAACATTGATTGAAGTATTTATAAAAGGTTTAATATAGTAAAGTCAAAAATATATAGTATATATATTTATATAAAGTAAAATTATTAATAAAAAGTCTCTGACATCATATTATGAATCAGAAAAATTGAAGAAACTTAAAAAAAGATGGTGCACCAGTGTGCACATAAGAGTGCTCTTTCATGTTCATAGATTCTGATCGCAGCTAAGAACAAATTCCAGAGAAGAAAATACTGGTGAATGCCAGAAAGGTACAAACAATTGGGGAATAAGGCCCATTTTTTAAAAGCTTTTTTTTTTTTGTTTGTTTGTTTAATACATTTCCAATGCAATTAAATAATTAAATATTTAATAAATAATAAAAAAGAAGATCCTTTTCTTTCCAAAGTTTAGGCCTTTCCTGGATACTGCTTTTTTAACATAGCATGATTCACCAGTTGACATCACCAGTATCCATGGTTGTGTCAGTTCACACTTAAAACAAACTAGTTCAGTGTTCAGTTCATACAGTTTACAATGAATAGGTTTACATCCACAGTTAACTTTAAAAGTTTTTTTAATTTATTTTAAAAAAAATTTAAATGTTTGAAAATTAAGTAATTCATGTTCATTATTTTGTTTTGTACACAGTGTCTACCTCAGACATTTCATCCGTAAAGTCAGTAATATTCCTATTAAATTTATTGTTCAGAATTTTTTTGTACCTGCTTTCTTAATGGCACAAATCTAGATGGTTGCAAACCAGTCACCAATTTTATGACCTTACTTAAGAGCTGCAGATTTTTTATGATGTAATCCAGTCTACTTGTTGGTGGGACACAAAGGCAACAGGTCCTTTAAAAATGCTGTGAGTTTCAATTGGGTGGATGAACTTTGTGCTTGTTGCCTTGCAGTCTTACCCTTATTGTGTTGATCTATAAGTTGCATGTAATCCTCAAGACTGCTCCAATGCTGCAATTCAATGTATCATTTCAAATTCTATGCAAATTTGGCAAAAGCCAGGACTTGCTTTTTCAGACCTGGCAGGCACAATTTGCATAGAAATGTGTAGTTTCTTCTGTTCAGTCCTCACTTGTTTGTTCTGATTCAAATGCACAAACAAGCTGACTTCTGACATCACATGGCTTGTCGTAAAACAGTGCTGTAAAAGGTGAGCAGATGAACATGAATGAGAGGCCTACATTTTTTAAGTGATTCTTCATAGTTTCCACAAAGATTATATATTTGCTCCTACAGATAGTGTCTTAAAATGAAAGTGGAATGGATTGCTGGAGGGAGGCAGGAATAAATAGCAAAATGAAATTAGAGAAACGAAAAGCTGACATCTATTGCCAACTTGCCTCGTGCTTTGATGGTCTCTGAGGACAGTCCAGTTACATCTGTTACTTCCTGATAAGACATAAACCAGAGTGCATTATGGACAAACAGAGACTGGGAAACTGTGAGCTTAGGAGTGTATTGAGAGCTCAATTGCTCACAGGTGGACAAAAAAATAAATAAATAAAAATAAAAAATAAGCTGGTGGAAATGAGACATCCGTTTAGGATTTTCAGCAAAATTGAATTCACCTATTAGTTAATTAATCACATGTGTACTGTGACTGAGGCTGAACAACTCTATTTTTGATTGGTCCATTCAGAATACACTATCACAAAATGTCTGATGTTTGCCTATATGCTCATTAGCTAACTGTAATATTGCTCTAATGTTTTTTCCTGACATGCCTTTCATGCATGTCAAATTTGACCAATATTTTTCTAATTGTTTTCCCCATGCTTTTGTGGGTTTTCTCTGGGTACTCCGGTTTCCTCCCACAGTCCAAAGACATGCACATTAATCTTATTGGCTGTTCCAAACTGCCCCTAGGTGTGTGTGTGTGTAAATGGCCGTGTCTGTGTTGCCCTGCAATGTTCTGGCAAGCTGTTCAGGGTGTATTCCACCTTCACCCAGTGTTGGCTGAGAAAGACTCCAGCCTCCCCATGATTAAAAGGATTAAGCGGTTCAGCAGATGAGTGAGTGAGTAAATAATGCATAAGAGCAGCATAGTAGCATAGTGGTTAGCACATCCACCTAGAAGATCCAAGCCAGAAAGTCCAGGGGTTGAATTCCACGCTCGGCTAAAGAGTGAAAGAGAGTAGATGGTCCACACATTATGTCCTATCAGATTGAATAAAGTAGAGCAAATACTATGGGCTCTAAAATTTGTAATAATCTTGAAATAATTCTATAAACAAACAATAAGATAAAAAGAAAAAAAAAAAAAAAACCTTAATTAGCTGTGATACCTTTCACCTTTTACAATATTTAGCCCAAGGGAAACAACACTGAATCTACCAAAAGTTCAATCACTGGGGCAATCAGAAATAACTACATATTACACAGATAAGCTTTACAAATATTTCCTCAAAGAGTCATCAATAATTCTAGGATTATTTTTTTTAACACCTAGAGCCACTAATTATTGAGGAAATTAAATCTTTAGGAAGTGTATAATAGTAAGCAAGACATTTAGGATTTTCCTTTTGAAAAGATTAGTTCTGGAACATTTTTATATCATTGACTTTGAAGGGACTGAAAAGGGTAACAAATAGATTTTACACACATTTAATACAAATCAATAACAGAAATCTGACAGTAAGATGCAGGATCGATATCTAACCCAGCAATGGAAGTGCAGCGTCAGTAGCTAATGTAATGGGTTAATTGTCACAATGATAGTGGTGTATAAAATGAGAAACACCTAACTCTTTTTTTCTCTTAGATATCCTTATGCCTTACAGAAAGAAGATTTTGGGTTTGGGTTTCTCACAGTCGACGAGGGCTTTTCTGTGTGGACTTTGTATGTTCTCCCCTCCATGACCCTCGTCATAATTTGTATCTGTTTGAAGTTCATTTGAAATCTTCATTTTGCCTCCTAAAAATCAGACTTGGAATGTGGGTGAGCGGTTTGAAAGCATTTAAACCATTCACCTTTAGGGCACCAGGAGGGGACATGGATGACTCGCAGTTACTTTGAGTTTTCCAAAGTGGTTGCTGTTACTTTAAATATGGTCTTTATGTGCATGGAGGCATTCTTCTCTTAAACTGGCAAGAGTGTCATGGTCCCCAAGGCTCATTGATGCACATGGGGAGTAAAGGATAGTACATCTAATATGAACCTACAGAAGAGCCACTCTAGCACAAACTGCTGAAACTGTTAACGCTGGCTATGACAGAGAGGTGTCAGAACCGTGGTGTTAATATTATGTCTTATCTGTGTACACTTCATCATGGTACCAAATCAAGCATACAATCAGCTACAGCCTGTCCAAGGTAGAAACAACAATTCAGGGAGGCAGGGCTTAGCAATAGGACAACTGCCAAACTGCAACAGTTATTATCCTCAATGCGAAAATGATTTAAAAGTGTAAATAAAGGGAAATAGAAAGTTAAACATGTCTATGTCCTTACTTTTGGTGGCATCAAATTGTAAATTTGTTTGTACAACATTTTAAAAAGTTGAGATGATATGTGAAATATAAATAAAAAATGGAATGCAATAATCTGAAAATCTTATTAACCAATGTTTTATTTACAGAAAAAAATAAACAAAATATAAAATGTGGAAATTTAGTAATTTCATATTTCATGGAAAATATTAGTTCATTCTGAATTTGATGGTGGCAGCACGTCTGAAAAAAGGTGCAACGGGGCAACAAAAGGCTACAAAAGTAAGTACAGGGGTCCTCGACTTACGACAGGGTTCCATTCCTACTTTGCGGTGTAAGTCGGATTTTGTTGTAAGTCATATCACACCACTCAACTATGCTAATGCAGTAGCAAAATCATAATTTGGGATATAAAAATAAATTTTTATGACACCTGAAAGCATAACTAGAAGTAAGAAAAACATATGGAGGAAAAATTTAAAATGAAACAAACAAAAAAGAGAACAATTTCTTACTTTTACTCCTGCGGTTGACTTGCACACTGGAAGGGGTTTTGCACTGGAAGGAGAGACAGGCTTCTCCTCCTCGGTCTGGCACCGCACAGCTGACGTATTTTTCCACAGCACGAGTGAGATTTGTATTTATGACGCAAATGTTGAAAATCGGAACGACAATTCTTAATGACTTATGGCACAAGCATCGTAACCTTGACGCATTGTTCGTAGGGTCTGTCGTAAGTCAAGGAGCCCCTGTAGTACTTAAAATAAACAACTGGAGATACATTTTGCAACTAACTTGGGTAATTGACAACAAGTCAGTAACATGACTTGATATAAACAGAGCATGAGCAGATGTTCACCAATCTGCAAAAACCTGTGTCTACAAATAGTGAAATGATTTCAGAATAATGTTTCTTTACAGTGTAAAATTGTAAAGACTTTTAATATCTTATAATTTATAGTAACTCATATAATCAGAAGATTCTGAGAATCTGGAGAAATCACTGTGCACAAGAGACAAGCGAAAAAACTATATTGGATGCCTGTGATCTTTGGGCTCTCAGGCGGGACAACATTAAGAAGAGTCATGATTCCAGAAAACACTGTCTGTGAGCACAGTTCTTACAGACTGGTTTTTGAACTGCTTAATATATAATAATAATAATAATAATAATAATAATAATAATCACTGCAAATCACAATAAAGGTTCTAAAGACTCAGTCAGGGTCTATTGTCAGGGTGGTTGGGGAAGATGAACGTCTGAGACCTATGAAATGTCCCAGTGGCATATGCAAGATATAGCCTCTGACAGTCCAAGTCCAGCTCCTGGCCTTCATGTGGCAGAACTGTTTCGAACCAACAGGCGCCTTAAAACCAGTGCTCTGGGTAGGTTGGACTCATTAGCCTCAGCCGGCAACCAAACTATGAGAAGGAAAACTCTGACTCCAATCCACCTGCTGCCTTGTAGGTTATGCCTGCTTAGGCAAATTTTGACGGAGATAATATTAAGCATGAAATGATGAAAGAGAAACTCAGGAAAGAATATTATAGACGAGTCAATATGGTATTAAAAACTGAACTTAATGCAACCAATAAAATAGAGGCAATAAACATCATTGCTGTTCCAGTGGTAACATAAGATCATTAAAGATATAGTGAAAGAGAAATCATAAAAAGAGAAGCTAAGGCCTGGGAAGAAAAAGCATTACATGGACAGCATGTAAAAATAATCCAGAATGCTGATGTAGATAGAGAAGCAACAAATAAGTTTTTGAAAAGTACTCGCAGCCCAAAACCAATTACCTTACCAATGAAACTGCAAAAACAAGAATAACTAGAAAAACACTCGGAGAGCGCAGACCTCTGCCAAGGCCATTCAGTTCCCCCATATGGTATTGTAAGAAATGCAGCATTTTTATAAATGCAACATTTGTTTATTATTTGAACCCTACAATGCAAACATGCAGCCATGTATATGATTGCATTGTGTATAGGGCCTTGAATAAGAGGCCTTGTGCTGAGATGAGGAAGTATTAATACTTGGATTATTTTTGTGATAATTGGCCTAAAAGTTGTACAGGGTAAAGGAATGAGATTACATCGAGATTACATTGATCGCAAGCCTGGAAGTCACACTTCAGTATTGTCCGGACACAGTAACTTGGATGATGTAGCTTCATCCGCGCTAAAAATCTTTAAAAATGCCCCGCATCCAGACAACAAACTGGATCACTGCCAAAATGTAATAATTTGTTCCTTGTATCATTTTTGACTCATCCTGAAAATTTCATCAAAATCTGTTCATAAGTTTTTGAGTAATGTGGCTATAGACAGACAAACAAGCAAACAGACAAATGACCCATCATGTAGAATATGTGGAGATAAAGACGAGACAGTAAAACATATTTTAAATGGATGCACAGAACTAGCCAAAAATGAATACATTGCGAGATACAATAAGCTTGCAGCATATGTCCACTGGAACATCTGTAAGAATCATGGAATGAAGATGCCTAGGAAATGGTATGAGCACAAACTTGAGACCATGATGGAAGGAGAAAGTGTGACCATTCTATGGGATATGTCATTTCAAACAGACAGGCACATCTGTGTAAATATGATGGACATTGTAATTAAAGATAGGAAAGAAAAAAGTCTATTAATCGATATTGCAGAACCATCTGACAGCAATGTCTCAACAAAAACAGCAAAGAGAATAAGAAAATATAAAGACCTTTAACTGGAAACAACAAGAATGTAAGAATGTAGGCATTAAAAACAGATGTTGTTCCAGTAGTGGTAGGAGTTTAAGGGGTAATACAAAAGGGCTCAAAAGAAAACCTATAAAAGATACCTGGCAACATCAAGCAGGAAGATTTGCAGAAGATCGCCCTAATGAGATGTTCCCATTTAATACGTAAAATACTCTCCATCACTTAAACTTAATGAATTCCTAAGCCTATTGGTTAGGCTCGAATGCATTCAGTACTAAGACTATAAACAAAGATAATAATAATAATAATAATAATAATAATAATAATAATAATAATAATAATAATAATTATAATAATAATAATAATCACAATCATAATAATAGTCATAATAATAATCATAATAATGTGTACGTGTGATACAGTGTGAGTACCCCTGAATGTTGTTAGGAACACCCATAACATGCCAAAAAATAATTATAATAATTAATGAAACACTTAGTAAAAATAAATTATTGAAACACTTTTTTATATAGGCGTTTTATAAAATCAAAGCTATACAATGTGAATTTGTAGTCTGTGTAATAAAATAAAAATCAAGAGCTATAAGATTCTGTCAGGATCTGTAGTTGAGGCTGAAGTGTTAAAGATGAATGCTGCTATTTTAATGCTGTGCCAAACATTCAGTGATTTCCATTCCCATTCTCATGCAGTGCAGAGTAATTCATCTGTCAAATGTGAATGTGATGCAGCACTGCTGTCCTTAATTAGATGTAGGCTGTAAATCTGTGGAGTTAATTGCACAGGATAACAGTATATGGCTCTGCAGTATTACCAGAGTAATGTGATACTGACCGTGAAATGAAATCATCAAGGTAGATTAGACAAGAAATGTGCTGATAAAATCACCTAGGCTTAAAATGTCTCATTTTAATTTAAGAAATGACATAGAAGTAAAATATCAGTTTTTAAAATTAAGTCATAACCCTGGATGTGACCTAATATTAATACTTATTTAATTAGTAAGTGACAAGGTTATAGCCTAAATCCTCTAATGTTATTGCATTATTTCTAAATTAAAGTTATGCATTTCGGATACGATGTCATAATGAAGTTTTTTTTTTTGCTGATCCTGAACTCTTCTACACATAAATAGTTATGTCCTGCATTTGTGAAGGAAAAGTACAAGATAGCAGGCAAGATAGCTGTAAAGTCATTCGAGGTAGTTATAAAGGATAATGTTAATGATCAAAATGAAAATTAAAAAGGAATGGAAATAGAAGGAAGAAAATCTTTAATGGAATATTTAAATTTCCTGAGAGTACAATCAAAATAATTGCTTATTACAGTTTTTTGTTGCTGTTTTTTTCCATTCGTAACAAGCAAAATAAGACTAAAACAATAGTAAAACAAACACTAAAGTACCTTAACAGACACTATGAGAAGTGGTTGCTCAGTGGTTAAGACACTGATCTGTTGAATAAATGTTATTGAGGTCAAATCTCTTTATCACAAAGCTCCTATTGTTTGTTCCTTGAGTATAACCCTGCACTGCTCAGTTATGTAAATGTATTACACAAGAAAAAAAAAGTTCCTGGATTAAAATCCTGGATTTAAATGAGTAAATATGCAAAATCCCTTGATTGGATAATTACTTCAATGATTTTAATGTTTCAGGTGGTAACATGTTATTTAATCATAAGTGATGCAGTAAGTACCTTCTCATTTCTTAAACAACCATGTCTAAAGACATATCATATGTTTCCCTGCATCTTTGAAGGGGCAATTTATTGGTCTGCATTAAGAAAATCATGAAGATCATGTAAAGAATTGGTAACTTAAAAAAACAAAACAAAACAAAACAAAAAAAAGTTTGATTGTATGCTTAATAGTGAAAGGAAGAGTATTTCCACACACTCACACGCGAGTGTCTAGAAGCAAACAACTCTATGACCAGAAAAAGAAAAAAAAAACACTTGTT
The DNA here is from genome assembly GCA_030014195.1 of Neosilurus mollespiculum. Lineage (NCBI taxonomy): Eukaryota > Metazoa > Chordata > Actinopteri > Siluriformes > Plotosidae > Neosilurus > Neosilurus mollespiculum. Next base: position 20,386,971 of record JAQMYF010000001.1, read on the forward strand.
AGTGAGAATAATTGAAATAATAGACTTTGTTTTGCTAGGGAGCATAATGTTTAAACATTGGAGATATGGCAATAGGCCATCCGATCTGGGGAATTGAAATTTACCTTATCATAGAGAGATAAGCCGGTCATGGTAAGAAGGGAAACACATGACACAACGCATCCATTATGCATAGTGGCCACAGTACAAAGCTCTGGATGCAGTGTCATGACCTGGGATTTCTTCAGTAGGTCAGGTCATTGCTAAGCAGTATTTTATGGAAATAAAATGTAGGCAGCTGCAATCTGGATGTAGTGAATGACCAGGGATCCCATCAGTGGAGTTCTTCCCTGATAGCACTGATATGAAATTCAGGCTCAATTAGTGAAATAATGGTTCAGGGAGCATGAGAAAACTTTTTCATACATAAACTGAGCCCCGCAGAATCCTGACTTTCAAGGTGCCCATTTATTTACCAAACATAATAAATAAAGATGAAATATAGTGTTATCTCTTGGAAATACAATGGATTCATTCAGGATGTCTTGCTGAAACCCTGTGCTTACTCCTGTAATCAAATGTCAATGACTAGTGCATCGAGCATGATGATAATAGTAAACATTGGCATCTTGAGGTGAGGAAAGAGCACAGAACTATCGTGTCAACAAGAAAATGGCCATCAGCTGAGTTATGGTCAGTAGTGAAAAACCTCAAATAAATTGGATGTAATTTGTGTGTGAGTGTGTGTGTGTGTGTGTGTGTGTGTGAGAGAGAGAGAGAGAGAGAGAGAGAGAGAGAGAGAGAGAGAGAGAGAG
>JAQMYF010000001.1:20392540-20434344 GCA_030014195.1 Neosilurus mollespiculum
TATTTAGCTCTACTTCGACGTATCGAGCACTGTTCTACGGAAAATCGACTCAAGATCTTATATATATATATATATATTTGTATTTATGTAGATTTCCGTATGTATATTTGTATATTCATACATATATTCTTTACTGAGACTTTATATTTATATTTATCTTTATCTCATTCTTACTTGGTATGAAGCAACTGTGTGCACACTATTTTCTCCGGGATCAGTAAAGTACTTTGATTCTGATTCAGTCATTAGTTATTTAAATAAGAAAACTACCACTGATGGCATTTTTCATTGTGAGTCTTTATTTATAAGATTCAAATAACATGATTGGATATTTGTCTAATTCTTCACTGAGCATAGTCTGGACACTACCTAAAAGCATAAGCTTTATAATGCTTGTTGCTATTCTATTCATAAGCTGAGTGATGGCAGCTCAGATTACCCAGCCTTCTTGGAGCTTCGTGGTGTCTTGAGATGGGTACATTTACCTGAAGTTTGGATTTTTAAAAAGAGAAGATATTGTGCTTTTTCCACTTTTTTGACCCATAAAGGTTGTAACAGTGTTGAACAGTCATGTTAGTCAATTACAGAGTGTCAAATAATAAGGTTCAATCTGTTTGGGGTCTCCCTCTCAGCTGTTTGAGCTGGCAGTAAATGTAAGGTTTTTGAATTTTTTTTTCAATTAGGGGCGCACTTATGCATCACAAAGTGTTGTTACTTCGATTAGATTGGGACTTCTAATTGGCCTTCCCCATTGCAACTGAAGTCTGGTGGTGTCCCAACTATAAGTTAGCATGTAAAGAAATCAGATCTGCAAGTTGTAAGTTGGAAGTGATGAAAGTGGATTATAAGTATGGGTGCTAATACCTACTCTGTCATGTGTAAGTGACAGTTTTGTCTTGGTCAAGTCTGTGCTACCTGTAAGTTAAGCTTTATGTCTCACAAGTTTGGAGGGTTGTTTCTGGCACAAAAGCCCATTTTGCATCACACTTGATGGCTCTTTTTTATTAAATGAGTATTAAATGAGAATGACCTCATTTATTGGGTCTCATTTATAATACAGTATACTCACTCACTCACTCACTCTTTTGCCAAACTGCTTAATCATACTATTAGGGTCATTGGGAGGCTGGAGCCCAGCTCAGCCAATACTGGGCAAAGGCGGGGTACACCCTGAACAGCTCACCAGACCACCTCAGGACAACACACAAAGCCATTCATACACTCACACCAAGGGGCAATCTGAAACAGCCAATTAGCCTAAGGTGCATGTCTTTGGACTATGGGAGAAAAACCAGAGTACCCAGAGGATAACCATGCAAACACAGAAATTGGTAATAATGTTGATTCTCATGTTTTTAAGTCCCACTGGGAATTAAAATTCATTAATGCTTATATCAGTCTAAATATGGCAGATGTCATAGCAAAGCTTATATTTTACCTTAAGTAAAAACCTATCACTCCTCACCTTACACACAAACATGGTTTCACCAATTTTAACTAGGACACTGTCCGCAATTTATTTCCATTGTTTGTCTGGAGCACCATTCATTTTGGTATGGCCTGGAGGTGACAACTGTATGTCACACAAGTGTAGTGTGACTGGCATTTAGACATGTACTCTTGGAATAATGGGAACTCTTTTCAGCATAATACTTTAAATTATGTTTTCCCAAAGGTTCTAGTTTCCCATGTCTCACTGCAGTTTTTACAAAACTAACTGTATGTCAATCACCATTCCCAACATCCCACTTCTGAAAAAAAGTTAAAGTTGGTATAACAGAAATTTCCTTTACTATAAAAGACAAATGTTGGTAGTAGTCAAATTATCAATATGAAGCAATATGATGCAAGAGATTTTTTGGTTTCCCCAAATTTTGATTACAGTTGTTGACTGCTTCTTCAGCTGACTTGGAGCTATCTTATAACTAGTGCTGCCAATGAGAACAATTTTACCTGATAACCAGCCACTCACTTATTTGCCAAACTGCTTAATCCTACTAGGGTTGAGGGGTCTTAGTTGACACTGGATGAAGGTGGGGAACACCCTGAACAGGACTGTGAACAGTGCTAACCACTGCACCACCATGCCACCTAAAACATAAATCTTTTAAAATCAATACATAAGTCACAACAGTGTTTAAATCACTTAAAGTTTAATGCAGTCCTAGCATTAACTGAAACATAGCGTTAAGAGCTGTCAAGCTGTGTACACAGATGAATGAAAATGTCTGCAAACAAGATTTCATGTACATTTTTAATTAATGTAAAATTGAGTGCACATGCATGAGCACCACACTCAACTCTCTTCTCCCTCAATTACACCAGATTTAATATTGTATTCAAAAAAAAAAAAAACAACCTTACAAACAATCCAGTGACGATACTGGTTAAAAATACAAAACTATACAAAATTATACACAAAATAATAATTATGCGCCTGTATAAACAATAGACATATGTGTCTAATATGTGTTAATTCCATTTTGTTTCATGCATAAATCCAATTGGACATATGTCCAACTGGATTTATGTCCAATGAAATTTATGCATGAATCAAAATTATATTAAATAAGACACAATTTTTTTTACATGAGACTCAAAATGGCAGACGGAATGCTCAACAGGTGTAGGTCATACCCTGTGTATGAGCCAGAGCTCTGCTAGCACACATACAGCTGTTTTTGAATAAACTTAACCATTTAAAAATACATTCCTCACACATTAAGCACATTGGAAAATTGTCACAAATTATTTATATTATTTGAAAACCAACAACAACCATGAGAGTGATTATTGTGATGATTCCTTAACAGTCACGTTTAACAGAATAAGGAAAAAGACACCGCCTAGACCCTGTGGTATGTTGGCAGAGATGAAACTAATCTATCTCTGACTAGCCAGTAAGGGTTTACTGCCGATGTTCCTCACTTTTCTCTGAAATATTTTCATTAACTTCCTTGTTTTCTGAACTGCTTTATTCTTTATTAAGGTTGCAGGAAAGCTGATGCCCTTCCCAGTGGACTCCGAGCAAAGGTGGGGTGCGCCCCTAATGGCTCACCAGACTACTGCTGGGCCAACACAAACACACACACACACACACACACACACACACACACACACCTTTTCACCCGCACATTTACACCTAGGGGCAATCGTGAATAACGTGAACGCAGTTTCTGCTGGGATAAATAAAGTATAGTGATTCTGATGATTCTGAATATCCAATTAGCCTAATGTGCATGTCTTTGAACTGTAGAAGGAAAGCACCCAGAGGAAACCCACACAAGCACAGGAAGAACATGCTCCAAAACATTTAATCTCATTACAAATACATTTCTTTACAGATATTTTACATGAAAGACCTTTTATCAACTAAATTAACTTTACATTTTAATTTGATTGTAAACTTATGGTTTTATTATATTTGACAATTCATACCAAATTCAAATTCATTTTTTTGTATAGCACTTTTTACAGTTGACATTGTCGCAAAGCAGCTTTACATAGTAAAAACAAATTTGATAAAGAACATAAATATTTATTTTCAAAAGCCTACACATCCCTAATGATGAAGCCTGTAGCAACAGTGGCAAGGAAAACTCCCTCAGACAAGACAATGTACATTTTGATAAATATGCATTTTAATGCTAAAAGGCTAATGCTAATTATAAGTTAATGTCATCCATACCAGATTAATGCATATTATTTGATTTATTATTATTATTTTATATATTTTATTATCATTTTAGAAAACTAAATTCTTGCTAAAAAAAAATGCTTTAGAATTTTTATGAGGTGTATTTACATTTTCATTTGTGCTATTATACATTTTTATTTGTGTTTATTTACATTTTTATCTGTATTAAATTGTAATTAGATTTTACAATATATAAAATTGTATTTACAAAAGCATGTTATAAATTCATATCGCACAGCCCTAACTGAAGATTAAAAAAGTTGCCACTTTGTACATTTCCGGGTAACAGTTTGTGGCCTGGGGAAGTTGAAGCCTTGGGCAGGCTATGCCATGCAGTGATGGACAAGGCTCAGTAAAGATAGGAACTGCTGTGCAGTTTAGCAGTGAAGCTCGATTAATTCATCCATGGCATCCTCCTCATAAGACCACTCAAGCTTTGAACATAAACTATAAAGATTCAGTTAAATCTGTCTCTTGATGCTTGTATCAGTAATGCTTCATGCCAGTGGTAATGATGGCAAATGAGCGAGCACTATGCAGTATAAAGGAAACTACCCTACAGACTACATTAAGCTGTTCTCTTCCCATTTAGTAAACAGACAATGTCTCATTTCCTAAAACAAACAAGGCAACTGGTAGCCTAAAAGCAATTATCAAACATTTCAATGTAACTTAAAAAAAAATCATAAGCTACAAAAATGGAAACATCCAGACAGGGACACAGATTGCTGCCAAACTGTCTTCAGTATTTATTGCTGTTTCTTTTCATCATTCCCTGTTCCAATAAGCAGACAACTTAACCGATTTCAACCTATAAATTCCATCTATTTATCCATTTGCTGAGCCATTTCAACCTACTTGGGTCACGAGGAGACTGGAGCCTATCTCAGCCAACACTGTGTGAAGGCAGGGAACAGCTCGCCAGTCCATCGCATGGCGAACATAGACATACAAACATTCACACTCACTTTCAGACCTAGGGGCAATTTGGAACAGCCAATTAGCCTGCTGTGCATGTTTTTGGACTGTGGGATGAAACCAGATTACCTGGAGGAAACCAGTGTAAGCATTTAGAAAACATGCAAACTCCACACAGAATTGCCCTTGCTGAGTCTGTGGCTTGATCCCAGGACCTTTTTTGCTGTGAGGCAGGTGTGCTAACCATTACGTCACCATGCAGCCCAAACCATCAATTCTCTTGTCCTCTTTTAGTTGAGTTTAATATGTACTCAAGTATGTATTCTACAGTTAGTAGCTCCCATCTATTCTTGCTGGGCTGAAACAAGTGACAAAAAACAGTCTGTGCATGTTGCCATTGCTTGGGGGATTTTCAAACATATTAGTGAAGTGAAAAAAGTACTTGTATGAATACTCATTTGCCCTTATTGTATGCAAAACTTAAAGTATTAAATAGAAGTATTTTCTAAAATAGAAGTATAGAAGTATTTTCTAAATAAATATTTGGTCAAAAATACTGATTAATAAAATATATGTTTGATAAAACATACATTATTCTTCTGTGATGGCCTGGTGAGCTGTCCAGGGAGTACTCTGCCCTCGCCCAGAGTCGTCCAGCCCTTTCGCGACCCTAATTGGGATTAATCGGTTCAGAAAATGAAAGAATGAATGAATACAGTATATTACAGTTTATCCACTTAATAAAGTGAATGAACAGAATGTAAATTTTATAGGGTATAGTTCCCTAGATCCCAACCCGATCAAGTATGTGTGGGATGTGCTGAATAACCAAGTCCAATCAATAAAGTCCTCATTGTGTAATTTATATAGGATTTTTAGTAAGTGGTACTCACTTTTCTGTGCCAGATGCCACAGCAGAGGTGCTGTGGAACTCATGTCTCAATAGGGACCTTAAGCAGGTGATTTTTATATCATAGCTGACTGGTGTTTTTATTACTATTACAACAAAATATTAGTCACATCCTAACAATCAATCAATCAATCAATCAATCAATCAAACAAACAAACAAACAAACAAACAAACAAACAAACAAACAAACAAACAAATAAATAAATAGGTAAGCATGTAAATAAATAAATAAATGAATGAATGAATGAATAAATAACTGTTACATTCAGTATTAAAATCAGTAGTCTGAGCACTTTAACTTAAATATTTAAAAAATACTGTTAATTGTTGGCCAGCCAAGGCTAATTTTTGCTTTTCATGGCCAAGCAGAATGCTAACACTTCAAAATGTCATGCTAATTACTGTAGGGTGCAAAAGGAACAAAAACAAAGTCAGCCTTGTCTGAGCAGTAAGATGATTGTATGACTGCAAAATCACCAGAAAAGAAAACAGTCCTTAGATTTTCTAAACATACCTACTAAAAAGGTTCTGTATTTTTCTCTACCAGTAGGAGGACAGGACACATCTCCAGGATATGTTTTGATGTGATACTGGTACATTATGTATATTGCCTGGAGGCACCCCAACTGTATGCCGCAGATGAAGGAAGTAAAAAATTGGCAAATAGTCTCTGGAGGCATGCTAGAAAGCTTCTTATGCAGATAACCATTAACCAGAATCTGAGAAATCAACTGCAAAAGAGGTCACATTAGAGAGACCACAGATTATAAGTCAATACAGTCAATGACAAAAGTCTTGTAGCACATGTGGACATTCATGTATAAAAGCCCATATCTCACCAACCGATTAACTGATTTTAATCAACTGACTTACCATACTGCTGCTAGCACATATTATTCAGTACCATCAGAGGGTTATGATTCTGATCAAAATAACCCTCTGATGGTACTGAATAATATGTGCTAGCAGCAGTATTGGAAAGGAATTTCTTCTAATCTTTACAGCTTTTTAAATATGAACATTCCCGATTCTGCCTGGACAAAAGTCTTGTCACAAATTTCACTTTAAAGACTATATTTATTTTCAAAAAAATAATCAAATGGCCCTGTTTATAACTAAATATATAATATTGTAGCAAATATAATATCATATTGAAAAATGAAAAGCATCACTCAAGGTCTATAGTGCCTCTGCAAACATGGCCATGATCGTACCAGACTCCCAGGTGCTTGTCATGATAAATAATTATCATATTAAAAGAATCAGACACCTTCAAGATGTTCAAATTACAAATAATACAAATTTGTAAGTGCTACTAAAAATTATTGTGGCCCAAGACACTTGTAATCAATGTTTAATACACAAGTAAGCTTTTTTAGAGGGCAGCTCATTCATCAAATGGTCAGAAAACAGTCTGTTGTAAAGATAAAGATAAAGAGATCTTTTTGTCAACTGTTTCATGAACAAAGAAAATCAGTTTAGAAGCTTTCTGTTTAGCAGCAATTATAAAAGTACAGAAAAGACAACTAAGGTAACTACACTAAGCTATATATGTGCATATACCTACATATACATTCAAGTATAATTTGTATGTGACAAATAAAATTTGAATAAACACATATTCACACATTTAGAGACATACACAGAAGGGTGCATGATATGTCAGAGGTGCATGGTATACACAGGGTGAGAGGTAGAGCTTTTTATTCATAAGGTGCATGATGCTAAAATGTTATATGATTTTCGAGACCTGCTCTAAACATGAGTATTGCACTTAATAAAAGGGGAGTGATGTTTGTGGTCCTGGTGAAGTCAGCATATATGTAGGCTCCAAGAAACTGGAAGCACTCCACCCTCTCTACTTCCTCTCCATCAATACAGAGGGCAGAGTGCTCAGTTATTTTTTTAGAAGTCCATTATCATCTATTATCAACCCTACAGTGAGAAATCTGAGCCACCTGTAGGTTCAAAACATAATGAGAGCAATTTGTTGATTTTTGCATCTGGTAATGTTCCCACCCATCTTACATAGCTTTGTAATACCTATGTATTGGAGGTTACCTTAAACCATGATGCTTCACTTTCATACATGACTGGCTCTTTGGTGAACTCTGGTCCAGCAATTTTCTAGCTGGTCAGTAACAACATTGGTGGCATAGCAATATGATATTGAATTAATAATTCATCTCAAATATTTTTATAAAAAGTTTCTGCTAATAACAGTTTCCACATGTTAGGGCCTTGGTAAGAACATCATGATGTTCTAGTCCTATCTTGTACAGGACCTGTATGGTCTATGGTGGATGGTGACCATTGCATGAAATATGATGTACAGTTAACGCTGAAGCAGACATTGCTAGCTATGAGTCCTAATGGAGCTTTTGAGGGAGTCATCAGGAGGTTAACTACAACTTTTGTGCAGCCAGTTGTTTTGTGGACAGTTTTCCTTGCATGACCGAGTTTACCTATGTGTACTGAGGGTGTCTGAAAATTTCTTACTACTGCTTGCAAATTATTTTCATTTGCTTTTAGGAGAGCTTAAAGGTTTCTACAGTTTTTACAAAAAGATTTTAGAAAAGATTGCCTGAAAACTGCTTTAATACCTGTATTTTATGTATATTTTATGTATATTAAGTTTATAAAACATTATTTTTTACTAATTTTACTAATTACTTTGATCCAGAATTTGATGTTACATGATTGCGACAAGTCTTTTGTCCAGCCTAGAATGGATATGTTCGAATTTTATTAGCTGTAAAAAGTATAAATAAATTTACAATTTCCTGTTGCTTTCACAGAACAATCTGTATACTTGTAGGATTAATGTAAGACATAGTTGATTAAAATCAGTTAATCAAAAGTGATCAGTTGTTGTCAGTGTCAGGCACACATGCGTCAAAACTTTTGTTGATAACTGTATGTGTTTTTCACTATGACCACACACACACACACACACACACACACACACACAGATGGAGAGATATATTTTTAAGGCATTATAATACAAGTTACTATTAAATTATATATTATAATTTAAGGCATAACTTGGAGGGTAATACCAAGCCTAAAATTTGATCAGTGAGAACAGAAAGTTGAGTGTTAAATACGCTCCCCTTATCTGGGAAAATCTAGTAAGTCCAATTTTGGTCAAATTTGATGTATACAAAAATGTGTACGTACTAGGTTTTGCTCCATCATCTCATCAAGTGAAAATATTTGAATATTTTAATCTAGAATAACCTAAGAAGTCTCCCTAACTAGTCTAAACTTACTACCGGTGTTTCCAGATCATGGGAGTACCGCATGTGATACAAGAAAACAAAACAAAAATCTGAATTCAAGAGTGATGATGGCTAAATAACATTTTTCTATTAAATACTTTTCTATTAAATGCATTTTCTATTAATTTATCTTGAAAAAAAATATTAACAAGAGGTTCTCTGACTTGTTGGGCTTAACACCACAACAGGTATAGGTAAGATGTACAGCAAATTAAATCAGCAAAAATATCCCAGAGGCTATGGACATTTGTTCCTTAAATAGTTAAATGGTTGTACATTCTCGTCTTAGGTTCTTTAGGTTTAATGGTACAAAGACTCCAGTCATTTTTAGGTGTAATGTTTAATCTTATGTTTGAGAATTATGATAAATAAAAACAGAGCAAGAAGAGCATTTAAAAACACATTATTAGTAAATAACACTCATCAAGACAATAAGGAGGCGACAGATGAAATTCATGGGGCATGTTTACAGAAAAGGAGGGATAGAACAACTAAGTATGACAGGAAAAATCAAGAGGAAGATAAGCCAAGGACACCGAGGAGCCAAAGACAACAATGTGCAACATTCTTAAATAGCCTCATAGGCAAATGGGCAACCAACAACACACTGAACAATTACTCATTCATGAAGGCCTCAAATAAAAGAAAGGGATGGAGAACCATAACTGTCAATGCCTGCTCCAGAGAAGACACTTGATTGATTGATTGATTGATTGATTGATTGATTGAATATTACATTACTCCTCAAAATTAGTGTAAGAGCATTTTTGTTCTATAGTTAATTTTAGGAATTAGGAAAATTCTGTCTATTTAAATCTCTCTGTCTCTGTCTCTGTCCCTCTCTCTCTCTCTCTCTGGTATTTATGTTCATAAGAACAAGGTATGTTATATAAGGTATATAAGATCACTTCACCAGAACTCACATACCGAAATCACTGAGCACCAAAAAATTCCAAGTTGTTTCAGTAATTTTTTGTTTTATGAACACATATACGTTATTTATAAATGTATATTATTATATATTTATACATTCACTTTTTTATACATGTATTATTTAATTTATATTAACTGTATAAATCTGTGGAATAACAACCGACACATTATTTAACAATTAATGACCAATAAACAACAATTTTGTGTTTACACTCAGACTATTCATTACAGCCCACTTACTACAGTTCATGCCTGTCAGTGTTGTGTGTTTTAAAAATGTTAAAACTTCCTTGATAAGTTCTTCATAATTGGCAAAGAACTGCGGAATAAAATATATTTACAAGAAAGTACAAGAAAAGATCAATACACCTATAGTGCATAATATTATAATTGTCTGTTGTTTTGTAGAACAGGATGGTAGCATATTGGTTTGCATTTCCACCTCAAAGCATGAAGGTCCTTGGTTTACGCCCCAAGCCTGTCAAAGGTGTTTCTGTGTAGAGTATCAGGTTCTCCTTGTGCTTGTGTGGGTTTTCTTCGGTTTCCACTGACAGTGCAAAGACAGTGCACATTAGGCTAAATGGATATTACCGCCTGCCCCAGGTGTGAATGTGTGTGAATGTGTGTGTGTGTGTGTGTGTGTATAGATGGATTTTAATACATGTCACAACCCAGAAACAAAAACAAAGCTTCTGCTCTGGTGCCATCGTTGTGGCCATGCTGAGGCAGTGTGGAGATGAAATGTTGAGTAAATGTGCTGTGCCCTGCGATGGCCTGGCGAGCTGTTCAGGGTGTACTCTGCCGTCGCCCAGAGTTGACTGAGATGGGCGCCAGCCTCCCCGCAACCATAATTAGGATGGTTCAGAAAATGAATGTATGAATGAGTAAATGTGCTGTAATTAGCTGTCTAATCAGGTAGAGAGGTAAAAAGACAACAGATTTTATTATGTTCCAGCAATTATTAAAACCCAAGGCATGCATGCAGAAAAACTGTCCAGAAAAAGGCAAACCAAATGGCTCAGTAATATATCCATACCGGATTTGGACGTAAACAAGCTTGAGCTCTGCATTTGCTGGGATGATTTTAAAACCAGTGAGTGTACATGTAAAACTCTTTTTGTTGTGTGTTGTTTTGTTTAGAATCATAAGAAAGACACTCATTATAAATAATTATAGTGCAAGCAAATAACAGACTGAGAGAAAGCATGTTTTATTCACTTTTTCTACTGGCTAGCAGCAACGAGTTGGGGCCATGCTCAGTGAAGTCTTAACAGTTAGTTTATGCTTGTTTTGTTGCAATATATTATATGTAGCCATTTTATTCATTTACATTTTTTACAAAAAAAAACCCTTTATATGCTCCCTCATAGAATCATTTTAACTAGAGACACGACAAAGAATTTTGTACACATGATGTGGCATATGCTGAATTTATCCAGCCATGCAGTTACAGTGTGCGGTCAAAATTCCTCCCTCAGCTTTACTCACAACCCAAGGACTGGTGCTTACTCATTGTGAATTATTTATTTACAAACAAAAATTTCTACAGTTCCTAACTATATTCATATAGTAGTGTGCAGTGAAGATTATACACCACTACTTTTGTCTAAAAGGGCTCCTAATAAAATGAAGTAAAAAATTACTTCTCTATAATTTTTGGGTTAACATGTTTTGAACAATGCTACTATAGGCAATGAGAACCGAAAAATAATTCCGACTAGTATATTGAGGTAAAAGTATGGCTAAAACACTGAAAATACCAATTTTTCAGAAAAAATGGTGAAAGGTGTTGCAAACTTAATTTTTTTGACTTTTGCATTGCAGTAATGAACTTCAAACCATATGGAATGGTTCAGCGAGTGAAGAAATAAAAAAAATATGTGAACACTATGCCTGAAAGGTTAAATGCTGTAATCAAGGTAAAGGGTGGCCACACTAAATATTGGCTTTTTTTTCATTTTGTTAAGTTGTATAAGTGTACTGTATTTTTTAAATTCTTCACAATCCAAAAGATTATAGAGAAGTAATTTATTAAGATATAAATCACCTTTCTATGGCTGTAACCATGTTCGAACACTAACAATTTAATGTTGAGCTTGACTCGACTGGACACTCGCTGAGCCACACACAGATCAGGCCTACAGATCAGGCCTAGTAGAACAGAAAATTACCCAACCCATGAGAAGAACCTGATTATTTTGGCAAGATTTCACTTTGTTGCACCAATTTTTTTTTTTTAATTTTATTTATTTATTTATTTATTTTTTTTGCACCATCCATTGACTAAATAGTTGTAGGACTCCAAAGACCTGTTGGCCTTCATTTGCTCTGACGAAGCACTTAACACTCAACATCAGTGCCTGAATATGAAAATACACACAGCCACATGCCAAGATTTAGTGGAACGCCTTCGATATCAGTTAAGTTTATTATACCTAAAAATTAATGATTCATTTATTAACCATGAGTGAAATCTATGCATATCCAAACTAAGATATAGGTGCTCCTTTTGAAGGTGTACACTCTACTAATAATCATTGCATTTTTCTCAAATTCTGGTAGGATGGGCTAAGATTTTTTGTTTTTTGTTTTTTTTTTAGGAAGTAATTCAAACAGTATGTATACATTGGAAAGTATGGTCATTCACTGGCTGCTATCTAAATTACATAGTAACATTTAAAGTCATTAAAGCTTATTTCAAAACCACCACTTCCGTTAAAACCTTTGATAGGAGCATTGATAATGACATCATTGCTTCATTTGATCATCTTGAATTGCTTACTAATGATTTAATGCTAGACTTGAAAGGGAACAGTGGTTGAACTAACAGGAAAAAGGTCATGATGATTGGCTGATCCACTGCTAATGCTTCAAACTTCTTTTATTAGCATTTCACTAACTCCATGAGATCGGTGAGCATAGACATTAGCAAAAACAACAATCATGGCCTTTCCCCATGAATTCAGCAAACTATTCTGACCAGTCTCATTTAACTTCTTATTCATCATCCTGAGGAAAGTGGGACACCATCAGCAAAGTGGGTATCAGGGGTCTTGATTAATTAATGATTGTGGATTACATGCAACCAAATGAGGGGAGTAAAATATTTAACAATTTTACATTTATGCATTCAGTTAGAGAAATTATATGGGCAAATGGGTTTTATTTTTTCCAAAATGAATCTGAGAAATGGGGAGTAGATATAGGCTTATAATCATAGGCTTACACAACTTATAAGTTTGCTCTGTTAATTGAGAGACACAATAAAATTATATTTCAATAATTTTAAAAATATTTCAACTGCTTACAAGACGTATGAAACATAAATTGCTTCTATCAACTGTTGACATATACTAGGCTATACTTTTGTCTAAACATGTGAATAAAGGGAAGAGATAAGACTTAACAAAAACCAAACCTTTTATATAAATGTGTTAGCATGGTCAGTATCACATTTTAAACCGAACATTAAACATCCACAATAATAATATCCATCCTTTAAATTTTTTTCAAAGTTCTAAAAAAATTCTCATTAAAATGAGAATTATAAAAAAGATTACATTATAAAAAAGAATGCTCACTCTAATATTTCTTGGACCTCATTTAGCCTTGATTATAGCACGTAATCACCATTGTATAGTTTTGACAAACTGAAGCATCATCACAACAGTTGGGTTAATTTTTCACATCTTGAATTAGTGACAGGAAAATTTAACCACTCCATAAAGTCTACTTCAGCACATCCCAAAGTCTTTCAATAGCCTTTTAAGATCCCACTGTCCTCATACAACATCACTCCAAGCTACATTGTGTGTATGTCCTTGTAAGATTCTCATGAGGACCATTGGGTATTACTCTTTTACACCAATTATTTATTTATTTATTTTGTAATAAATCAAATTCAGCATTATCTGATGATGAGAAACAGAAGCAATGTGGAGTAATAACAAGACACACAATACTGCGGGTTGGGCCTCAGTAGGATAGGGTCAGGGTCAAGAATCGGTGTTGCCGGTTCATGTGTAACAATTATTCCTTATGCTGCTTGAACCACTTTTTCACTATTTGAGTCCCATTTTTATGTCCAATTATGGATATATATGGACAATTATGTTATATTTCATTAATATTTCATTAATGGCATAGCCTGGTCATCAGCTGACTTCATTTTATTGCCACATAACATTGCTAAACATCCACCCGACCAACTGTAGATGGTGCCTTGAACAATGCCTTGAAATTTTCTGCTGTAATCAGACTAAAGGTGGTCCAACAAAATATTAGTTGTGTGGGTTTTTTTTTTTTTTTTGGCCAGGCAGTGGATATACTAATATTGACCGTCCTGTTCTCCTCTCAAGATGCACTGGGCCACTTTCATAGTTTCTTTTTCAAATGTATGTTTTTACATGAGACCATAGCAAATCCCCTGCAGAACGTGTTCTAGAACAAACAGTGGTTACATAGGTAAATGCAGGTCTATAAATTTTGTATGAGAGCCAGAGGAAGTACTTAATCACCTGGATATCCATCACATACATCTGCAGGTTGGTACTAAAGGCACATTCACCCATGAAGTCACATCTTGCCAATTTTTTGCAGGTTGGCACTAAAGACAAATTCATCCAGGAAGTCACATTGTGGCAATCTTTTCATTAGTATTCAGAGTGACTGCTAAGCTATGGTGGTTACAAAAAAAAATTCAAAGACCTTGGTTACCTATGTAATCCTCATTCTATTTCATTTCTACTGATTATTAAGCACCTGGATGACTAGTACCAAAAATGTTACGAGGAAGTCCTGCTGGCCCCTTGAAGGGAAGAAGGAGGATGAATAATTGCTACTGGGTTGTGAGAAACCATAGTAAGTCTACAGAATATTGCAAATTTGCAGGTTGGTGTCTGTTAGGCGATTGCACAGATGTCTGAAAAAGGAAGCCCACTTAGGTCTGGCATGATGCCGCCATACTTATTGTGGAGTGACCTTTAACACACCAAAGGATCAGGAGATCCCCACTCCTATAGGCATGAACAAAGTGTCAACAATTCATCTAACAGAAACTGCTTGGACAAAGCATGACCTCAACTATAGCCCATATAACAGACGAACAGTGAGTCTGTCTGCCAGAAATCTGCAGTCCTCTGAATGCAAGTTTTATTGCTTGGGCTGGGCATAACATATATTCACTTGGTCCAAGCTCATTTTCTTAAGGTAGGGTCTTGAATCCTGCAAGGGTTAGGAGCATGAAAGGAAAGAAAGGTCTTTGGGAGAAACAAAGGATTCAGCCATAAAGTTGCCCTGGTGTTCATAGGGTTCCAGTGTAGTTTTTTTTCACAAAAAAGGTGTGTAACTCATGCACATGTGTGGCTGATGCCACAGCCAAGAGAAAGACTGTCTTTATAAACAGCTATCCCAATTTTAAGCTCTTTGGAGGTTTAAATGTGGGCTGACACTGTGCTCCTAATGCCATAGCATTTTCCTTGATGGCCAAAAAGTTAAATCTCATCTGACCAGAGGACCCTCTTCCAAATGTTTGGGGAGTCTCCCATATGCAGTAGTGCGCAGTGAAGATTATACACCACCACTTTTGTCTAAAAAGGCTCCTAATGAAAAGAAGGAAAAATTACTTCTCTCTAATTTTTTGGTGAAAATGTATTGAACAATGCTATTGTAGGCAATGAGAACCAAAACAATCATTCCATCAAGTATATTGAGGTAAAAGTATGTCTAATAAACAAAAACACTGAAAATACCATTTTTTTAGAAAAACTGAAAGGTGTCACAATTTATTTATTTATTTTTTACTTTTGAATAGCATGAATAAACATGGCCACACTAAATATTGACTTTTTTTTCTCAAAAAAGAGAATGTTATTTTTGTTATTACTATATATTGTTGTTTGTTTACTTATTATCATTAATATAATCCAATATTACATGAAATAAATACTTGAATAGTACTTGGTTTCTGATTCATCTTCATTATGTTAAGTGTATAATAGTCACTGCATCACTGTATTTTTTAATTTCTTCACTCACTAAACCATTCCATATGGTCTGAAGTTCATTCATGCTATGAAAGTCAAAAAAATAAATGTGCAACACCTTTCAGTTTTTCTGAACAATTTGGTTATTAGCTCTCTGGTTAATGCCTTCCTTTTCTGGACTGTGTGTATTGGTGGACAGCCCTCTCTAAGCAGGTTTGTAGTGTGGCCATATTCTTTCCATTTTGTGATGATGAATTTATTGGTACTCTATGGGATTTTCAAGGTTTTTATTATCATTATTTTTTACTTTGACCCTGACTTGTTTGGCTCTTTAGTCTTCATGGTGTCACTTGCTTGATGGTGTCTCTTGATTAGTGGTCTTGCAGACGTTGGGGCCTTTTTTTATTTTTTTTATTAATTAAAAATTAATTTTTTAATTTTTTAATTTAAATTAAATTTCAAACAGGTGGACCTTATTTAACTTATTGTGTGACTTCTGACAGTAATTGGTAGCACCATATCTTATTTAGAGACATATTAACAAGGGAGAATACATTTGAATGTGCTTTTTTTGTGTATTTCCGTAATCGTTGTTTTTAATACAGCTCAGTAAATGTGGATAAAAATGCCTCATAGGATTTTTTTTAGGATAATCGTTCATCATATACTTCTTTCCAGTTTTGTTTAGGGTCAGCATCAATAGATTTTGGTGTCATGCATCATATCAGGCATAATTTCTTAAAAATATTTTGAAAAATAAAAAATAGGATAATGGGCACTTAAATCATAGACAATGTAGCAGTGACATTTGTTATATTACAGTGACCAGCTGCATTTAACAAATCAGTCACATACAATTTGAACCTTATCATTTATTTTGTCAAAAATACCAGCTATAATATCCTTAAATATATTAAGGCAAGAACATGGTGCTCTATATGGCAGTGCTGGTTGCAAGACTGCTGTCAAACCTGCAGCCAATTCGAACTGAGGCACTGGAATTGGTTCAAAACAATCTTCAGTAAAATGGTCAATACAAATCACAAAATGAATTCTGGGCGTTTTCCAGTCTGCCCGTGTTCATTTAGCTTCATAATACATTCAGTACATGTTTCCTTTTTGTCTGGGTCAGGAAGAAAACCAAACAAACTAACACCATCCTGTGATGTTTTGCCGCAACCTGCATCTATACACCTTTGAGGCATGATCACTGAACCAGGACTTAAGCTAATATTAAATTTAAGGTCTTAATAATGCATATACTAAGTTGGAGCGTGGGTTGCGGAAAATTTAAAATTAGTGATATTTATGAAATGGAGTCATATTTCCAATAAATATTTGTACATGATAGTAAAAATAATGCAAGTAATGATTTTGTGGACTTAAGGTGATATCTTGACACAGGGACTTTAAATTCAAGGCTCTTGCAGATGATCCCATCGGTCAATATCATATACACAAGATAACAAGCTGGCAGGTGTCTCATAAAAAAAAAGTTTAAGGGAAACACAGCTTTTGTTCATTACACCTAATAAATCGACCACGTGGTCCTGAGTTCTGTCTGATGTAGCATCATCAACTCCCATAAGTCAGTGCGCAAAACATATTAATATGCTGTGTTTTGCCCAGTGTAGCAGCCCATGGTCTTAAGAAGTACCATGGTGGAGATTCTCCCACACGTGTATGTGTTTATTAGTCTGAAGTCTTTCAAACACAGTGAAAACTCATTCATTCATTAATTAATTTTCTGAACTGCTGAAGGGTTATGGGGAGGCTGGCACCCATCTCAGCTGACTCTGGGAGAGGACAAAGTGCACCCGGGACAGTGTGCCAGGCCAGCACAGACGGCAACCCAATGGCCTACTCTTCTTGAATGACAGCAGTGGTACTTTTACATGCCTCTCACCAGAGACCGTGAGAGACATGGCTGGCCTTTGATAACTTTATAAGCTGTACTGGGGGGACATTATTGACAACTCAGTGATAGTGGGGCTCTATATACAGAGACTGAATATTTGCTGGTTGAAGATGAGGCTTGCGTCTTGCTGCTCGGCTATGATAGCCCATTTGATGAAGATAGCACGTAAAGTTTTTGAGCGGGTTTGGATGTCTTCTGCAATGTGTGTAGCCTTGGAACAGGAATTTTTCTCCACTGCTCTCTTTATAGAGCAAAGGCATCTTTCTGATGGTCCAGGTCGATCTGGTCATGGATCCATGGTGGTCTTACCTTCACTGTTGTACTTTTTATCGTTGACAGAGGAATATTCAAATTGTCAGCTATTTGTCGCTGGCTCATGCCATACTCTGACTCACCCACAATTTGACCTATCTAAAAATCTGACAATTTAATGACTTAAATTTAATGAACACCAGTCAGACTGCTGTATAAAGGTGCACAAAGTTGTGCTAAAGTTATACAAGCATGCCTTGCACTAAAAGTAGCTAAAAAATTGTCAGATTTTCAGAGAGGTCAAATTGTGGGTCAGTCAGACTCTGGGGCACCTGAAAATAGTAACTTTGGCAAGTTACTTTAGCCAGGATTTACTTATAATAGCATTTTAAAAAAGAAAGCAAGAAAGAAAGAAAGAAAGGAAAACCTTTCAGGCAGTTTTATGCAAGTACCGGTAGTAAAAGCCTGGAAAGAACCAGGTGAGTCAAGCATATCTTTACCAGACAAAACAGACAAGAAGTGATAATCCAGGTTTAAAGCTCACATATTAAACCATTTCACTGTAACAGCTTGGGAGGCAAAACTGATGAATGAAAAAAGAAAAAAAAAAGAAAAAAAAAAGAAAATTGTAAAAAATGCAGAGAGAAAACACACAACATGGCATTATCTGCACCTCAGTTTTATGCAGGCTGAAACAATATATTTCCACAACCCATGCACACACCATCCAGATAAGAGGTGCATTTGGGCAGCTGTGGAACTGGCAAGCTGCACAGGAACATCCGGCTTCTCTGCTTTACAGTGCCCTGAACCACAGTGCCAAAAACCTTCCACCTGCTCCATGCACCAGCTACACAGATTTTCTGAACTACACAGGGATTATTTAGTACACGCATATGGCTGTATTAGAACATTATGTGCACATATTTAGCATGTTGCATACACATAGGCCTACAAACAATATTTGCCTTGACTCTGTGAATGAAAGATTAGGATCTCAAACGCTTACTGGTGGGGGGTGTTATTTTCAAAATGTCATCAGATTGATCTTGTGTGCACAACAAGTGAAAATATACATGAAAACAATTAAAATGGTATATAGTATAGGTCATATGGGCTTAAAAACCCATATGGATGGAGACTTTAAAGAAACAATTATTTGATGAGATTATTTTGGTTGGAATTATCAAAATTCAAAACATGGCTTAAAAGTAATGCTATTTGTATTGAAAATTAGGATAATTAAATTCTAATACGAACAGTTACCTTCAGAGAAATGGAAA
The DNA here is from genome assembly GCA_030014195.1 of Neosilurus mollespiculum. NCBI lineage: Eukaryota > Metazoa > Chordata > Actinopteri > Siluriformes > Plotosidae > Neosilurus > Neosilurus mollespiculum. Next base: position 20,411,717 of record JAQMYF010000001.1, read on the forward strand.
ATGTAAATGCTAATTTGTACATGTATATCGTGAATGACCTTAATCAAAACACATTCAAAGTTCCTACGTGGCCTCTGCAAGAACCGCTACTGCAAATCAATCAAAGTCTGCTTAGGTAACGATGACACTGCTTGAAGTCTTATCGAGATACACCTTGAGGTTCTTGGCCAGTTTCTGTACCGAGAGAGGTTGATATTTCTCTCTATTTCTGCTTCTAATAGTTCTATGCACTGTGCAGCTACAAGCACCTGGAAATAAAAAAAATAATGTTAGTGTTGAATTTAGGAGTTTTGATGTGTGAGTCTGTGACATCTAACGATGTCAAACATTTAAGGTAAAAAAAAAATAAACACAAGAGTTGGAGGGTTTGGAACTTTGGAAGTGAAAGGCACTCAACATTAAAAAATCAGCATACAAAAACATAATCCAAGACACCTTGATTCATGATGAAAGGTTCAGAAATTAGTATAAAATGAAATACCAATGTAAAATGATGCTTCTGATAGAAACTGCCTCAAAAACATTTTTTTTAAATAGCACAAAAAATATTGCTCCTAGACATAGATGTATAGTGGAAAGTGAATACAAATACGTGGTTTGCGCACATTTTGAGACCAATCCCAAGGGTGAATACTTTTGAAGATACTGATTTTTTTTTAGGAATTTTCTTTCATTGCTTCCTTTTGGGTACCTACAAATGCCCCGTCCATGTTTTCAGCTTGTATTTACAAATGGAGGCCATAGTAATGCTAGAAAAGGTCCAGGTAACACAAAAAGGTGCACACAAGGGGAGTTAGGAATTATCAAAACAACCCCCCCCCCCAACCCCATTACTACAAGGGGTGTAAAGGAACTGCAAAAAAGGACAATGAAAAAAAATTCATAAGTAGATGAGACTGCCTGTTTCATGTCTCACTACGTTATTACTAATGGATTGCTGTCAGATCTTTAATTTCCTCACACAGTGCTTGTACCCTCTAAAGCCCATTCCTGGATTAATTTATTACAATTTTTTTCACATTTATGAAACTGCATCTTCATACTTACAAGAAAATGAAACAAGGAACATGGAAGAATACTAATGTTTATCCTCTGTTGATTTTCTGGTAGACACACTTTTTCATACCAAAGTGTTACAATTTCCCAGACTAACTCACGTGTGAATAAACAAAGTATAATCACAGTGCTGGCTTTGGTACTTCAAGAGAGCTGGATTAAAAGATAGTAAAATAAGATTTGTACGCAATTTATAGAATGAGAAGGCAAGCAAATCTTGCACTGTGGTAGCGTTAGAGGGAGTCGACAGAAGGAGTCTTGTTCTGTGATTAATCAGCTAGGCTGCTATTCTTAAAGAGTGGATCAGTTTTGCAGGCCTACTTAATTATTCAAATACCCAATGCCTACAGATTTCTGTGTGCACAAATAGAGGGAAATCTGTTGTATGAACGGCTGGGAGCCACATTGAAAGAGGAACAGAGGAAAGGCGGAGGGAAGATAAAAAAGAAAAATGGGTGAAATAAAGAAAGAAAAAATGAGAACCCCATTGCAGAAGAAGAGATCTTATTCTAGGTTATGTCCATATGCATAGTATAAGCACAGCCCTCACACACTATATCTTTCCATGCAGGGATTTCTTGTCATTTGTCCTTCAGAGCTGGTTCTGACATGAGAGGCAATATATAATAAAAGCTGTGATTATTTGTGTGGAATTAATTTGTGCAAAATCTGTATCAAATACAAGTGGTAATAAAAATATAAATGACAGATTTAACATATAAAACCATCAATTACATAAATAACGTCCACTGTAGAATATTTTATTCATGTTCTTTGACAAAAAAAACCTCCAACCCTCAAAGCTGTGTCATGTCTGCTTCCCCTTGTGAACCCACAAACACATGGTCAAAAACACAATAATCTTTTCAGTCCATTCAACACCATACACAAACATTTACAAAAAGCAGAAGAAAAAAAAAACATAATAAAAGAGTGAACTGCCTAAAAGCTGTTTCCGCATCAGGATAGATAGCAAAAGTCCACTGTTTTTCCACAGTCTGAATAAGCACACTGGATCATTGAATAACATGCTGTATAAAAGAACTAATGAATGAATGTATGAGAGACAGAATGAAAGAATTTAGTGTTATGTGAGATGACTACAGGTGGGCTTTAAGGATGTTGACTCATTTGATGTCCACAACAGATTAAAAGATGCATCATATAATTTGGTGGCACATTAATGAATCAAATGGTAATATAAAGTACAATACATTCAGCTTTTTTAGCATTTACTTTTAAATGTGGCCAAGCATGTATTGGTTTAATCACATACTATTCACATTAACAGAATACATCCATATGTACACATACTCTTCATTTCCTATATGAGGGCCCAGGCACTTTCTCACAAAGTTCAGGGTCATATCAGAAAAGACTGTTATTGAAATTCTTTAGAGACCTCAATAACTCTTTCCTATTATAAACTGTTCCATCTGTCATACCATTCCCTTGACTCTTTAAACCAGCTTGTTGGCTTGGAATTTTGGACTGCACTGGATGGCATTTGCTACTGAGAGTGTCACTCAGCATCACCTTAGAAGCCCAACATCTGGGATGACATATGCACAGCTATAAAAATGGCCAAGCAGCTGCATTAAAGTCTTGCATGTTTTTGATGACAATTACCTGATGAATCTCCAGTATGACATTTTTAGCAGCTCTGCAGTTAGAGGGTTATTTGAGAGGCGTGTGGAACTGGGTTGTATGTTACAGAAATATGTGTGGCCCAGATAATCAATATGTAGTATTGTAGAATATGTAGTCGCATTACTATATTATGCGACTACATATATTTAAATATTTGAATTATTGATATTGTTAATTAAAAACCTAACAGCCTTCTAACAGTCAATAAATTAAATGAAAGTCTATAAAATTATAAAAAAGTATTAATTGTTCATTAACCATTTACTACCCTCTATAACATCTTACTTTACCTAGCTCACTAAATAAAATTTTATAGCACCTTTAATTATTTAGCCATTTATCTCATGCATCATTACTACTCTCCTTACCACTTTTAAGATAATGTAATGGACACATCTATTGAATGTAGCCATTCGCTAGTGTAGATATGAATATATTATTGATGTTTAACACAGAATAGAGCAATTCTTGTCCAACCCATATCCTCATTAACAGCAATATAATTTTAAGGCAACTTATGTTTTCAAGACAAACCAAGTCAAAATGACATGACAAAATTTCTAGAATTACTAACAAGCTCTTCATCAATATGTAGACATTTAAAACTGGGGTGCTGAACAAAGCCTGTATATACCTCAAGCATAACAGTATTACACATCTCTGGACTCAAATATTTATAAGTAGTGGCCAATTTTTTGTAGTTAAGATGCATTCAGCTTCAGCTGTATTCAGTTGTGGCTCTGACGTTTGCACACAGTGTTACAGCACACTAATTCTGTGATTTATTAATGCTGTGGGATTAAAAAAAATGAATAATAATGCACTCCAAAATATTTGATTATGCACAGGCTCTAGATACCATACCTAACCCTTTTCCCCTATTTGACGGTTTGATTTTAAAGTATAATTCTCCTACACTCTTGCTGAAAAATCTAGCTTGTTATGACCAGCTTCCAATGGCCAAAGCAAAGAATTGAGCTGGTAAAACATTCTTCTCATTACCATATAAGCAGTAAATGATAAATTAAAGAACAATATTCATTTATTCTATTGACTGTTTGAAACTTTAGGAAATAATAAATTGGAAATAATTATCACAAATTTTATATTTGTATTCAGACTGATTAGATGTATCTACTAATAAATTCCCATTTGAAAAATTTCATTGATTTGTTCCAGGCACACATGTAAACATGTTGAGGAATGGTAAACTGGATCACGAAGCTTAATGGTTAAAATTGCAATTCAAAAGGGTTATTTTAACATACCTTAAGTCCAGCATGGCGTATAGACAGCCATATTTACCCAAAGGTCCACAAAACTGTGGATTAAAACAGTGAAACAGAGTGAAGACATGAGTGAAGACAATTGGTTAAAAGGTGGTGAAAGGTGTCACTGGTTAACTTCCTACCTGTCGTATCAGTTAATTTTGCCACTGTTCCAGCCCCTGACTGCACTTGTAATCTCAATCAGTGCTTTACTTGTTCAGCTGTTTAAGTTCAAATGCCAGGGCCAATCTGTAAACTGCCTTTTGTCTCATGGCACTGACCAATGCATACATATGACCACTATGCATACATAAGAGGGATTAGCTAGGTAAACATCAAACAGAGCATCTGCATCCATCAAAAATGCAAACATTTAAGCCTGTGTGGGATATTAAAACCAGCTCTTTTCAGTTGCTGACATCAAGTTGTACCTTCTTGAAAATAACAGACTGTGTCTTTGTATTCTCATTGACCAGTATGATGCATTTTTATAGGTCCAATTGTTGAAAGTCTAACCAGGTACAATACTATACAAGGATTGTATAATGCAGTCCAGACACCTTATTAAAAAAATAAATATCCAAGGCTCTTCAGTGAAATACCATCCATCGTTATGCAAATGAATTAATGAAGAAATGGCTGCAGGCTTATTGTTTCAGGTTCAAATAACAGAGAGTCCTTGTGTGTGTTTTGCCCTTCTTCATCTTATAGGCCATAGCTCCAATGTTCCATTCTAGTGTGCTGCACATAAGGAGAACACATTCAAGCAAGACCTTTGTTGATTCCTCAGTTCAGCCACTCTGGGACAGTTCCTATCTTTCAGTATTCCCAGAACAATAGAGAACACAGGTCACAATCTCAGAAAATGAAGTCAAGACACACTGGTATTCTGTATCAGAGCTGGCTTTGAGTTATTTTGAGTGGATTGCTCACAGCTCAGGGGAGAACAGGAGGGGGAAAAGATGCTGACCAAACAACACTAAATCACAAACAACTAGGACATGGATAGTTCGCCACATCTAGACATTGCAGGAGAAAAGGAAAAAGCTTCTGCTCACATATGTATTTTCTGCTCTACCCATCCAAGGTAAGAATTTTGAGAATTTGAGTGAAGCAAAGCTGGCAAAGAGAAATGAAGAGTGGTGGAAAGAGTTCAGAAATAAAAAGAATAGAAACAGTTAATCTGCCAGCAGTCCTTCTCTGTACTTATAGAACAGGTGAGATATGTTGCTATCTGAGATCCATGCACTCCAAATATTCCATCACCAGGTCATAACAGAAGCGATACTGCTCCTAGGGATGTGAGACACACAAAAATATTGGTTAATCTGTATATTGTTGCAAATTACAGTAAATTTCATAAAAAAAGAAAAATCTAATATTTTAAGATATCTTGCTTTTTTTTTCATTTTCCCTAGCCTGTAAATTAGAAAATTAGGTACAGTGTTGGCTCAGTGGTTAAGGCCTTGGTTTACTGTTCAGAAGGTCAGGGATTTAAGCCCCAGTGCCACCAATCTGCCACTGCTGGGGGCTTAACCTTAAGCCACTCAATTGTATAAATGCGATAAAATGTAAGTCACTCTGGATAGGGGCCTCTGCCAAATGCTGCACATGCCGTCATTATTCTTTCAAGAAATATTCTGTTTTCTGATTGGTGGAAAGTCATCAAATAACTCTTGGTACTGTGTTATTGCCATTGGGTAACCATTCCCCCCCATTATTGCCACTTTTAAAATACTTAAAAATATTTTTTATATTTTATTATTTTATATATCAGCCTTTGGCCTCAGCAGATAACCCCTCAACCAAATAAATCTCTACATCATACTTCACCTCATTCAATAATTGCTAATAAAAATATTTGTTCTTGTTGAGCCAGTTAAAAGTTGATGGAGAATTCTCATAGTGTCTGTCACCTACCAGTGACTCCACCATATTGGGTTTCGCGTTTCGCAGTGTTTTAGCAGCATAGAAGACATCCACCATGCTTTGATACTGTATCATCTCCATCAGAATAGTACATGCACAAAATGTGCCACTACGCCCTCCTCCATTGCTGTAGAGACAAAAAAAACAAAACACAAAACAAAATACAGCAAATGTAAACCATAGAGATATCCATGCAGTGTATTGTTATGCAGGAGTGTATTATGCATACTCACATGCATATATAAAGAGTTCAGGTGCAAAACCCAGTAAGTGCACGTGACCTCTGTTGTATTAAAACAATGCAGTTTACCTGGTGCTAAGCGTATACTACATTTATTTTTACTTTTTGGTATGGAATGGTTAAGGGAACTAAATATCAGATTGTTTAAAAATAAACCTTCTCCAGGTAAACTGTTTTGTTTTAAAACAAAAGAGGTCAAGTGGACTTGCATCTGAACTCTTCATATGCACTTTTGCTGTTTAAGCTTTACTTTCAATCAGTAACTACCTCTTTTTCCACTACATTTCTATCCAAATGACCTAGACAAACCATATTCTGTAGACTAGTGGAAGAGAGAGGAGGTGCGTTTGTAAACAAATGGAGACGATGGTGGTGTAATCACTCAGTCAGATTCTTGACAGCTCTGGAGACACTGCTGAGGGAGGCTACTGTAACCTGTATTAGAATATAATTGATTTCATCTCTATAATCTCTTTCCCCTGCTAGCAGGAAATAATGCTGTGTGACAACTCTGAATGATGTGCTTTTCTGGGCAGAGGCTAAAAAGCAGCACATGCCTGCCGGCACAAACAACTCTTTGTTCCCAGGGACATTTGCTTGTATGCATCTATGAGTACTTCGACTGCATGCATGTGTGGAAGGAAATTCTGCTTGATGTTTTTTTCCAATAACTGTGTGTGTGTGTTAGTAACTGATTTTTATTCAGGAATTGTTGACTAGCAATTTACTCTACACTTAAAAAGTATGTGCATGTGTGCTACTCACAGGCAGTGGACCACAGTGCGACCATCACCACATTCTCTTTGCCACTTCTGCACATGGGCAAGTAGGTTAAGGAAGGCCTTCTTGGAGTCAGGAACATCACGATATGCTGACCAGCGCAGAAACTGGAATTGACACACCACCAGATGACCCTCCTGTAGCTAACCACAGACAAGAGAAATCAGCTGTAATATATCATTCCATATAAAAGTATGTATACAGGAGCCCACAGCTATTCTCATGGTTCAGCTCTCAGAAATGCAGAGTCAGCAGGATCTGAGTTGTGATGAATGAGTCTATAGGGAAGAAAGGCACTGGAAAAAACACAGCTTTGATTTCTCAGTCCTTTGCCCCAAATCACAAGTAATATTAAGATCTTGACTTATTTTACCCCAATAGAAGACCTAGCCAAATGGCTTGAGCACAGTGACTTATACTTAATAAGTTGATGGAAACTAGTTTTAAAAATTTCATAACAAATAGAGGACTGTATTCAAGACAGAAAAAGGCAGAAAGGCTGTACTTATTCAAGGTCTGCTTTCTCACCTGGTTGTAATGGAATATTAGGAGAGCTCAAAGTATGTCAGTTTACACCTGCTATTTATTGCATTTCCACATGCCTCACAAGTGACCACAAACATTTCCGTTCATAACGTATATGTGAGAGGAAGCAATGTGCGTCCCTTGTTTTTTATCATATGTAATTGAACAGTGAGAAGATGCCAAATAAATAAATAAGTGCATATTTAATAGACTATTAATGTGTGGCCTATAAAATTTGTTGCCAAGACAACTTAAATGCAAAGTTACATACTGAGAGATGATGAGTGAGAGATACACTGAGTGTTTGTCACTAAGCATTGTGCGAGATAAAAAGCCCATATCGTGAAACATGCTTTGGCTCTCCATATGTTATCACATCTCTGAAATATTGAAGCAGACATCTCTCTCCCAGTTAAAAAAAAAAAATGATGGAACAAGTACTGCAGCCAAGCAAGTGAGATAAAAGCACCAAGCGCCTAAAAACTTGTGGCTGTGACAGCCAAAAACCACCCAAAAAACCTATAAATAATGTAAATGCATATATTTGTTTTATTTTATTGTTGTAGTTAATATTTTCAGTTTGTAATGAGTTAAGTGTTAATTCTTACTGACTACCTTTAAAAAAATGCATTTAACATATAGTATTTGTGTTTATTGCTTTCTAAATGCAGGGTATTAGAGGACTATTGAAAACACATGTATGGTAATTGTTCCACATGGCCTGCAATAATAAAAGCTATACTGGATATCAAAAAAGTAAGAGTAAACTCTACTGCTTAGTCTGCCAGAGATAGGAGTATTTAAATAAACATTTAAAGCACTTGGCAGAATAATGTTCTTCATGCTTAAGCCACGTTTACTACACACTGCTAATAGAATGTAGTAGTATGCACCCTGATCACCTCCAAAAATGGGCAGACTGATCAGATCCCAGTGCATATTCAGAATGGATTTTCCCCCTTTACCCCAATACTCAGAGCTATCCACTTCAGTCCAGACACATGTACAACCAGGTGTGAAGGGACCCTAAACAGTGAAAAAGTGGAAGTTCATAACAGCATCACACATGTATAGACTCACTAAATGTTTTTGCTGGTTGGCAAAAGAAAGGAATACAGTGGTGGAGCCTCATTAAAAACAACCTCAAAACAAATATGATAGTTATATGATATACTGGTTGCTGACAAAGCGAAGCTTCCTGACTGACACAGCATCACTAATAAAAACTGGGAAAATTAGTAAGTAGCCAATGTGAACTTTCTGGATATTTAGAACTAGCCTGTCTGCATTACTTCCATTTGTACACACAAATCAGTAAAAGCCTACAGACCTTTGGATGGATTTAATTATTATTTCTCTAGCTACATTCAGGAGGTTTTATGTCATGAAAGTTAAGATTCATTGGCCTATTTGATGAAGGCTAAAGTTTGTTTTCATAGCGGTTAAAAAAAAAAATGAATGCCTGTATATTTAATAAATTTTGTTAATTCTGGGACACAACAGCTAACCAGCATTTTGTTTATCATGTTAAAATAGCAAAAAATATCATTTGGTTTTTTACACACGAACTGAACACAATAGCTCAGTGGACCAGCTCACCAGTGATGTCACTGGTTAATGGGTCTTAATGTGTATACAATTTATGTCCTGTGGGTGTGTTTGTAACCTTTGTTGCTAGATGAATGTACCTTTATTTTAGGTGCATCTAAGAATATATAAAACATGGCCTTTGTGCCTTTAACAGGACACCTCTAGGCAAAATATTTATTTATACAGCAAGTTTCTGTCTAAATTTTAAAAAGTAAAAAACACAAGCAAGGGGAAATATGCACTGGGAAATGTGACTCATGTTCAGATGCAGGCACATGAGGAGGTACTGAGCAAGACTGTGACTGAGCGTTGTCCTAGTATGCATTTATAGTATGCCTAACATTAACATTCATTTTCTTCTATTGCTGTACCTCATGACACAAACTGCACAGAGGACCATCTACTAAGGGCACTCTGAGCCACTGTAAAATGGTGTAACTGGTGAACTACACAGCCATCAAAAAGCTTGGGACCTTAAAAAAGCAAGTTTAGCAAGAAAAAAAAAGTTAATAAATGTATCTCTTTTAAAATAAAAACTTTTGCATCAAATCCAGCAAATTGTGAAAATTCTGGAGAATTAGTACAGCAGATTTAGTTATTAAGTTTAATGACGGTAGTGTATAGAGTAATCTAATTTTAACATACATGTATAATGGCTGTATTCAACTTATGTGGTTGAAAGTGATGCGTGAATTTAAAAATTAGTAATGTAAATTGTGAAAAATTACAAGGAACATTACAATGTCCACGGTAATGTGTGTTCATGAATGAAATATGCTATACTATAGCTCCTGGACATGAGTGATATTGGTGTATAACAGAGGCTCGCTGCTACATTTGAGGCTGTTTTGATAAGTTTCTGCGTGCTGTTGTATTGTGTGCCATCATTTGAACCCTGTGGAATTGTTTCTGGTGTGTAAATACCAATATAAACACCTCAGCAGACCAACACAGACATACAACCATTCACACAAATATTCACACCTAGGGGCAACTAAAAATATCCAATTAGTCTAATGTACATGTCTTTTGATTGTGAGAAGAAACAGGAGAACCTAGAGAAAAGCCATGCAAGCACAGGAAGAACATACAAACTTCACATAGAAACACCCCCACCAGGCACAGAAACTGATTTCTTTTTGTGTGGTAGAAGTGCTATTCACTATGTCACTATGCTTGCAGTCATGCAAGTATTTCATCTTAAAATTTGAACTTTGTGTTCAAGGAAGGCCAGTTCATCAAACAGAATATGTAAATCAGCTGCATTTGATTTCTCATTTTTTGTGCTGACATTCCACTTTCTATGTATTCCTCCCACAAATGTATATGTATGAGCAAAAAAAGCTCACTTTGCACTTTCTAAGTGAATGGCACATAAACTGTGCATTAAGGCTTCTACACAAATTTTGTACAAAACAAGCTCTATCTCAAGTTCTATCGTGCAAAATGTGGCCCATTTATGCCTGAAAAACAGACACAAGCAGCCTTGTACATCTGACCTTCAGAGGCTGTGTAGTGGTCACTCTCTATGCAGGTATGAGTATGTGAAAGGTGAAGACGTGTAGAGAATGACATGACAAGGTGTGTCACTATTCTGCAACCTTCCAACAGACATGGACAACACACAGATTTTCAACACCACTTTTAACAAACATCTTTCTGACAGATACATGTCCTACATGCATGCTTTCTCACTATGTAATGTTTATTTTGTCTGCGATGAGAGCCGTCATTTTCTTATTTCTTACTCTCTAAACTACAATTTTTGCCATGTTATAACCTCGAACAGAATAAAGCAGTATGGTTTATGAACACTTCAGACAGTCTTTCTGCATTTCCAATTTGTAATATATTCTGCTAGATGAATGTGCCCCTGGGAACACAGAGGAAGATAACTTCTTTCCCAGTGATGAGCTGGGGCAAATTGAAAGATTTGACCTTATGTGGAATTCATTCGGGCTAAAAAGCTGCAGCTTGCTTCAGCATAGCTCATGCTAGGCATGAAAAATGTGTGTGTTTGAATGAGAGAGAGCTTATGTAAGCTTTTGCACCTTTTCCCTACCTTGGCCTATTGGTCCAGTCAAACCCATTATAACTGGACCCTGATATAACCAACCACTGGTCTAGTCAGCACTAGTATCCACTGCAGCAATAAAGGCTAGCCGACAGGGTTTCACGCCTGGGGAAGCCTCACGCCTTTCCCCCACCTAAGCCTGGAGGTTTGGACTGTATACACATGGTGGATATGGCAACCAATGCTTTATTTTTTTTATTTAAAAGAAATGTATCTGGACTTCTGGAGCATGAGTTAGTGTGCATTTTTTCAAATTCCAAATAGAATCCTGCTCCCAAAAGCCTATAATCTTCTGTAGAGCATGTAGTAACAGAGCATGAGAGCACATCTTGTCAAGTGGGGCACTATTTGTGACACACCTTGAATGTGCTTTGCAGTACTAAGCACACAAGCTGGATTTCTGTTTTTTTTTTTTTTTTTTTGCTTTAAAGCAAATTAAAAGGATAAAGTCAACAAAAAGGCTCATTTATATCATTCATTTTCTAAGCCGCTTAATCCTAATTCGGGTCAGCCGACTCTGGACGAAGGCGGGGTACAATCTGAACAGCTCGCCAAGCTATTGCAGGCAATTATTTATATAATTTAAATAAATTTTACAGTTACACTCCCTTTTTTGTTTTACCATGTAATGAGAGAGAGAGAGAGAGAGAGAGAGAGAGAGAGAGAGAGAGAGAGAGAGAGAGAGCTGTCGGCTTTTCACTAGCCACCTAACATACATAATTATTCATTATGTGAAGTATATAATAATCTGGTGTTGCAGCCTGTGTATGTTAGATATATATATATATATATTTACACACACACACACACACACACACACACACACACACACACACACACACACACGTGTGTGTACACATATTTACTGCATAATGGCTGTCGCTGTTAAATTAGTCTAAAGCCCATATTATTTTTATGTTTTTGGAAGCATACCTTATTTCTTTAAAAAAAAAATGTAAAAATGTGCTTTAAATGAAATCTATTTTTTTTTTTTTACTTCCTTGCACATTGCTATTGGAAGATGAAATAGTGACCATTTATTTAGATGTACACTTAAATCAATTAATTTAAAAGAAAGGAATTAATATCTATCACCATGTAGCACATCACTTATGTTGCACAGACTAAAGCAAACATGCTGAGGTTCTATCATTTCATTTTATGAAAAAATTGAAAAATAAAATAAAAACCCTGATGGGATCTAGACATAGTTTTGTGTCAGTGCTACAGATTATATAAAGCACTCTGGACTTTAAGTTTTGTTTGTATATGTCTTTAAGACACATGTCTTAAAGAATTTCATTGTTGACTATATTTGGAAAAAAAATGTCTTATTTTCATACTAATGTAAACACACATATTTTCACAAGTCTAATAAAAAACAAACCTCCTTTAAGAACTACAGGTTAACACTCACCCGGGAGACATTTGTAACCCGGAAAAGACGTGTGATAATATCTTCATCAGCAGACATTGAGAGAAACTCTACTTGCATGGGGCCATACTGCTGGAGACCAGGCTCAGGCCAGTACTGCACACAAGGCTGCAGAGAAAAGGAAAAAAAGAATTTTTTTTTTTTTGAAGGTCAAATGCAACTCAGGCAAAAGACTTTAGAGGCATTTTTCCTAGGTAGGAAAGAACAGAACAGAAAGAGAGAAACAACAAAACATTCACATCACCAAAGAAATTTCAGATGCACCAGGATAGTAAATAGTACTCTAAATAGTATCCCAAATGCCTGCAGGGCTTGTGGTCTAATGAGACACAGTGAATGAGAAAGAGTGTACGAAAGAGGGGTCACCAGGTCATAATGAGATGACAGACTGTAAAGAGAGATAATACATGGATTACTGTCTTCAGAGACTGAACACTGAGTTGAGACACTTGCAACCAAAGTAGTAACTATAAATACAAAAGGGCTGCAGAGGGAGAGCGAGTGCATGGGAGAGAGAGAGAGCGATGACAGAAGGATGATGCAGGGGTAAGGAACTAAACAAAGGAGGTATTAGCTAGAGACACAGATGTAGTATTGTGAATTAGAGTCATAAACAAAGTAAGAAATATATATATATATATATATATATATATACATACACACACAGAGAGAGGCCATAATCCTTAACCCACTCATGTGTAAAATGAAGAGAATGTTACAATGAATGGCACACATGAAATGACTTGGAACCAGTAAGGAGGGATGAGAATCTGCATTGTTCCCATCATGAAATCACATACTCATGTCAAACAGGTATACTTTGGTATATTCATGCTGGGATTGCAGGATTTTATTTACACTTCTTTCTTGTCAGTATTCCAACCAAAGGCCATACAAGGTCATTAGACTTATGTTGTAACACAGGTATGACTTTAATATGGTTAAAAACCTCTAAGAGTTTTACATAATATTCTCACATTAGGCATGATTGGAGTTCAGACCACTAAGCTCTATATACAACACATATGCCAAAACACTAAAACTTTGCATGTGGAAGGCTAAATGATCATACCTATTTAGCATACACCAGAAATTGTAACTGTATTTTTCTTCCTTTGGAACATGATTTTTGACTTGGATAAATATTTTTTCACCGGTTTAACTCAGGAGCAGTTATCGGTAGGTAACAATGAAACTTTTTTCTCGGTAATAACGGTGATTTTCATGAATTGAATTCTGCAGTGAGATTAGTGCTACATGTAACATTTCAAGTGTGTGTCATAGTTTTTCATGAGAAAGTATTAAGCCTTAAAATGTGGCTATTTTTATCATAGACATGGATAGATCCAGCTCTGAGATCTAGTCCATTTATTTCTGTTTATGATGTTAACATCTGCGAGAATTGAGTGAGAAGAGGGGTTTTGATCTGACATATCGGGGATAAGAAAAGTAAAGCTTAGTAGCTCAGCTAGCAGGTGGCTAAAATAAAATGTGCATGCTTTCCGCTGTTGCCCATTTCTGGCATTATGTGTTCACCCGTGCGTGTCCAACGTCTCGCTCTCTCGCTAAACCGATAGTGAGAGCAAGACAAACATTGTCACCTAGAATATATGTTGTTAGTAACTCCTCTATATACTGGTCCCAGGTAAGAAAATACACACCAAGACTATAAGACAGTGGAGCAAAAAATATTAAAAGTTCAGCAATTGGAGCAAACAATACAAAATCAGAAGAAAAATACCTAACATTTTAGTTAAATAAGAGCAGAAAGTCCCAGGTCTTAAACACTCCAACAAGCACTTAAATATTTAGAGTGTGGTGAGAGACAGGACTCAAGAGCCTAATCTTAGTAGGCAAGATCAGACAATGAAATAGAAAAGCAAAATAACACATTGTGAGCATGCACTGACACAACATGGTTTACTGCCATGCTAATCATAGGCTAACAGAGAACAAGCAAACACACTTGGCTGAACAGTGAGAAGACAGAAGCAGAAATACATACAATATAATAGAAATTAAACAAAGATGAGCACAACTTGATCACCATGGGAATTGATATGCTATATATAATAATCAAACTGTTTTTTTTTTATTATTATTAAATAAATAATATTAATCAATAAAGTTAAATAGCCTTTACTTTTAACTTTAAAAAAAATAGAGAGGGTGAGAGGGAGTGGTACTCCCTACAGGCTGGAATTCACAACAGATTCTCTCTTCTCTTAAATGTAGTATTCCCATGTTAAAGGAACTCACCCAGGCTGAGTTTGACTGGTTGAGCTGGTTGAGCATGACGATGGAGGTACATCCATAGTCAAACACCAGCCTCCAGAAGTCAGTTGTTGTTCCAGGCAGAGGATGAGGTGTCACTATGAAGGCTGCTGGTCGATGGAAACTGTCAGCAAGTGCAGCATTGATGTAGTTGTTACTATCTCCCTCTGTGGTAACCAGGAAAGCAAGAGCACGGTCGGGGGGCAAAACATCCATACTGCGATTCCTCTCACGGTTCCGTGGTAACAGTGCAATGCTGCACTCTTCCACATCCAGGTGAGGTGTCACAGAATTCAGCGTCTGATGAGGTAAACAAGCACTTGCATCAACTGCACAGGTTCAGTATTTTGTACCCTCTGGCACATTCTACTGTGTATAAATTCACTTAATTATTTGTTCATGGCTTTGTTTCATCTTTAATCCACAGGTTTGTGAAAGCGTTAATCAAACTTTTTTTTTTTAACACTGAATTGTAACTGAATTGAATAAGGAAAAAGAAAATACAGAGATTAAAAGAAATGATTGATAAAGTGCCTCTCCAAGTGATGCCTGGGAATTTTTACGGAAGCTCTGAGGTGCCAATCAGTCAGAACTCCCCTTTCAACCTTTCATTCGTTTATTCATTTTCTGAACCGCTTAATCCTAATTAGGGTCGCGGGGAGGTCGACTCTGCTCAAGAGCAGAGTACACCCTGAACAGCTCGCCTGGCCATCGCTGAGCAGAAACAAGCTGACAGTAATGCTGCCTAGTCTTTTCGAACAATAGCAATGGTTTTTACATGCCTTTAACAACCCAATTAGCTGCAATGGGGGGACAGCAGTGACAACCTGGTGATAGTGGGGCTTGAACCCCTGACCTTCGGATCAGTAATCCAGCACACTACCACCGGGCCACCACTGCCCACCTTTCACCCTCACAGCCAGAATCCAGAGGAATGCTGTGCAGTATGTTCGGTGGCTGCTCGCTTGCAGGAGTTGCTGGTCTGGTAGCCAGGTTGACATATCTAGATCACCTGAGGGGCTCCACTCCTGATTTTCTGTTGATGTTTTCTCCCCTAGATAGATGCTGTGACAACAACTAGGGGCCTCTCACTCCCAGTGGGCTTACCGTGTGGCTGGACACCAACCCAAGTATTTCTATATCCCACACGCTTAGAAGAAATGAGATTGATGATAAATTATGGAAAGGAATGACAAAGATAAGTACATGTGCACATGGGAAAACCTACAGAATAAGGGTTAAGAGACAAGTGTGGAGAAAGAAACTAAATGAAATCGAAATCACAACCTTGATGAGAAAAGCAGCAGATCAGAGGGGATGAGAGCAGCTCATTGCCATTGGGGCGATTAGGTTGATTTACATTTCACACAAGCAGCATTGTGCATCTGGCCTCTGCAGATGGGGCCTCACGCTATCTGCAGCTTTGATTTGACTTTAAAAAGCATTTTCCTTCACTCATATACAGTGCATCTAAAATTATTAAACAATAACTGGAAACCAGGCAAGCTTCACACATAATGAATAAGAATTTTATAATTTCGTCCAAAAAAAAAAAGCACCACTAAAATGGGAACACTACTTACCTAGGGTCTGTGTACAAATTCCTGCCTGCTGGTGATGTGGAAACTATGATGCAATAATCTAGTCTTAAATGAGTAGTGTAAATACATAAAGAAAATAATAGAAAATATATGAAATTAAATAAATTGCTCACTTACACAAGAAAACATGCTTAGATAAGGATGATGTAAAAGATACCAGTAGATGTCAGTACCAGCTAGATAGCTTTACTGTATCAAAGCATGTATCAATCACATTCCTGTGCCTGTTTCCTCTAATCAAGCTGAAAAAGCACATAGCAATAATGTGCTGCAATTCATATAGAATATATCAATGCAAGATGCACTTAAGGACTTAAATGGAGTGAATGAAGAGGAGCAGTGATTTTTAAGGCTGCATTAAAAAAAAAAGTAGTAATGTTTGTTTTCTTAAATGTCAATCTATATTTGTAAGAAGCCAAGTGATAAAGTTGTTGTTCTGTCCTATCTGTTCTTATCGCAGGCAAGTCTTCAGGTGTGCAACAGTCCAGGGTCGTTAATGTGGCTTTGCAGGTTTTTCGGGGGGGTTAATATGCTTTGGCATCCCTGGAATAAATGTTGTATCATCCCATTTTACTTTTCAGCATTGATGCTGCCACCACAAAATACAAGTTACCATTGCCAAAGGCACTGACAAAGATCCTGACTTTTGACTCTTTGCTGGTAATGGTCTGGCTGGTCTTTTTTATCTTTGATCCACACAGCATTCATTTCTTTCATAAAGACATGGAATACTAATCCAGCTAATCATAATACTCGCTTCTACTGAGTGATGACTCATCCTTGATATCTTCAAGCCCAGAGAAGCTGACGGCTCTTATGGACAAAATTAACGTATAGCTTCCTTTTGTGCTTTTTTGTACTTTACCTTTACTTGAGGAACACTCCATGCATTTGTTGACACAATTGGGATCCTTTGCTCCTCAAAGACCAGGCTTTTCCTGGATACCGCTTTTGTACCAAATCATGATTATACTGTAATCCCATGAAACCATAAATATGTCCAACAATCTAATTTAAAGGAAAACACCATGTCCAAATGAATATGCAATGCACTGTTAGGTACATGAATGTTCTTCACTTTAACACCCACTCAAGATCATTTTGGGTCACCAATTGTTTGTTTGTTTGTTTGTTTGTTTGTTTATAAATAAATAAATAAATAAATAAATAAATAAATAAATAAATAACTAACTAACTAACTAACTAACTAACTAACTAACTAACTAACTAACAAACAGCGCTGGAGATATCACGTGATGATAACGTGGCATCGCCCATCACTTACTGTTTAGCTGGCTAATCCCCAAGCTGCTGCGCAGGGCCGTCAATGTACTGTACAATAGAGAGTAATTTTGGTGAAAGAATTGTCTCCTATTCTTTTTCTGCAGAGCATTAAAGGAGTACTGTGTATTCCTCACCATCCCAAATCCCCTGCAGTATGCACAGAACTGTATTTTTTAATTTCTGCACTCGCTAAAGCATTCCATATGGTTTGAAGTTCATTCATGCTATGTAAAAGTCCAAATAAATAAATAAAGACACCTTTCAGTTTTTCTGAAAAATTGGTATTTTCAGTGTTTGTTCATTAGCCATACTGTTACCTCAATATACTTGTTGGAATTATTTTTTTGTTCTCCTTGCCTACAGTAGTCTTGTTCAATACAGTTTCACCAAAAAAAAATTTACTTCTTTTTATTAGGAGCCCTTTTAGACAAAAGTGGTGGTGTATAATCTTCACTGCACACTACTGTACTAAAAGTTAAAAGAATTACACATTCTTTGGCAATACAAAAGCAAGTTTCAAAAAAGCGCTAGCTGGATTGATCAATGTATTATATTTTCACTCTTTGTGTAAATGCTATATGAATACCTATAATCTGCAGATGAGCTCAGGCTTGGATATGATGGCAAAGTACATGGACAATTTTGACAAATATTGGATGAGTGTTGGGCTCAAAGCTCTGGATAATAGTTCCATAGCAATTAGTCGTCCTGTACTCTTCACAACAGATGGTACACTGTGAGACTATCCTTCATAAAATAATAAATTCTATATATACACTGTACAATAGTTCTAACATTAAATTTTCCCAATTAAGTCCAACAGTGACACAAAAAAGTGCATGGTACGTGGAAGAAAAAAAAAAACAGGAATAAGTAAACTTAAAAGAGCAAAACCATCACAAGATGAAATAAGTGAGATAATAGTCAATGTCTATTGTTATTTTCATTCATTTTTCACTGATTTGCCAAATAGCTTAATCCTATTAGGTCACAAGGAGGCTGGAGCCTATCTCAGCCAACACTGGGAAAAGGCGGGGTACACCCTGAACAACTCGCTAGACCATCGCATGGCCAAAACACACAACCATTCACACTCACTAGTGGCAGTTTGGAACAGCCATTAGTCTAATGTGCATGTCTTTGGACTATGGAAGGAAACCGAAGTACCCGGAGGAAACAGCTACGAAAAGAACTTGCAAACACAAACGCTTGAGCCGGGACTCAAACCAGGACCTCCTTGCTGTGAGGCGGATGTGCTTACCACTATTCCACCGTGTCTGCCTATGTGTAACTGTTCTCACTAAATGTCTAATTTACATAAACTTAATGATAATCTAACTATGGCTCTCTTATTTACATTTACAGCACTTAGCAGATGCCCTATGGCTATGGTCTAATCGCAGAGCCAAATTTCAATAAGGGCCCTTTGGACCAGAGGTTTTAAAAAATGTGGCTAAATTCAACCTGGTCAGCTATAAAGGCCATCCTAGACAGCACAGGTTGCACACAGGAGGGAATTGTGGATGCGTTCTCACCTCTGCAGGGTCACAGACAAGTGCGTCCCCAAATTGATAAGATGACAGATATTGCAGCCTGCATGAGGCCTAAGACCAAAAAGGGGGGTGAGGCAGTTCCTAGGGTTGGCTGGCTACTATGGTAGGTTTTGTATCTAATGTTTCGAATGTCACCAGTCTGCTGACTGACCTTACTAAAAAGGGAGCATCAGATCTGGCCCAGTGGATGGAGTGCTGTACATCAACTGCAAGATCTCCATGAGAGAGAGTAGGTACAGCATCATTGAAAAGAAAAAAAAAGAAAAAAAAAAAAACATTGCCATCAAGTGGGCGGTCCTTATTTCAGGAGATGGGTCAGGTAAAGCCAGCAGGTAAGTCATTAAATGCACATGTGGCTAAGTAGAAGGCGTATTTGTGTGTTCTGTGTGTGTTTGCTGATAGAGAGAAGCTGATGTCTTGAGAGAAACCTGGAAGCTATGTGTTTATGCGCATGTATGGGTAGTGTGTGGTTCAGTGCATGGTTAATTGTAAAGTAAATAAGCATAGTACAGTATATACCAGCCTCTCAGTTTCCTGTGCCCCAAACGACAGTCTGTTACAATAACTAATCAATCAATCGCTCCATCTTAAGTTATTTTCTACAACTATAGCAAAAAAGCAAAAAGGAAGAAGGAGAAAATACTGACCTGGAACTCTTCTCTGAGCTGTGAGGAGTTGCTCTGGGAGTCAACCCTTAGCAATTCCTTATATGTGAGCAGAAACTCATTCACCGGTATGGCTGTCTCTCCACACAGGCATGCTTCCAGGATGGCATCATGAATGAATATGTACTGTTCCTGCAGCAGGGCAAAGGAAAAGAAGAAAAAATTGTAAATGTGGGTATAAGAACAGTATAGACATCATACAGTGGTGCATAAAACAAACCTTATTGAATTTTCTAAATATGCATAAATGTGATTAAAAACATCAGATTATTTGCCAATCACAGATAAGTAATACTGGATCCTTTCCTTTAGTAAAGCAGGATATTTTTGTCTCACTTTAATCAGGTTCTATTTACATACTTTAAGAACTTGTGTAAAATGTAATGCTGTTTATGGTCATATGTGGAAATATTAAATGTTCTAAAAGTTTTACAAACTTTCAAGCACCGGTGTAAGTAAAATGGGGGGGAAAAAACAACACCTGTACGCAATATACAGCCTAAAGAAATTTAATAGAATGCTGTTGGACAAAATTTTTCTAACTTTCCTTGATCTAAAAATTACACTTTATTTCTACATGCAGGCAGTTTCAATTTTCACTGTGTGTTCAGGAAGATTTTTGCTCTGAAATGGCTCTGAATAAACCATTACTTTCAGGAATGATTTAATAAAAGCATCTACATAAAGTTCATTCATTCATTCATTTTCTGAACCGCTTGTTCCTAATTAGGGTCGCGGGGAGGCTGGCGCCCATCTCAGCTGACTCTGGGCGAGGGCGGGGTACACCCTGGACAGCTCGCCAGGCCATCGCAGGGCTACATAAAGTTTAAATATGAAAATAGATGGTTATCTAAATAAAGACATGCATGTAGAAGGATACAGACAAGATTTGTTATTAGGTGTGTAAACATAAATCGAAAATATAAGACATGCCCTACACACTCACTGATTATTCAGTAAGTAAACATGACAGGGACAGCCCCCATCAATCTCTCTGAGTGTGTGTGCGTGCGCACACCACAGTTAAAAACAGGAACATTTCTGCAAACAGCTCTAGCCAGGGAAGGACCACTTAAAATTGGGGTGTTTTTTTACCCTAACACACACAGCTAGGGGAAAGTTAGAGTAGTCAGTTTCCAGTGGCATGCAAAAGTTTGGGCACCCCTGGTCAAAATTTCTGCTAATGTGAACAGTTAAGCAAGTTGAAGATGAAATGATTTAAAGTTTCAAGTTTATTTGTCATATACAGATTTCCAAAAGGCATGAAGTTACAGATGACACATTCCCTTTACATTTTAAACAAAATCATTTTATCTTCATCTTTTACATTTTCAAAAAGGGAAAAGAGCCACAGCAAAAATGTTTGGGCACCCTACATAGTTAATACCTAGTAGACCCCCCTTTGGCAAGTATCACAGCTTGTAAACACTTTTTGTAGGTAGCCAAGAGTCTTTCAATTCTTGTTTGAAGGATTAACATCCATTCTTCCTTACAAAAGTCGTCCAGTCTTCTCTCTACCCATGAAATGTTCCCTGTGCCACTGGCTGCCATGCAACCCCAAAGCATGATCGATCCACCTCCATCCTTAACAGTTGAACTGATGTTCTTAGCATGAAATTCTGTGCCCTTTGTTCTCCAAACATTCCTTTGCTCATTCTGGCCAAAAAGTTGCATTTTAACCTCATCGGTCCACAGGACTTCTTTTCAGAATGCATCAGGCTTGTCTAAATGCTCTTTAATGAAATTCATATTCATATTTGTGCATGTGTCACTGAACAGTTGAACAGTGCACCACAACTCTTTTGACTTGCTTTTCTAGCAATTCTACAAGCAGTTCTTTCTAACCTCCACTGTTCCTGATAACTGCCATTTAATTACATTCCAAACAGAGGAAATTGGTACCTGAAAACACTTTGCTATCTTCTTAGAGCTTTCTCCTGCTTTTTGGGCATCTATGTGGCTCTGAATGAGAATGCAGAAATTGGGTTATATTTCTTCCGTGCATGCGTTAAGAGGCATGCAGCCTTTTCAGTTGCTCCTGCCCGAACATTTAACTTTTTTTTTTCTTACTTACTTTACCTTTTTTTTCTTATACTTATTATTTTACTGTTTATACTCTACTAAACTCTGAAGTGTACAACTCACGACCCAATATGGTCACTGGAGAGGAATTAATGCCCCCCATACAATACTGGTTTACTGTATGTGACACCGGCTTGAAACTTAACTAGAAAATAAGCAAGCACCAAGTAAATCCACAGCATAAACACTGTCCTTTCAAGAGAGGAGATTGAAAAGGACTGTCTTATCAATGCAGGATTAGAATCAAGAGCAGGGTTATGGGACTTGTACTAACCAGTCAAGTGGTAAGTGCCTGATTTCTCAGCATACAGTCTACTTGGATGTAGGCTACCATGTAATCTACAAATGTAGTGCTTCATTTTTAATAGAGCCTATTTAACATCATTTGTTTAGCAGGTGTTTTAAGCTGAGGGAGTTCACTTCTGTAACTTGCTTTACAATTTGTAGATGGGGAATATTACTTAGCTTGAAAAGTCAGATGACTTTTTGCTGTAATGCCTGTATGTGGAGTGAAAAGATCAAAATACACAAAGCAATATTTGAATGCTCCCCTCCTTGAATCGCCACCTTATCGTGGTGGAGGGGTTTGCGTGTCCTAATGATCCTGGGAGCTATGTTGTC
>JAQMYF010000001.1:20434444-20448173 GCA_030014195.1 Neosilurus mollespiculum
TGAGAGGAGCCAGTTGAGGTGACTCGGGCATCTGATTAGAATGCCTCCCGAACGCCTCCCTGGTGTGGTGTTTCGGGATTGTCCAACCGGGAAGAGACCCCGGGCCGACCCAGAACACGCTGGAGGAACTACATCTCTCGGCTGGTCTGGGAACGCCTTGGCGTCCCCCCGGAGGAAGTGGCTGGTGAAAGGGATGTCTGGAAATCACTGCTTAGGCTGCTGCCCCCGCGACCCGACCCCAGAACAAGCGGAAGAAGATGAATGAATGAATGAATGAATATTTTAATGCTAAATTGACTGCTGATCTAAAATTTAATTCCAGAAATCTGGTCAGCTTTCTTTTTTTTTTTTTTTTTTGGTGTGTGTGTGTGTTTGTGCGTGCATGTGCACAGGTCATTCACCTCTGTCTGGATCATGTTAATGCGGCGGGAACAGAGAGTTTTTACACAGTTGTAGATGTCCACCACTCCTTCACACTCCGCCATGTCCAGCATGACATCCAGCACGATGTAACAGCCTGTTCTGCCAGCCCCCATACTGCAACATACACCCATCCACACACACACACACACACACACACACACACACACACACACACACTAAACACACATCTTTGTAAATTAACCCTTAATGGGTTGTATGGCGTTGTCACATTAGCATTTCAAAAATGGCCCTGGCCCACCATGTTTTGTAGAGTTACAGAAGCTTCTTCATATCCAAGAAATTGCAAGGATTAATGTCAGAACAGAGTGTAAGCTAATCAATTATGATGAGAATGTTGTGACAAACAGGCATTTGTGTACCTGCAGTGGACCACCACAGGGCCAGCATCAGCTGGTGTAGAGGCTTTCACCCGGCGGATGAAGGCCAGCAAGCCTGTGGCATGGTATGGAACTCCATGCTCTGGCCATGACATAAAATGGAACTGCTGCACCTCATGCTTGGCTGAGTAACCTCTCTGTAAAACATAAAGGCAATATTTACAAAGGAATTGCCATTCAATAGCTGATTTCTGCATTCAGTTGTATCAACTTGTTAGTTTAATTTTCCGTTTAATGAGTTTATGTTCCGGGAGACAGAGTGGTGTCTTGGTTAGCAGTGGCGTAGTGGTCAGTTCAGTTCTTTTGAGTCATCTTAAGAAACTTTGTTTTTGCACTAACCATGAACCCTCACACCATGGTTCTCCATGGTTCTCAAGCAATCACTTTCTGAGCTTTGATCTTTTTCTCGTGTCCATGAGCTGTTTGTTATTTTTCCATTTTGTATATTCTCAGGTACGTTTTAACAGGATTGCTGCAATTGACTATATTCAAGTTTCACAGTAAAAACCTTTCCTGGCCCGTTGATGATCATAGCGATCTGACAACATCCTTTGAAGATGTATTCATATTTACCACCCTTCATCACCATAATCACTATTTCCCAAGAATGCAGTGATCATAGTTGTTAGGATGTGTGTGCGTGAAAGGGGTATCCATTCCCAGCCAGTTTGAATAAACGAAAGTGCTATGTGACAGTGAAGCAGTAATGCCATCTTTATGCTGCTGTCACATTAACACCCCTCAGTCACTCTGACTGACAAACAGACCCAGTGTGTATGACCAAACACACGTCATATTTCTCTGTATGCTACGCATCTACATAGAGCTGCATAAAGAAGGAAGCTAGGTTTCCTATACCCAGTTAATTCTTATCTATTCACTTCTATCCCATCCATCAGTGCAGCCTTAGCTGCAGGTAGAGAAATGGATATAATGGATATAAAAAAAAAGCCTTTTGGTTGCTTTTCTAAAGCAAGACTTTACTAGTTACCTGGTCATTGGCTTTGGTGAATGGACCCTAGACCTACTTACAATTCTGGTATATGCTTGTGATTTCTATTAATGAATTTAATGATGCTTCACGCAAAGCAATTCCAAATAATTGGGATATTAAT
This sequence comes from Neosilurus mollespiculum, assembly GCA_030014195.1. NCBI lineage: Eukaryota > Metazoa > Chordata > Actinopteri > Siluriformes > Plotosidae > Neosilurus > Neosilurus mollespiculum. The sequence goes on from JAQMYF010000001.1 coordinate 20,436,381, forward strand.
TTATAACCAAACCCTGTAGGTGTGAATGGGTGTGTCTGTATGGGTCCTGCGATGGTCTGGTGGGCTGTTTAGGGTGTACCCTTCCTTCACCCAGTTTCGGCTGGGATAGGCTCCAGCCTCCCCGTGACCCTAGTAGGATTAAGTGATTTGGCAAATGAGTGAGTGAGAGTGAGTGAAAGGTACATGTGTGTAAGCTCAAATCAATCATACTTCATACTTTTGCAAAACAATTGCAATAAAATTGCATCTGGGCTGTTTTTGTCAGGGGCTTTTATTAATTCTTGTGAGTACAAGAATGCCCCAAATCTGATAGTTCTCCCAGATTTGTACTTACTTAGTACATAAAAATGTCTTTTTGTTTGTTTGTTTGTTTTGTTTAACACAGAAATACTGTAATTGGCTTTAGAAACACAAAATAAATGTTCTTCAACAGTCTTCCGCATCAGCATTTAAACCCCAGTGAATCAAGTACCAGTTTTGATGCCTGCATAGAGTAGTGGTCCAAGATCAAAAAACAAATGTTCTTTAATATGTTACACTTTAAATATTATTCATTGAATATATTTGTCATTTTATACATTTATTTTACTCATTTTCTGGAAAGGTATCCATAAATTCAGAGCTGACTGTGCATCGATAATGAAAATAAAATCTATAAAAAATAAAACAGCATTCAATATTGAGATTAAATAAATAAATAAACCACACAGTGCTGTAACATACAGTGAACAAAACAGATTTTGTTTTAAACTTAAATTGCATTTGTTGGGAAAGTGTGTTTGTAATGCCTGAAATGTTTACTTTTTCGAAATGGTTTGCTTTACACTCTGGAGAGGAGAATTTGCTAATGCTATAATTGTAAATGCTTTACTTATTCAGCTGCTTGGTGTGCCTTTATAGACACATACTAGATACTGAAAACATGGTTCTGTCTAAAAAAAATAACTAAATCATTAAATGGAAAAAGAACAACATGATTTCAAAGTAAATAACAACACTTTTCTTTTTCCACATGGGGATTTACTTGCATTGCATTTAATGCTAAGATTAACTTCTCCTTTGGGGATATCAGTTTTGTCCAAGAAAAATATATCCAATCTAAATTGAACTAAGCCACATAACAGGCAAATCTCTAGAAAGGACCCAATAGAAAATGCTAGAAAATATGCAGTAATAATGAATACCTTCTGTTGCCTGTCTCAATGCTAAGCTATTTGCTGTCATTGTACAATAAAGTTTGCAACTTGCAAGCCAATGTACTGATTTGCAGCAAGTCTGGCTTGGCAATGAAGAAGACTTAGTTAAATTTTACTGTGCACAGTGATATTTTAATCAGTGATGTCAGATCTGTATAGCTCTATATGTTCCGCTCATATATAAAACTCAAGTTTAATCAGCTTGATTCTATGCCAGTAGACTCTAATTTCTTTAATCAATTTAATCAATTATGTGAGTAAATATGAGTGAAAAGTAACATTTTTGTGAAACTCAAGGTTTCCCAACCGAACACTGACCACAGTCCCTTGTCAGCTTGCATTTCTCCCATAGCACATCTTAGTACCATCTCTTCCTAAGGTAAGCAACATAAGCCCAGCTGTCAGCATGATGTATAAGAAAACATGACTTGTCAGAACAAGTTGACCTCTTCTATTGCCCCATAGTTCTAATGCTGACTTGTTCATCGTAAGTGCTTTCGCTGATGTACAGAGTAAAAATTGGCACTCTGACCAGTCTGTGTCTATACAACCCCATAGCCAACATTAACTTATTCAGCAATTTGTATCACAGTAACTTTTATGGTGTGGGGGTTAATCCAGATGGGTTTGCCTTCTCTCCCGTCATGCATCAGTGAGACTTGAGTGTCAATTACTGCCATGGGTTCTCCGATTGCATACTGGAAACTCCTTACAAGACCTGCCATTTTTAAGGAGTTCTGAGGTAGTATTTTAGCCATCAAAATTTGACCCATGTCAAAGTCACTCAGATCCTTATGCTTGACATGCTCCCTGCTTCCAAGACATCACCATCAAGACCTGACTTTCCACTTGCTAGTTAATGTATCCAACCCCACCAACAGATACCACTGTATTAAGAAAATCAGTGTTACTTACTTTACCTAACCCATTTTACTTATTAGACTATAAATAATTTTTTTAAGCAAAATTACCAATATATATCCGTTAGTTTTTATCTGAAGTCATAATTGATATCATCTCAGAAATATGATGTGACTTGATTCCTTGGTATCACTGCATAATCAATAAATACTGCAATCCCCTCAAAAACCTAAATGAATATTTATCAAGCAAAGAAGCTGAACACAATATGGAAACTGACAAGGAGAGCAAGTTATTTGGTTCAGTTCATTTTTCGTTTATAAGTAACCATAGGCAGATAAATCAAAACCAAAAGTAAAACTAGAAAAGAACTGAACCAAATAACCTGCTCTTCTTGTCGGTTTCCAAATTGTGTTTAGTTTTCTTTCAAAACTGACTTTGTTCAAGTTAGGTTACTTTCCTCATCCATTTAAAAATTGTAATCTAGTTCTTTGCTTGCAGAATACTCAGGATTAAACTGAAATAGCAAAATGTATTCTTCTAGTCCATGTGCAAACAGCTGAAAGAGTATATATAAGCCCTTACTCTGAATTTGCTGTGTTACCTGAATAGATTGTCATACTCACCCTCTCTAAGGAGAAGGTGCGCACTGTGTATTCTGCTAAAGTTTCTGTTTTCAGCAGGCTGATCTTGATGTCACCATACAACTCTGTGTCATCAGGCCAGTACTTAAAGCATTTAACCTGCTCACACACAGCACACACATCAAACAAATATTACAAGGATTCAGAAACACCTGGATCTATTTTAAGAATAACAGTGGAAAATGCACTTGTGAGTAAAAGGGATATTTGGTCACAAAGGGTGAAAATTTTGTACTTGTTATATTTGAGTTAGCTAGTAGCTAACCAGTAGCATTATTTTTACTCAAAATGAAACCATTACAAATAATTCAAAACAGCACCACGCAATCATTATAAACCTAAAAGAATAACTAATAAACAAACTGAATCAACCAATTCTTAAGTGGTTGCTTTTAATGTGGTCTTTACAGTTATAATAACTGTCATTACTGATACAGAATTTCAGGCATCATTCCGCATCTGATTTTAGCAAGTTTTATCATGTAATACAAAAGTCATTTTGTATAATGGAACACCACTTTCATAATAACACAAGGTTAGCCATTTAAGAGCATTCTCCCAGCAGTGATTTGCAGCCTGAAATAAGTAATCTGTGAGTGCTGCAGGAAATAGAAACGCATTAAGTCTGAAATCCTGAGATGGCCTAACTTTGATTCAGAGCAAAGGGAACGAAACAAAAACATCAAATGCACTGGATGAGATCAGACATGAGCACAGAGATAAGGTTGACATTACAGCCAGGCATTAAGGATGGTGCCTATTATGCAGAACACCAAACAATGACATACATTTAAACAATTGCACAAACTTAAATAAACACATTAAACAATGGCAAGGAATATTTTCAGCTTGCAAAGCCAAAAAAAAAATAAGTTTTTAATAGCTGAGAGATACTTTACATTAGAATGTATTTTAAAAACTTACTCTTTTACTTTTTTAAATAAAAATAGTTATTTACAAATGATAAAACTATGGATCAGGCTGCAATTGGTTTTAATGGCATAGTTGTTTGAATTTAAATGATCTGAATATAAATGCCCAGAATAGGAACTAATCAAGGCGTAAAGTTTGCACCATGCTACTACGTGGAAAATGAACAAAATCTGAAAGGTAAGTGCATAGACCATTATTATGACATAGAATGATCTAGCTCTCATGCAATAGCTGACTAACCTTTTGTTCCATGAAGGTTAAAAAAAAAAAAAACTGTGAGTGTGCTGATGTGCAGACTGAGTCTGCTGGATGAGTGGAGGTGAACACAAGGTGGGCTCTCTATGTTTGTGATTGGGCAATGATCATAGGGACACCACAATGTAATTAATAAATAAATAAATAAATACATAAAATTACACACGAGCAAAGAATCTTGTGACTCATTTAGAACTATAAAATCAATCTAAAAGAAAAATGATAAGAGGATGTGTGACATGAGAAAAGGGGTATGAAACATTCTTTTTTCCAGTGTTAAGCTTGGTTTGTATTCTGATAATGGAATCATGTAAACAGGTACATGCCCCTTTATTCATAACCCCTACATATAGAGATACGACATATACAAGTATACAAAAAAGGAAAGAAAAAACCTTTCAGACATTTACACACCAGTTTATCAGAGGATGTATTTGCTGAGTATTGACTACTTTGTCCTTCATTTTCATAGACAAGAAGTATACATTATTATACCTGCAGTTTCTCAGTTTTATTTATTGTATGAGCCACCCTTGCTTATCTTCTGTTTTGCCTTTTTTAAATGGATTGTAGCTCTGATTTCGAGTATTGTCACTCTGCCCTGTCTCTTGATTATGAATACTTGTTTGCTATCCCAAGCATTTCTGGTGCTGACCTTGATTGTTCATATACAGGTGAAACTCGAAAAATTAGAATATCGCGCAAAAGTTCATTTATTTTAGTAATTCAACTTAAAAGGTAAAACTAATATATTATATAAACTCATTACATGCTAAGTGAAATATTTCAAGCCTTTATTTGTTATAATTTTGATGATTATGGCTTACAGCTTACGAAAACCACAAATCCAAAATCTCAGAAAATTTGAATATTGTGAAAAGGTTCAATATTGTTGCCTCAAAGTGTCACACTGTAATCAGCTAATTAATCCAAAACACCTGCAAAGCCTTTAAATGGTCTCTCAGTCTGGTTCAGTAGAATTCACAATCATGGGGAAGACTGCTGACCTGACAGTTGTGCAGAAAACCATCACTGACCCCCTCCATAAGGAGGGAAAGCCTCAAAAGGTAATTGCAAAGAAGTTGGATGTTCTCAAAGTGCTGTATCAAAGCACATTAATAGAAAGTTAAGTGGAAGGGAAAAATGTGGAAGAAAAAGGTGCACAAGCAGCAGGGATGACCGCAGCCTGGAGAGGATTGTCAGGAAAAGGCCATTCAAAAGGGTGGGAAGCTTCATAAGGAGTGGGCTGAGGCTGGAGTTAGTGCAAGAGCCACCACACACATTCATTCATTCATTCATTTTCTAAACCGCTTAGTCCTAATTAGGGTTGCGGGGAGGCTGGTGCCCATCTCAGCCGACTCCGGGCAAGGGCAGAGTACACCTGGACAGCTCGCCACGCCATCGCAGGGCAGAAACACGCTGACGGCTATGCAGCCTACTCTTGATGAAAATCACCAATGATTCTTTTACATGCCTCTCTCCATAGACAGTGAGAGACATGGCCGGCCTTTGATAACCCAGTTAGTTGATAGTGGGGCTTGAACCCCCGACCTTGGGATCAGTAATCCAGCACCCTACCACCAGGCCACCACCGCCCCCCACCACACACAGAAGAACATCAAACAACGTCAGAAGCGTCTTACCTGGGCTAAAGAAAAAAAGAACTGGTCTGTTGCTCAGTGGTCCAAACTCCTCGTTTCTGATGAGAACAAATTTTGCATCTCATTTGGAAACCAAGGTCCCAGAGTCTGGAGGAAGAATGGAGAGACGCACAATCCAAGATGCTTGAAGTCCAGTGTAAGGTTTCCACAGTCTGTGTTGATTTGGGGCCCATGTCATCTGCTGGTGTTGGTCCACTGTGCTTTATTAAGTCCAAAGTCAATGCCGCCATCTACCAGGACATTTTAGAGCACTTCATGTTTCCTTCAGCAGACAAGCTTTATGGAGATGCTGACTTCATTTTCCAGCAGGACTTTGGCACCTGCCCACACTGCCAAAAGTATTAAAACCTGGTTCAATGACTGTGGGATTACTGTGCTGGATTGGCCAGCAAACTCGCCTTACCTGAACCCCATAGGAAATCTATGGTGCATTGCCAAGAGAAAGATGAGACATGAGACTGAACAATGCAGAAGAGCTGAAGGCTGCTATTGAAGCATCCTGGTCTTCCATAACACCTCAGCAGTGCCACAGGCTGATAGCATCCATGCCATGTCGCATTGAGGCAGTAATTCATGCACAAGGGGCACAAACCAAGTACTGAGTACTTATACATGATTATACTTTTCAGAGGGCTGACATTTCTGTATTTAAAATCCTTTTTTTTTATTGATTTCATATACTATTCTTAGTGAGATTTTCACTTTGCATGTAATGAGTCTACATAATATATTAGTTTCACCTTTTAAGTTGAATTACTGAATATCGTGCAAAAGTTCATTTATTTCAGTGATTCACCTTTTAAGTTGAATTACTGAAATAAATGAACTTTTGCACGATATTCTAATTTTTCGAGTTTCACCAGTAATAGGCAATTCAGAATACAAATATAATACATGTACATAAATTCTCTCTATATAACATGTCTACAGATAATTTACTAATGTAATTTAGAAAGAAGCTACATCATTACTGTTTGTATGCAAAAACTTACAGTATCTGATGTAGAATTTACATGTACCACATGTAGGAATTTTGCACTTAATTACACATACTCTATATGATACATGTACATTTGTTTTAATATCCAGATAGATTAAAATAATTGTGTCTAATTATCACATGCATGTTAATCACAATCTAAACTTTTTATATTAACACATTCACCAAAAAATAAATGTAAGTTCATGTGTATAAATTCTACAAAGATACTTAAAACTTACACACGGAATGATTTCCCGCATCCTGGTATCTTTCTGTTTGTACAATTTAATGCTGCACACGAAGGCATAATTAAAAAGTAAAAGTAGACTATAAAACAATAAAAAAAAAACAAAAAAGTTTAAAAGTAAACGGGAGATGCTTCGGTTGGAATCAGGCTTTTAGGACCACAGCAGGGAATGTTTTTTGTCTGCCAATATGGTTGACCAAGCATATTCAATTTTCAATTTTATTTTTATTCGTCACATACAAAATCATACACAGTACAATATGTAGTGAAATGCTTGTTACCACTGTCCTAAAAATTTAAGAATAAAAACTATCAAAATCAAGAAGAAAAGAATAATAACAATAACTATAACTATTTAACGGACTTTATAGTTAAAGTCAATATAAATATAAAAATGTAAAAATGTAAAAAATTAAATAAAAAAAAATCAGTGGTTGGAAAGTGTATGGGTACGTGGAATAAAGACTGCATGTCCGAGAATGCAACATCACATCCGTTCAATCATGCTGCTCTGATGATTTCCTTGCATCTCACAATCCGCGAGAAACCCATCCATCACTGCATTATTATCATCTCCAGTGTTTTTTCATTCTATAACTGTCTTTACATTTCATTCATTTTACCCACAAAGTCTTATTTCGTGCATACAAGATTCAGTCACATGATGTCTATTTAACTACTAAGCTCTGATGAGTTTAATAGTGTAACGTTTCCATTCCACTAAAAATTATGAACAGCTCGGACCCTGCAGGTTGCAACTCCGAAACTGAGAGTTTGAAAGACTTGTCTTTCATATCACTGTAATATATATTCACCTCAGCCATAAATTACACAGCGATAAATACCAACCTTTGCATAATTTCTGTCTATTGCACTGTTAGTTAAACTAAGAACACAGTGATCAATTACAGTTTATTGCTTACAATATGCACTCCTGGCCCATTTATGCTTGTTATCTGTTATTCATATCATAAGAAAAGAAAAGTATATATAATCAGAAAAGGTACTGCAAAGCATAGTGTAAGAGCAATTAGGACCTGAGAACTGAGCAGAGACATGTGGACATCTGTCAGTGTGGCTGATCTCAGGTGCAAGAAGACACTGCACTCTCAGAAGATAATTAAGAAAAAGTCACACACTGAATTCCCATTTTAAACCAGCATTGAGTTCAATAAGTACTGCTATGAAACATGTTTGTATGTGGTGCATACTGAGATCATCAATCAGGATGACCCAGATGCTCTTTTCCCTTTGTTCTGTATGAACAAAACTTTTAAATCTTTAGAAGGGAGCAATACAACAGTTACACCCCCAACTGAACACATCTATTCTGCTCTGAGCTTTTTTTTCTCTGATTACTTCTTTTAGAGGAGAACAGGATAATATTTCAGTCGCCCTCAAACAACTGAGAGCAGTGAAATACTAATCCTGAGAGTGCAATGTTCCAAAAAAGGGTGATTTGAATAAGGTCAAATAAATTAAGCTAAGTGAAATGGAACAGTAACAAATTTAAACATAACCAGACTAGTATTCTCGTTGTGAATCAAATTTACAGTCTAGTTACTCTAAATAGTCAGGATTTAGTGTATCACATAGATTTTGTACAACTGTCAAGCATCTTAATTACAGAGTTCTACGTTTTCCCACAAAACAAACACACAAAATTATGGTTGTTATAATTTGTCCTGGAGTTTACAGAAGTAACTGCACAGTCATTAATATTTATACTGCATAACGTACCTCCCACGCTTCAGGCTGTGAAGTTGTTTATTTTCAGCTCAACTTAAAGTATGTATGCATGAGCAGCAACTCTTGTGACATTACGCGGTAAACTGAGAAACAGCTAATAAGCCAAATAGAGCACAGTATAAACGGAAACCAGCGAATTTCCTTTTCCAAAACTAACAAAAGATTGCAAGTGAACACAGTTTGTAAACTGTAGACACTTGTGAAATATTCCCACAAAATCTACACCTGAAATGACCTGAGCAAAACTGTTACACAAGAGAACTGTGTCAACCAATTAGAACAAAATACACACAATCGAACTAGTCCAGACCCATTCTGTCTGCAAGACAAAGTGAATTTCTTTAGTGTGTCAGATGCTAGATTGCCCTAGTTTCTTGAAAACTCAGAATGAATTCAACACATTATTTGATATGTTCATGTTTTCAATGGCAGCTTAAGAAAATTAACATGAGGTGCAAGACTGTCCCCAGCATTCAAAATTCAATGCCTGTCTAATCTTTCCCAAAAGTACAGCTTTTCGAAATGTAGCTCTTAGCATTAGTGGTGCACACGGATATATTGGTTAAACAACATCACCAATCCTACACCAGAAGTGACGTTTCAGACAGACTAAGCCTCAATTTAAACTACTCTGATATAAGCAATGCAAGATTTATGATACAATCTGCACTTGATTTCTGTTTACTACATCTCAGCCTCAGGGTGCTACCACTGAATAAAACATTTTGTGCTACTGAGGTAACTGAGTCAAAAAAATATAAATACAGTTTAGCTCAAAGATTCTTAACTCATACATAACATTGCTTTAAAAATCTAAATTTCAAGTACATAATGTATTAATATTGTTTAGGCCAAGACAGCACAAAAAATCTCAACTGATAAAGATGCCAAAATATCACACCATGCCTACACTGCCAAGCAAAAAAATTATGATCATTTGTTGGAGCACCTTAAACCTTGGTTATCGCCAAGGCTTTTTTTCATCAAAATTAAACAACATCACAACATTTAATTCCATCCACAGTTCATTTTTCACCAACATCTGGAATTAAAAATGAGCAAATTAAACCACTTTATAAAGTCTCCAGCACATCCCAACACTTTCAATGGGGTTAAAATCAGGATTCGGTGGTACCAGTTCATGTGTGAAAATGATTCCTCATGCTCCTATCAGGAAAGAAGTCCATTGATAGTATAAACTGGTCATTCAGTACATTCAGGTCGCAGCTGACTTAGTGTTGCTGAGCCTCGACCTGAACAACTGAAGCAACAATGCCATAGTGATTAGGTGCTGTAATCAAGGTTAAAGAAGGTCCAATTAAATATTAGAGTGTGTGACTTTTTTGGGCTGGGCAGTGTACATGACTGCATACAGCAATAAGAGATGCAACGAGAAACCAGCTGGACATCTAAATCAGCCGATTTTAAGTGTGGCTGGCCCTGACCTGGCCAGGTAGTCTTATCACTGATTTTGAGCTTGTCCATATGGTTCCAGTGAAGGTAATTCAGACGTGTAGTCAGTGTGAAAGTTGTGAAGTGAAAAAGGCATAAAGCTTGTAATTTGTAGAACATATAAAGCCAAAGTAAACCGAGGGGAGTCACCCAGCTGAACATGCCCAGTTTGAAGAAGCTAACAAAGGAAATTCAGCTAAAGTTAAAGCCGAGCTGGCATCATTCTAGCTGTCACTGCACTCAAACAGCTTTTGAAGAGAAGACCAGACACAGACCGCGGTGTGGGCCCTGCAAAACCCACATTGCTGGAGGCAGTTCAGAGAAGGTTTAGCAACACTGGAAAGGAGCCATCTTGGCCACTGTTCTTGATCCCATACCCTTCTTGATTCTTAGTTACATAACCTACTGTTACTATATAATAATAAATATTATTATTATTGTTATTATTATCAATAGTAGTAGTAGTAGTAGTACTTGTAGTAACGTTTATAGTATAAACTAATGAAGTGTAATAATTTATTGTACAAATAATTTATTTGCTGTCAGTTATTGCTGTTCAAAAGAAAAATCGGAAATCAAAATTGGCCTGGAACATCGCAAATCAGTGCACCTCTAACAGCAGTACTACACAATGCATTTAAAGGAACTCAGTAACATATACAAAGACCTGTATGGTGGATGCATAACAAAAAAGAATTATTGTAATACAATATGTCTTCACTCATATGATGAAGCTTTCTGTGAGGAAATTTTTGTTAAGCTTTTCTGATAGAAATATTGTGTAATACACCTATACACCTGCTCACTTCTACAGAAAGCACAACACATCAAAGCTAAAGGTGGATGGGTAGAGCAGCAGAAGCCCACATCAGGTTTCACTCCTCTCAGCCAAAAAAAGGAATCTGCGGCTCAGAATCACCCAAACTGGATAGTTGAAGACTGTAAAAAGACGTTTTCTTTTCTACTCCTCAACTGTCCAGTCTGGGTAAAGTTATGCAGAGTACGACAGTGCTAGTATTTTACTTAATAGATGTGGGTGAACTGTAAAATGTATTTGTCTGAAAAAAAATTATTGCAAAATTCAGCTCAAGCAGACTGTAGTTTTTCTCAGTAAAAAGAAACAATGACGTGGTCACTGTGCTGAGCCAGTGGTGTTTGTAAATTAATAATAATAAAAATAATAATAATAATAATAATAATAATTATTATTATTATTATTATTATTATTATTACTATAATTAGTAGTAGTAGTAGTAGTAGTTGTAGTGTTGTTATTATTATTATTATTATTATCATTCATCATTCATTCATTTTCTAAGTTGCTTAATCCTAATTAGGGTCGCGGAGAGGCTGGTGCCCATCTCAGCCAACTCTTGGCAAAGGCGGGGTACACCCTGAACAGTTGTTATTATTATTATTATTATTATTGTTGTTGTTGTTGTTGTTGTTGTTGTTGTTGTTATGTAGTAGAAGTAGTAGTAACCTTAACTTTTTCAACTCCCAAAAAATCAGCTAGCTAAAGCTACATATAAGCTCCAAAGTTTACATACATGCATCATGGACATGAATAACATGACAATATTACTCTTTTGATTATTTTGTTCAGCTGTTCTTTTTTCATTCAGATATTTTCAGTAGGGATGATTATTCTAAAACGTTAGTGTCAGCCTGCTGTATTCACTCCACAACCAGGATTGTAATAATAAAAATAATATTAACAATAATAATAATAATAATATACACCTACGACTGTGTGGCCACTTCCAGCTCCACCAACATCATTAAGTTTGCGGACGACACTGTGGTGGTGGGC
>JAQMYF010000001.1:20461118-20489052 GCA_030014195.1 Neosilurus mollespiculum
AGAGTCGGCTGAGATGGGCGCCAGCCTCCCCGCGACCCTAATTAGAAATAAGCGGTTCAGAAAATGAATGAATGAATAATAAATGAACTTCAAACCATATGAAATGGTTTAGCAAGTGAAGAAATTAAAACATTCAGTACATTTATACAACTTAACAAAATTAAGGTAAATCAGAAACCAAGTACTATTCAAGTATTTATTTCATGTAATATTGGATCATATTGATGAGAGTAATAAACAAACAATAAAATATTGTAATAACAAAAATAACAGTTTCTTTTTAGAGAAAAAAAGTCAATATTTTGTTTGGCCACCCTTTACTTTGATTACAGCATTTAACCTTTCAGGCATAGTGTTCACATATTATTTTAATTTCTTCACTCATTAAACCATTCCACTTGATTTGAAGTTCATTCTTGCTATGCAAAAGTCAAAAAATAAAATTTGCGACACCTTTCAATTCTTCTGAAAAAAATGTATTTTCAGTGTTTTTGTTTATTATCCATACTTTTACCTCAATATACTTGTGGAATTTTTTTTGTTTGGTTCTCATTGCCTGCAATACAGGGATGAGAACAAGCTTAGAAGAAAAAGGAGGAAAATGGGCAGCGGTCAAGGGTGCTGCTTAAAAATAAATAAATAAATAAATAAATAAATAAATAGTGTATCAAATAATCTATTTTACAATAAAATAAAATACACATAATTACACAAAATAACTTAGCATATTTTAAGAAAATTGCATCTAATGAAATAAAATGTTTGACACAAAATTAATAATAATTTAAAGTCCAAAATCTTGTATTTTAGTTATTTTTCCTGTATTGATATTAACATATGCATTAATATGCAAATACATTTACAAAGCAGCTTCTTATACAACTTTTGTAAGGCATAGGCTGCCTTAATACACTATATAATCTCTTTTTAATACTATTAATATTCCAATTCCAATTAATACTTTGATATCTTTTGTCACACATGGTTTGTTATTTGGGTAACAATAGACTGTCTGTGCTGGGACAATAGTATCGGTACAGAAATTTATGTAGTGTAAAATACACTCAGTGAGCCTATTAACGTCCTCACCATGGGGCTCACAGAGTGCTTGCCAGTCTGTCACTTCAAAGCAGTCCTGTAATTTCTCCAAGGCCTCCTCCGACCATCTCCTAACAGTCTTTGTAGTCAAAGGCTGCCTCTTCACAACAGGCACATAGCATGAAGAAAGATGAATTAAGTTGTGGTCTGATCTTCCCAGTGGGGGGAGGGGGAGGAACTGTAGGCATCCTTAGTATTTGCATATAGCAGGTCTAAAGTTCTCTCCTCTCTGGTGGGACAGTCCACGTACCTCACAAAGTTTGTCAGTGTAGTGTCCATGGTGACATGGTTGAAGTCACCCGAGGTCACAATGAAAGCACTTGTGTGGTGAGTCTGTAACTGGGCTATAACCGATAGTAGCAAGAACAGTGTCACATGCAGCAATGGGGTTGGCAGAAGGAGGAACATAAACAGCCACTAAGATGACATGGGGAAATTCCCTAGGCAAATAATATGGTCTGAGTTCAACAGCACACAGTTCAATGTCCAGTCCACAACTCCGGTCGCTGATGGTTATGTGGGTGGGATTGCACCACTGGTTATTGACAAGAACGGCAAGCCCCTCCTGCTTCTTACTTACCGCTTGCGGTGCAGTCTCTGATGGCCTGGACATCGGGAATATTCTGATGCACCTATGTCTCCACGAAGCACATGAAACTACACTTCCAAACTCCCTTTAACTTCGGGCTAGCGCTGTCAGCTCATCCATCTTATTCACAAGTGACTTCACGTTCCCCATTATTATAGACGGGAGACATGGTTTGTACCTTTTCCTCTCTGTAAGCCTCCGTTGTCTTGCCACCTCCCTCTTTCTCCTCTTCTATCCAGCTCCTCTGCACCCCCGGTGTGTTTTCCTCCAGGTTTCAGCTGGTAAGTCCATGGGACTGTTTGGTAGTCCGGCCGGCTTCAGGGAGATAAGCTGATCCCAGGAGTAAACAAAGCATGCGGCGTGTAGTTGCTGCACTGTGTGGTCCCAACTCTCCATGAAAGTAAAAGTTCCGCAGCGATAAAAGTGCAAAAACTCTCTCAACCCTCATCTTGAGAGGGCAGCTACTTATGGAGAATAAAACAATAAATGCAAGAAAAATAAGTTTAATGTAAGAAAAAAATGAGTTAAAAAAAAGTATGTTAAAATGTTAACGCATGCGCACACAAAGCCCCTTTTCCAGCTGAAGCCAAACAGTCAACTTTAGATTAATCAGACCACAACATATTTCCACTTTTTGCAAACTTTATTTGGACTTGGATATTGGATAATTTATTTTGGATGTTCTTCCTTTCTTCTTTGTATAAATAATATGTGAGATTGTTGTCACATATAGTACAATACCAGTGCTTGCCAGAATTTTATGCAGCACCTTGAATGTTGCTGTAGACCCCTTGGTAACCCCCTTGACCAGTTATCTTCTTGTCTTTTCATCAGAGTTGGAGTGATATCCAGTTATTTTTAATGTGCTGTATTTTCTCTACTGTTGATGACAATATCTTCACTGACAAAATCTTCACTGTGTTCCATGCTATAATTAATGCTTAGGAATTTCTTTTGTGCCTTTTCTTTACTTTTAACAATAAAATCCCTCTGATTCTTTTAAACTTTCTGCCGACCACTTTTGCTATAAGATGCAACTAAATTATTGTCAGGAGAGCAGCTGAACTTCTTTGGGGTTAATGAGAGTCACCTTAATTGATATTAGGTCAGGAGTGACTAATATTTAACATGATTTTAAATGTGATTAGGTAATTCTGAACACCATCATATTACCAGTGGGCAAATTTGCCTTGGAGATTTATTTTATCTTAGGACCCATAATATTTACATTTTTTAATATGTTTATTTTATGTAAAAAAAAAAAAAAAAAGTGACATTATATAAAAGACAATTTTTCTGACAAAAGAAAAAAATAAAACAAAACAATCATATAATAGAAACCAGAACTGTGGCAGATTTTCCCTTAAGATTCTTAGAAAACAACCACAAAGTGCACCTAATACCACTTTGCTTTTCAGCCTTTCTTTACATGTAACACTCAACACTTTTTTACAATACTGTACATACAGGTTTAAAAATAAATGCTGCAAGCTAATTGGATTTTGGTGTGTCAACCTCAGCTAGGTTTGAGGAACCGTTTGCCCTAAAACTGAAACTATATATCATACACAAAGGGGAAATAACAGGATAAGGGGTAGCAGGTGATTAATAATCTGTAGACAATGAGTGTGGTTGTGTATGAAACTGATACTTGATTTTAGGCTTATTTATAATTTCTGAATGTTATAGCAAGTATTTAAATTTTGTCTTGAAGCAAGTCTTCTTAGCTTTTGACAAAATAAGTTATTCTACTGTCCATTATGTGGCATATTCAATTCAGTTTTATTTGTATAGCACTTTTTACAAATGACATTGTTGCAAAGCAGCTGTACATAGTAAAAGTAATTTAAAAAGGAATTTAAACATTTTTCTACAACCCCTATACATCCCTAATGAGCAAGCCCGTGGCAACGGGCAAGGAAAAAATCCCTCAGTTGACACGAGGAAGAAACCTTGACAGGAACCAGGCTCAAAAGGGAAACCCATCCTCACTTGGGTGAAACCATAAAATACAAACCATATAAGTGAAACTTCATTGCAGTCCAACATGCGGTCCGGTTAGTTACACCACAACTGTTAGTCCTAAATAACTGTGGCAAAAGAGTTTATATCACCAGTAGTGAAAAGTCATCTTCACAGTCTCTGAGTGCAGATATAAGTCCATATGGATCTTCATCAGTGGGCAGGAGGGGCGCAAGATCATTAAGTGCTATATATAAGTTAAAAGTAGCAATTTATATTTTATTTGAAATTTAACTGGGAGCCACTGCAGTGTAAATAAGATAGGGGTGATAGTCTCATGATATTTCATATTTTAGCAATATTTCTGAGAAAAAAGGCTATCAAAGTAATATTATTTACTTGAGCTTCAAATGAAAGACCAGGGTCAATAATCACTCCAAGGTCCTTTAACCTAAGGCATTCAAACTTATTACATAATCAGAAACCTTATTTCTAGCTGCCTGTGATCTGAGTACAAGTACTTCTGTCTTATCAGAGTTTAATAAAAGGTAGTTAGTAAGCATCCAGTATCTAATGTCCTTTACACATTTCTCAACCTAATTAAGCTTGTGTCTCTCATCTGGCTTTGCTGAAATATATAACTGTGTATCATCAGCATAACAATGAAAGCTAATACCATGTTCACGAATAATATTTCCCAAAGGGAGCATGTATAGAGAAAAAAGCAGCGAGCCTAGTACAGAACCTTGTGGAACACCAAACTTAACATTAGAACGTACAGGGAAATCCGGCTTGGGTCAGAACACTGGGTGAAGGTGAGGTACACCCTGAACAGCTCATCAGTCCACCACAGGGCCAACACACACACACACAACCATCCCCACTCACACCTAGGGGAAATTTGGAACACCCAATTAGCCTAAAGTGCATGTCTTTGAACTGTGAAGGGAACCAGAGTACCTGGAGGAACAACAAGCAAAGGAAGAACATGCAAACCCCACACCCTATGCTACTGTGCCTTGTTCTATGAAATTATTAAGTATATTTTTGAATGTCAGTAAAAAATATATTTCTTACTTTGGAGGCTTTGCATTGGATTTATGTCAAATATTTATTACTACCAATTACTTCCCATTACCTCAATTATTGCCAAGGAAGTTTTCTGCATAATTCTTTTGTGTGCTTAAGACCTTTTGAAATGTACATACTCAATGTTCATACTCATTCAGAGCCACATAAAAGCCCTATAAATCACATATGACTACTTTAAATTTGATTTGATATATACTTATCTAACTAAGATTAACTTCTATTTAGTTTGTAGAGCTTTAGTAAAAACATGTTGCTTAGTAGGTAATGTTTCCTCCTCCCAGCTCCAGGGTTACCTGTTTAATCATGACATTATGCTATTCATATTGCATGTTCTCCCTATTATATTTTAATAGTGATACTACCTTAAATTTCTACTGACTAATGTAAAATTCACATAGTTCTGTGTGTTTGTGTGTGTGTCCTTTACAAAGTTTTGTTAAGTATACCTATTTTATTCAGTCAAATAAACAGGCATCTGATGTAAACCTCAAATCTACTAATTCATGTTCCTATAAACATCAACACCCTAAGTAAAGCATGAATATAGCTTCAACTTAACAGTGGATCATTTGTTCATTCAATCCTTTTCTGAGCCACTTAATCCTAAGTAGGGTCACGGGAAGGCTGGCACCCATCTCAGCCGACTCTGGTCGAGGGCGGGGTAACCCTGGACAGCTTGGAAAGCCATCGCAGGGCCAACACACACAAAACCATTTACACTAACACTCACACCTAGGGGTGATTTGGAACAGCCAATTAGCCTACTGTGCATATTTTTGGAATGTGGGGGGAAACTGGAGTACCCGGAGGAAACCCACACAAGCACAGGAAGAACATGCAAACTCCACACAGAAACGCCCGAGCCCGAGAATCAAACACAGGCCTTCTTGCTGTGAGACGGACGTGCTAACCACTGCACCTCTGTGCCGCCCTGTGGATCATTCAATAAAAATCTAATAATGTGTATTAAATACTTATTCATTTACCATTGCAGTATGCTAGTAATGTATTAAATGTGTTGGAACAGTGAGGGTGCGAAGTATGGGCAAGTATTTGATAAGTGTGTGTTCAGGCTGAGCAGTATAGTGCCACTGTGGTCCAGTCTAACAAAACATCTTTGCTCTAAACAGATGACTGACACCAAACTCCCATGAGACTACAGCTCTTACAACCTGACATCTGCTGCCATGAACACTGCTATCCACTCCAACGCTGCCAGTTTATTAATATTTCTCAGTGGAGTTGCTGACACCACACTAAGCACAAGTGCAGTTCAAGCTTTGTTAATTAATTGATGAAATCTGTAGGGACGGCTATGAAATATTTATGAATACCGGAAATCTGGAAAGCTAGCCTTGTCTTTCAGCCTTGCCATAAGTGGTACTTTATATTGGATTTAGTTTAATCCTAATGTGAATGCAAGTGTCATTGCAGCATCTCAGGTAGGCTTGTGCAATATAGATTTTCCCCCGCTTGCAATTAGCCATTAAAATAGTGTGCTTAATGATGGTGTCATCCTAGCCTCAAGACTAGAGTCTAAAAAATTAGTTTTTCCAACATTTCAGGTTTAGGGAGTGTACATGAGAAAATAATAATTAACATCTGTGCATGGCAGCACTAAACACAAAAACTTCTCAAAGTGTTTGAGCATGTCTGTGATAAGAGGTGCATGGGTGTTTTCTGTTTAATCAATAATAAATAAACATCTTTTATATTTACTATATATAGCCATGTGAAAAGAAATAGTAGATCCCATTTAAATAATTTTTCAAACATGTTTGAGTAGGCAAGCATTTCACCCTCTTTAACACTGTGTTTACTGATAAAGGTGTTTTTTGTTTTTTTTTACAAATGAAAATATGAAAAGTGCGGTGTGCATTTGTAATATGAAATAGAATGATAATTACCAAAGCTACATAAATTATATTTTTGTACGCAAAGTTGGAAAATAACATTATTGGTATGGTTGTTCTGGTAGAAGGTGAATCTCTGCCCAGGTTTCAAGTATTATGTAGACTCTAACAGGTTTTCTTCCTTCGTCCTTTGCCCTGTATTTGGCTCCATCCATTTTCCCATCAACTCTGACCACCTTCTGTGTCCAGGCTAAAGAAATGGATTCCCATAAAATGCATGTTTTACTGTGGGGATGGTGTGTTCAGGGTGATGTGCAGTGTTGATTTCCACCACACACTGCATTTTGCATTTAGGCCAAAAAGTGGTCGCATTTGACCAGAGCAACCAGAGCACATGTTTGCAGTGTCCCCCACATGGCGTCTTATGGCTTTCTTTCAACAATGGCTTTCTTCTTGCCACTTCTCCATAAAGCCCCAATCTTATTTGGGCAGTAACACCTAATAATGGCCACAATTCAATCAATTTTTAGATCAGGAATGAGCATGAGGGGTCTGCGACCAATATTGTAGACCATATCACAGACTGTCAGTGAGGAATCCACCCACTGTGGACAATCATCACGATTTTTGAAACCTGTTTCCAAATGTTGAACGATTACATACAATAATCTATAAATTGGTGCCTGTTGCCAACTATCTGTGATTATACTGCTAACAGTCTGATCACAAATAGTCACAGACTGTTGAGGACTTAGTTGCAGACAGTCTCAGACCTAGTTGCCCACCATCAGAGATTTTCATTTGAGCATTATTTTATTTGAGTCATTTAGGGCATCGCATACACAGTTGTGGTTGGTCTGAGACAGTCGCCAATTCAAAAAAATCACAGGCAATCGCCGAAGAATCGCTCAAATGAGATCAGGCCTTAAAAGTCAGATTTGTGGCATGCACAAGTAATAGTTGTCCTGTGAACAGATTCACCCCCTTAAACTGTCAATCTCTGCAGCTCTCCCAGAGTTACCATGGGCCTCCTGGCTGCTTCTGTGATCAGTGCTCTCCTTGCCTGACCTGTCAGTTTAGGTAGACGGCCATGTCTTGGTAGGCTTGCAGATGTGCAATACTCTTTCTGTTTTTGGATGATGAATTGAACAGTGTTCCATGAGATGTTCAAAGCTGAAGATTTTTTTTATAACTTAACCCTGCTTTAAACTTCTGTACAACTATCCCTGACCTGTCTGGTGTGCACCTTGGGCTTCATGATGCTGTTTGTTCATGAATGTTCTCTAACAAACCTCTGAGACCTTCACAGAACAGCTGGGCAGTTCCACCGTGACGGACGTTACATTTGTAAGGTGGCTGTTTCAACTAGTCTCACACTAAAGGTTGAAGCCATAAGTCCTTAATCCTGTGTATGGGCATAGATTAGACCTTTGGGTATTTAGGCAGAGAAGAATATATATCCAATGATGTTTTTTTATGAAAACAAAAATATCAGTGTAACAGATTTACAAGAAAAAGACATGAAAATTTCATCAAACATTATTTCAAAATTCTCTGAAAACTAACAACTATACATGATTGTGAACTCAAAGTATATAGGGAGAGTCATCTTGCTAATATACTGATTGCAGTAGAGAACAAGAAGTGAGGCACTTAAAAATTCTGTGTGACGAATGTTACGTGACAGACGTTACATCTGATTCATTAACATGACTTACAGATAAAAAGACTTTTTTCTAAAATATTTTATTGATTTGCTTTGAAAATGATAAAATTATCCAGTTATTGATGATTTCACATCAAGTTACTCCCTTTCATGCAT
The DNA here is from genome assembly GCA_030014195.1 of Neosilurus mollespiculum. Classification (NCBI taxonomy): domain Eukaryota; kingdom Metazoa; phylum Chordata; class Actinopteri; order Siluriformes; family Plotosidae; genus Neosilurus; species Neosilurus mollespiculum. The sequence goes on from JAQMYF010000001.1 coordinate 20,469,535, forward strand.
TTCTGGTTTAAAAACATTTTAGGAAATCTGAGAAAACTGTTTCCACTAATCACCTTACATGCCCGACCTTTCTAGAGGTACATGTCATAAGAACATAGGTCAAACTAGAAAACCACTTCAAAAAAAATCACACAAATGACAAAACAACACTATTGAAGTCCATGGACTGTGGATAGGCATCTGCAGTGAATCAAAGACAAGAAACTTCACACCTCATTGTCTTAGATTCTATCCACTATGGTAGATGTAGGTGACTAGAGCAGTTCATCTGGTCTTGGAAAGAGAAAATCTTGTGTTTGTGTTATGCATAAACTAATTTTTGAAGATTTTTGAAAATGATTATTGCCTGGTCATGTCCCATTTTTCATGGAATTGCCCAGCTGTATTTATACTAAGATTAGATTACACACAGGTGGACTCTATTTACTATTTAGGTTTCTTCTGTAGGTAAAAGATTGCACTGGATTTTATATAGGGGTATCAGGGTAAAGGGGAATGAATACAAATGCATGCCACACTATTCAGATTTATACTTTTAAAAAAAAAAAAACAAAAAAAAAAAAAAACAAAGAAACCTTGAAAACCATATATCATTTACTGTCCACTTCACAATTATGCAACACTCAGTGTTGGTCTATTACATAAAATCCCAATAATATACATTTATATTAGGGGTTGTAAATGGTTGGGTGCTTTCAATCAATTGGATCACAGTCAGGTGTGAGTTGGTGCCCTGTTTTATTTAAATAACAAGGATCTTTCAAAGTCTGACCTTAACAACACATGATTGTGGAAGTATATCATAGTACAAACAAAGGAGATTTGTGAGGACCTCAGAAGAAAAGTTTGTGATGCTCACCAGACTGGAAAAGGTTACAAAACCATCTCTAAAGAGTTTGAATTCCACCAATCTACCTTCAGACTGATGAAGAAAATTTCAGACCATTTTTATCATCTACAGGAGTGGTCGACCAACAAAGTTGGTCAGTCCAAGAGTAAGGTGTATTATAGTCCAGGATTTCTAAAAGAAACCTTTGGCAACTTTTAACATGTAAAGGCTCTCTATAATGAAAGGTAAAGGATAATGTTAATGCTTTTGGGATTACCATCAGGAAAACACTGAAAATTAATGGTGTGTATGGCAAAGTTACAAGGGAAAAGCATCTGCTCTCCAAAAGAAAAAAAAAACATTGCTGCTTTCTACAGTTTGTTAGATCATTATTATATTTACATTATTATATTAATTATAATTCATTTTATTCAAACGATTCATTAATTTTATTCATAAGTCATTTGCTGTTTATATTGAGAAAAAGTGTTTTGTGTTTTTGACTAGTAACCTATAATAGCATACTATAATAACATTGTTAAAGTGCAAAATCATGTAGACATGATTAAACTGGCATATCATAAAGTTTAAGCTTAGGCCATTCGATGTCATTAGTTACTTTTTGAACATCTGTTTCACTTACCTCATACTCCTGTTTAAATCCATAGCCCTCTGCTGTCTTCATCTGGTTGATATGTTGCAGAAGGTCAGCTACACGTACAGCAGGGTGAAGCTGTCCCGTGTGGTATGGAGAGCCCTTACTTGCACAATGTCTCCGAGGTGATCCACCCAGCAGGCTGCTTGACTCATTCATGGAGCTACGTGGGTCACCTGAGGAGAAGCATTTATAAATAATTAAAAATTTTAAATATACACACACACATACTTGATTACCCTACACTAGGTAGTAAATGATGATTAACATGTTGTCTGCAATGTGTTATATTTGTTTTAGTTTCTGTACATAATTTAACATGAGTGTGAATATCATCATTAAGTCTTATACAGTTGAAATCAAGCAAATTAGTAAAAATAAATAAATCAAGAAAGGTTAAATCCAGATATTGGCATACCCGCCCCATGTCACCATACCATGCAGGGACTCTGTAGCACACTTTGGTCTGCAGCTAGACAAGTATTTCTGGGATGGCTGCCTTTAACTCCCAGCGGGCACAACAGCAGTGCCGGTAGTCCCAGCTTACAGACACATGGCTGGTGGTGAATCAAGGCAGACTAATTATGAGACTATTTAAATTTTTTATTTGCTTCACCTCGGTGCAAGGTATAAGTGTCTTTTGTTTACTTGCTTGCATAGCATCAAGTTTTCTGTTTGTTTGAGGAATTGGCTTTATGTGTATAACTTGTATAAGATTGTACGCATTTCTTTGTTTGCCAGCTCAGCTCCTCCTTGAATCCTTATTATTAAAACAACCTTAAAATTCTGCATTTGCATCTCTCTCCTTCTACACTCTTAAGCAGGGTTACGTGCTCTTCAGCACCCTACAGACGTGACAGATATGCAGTAATACTTGAAAAAGTCAGCAAGACAGCTTTGAGACATGCCATTAAAGCTTCATTTTGATCAAGAAAACTTCTTTGCACATCATCTATTAATCATTCCTTGAACAGACTCTTGGGCCCAATTAATTATTTCTATTTTTGCCCTATTTTCCATCTAGTGTAGTTTTACCAGCATTGCAATGATAGAAAAAAGATGGGCTAAAATTACAAAACACCCTTAAAATATATTTCAAAAGCCTTCAAGCTCAGCACTTCTCTCATGTGTGGATAAAAGGTGCTTAGTGGTCGAAGGAAAGAGGTCATAGTTTGGAGCCTGGACTCATGCAGGGGGTGATGGAGGAGAAACGAATCATTATTACAAATCTGCTCTCCCTCCTGGTAGAGCAGAAAGGAAATGGTAAACCACAGACAGAGCTGTATTCACTCAAGTGTGGGTCAGTGAACTCAACACTAATTGGCCTGTATATGCTACCTGAGTGAAACTTGGCATGATGTTTTTTTCCTCCCCACACTGTAATTCTGGGGTTGTAAAATGCATGACAAATGTATGTGAGTATGCAGTAGCACACAGTGGGAAAGTAGAAGCCACAGACAGATAACACTGTGTGAATGATGCTTTTAATACAGGAAGTACAGTTTGTAATCAGAATTGCATACTTCTTGCGTCTATGTGTCTTTCATTTATTACAGTGTGTGTGTGTGTGTGTGTGTGTGTGTGTGTGTATATATGTGTGTGTGTGTGTGTGTGTGTGTGTGTTTGTGTGTGGCTCACTCCGGGTACTGCAGGTGTGGGCATCCATAAAAGACAGAGCCATTCTCTCATCCTCCTGCAGGGTGCTCTGGTCTGCAAAGCTGCGCTCCATTGAACCCATCATATGACTCTTCTCCTGTCTGTATGTAATGGGAGTCTTATTCATGTTCACTGGTTTCCTACTGATAACAGAAACAGAAAGAAAGGAAAAGAACGACAAAAAAGAGGAGAGAAAGATTTTTTCACCACAGAAATGCTCTCTGTACAGTGCTTGCCAACACAGTGGGAAATGATGGAGTGCAATGGAGGAAAAGCCACTTACGGATAGTAAGAATAAGAGTAGTAGTCCCTTCTGGAGTGGAGAAGATAGAGGAGAGAGAGAGACAGAGAGGGAGAAAGAAAGAGAATAAGGCAGAGCGACATGACATGCAAGCACTGTCTGAGTTCTGATTAGTGTGAAGAATGATATGCTGTCAGAGGCTTGCTTTGGTCATTGTGATACATGAAAAACCTCAGCAGTGACAAAAAAGGTATCCAAAGCAGATATGACCTAATCACATATGCTAACGTGTTAGTTTTTAATGAACCATCTAAATGCCAGGCAGAGTTTATCAGCCACAGAGGCAACCTCACAGTGGTCTCCAGGTCTATAATCCTCCATACTGTCACTGCTATACACCAGTGTCAGATAGTTCCTCTATTTAACCAGTCTGATGAATTCTGTTGGAATTGAATTCTATAGAGTCCTAAAGTGTTGACATTGCATTGTCATGACAGCTATAAACAAATGAAAGATGGCATCAAAGGTGTGCCTTGTTGTAATCATTTTCACATTATTAGGACACAAGTAATAAAATGCAACTAAACAATGTTATACTGTGTGTCTTAATTTATGACAATAATGTATCAGAATTAGGTAAAGGGCTAATTAAGGTCAACCAGCTTAGATGTTGTAACTGTTGTAATCAGCATATCCCCCAACGGCTTGTCACCTTGCCGTGATGGGATGGGTTTGCTTGGCTCAAAGAACACTTGAGTGATGCTATGCACTTGCTCAGGGCAGTAAGGTCGAGGATGAGGGCCCAGATAAAGAAAGATCCAAACCACCAAGTCCTCAATGGCGGAACAGGCGGATGAAGTTACCAAACTAACTCAATGGCTATGAAGGTGGACGAAGGCTGCAGCAAGTCATCAACCCCAACTGTCTTTACTTGCCTTAACATTGGACTAGTTGGTGGCCTGTCAAGTTCATGTGTGCTTCCTGAGTGTGTGACATCAAGTACATGCTAAACAAATCTATGCACAGGCATCTCTGTACCCACTAAAACCAAAGTCTTTCGGCGATTGGTGATGTACAATTCAAGCAGGCACATGAAGGCTAGAAGCTCCTAGTACAGAACCAGCATGGAAGTGGTGGTAATTTGAATCAGTCGCCTTATCTTTCAGACAAAGCAGGAAAGATGTTCGGCAGCAGTTACCATGACTGAGCAGTCCGCTTTAGGATCCACTCTGCTCACCCTATATAGGGAAAATGAGACCTAAACATAGTCCACTTTAACTTTACTTAATCCTGTCTGGAAAGCTGCGTCAAGAGGGATCAACATCGTGCAGTCAAAAAACAAGATATGCATTTAAATGTTTGGAAACTGTAATGTCAGGACCCTGATGGACTCCTCCAACTCAGAAACACCTGAAAGGTGAACTGACATCATTGCCCGTGATCTGAAACATTTCAACTTTGACATCATTATCCTCAATGAGACCAGGAGAGCTAGAGAGCGCCAACTGAGAGAAGAACACATGCAATTTACCTTGCAATTTACCTTCTTCTATAAGTTTTACAACCCTGTCCATCAAAGGGTCAAAAATCAACATGGGACCATCATTAGTGCTTCTCCTCACACCCTTGATGCTGAAGAAGAAGACAAGGAAGCATCCAACGGCCAGCTTGACCATATCCTCTCCACCACCCCACAAGACGACAAGATCATCCCCCATGTAGAATTCAATGCCGGAGTCAAACAAGTGCACAAACTCTGGGCAGGGACCATTGGAAAGGAAGGAGTAGGGAAGGTCAATGCCAATGGAGCTCTCCTACTGACCAAATGCTCAGAACACGATCTGGTCATCACCAACACCCTATTTCGCCAGAAAATTCACCAACACCCTATTTCGCCTGCCAACATCCTAGGTCAAAACACTGGCATCACATTGATTATGTCAATGTAAGATCCCGAGAAAAACAAGACATGCTTCTCACGAGACCTGTTACAGGGGCTGATGAATGCCAGACAGATCATCACCTCATCACTTTTACCATGAAGCTCAGACTGCGACTGAAAGTGAAACACAGAGGCCAAGCAGACAGCATCACGAAATTCAACATCAAAACCTTGCATTACCTTGAAATCTGTGACGTCTTCGAACAACGCCTCCAGACCCATCTCCATGAGAACCCACTACCCATCCTCACTGAAGATGGCTGAAACCAGCTAAAAAAGGCCATCATCACAACATGAGAGAAAACCATCGGCCGCAAGAAAAAGAGACATCAAGACTGGTTTGATAAAAACAATGAAGCTCTCAAAGAGCTGATCACAGTGAAAAAACTACATCATCCTCCTCCAGAACGATCCCCAGTCTGCCATAAAACTGGAGTCCTACAAGAAAGAAAAGCCTGCTGTTCAAAGAGCAACCCACACCCTCACAAAACAGTGGTGTTGAGAAAAAGCTAGTAAAATCCAGCAGCAACAGATTCCAATGACACCAGAGGCTTCTTCAACACAAAAAAGTTATCTATGGACCCTCGATGTTAGGACAGAACAATCATCCTGAAAAGTAGGACCAAAATAGGAGCAAGATGGAAAGACGACTTTGACAACCTTCTCAATGATAAGGCTGCCCTTGACAGAAATGTGCTTGACATTATATCAAACATAGTCAAAGATGACTCCCTCCCTCGATGAAGTCAGAATTGCCATCAAGGCCTTGAAAAACAACAAAGCAGCATGCCCTAACAGAATGCAAAATTCCTGAGAATTAGAAGGCGTTCTAATCCAACACTAGCTCCTGATCAAAGTATGGATTCATGAAGTCATACTATCTGACTTCATAAATGTCAGCATTATCACCATTTACAAACACAAAGATGATCGATCTGAATGCAAAAACTCTTGCGGGATCTCCCTATTGGCAACCGCTGGTAGGATCCTAGCATGTATCCTGAACAACCATCTCAAATCACTGTCCGAGAGGATACTTCCTGAAACATAGGCCAGCTTCAGACCATCACAAAGCACAACCCGACATGATCTTCACCATTTGATTACTGCAAGAAAAATAGCATGAGCAATACCAGCCACTCTACGGGACCTTCACTGACCACTTTAAGACATTCGAAGAGCCCAGACCAATGGGGACAGCTCTGAGTCATTCGCAGTCACATTTGGAGTGAAACAAGGCTGTATGATCATGCCTACTCGTTTTATTATCTTCAATGCGATGATCCTGAAGATAGTCAGCAATGACCTTCCACCTGGTATTAAGATCTCCTACTGTATGGATGGCAAGCTTTTCAACTTGGCTCAACCTCAGAAGCAAGGCCAAGAACCAAGACAACTGTGTGCAGTATCCTGAAGTTCCAAAAAACTGACAATAATTGTGTAGCAGCGCTCAATAAAGTCCATCTCCAGCAGAACCTGACTGCCTTCCATCGTGCATATATGAGGCTTGGATTGAGCATCAACATATTCTTTACTTGCTGGGAGGAGACAGCAAAGGACAAACCTCTCAAGAGAACCACCATCATAGATGGAACTAAAACTTCCGAAGCAAGAGGATGTCACGAGTTGGAGGAAAAATGAAGGCATAGGAAAAAGCGTTAACAACAGCCATGGCATACCAATGGAAAGCAATGTGTTCAGTGGTCTGTTTAGAACTGAGAGTTTTGCTGTCATGAAAATGTGACATCACACTTCAGGACTCTGTGCTGGTAGACACTGGTTTATATGATAGTCCCCACTTCACCAGTAATTTAAGCCACTCATCTTCATTTCACAGTTTGCAAACTAGCCAGCATGTTATAATTTTCAACTGACAGGTTAGTAACAGTGATCCTGGAAATTCTTAGAACTAGGAAGAAGCTTAATTTATTTATTTTCCATCATATGAAAGTGAGGGAAGAGTCAAGTGAGCTAGTCTGAATGCAGTAAATCATGTGCTTTTTGCAGTATATCATGAGCACTTTAATATGGGGACCTTTAGAGAACAATACTAATTATCTTCAAAAGCACACCTTTTCCCACCCAATTATCAGCTCATTTCTGGGTCAGACTAATGTCAGACTCAGCCTAATTAAGTGAGTAATTGAATTGCACCTCTTCTTAATTAAACATTTCACACCCAGGTAATCTCAGAAGACAAAAGCCCAGTGTGGCAGTTATGCTACCTTTTGGGAAACTGGAGACAGAAAACTAAGTCTGCATTTACTTAGAGTTGTAGTTTAACTATGTGAGTCATGTAACTTATATTTCCTAAAATATACATACTATCCCAGTTTGAATCCAAAAATTAGATGATGGGGAAAAAATTTATCTGTATCTAAAAATAAAAGAGACAATTTTTTGATGTTGACAGTGCCAGCCAAAAGACAATGGGCTTCATTCACCAACTGTTCTCAAATCTCACTTATGCATGTTTCTGGCATTCAGCATTTTCTTATCTGGGATTTGGTCTTAGCTACAAACAGAAACTACAAACACAAAAATCACTCTTAAGCACATATCAGTGTCGAAGTGATGTTGCGAAATTGCTACTGTTTTCCTTCTTTTTAAATTTTCCTACATTTTTCTGATCCATAATATGTTAGTTATATGACTTCATGATGCAACATTTATGTTTATTGAAAACCATGGCTTATTTAATAATTGATAATGCTATTTACAGGGCAATCGTAGACCAATTCACATGAGCACACGTGCACACCTTCTCCTGATCCATTTCCAATTCTCCACTGTAAACATTCATTCATTCATTCATTTTTCTGAACCGCTTAATCCTAATTAGGGTCGCTGGGAGGCTGGCGCCCATCTCAGCCGACTCTGGGCGAGGGCGGGGTACATCCTGGACAGCTCGCCAGGCCATCGCAGTCCACTGTAAACAGTACCACTCAATTCATTTCCAAATCACCAGTAACTCTGACTGCAATGCGCTGCATTAGGAGATCAGTAATATGCGCTGGATGTGTTTGGATACAGTAAATTAATTTAATACAGTATATATTTAATGCAGTATAATAAAAAATACAGCCAATGGCAAGCTGCTCTGCAAACCATATAGGTGTGTATAGAGCAGCACTTGCAATTGCCAGTATCTCGTGCCTGTGTTTAGCGATTTTTGTTCTTGGCTTCTGATTTTGAGTCAAAACACTTTTTTATTTCTTCAATATCCATGCTACTGAATATATCATTCATATCATTATATCATACCTGCAGCAGCACTTCTATATCAGGAGAAGTAAAATTTGTCCCCTGTTAGATTCCTGCACTTCCATGGATTCACAGGTTTACTATGCCATTGTAATGAACTAAGCTCCAGCCTAATGAGTCAATAATCTTGGGTGTTAAATCCCAACAGACTTTACCTTTTATTTTACCATCTATGCTAATTAGAGCAACTAGCATGTGCTTCCAATTTATGAAGACAATGGGATTTACCTATCTAAGAACACAGCCGCAAACAAACTGTTAAAAATGCATCATGAATCTGACATAGACTTTTCTAATAAATATTTAAAAGAACAAATTTACAAACAAACAAACAAACAAATAAATGAATGAATGAATGAATGAATGAATGAATGAATGAATAAATAAATAAATAAATAAATAAATAAATCAGGTATCGATATATGAGTCCCAGTGTCGGGATATATCACGAGAATTCTGCTAGACTTGTGACAAACTCCTATCACCTTGACTGATGTATGGTGGTCATAATATCTACCTTAAGTAGGGTGTTTTTTTTTTTTTTTTTTTTTTTTTTTTTTTTTTTTTAACATTCAGATAACATCAACCATGTTCATCATACACTTTTAGTACTGCCTCATGCAAATAGTGATTTTGTTTATAATCAATAGGTGAGCTATCTCTTGATAGTAGGAATACTATGAATTACTGAACTAAATGTCCTTTCTCTTCTCCAATTCCTTTCAAAGGATCGACAGACCTTGCTCCTGGGTTTGTAATGTCTTGTCTTTTTTTCTTTTTGGCTTCTTTCCCAGAACAAACTACTGCAGGCACACTAGGGTAGCCGAGACCAAAATCTGCTTCTGTTTTGCTTCAATGTACAATAGTTCATCATCTTTTATATTTTCACAAGGAGAATCATGGGAAATAATTTCAAAAGAAATCTAACTGCATTATTCTAAATACTGATCCTGCAAGATCCGCAGTATTTGACTAAAACCTCTGTGACTAAAAACTCTTTGACTAATGACACACTTTAGGTTTACACCCCAGTCCTGATTCTTATAGTATAAGGTTAGCATAAGTTGCACACATACACATACTGCAGCCACTCAGCGTTTATGATCATTTATGGAAAATCACAACATGCGATGTACCAGATCTTTTTCAGGTGTTTTAGAAGTTGCATGCAATCCTCACCCTTTCTTAATTATGATGATAATGGCTCCTAATAACAGAATGAGGACTACCAGCCCCCCTGCACAGATTCCAAGAATCAACCCCATCTCCTCTGAGTGCTGTGTCACCTCCAGTGCCCGCCGAAGGTCCTTACAGGCCGCTACAGAATACACACATACACACACAGGAATTCACATATTTATTAAACATATTTGCAGGTGAAACAAATTAAACATATTTGCAGGTGAATTGCTAGAATAAAATCCTCACATGCAAAAAAAAAGTATATATGAAGAATCAGAAATAAAAATTGTGACTGGAAAAAAAGTCATATTTCAATCTTTCAATTTAGAAATTGTCAATCTATAGTTTGAAGCAGCAGGAGCACCTCCTTCAGCAGGAATACACTGGCTAAACCCAAATTACTATTTTCACCCATCTGCACCAACAGCGATGCAGTCACTTCACATGGCATATCACCTTGGGAACCAGCAAAGAACATGTGTCCATATACAGTAAAGCCCACAACAATTTAACCCATCGGCACCTGAGACAACTTCAGATGGTAAACAGCCCGGACAGTTTCCTTTTTTCCAAATTCGCTTTTTTCTCCATAGTCATTTCAAAGGTTAAAGTAGCCGAACTCTTATATTGGCGCTGTTGGACAGAAACCTTGCCCAAAACCCCTTCTTTTCAAGAAATCAAAATAAAACTTTTTTCAAAAAAAATACATTTTTAAATGTAATCAAACCTGGTTTTGTGTCTTCATATATTTGTACTGTCATAAATGTTTATATATTTGCATGTATCATCATTAATTCAAAGATTACAAGATTTATTGTAGCTATATATGTACTCAGTTTTTTCCCTGTAGTTAAATACATGTCTTGTTATTACAGATTAAGTGCTATAATAAGAAACAGAGGATAGACATGCAATGATCAAACTGCAAAAGCTACAATTCTTTTTACTCCAAATTATTGGGTTTTCTACCCTGATCTCTCCCACATCTCAGACATAAAGTATATAAACATATCCTTTGTAGACAGATACCGTCTCCAAAAAAAATTGCCCATTACCACTGTTGTATAGTTTTATACTTATGAATGAAAGTATCAATTAGTCTGGCTCCATACCGCTACTTATCTAAAGGGTATAAAATAGCAGGCTTCACTAAATACAAACGATATAGTGGCGTAGTGGTTAGCACATCTGCCTCATAGCAAGAAGGACCTGGGTTTGAGCTGGTTTGAGCAAGAAGGGCATTTCTGTATAGAGACTGCATGTTCCCCATGTGTTTGTGTGAGTTTCCTCAGGGTACCCCTGTTTCCAACCCGAGTCCAGAGACATGCACATTAGGCTAACTGGATACTATTGATTGCACCTAGGTGTGTGAGTGTGGATGGTTGTATGTCTGTGCTGCCCAGCAATGGTCTGGCAAGTTGTAAAGGATGTACTTAGAGTCACTTAGAGCCGGCTGGAATGGGCTCCAGTCTCCCCTTGTCCTTAATAACGGATACAAAAATGATAATGAATACAAAAATATTAAAGGGGAGATATTTTTCACTTTTAGTGATCCAGTCTTACAGTCTTGAATAGCCATGAAAGACAATGCCAGAGTGTCAGATAATGAGGCTAGCACATGTTTAAGTTTTCCCATTGGACTGTTTAAGCCAGCCGTAAACAAAAGATTTTAGCCAAATTTGGCACAGGGGCACACTAGTGTGTCACAGTGTGGTGGGCCTTCAGATTAGCTGGAATTCTTATCCCATTAGCTGGAATTCCCATCCTATTAGCTGGATTCCCAACTGCCTAGCACAGCAGTATCACCGCCCATCCTGGTCGAAATCCCAGTGCACTAAGCATGGAGCTTTCAGATGACCAAACCGATTTAGAAGTTGTCAAGCTCAGATTAATAAAAGAAAATAAAAGAAAATAAACAATGGCCCAATAATAAATGTCTTACAAAATACCATATGGGTGAGCCACTAGTGTGTGTGTGTGTGTGTTGGTTGGGGGGGGGGGGGGGGCTGGGCACCCTGGGATGGAAAGCGTATGGTGGGAGAATGTGTGAAAAATGAAATACATAAAAAATAATAAATTGATTTAGGCACTGCCTAAAATGGAGCTCACAATACATATCTCTACTGATACATATCTGAGGCAACAAAAATATATCTGAATTTATTAACAGTTCATTCAATAATCCAAAAAATGTTACTAGAAAATACTAGTTTTAAAAGTGTGGCATGTTTTAAATGTAAAAAGTTACAGCAACAACAGTGCCACATCAGCCCACAGGTTTTCAGAGAAAGATGGCAAGAATTCACAAGAATGTTCAACTTAATATCCTAACAATCAATTTACTGTGTATCTGAAAATGTGTGCATGAGAGGGTTTGTGTGTGTGTTTGTGCGTGCATGTGTATGTATGCACGTGGCTGAACAAGCCAATGACACACATCAGGGCTGTAGCATTTAACATTTCTTAAAAAAATACAGAAAATGTAGTGATTGATTGACCAATTGTGATGTTAACCTCTGATGAATTCAGTTTCCAACATACGAAATCAAACATGGCAAAATTTTACCTTCAGCTCTGCTTTTTACGGCTCCAGCCAAGGTTTTAGTAATGCTTCACGTGTGTGCTTTCCATTGATTAAATATTAAAATCACAAACAGACATTAACAGTGATCAATAGCACTGATTTTATCTGCAATATCCGCCTTGTTGATTCCTTCACAAAATACATGGGTCTTCTAGATAAGGCAGGACGGATCAGTAATGAGGTTAAAGTAGGATTTTCTTTCATGTGTTTCAAAAATGTGCACATGATGCCACAGGATTGGCTGATTGGATAAGTGCAAAAATGGCCAGGTGTATGAAGTGGACAGTGAGTTATTTACAGGCAATAAAATTCCAGGAACCAGTTAGGCTCAAAGAAAACCTGTGACACACAAGGAGGTGGTTATTTTACTCACTCTCTTATATACTTTGCACTTATGCAAATAATTTGCCAAGAAGTTAGTGATCTAGTTTTTGGATGGCTGTTAGCATTTTCTTGAAACCCTTGTAGCTGAGAAAGTCAGTTTGAGCCTGATGAAAGAGGTCTATGCAACTGCATTACACATGGCCAAATCTAAAAATAAAAGTGTATAGATGGAGGGATCTAGGACAGTGAATGAAGGAATAAGGCACAGTTACCTTCTATCTGAAGGCCTATTTGAGCACACTCTCCTGTGAGAGCTACACATTTTCAATTGTTATCATTTTACTGTCATTTGTAAGCATCACCAAGCAAGATCTTAACAACTAATAAAGCAGTGTGTACAAAAAGAAAAGGAACAAAACAGAAAAAAAAAACAATGGGAAAACATCTACTAAAGTTTACAACAGATGTAATCAGTTTCATTTTTCCTGACACATTTTCTTCTTGAATATCAATTAAGTCCAACATGAGCATGAAATTTGTTTCAAGATTAATGCGAGCGCATGCTGAGTGGTCCAAAAATGGAAATTGGTACTTAGAGAAGAAATGAGAGTCTAGTTGTGTGAAGACTGCCAAGGGACTGTTAATTAAACTGTCACCTGCATGTTGAATTGGGTGCCCTGGCTGCATGGTTGTGTAAGCCTGTGCAATTTTACAACACTTTAGGCACATTATGGGGCAACACTCACACACACACACACACACACACACACACACACACACACACAGTTTTTTAATCTTAGATTTATATGACAGGTGAAACAAATTGGTCTATTGGGTAGAATGAGTACTTGAATTTATTTGCAGTAGAACAAATGAGGACATTTTAAATTATAGTCCTTTACATTAGGATGTCTAAACCATCAAAAGTCAGTTTGAATTGGATAGTATTGTGCTGTATTTATTCATGTTGCATCAGTGCTATATAGTCACATTTTACTCCTGAGACTGATTTTTTCAGTTGTGCATGCATATGAATATGCATAATTTAACTTGAATCATAAAATTTATGACTGGAAATGACTGAACAAAGCAGTAAAGTCACACAGCTGCAGGCTTGGCTATTTTACATTATTTGTCAGAAACAAATGTCAAAATCATATTGAAAAATTAATTTAATTCCTCACAAGTTCGTGGCAATGTTATTCTGGAAAATGTTATACTGACACACCACAGAGATGCTTTTAATGTATAGTTAAATTTCAATGTAGCTAAGAGAATTAAATTCAATTTTTTATTCAAAAAGGGGTATTATAATGTCATTATTGAACTACGTGTTAATAATATCATTATTGAACATATGTGAACTGTAAATTATTTTAATTTAGCAACAATAACTAAACTTTTTTTTGACAATGTTATGTGCAATCATATAATACTCAAGTGCAAAGAAGAGAGGGCAAGGGATAAAGATGAAGTATTGAACACTTGAATACTTAAATAATAATTCATAAAGCAAATCATGCAGAGAGGTTTATGTAATTTTCTTTTGTAGCTAAAGGAATAAACTAAATGTCTGAAAATACTTGCCTAGCTTAAACCTAAACTAATAGGCTTAATCTGTGTGGTACAAGTCCTACTTGTTAATGGCCTGTCTTGCTAAAGCTATAAAGCTCATGTAAAAAAGAATGAGTATTATGTAATTAATCACATCCCATCTGTACCATACTGATACAGTAGATGCAAAATGAAACACTTACAAAATGGCTCCTCTAAGCTGTTGGCTTCATACTCTGAAAGCCTGTTTCCACTTATATTACTCAGTCAAAGAAAAAGTATCCCCTCCCTTCTCATCCTATCTCTTCAAAGTCAATTTAGCCACAAGGCTCAGTGCAGGCTGAGCAAGAGCTGAGAGCTATAAATACCAGCGCCGCCAGCTCTGATCTGTGACAGCGCTCAATAGGGGCTAGCAGTGGCCTTTGTTGTCATCTGGATGGGCATTCATGCCGCCTGATGCTATTTTCATGTTTGGTGAGAGTTCTCTGAGAGGCCATTTTGATGGCTACATATGCGTGTATAATGTAAAGGGCTCACTCTTCCTGAGCTCTCTAATATTTTACTGGATTGTTTGACTATGTGAATGTGGCCACTACTGAGAATCAGGATTTGATACAGGCTATTGTCCTTTCTAATTTTTTCAGCCATTTTAAGTAATTATACATTATAAGTAATATGTACAGTATTATCAGTAGAATGTAAAAAGGATGGAGCTAATCCCAGACAACTCCAGGTGAAGGCAGGGTACACCGTAAACAACTCATCAGACCATTGCAGAGCCAACACACAACTATTTATATTCACACCAGGGGCAATCGAGAATATCCAGTTAGCCTAATGTCTTTGGACTGTGGGGGACAAAAAAAAAAAAAAAAAGGAGAACCCGGTGGAAACCCACACAAAAAGTACAGGAAAAATATGCAAACTCTGGGACACTTTTTCCTTATCAGTGGGTGCTTCGCTATTACCAAAAGTGGATAATGCTTAAATGAAAATGCCCATGCTTTGTCACACAGTTGGAGCATGTGGCATCGTCACTGGCACACTTAAAAATGATTGAAGAAAGCATAAACATTCTTTCAATCTGCTTTTCTTGTGGTTCCAACTAATACATAATAAAATTCACAGTTATGGGGTGTTCCTTACTTATTTTTCCATGTCAAGTTAAAAACTTTGAATGCATTTAAAATGAAGCCTTTAGCTACACATTGCTCTGCTTGGTGCATGCAGAGCTCACCTGACCTGTCTATGTAATAATTAACATATGAAAAACAAACTATAAAATCTTGATTTTGATCTGCATTTTATGTTAGAGTGTAGTATATGCTAGAACAATTATATAAGAAAACAAGTATCTATTTACAGAGGGGGACCCAAAAAACCTCCCACATTTTAAAGGTTAATAAAAAATTTCAGTTTTAAATTTTTATACATACATCTGATTATCTATCTATCTATCTGTCTACATTGCCAAAAGTATTCACTCATCTGCCTTCACACGCATATGAACTTAAGTGACATCCCATTCTTTATCCATAGAGTTTAACATGACTTTGGCCCACCCTTTGCAGCTATAACAGCTTCAACTCTTCTGGGCAAGCTTTCCACTAGGTATAGGAGTGTGCTTATGGGAATTTTTGACCATTCTTTCAGAAGCACATTTGTGAGGTCAGACACTGATGTTGGACGAGAAGTCCTGGCTTGCAGTCTCTGCTCTAATTCATCCCAAAGGTGTGCTATTGAGTTGAGATCAGGACTCTGTGCAGGGCAGTCAAGTTCTTCCACACCAAACTTGCTCATTCATGTCTTTATGGACCTTGCTTTGTGCACTGGTGCGCAGTCATGTTGGAACAGGAACAGGACATTCCCAAACTGTTCCCACTAAGTTGGGCACATGAAACTGTTCAAAACTGTTCTTTTCATTGGAACTAAGGGGCCGAGCCCAGCTCCCGAAAAACAACCACACACTATAATCCCCCCTCCACCAAACTTTACACTTGTACCGGATGGAGAAGCATGATTCGTCACTCCAGAGAACATGTCTCCACTGCTCTAGAGTCCAGTGGCGGCGTGCTTTACACCACTGCATCCAACGCTTCGAATTGCAATTGGTGATGTGTTGCTTGGATGCTCGGCTATGGAAACCCATTCCATGAAGCTCTCTATGCACTGTTCTTGAGCTAATCTGAAGGCCACATGAAGTTTGGAGGTCTGTAGCAATTGACTCTGCTGAAAGATGCCGACCTCTGCGCACTATGCACCTAAGCATCCGCTGACCCCGCTGTGTCATTTTATGTGGCCTCCCACTTCGAGGCTGAGTTGCCGTCATTCCCAATCACTTCCACTTATAATACCGCTTACAGTGGTTATAATATCACTGACAATTGACTGTGGAATATCTAGTAGCGAGGAAATTTCACGACTGGACTTGTTGCACAGGTGGCATCCTATCACGGTACCACGCTGTAATTCACTGAGCTGCTCAGTGCGACCCATTCTTTCACAAATGTTTGTAGAAGCAGTCTGCATGCTTAGGTGCTTGAATTTATACACTTGTGTCCATAGAGGTCAGGGCAGTGGCTGGTGTTGGATTACTGATCCCAAGGTCAGGGGGTTCAAGCCCCACTATCAACGGGATGTCACTGCTGTCCCCAAAGTGCAGCTAACTGGGTTATCATATGCAGGCCATGTCTCTCAGTATCTATGGCGAGAGGCATGTAAAAGAACCATTGCTGATTTTTATCAAGAAATGTCAGTGTGTTTCTGCCCTGCGATGGCCTGGTGAGCTGTCAATGGTGTACTCTGCCCTCGCCCCAGAGTTGGCTGAGATGGGCGCCAGCCTCCCCACGACCCTAATTAGGATTAAGTGGTTCAGAAAATGGATGAATGTCCATAGAGGTGACTGGAACACCTGAATTCAATTATTTGGATGGGTAAGTGAATACTTTCGGCAATATATATATAGGAAAGGAAGGAAATTTCAGCAAAATGAAGCTACAGCACACACAGTCCAAAGATCATTGTAAGTGATATGGGAATTCCAGGAGAGCTCTTGGTGGGTAAGTTCTTGCACACTTTTTCTCCATCAATAACAGTGACACTAGTTACTCATGGGCATATATGTGAATATGGAAGAAAGCAGATAACTTTTTCCTAGAGCTCAGTGATGCAGCATGAGCAGAAGTCTGAAAATATGGGGTAACTGGATTCACAAGTTTTAGAGGAAGTGTCTTTCCCTGGATAGTAGTTGTTGTATGACTGAAGTAAGCTGCCTGATAGGTGGGAACTGGCAGGTGAACATATCGAGAAGAAATAGGGGGAAATGTGATGGGTAAAGAACACTGAAACCTTGCTAGCTAGCTGTGCTTACCTTTGAATTTATTATCAATCTATTTGTAATGCAGATTTGACATTGAATCATCAACAAAAGAAAACATGCTCACACACACTTCTATGGCATGAATAGGTGGCAGTTTTTAACTGTTTCAATGATCTAATACAAATATGCTAAAAAAGAAAAAAAATAACTTTAACTCGTAAATCTACTTTTAAATCTACTAACTTTAGTAACACTTCTTATATTTACATACATACATTGTCAATAGAAAATAAAATTGATCAGAAAGTCAGTCTAGACACTGTTAATGTTGTGCATGACTATTATAAGTTGAAATTGCTGGATTTCACTTAGAATATCTACATAGATATATAGATGCACTGTTATACGGTACTTGTATTCCAATGGCACACTGTGTTAGTTAATTCAAGTTAGTCATGTTGAAAGCATAACTGATTATTAGAACCAGAATCAGCTTTATTGGCCAAGTTTGTGTACACAAACCAGGAATTTGACCCCAGTTTAACTTTACTCACTGTAAAGGAAACAACAAAGTTAAGCTTACACCAAATTTAATGCAAATAAAGTGAAGAAATACTTGTAAGGATTATGTACAAAAAAATGAGAAAGTGATAATATAAAATTAACAGTATGGGGAAAAAATCATCACTGAGTGCAAACCAATATTCGTGAGGTAGTGAAGAACATATGTGTACAATGGATTATTTCACAATGGTTTTCCTGACACTCTGTGACTCCCTGACACTCTGTGACCTAAGTTTACAGTTCAGTAGAAACTCTCTGTGCCAGGGGGTCTTGGTGTACAGTGCTCGGTAACACTGTCCAAAGGGGAGAAGTTCAAACAGGTTATGACCGGGATATGAGGGGCCTGCAGAAATGCTACCTGCCCTTTTTCTGACCCTGGACCAGTAAAAGTCCTGGTTAGAGGGCAGGTCGGCCCAATGATCCTCTCTGCAGACCTGCTTGTCTGCAGCAGTCTGATCCTGTCCTGTTTAGTGGCTGATCCAAACCGGACAGTGATGTATGTGCAGAAGATAGACTGTATGATGGCAGTGTGAAAGGTGATCAGCAGCTCCTGTGGTAGGTTAAATTTCCTGAGCTGTTGCAAAAAATACAACCCCTGCTGGGCCTTCTTCCAGTGAATGTTTATGTGGGATGTCCACTTCAGGTTCTGAGAGGCTGTAGTTACCAGAAAACTGATGGTGTCCACGGTAAGCACTGTGAAGTACACTGTCATCTCCACAGTTTTGAGCAGATTCAGTTCCACGTGGTTCTGACTCCAGGTGATTCTGACTACTGATTAGAAAACCCAACAGTGTGTACTACTGCCTTCACAAAACAGAGCAAACTGCCTTCAAACCAGGTTAAAAAGAGAAGCCTGAGGCCCCAGCGCACAAGTGAACAAGAGTACAAGTACATCAGAGTGTCTAATTGAGAAACAGATGCCTGACAGGTTCTCAATAGGTAGCTTCATTAAATGCCACCCGCAAAACACCAGATTCAACTTCAACAGTGAAGAGGCATCTCCTGGGGTTACAAAAAAAAAAAAAAAAAAAAACATATCTGAGACTGGTCAGTTAAAGATTAAGATGGGCAAAAGAACACAGATATGGAGGAGGATTGGGGAAAAAGTGCTATATATAGATTCATTCATTCATTTTCTGAACCGATTAACCCTAATTAGGGTCACGGGGAGGCTGGTACCCATCTGAGCCAACTCTGGGTGAGGGCAGAGTACACCCTGGACAGCTCTAAAAAATAGAGCTGACATTAATCAAGAGTTTGTTAAATAATAACCAAAACAAAGAGAAATATCACAAACATATCAAAACATCCACCAAAGTAACGTATACACAGTCACAGAGAGAGAAGAAAGAAAAGGGAATATATATATATATATATATATATATATATATATATATATATATA
>JAQMYF010000001.1:20499628-20510736 GCA_030014195.1 Neosilurus mollespiculum
TATAGATTACTACATCTTTTGTGTGTGTGTGTGTGTGTGTGTGTGTGTGTGTGTGTGTGTGTGTGTGTGAGTGTTGCTATTTGATAAAAGATTATTACAGACAAATCACAATTAATGTCTTAATAAATGCCATGATGACATAAATTCATTACAGGATTTGTTTTTACATTATTTAGAGTATCAAGGGCTGACAGCAACAAGTGGATTCATGTAAAATCAGTTTGTTCACTGTTTCTGTATACACCTGTATATTTGTGTAGCTAAACCACTTACGAATCACCTCACCTATGTATTTGGATAGTGTGATTGTGATTCTTTTCAAAGTTGGAAAGTAGAGATAGCAATTTGTTGCTGTCAGCTGTCAGTATGTACAAATTTGTGTATGTAGCCAAATTGTAAATTCTTTACATTTTTTTAACTTTAGCCACTAATAGCCAGCCATGATTTTTATCAGCCGGTTATCTCTTCTATATGACCGGCTAAGCGGCTAGTCAGCCACTTCAAAAAGTAGTCAGCTGATTTCATTGCCAAGCAGAAATTGGCTGCCAAGGCTGCCAAGCAGAAATACATTCTGCCAATGACGTCACAACAAAATGCCAGATATTTTGATTGTGCACTCAGCAGGTGGCAAGAAACACCAATCATGACAAGACGTTTAGAAGATGTAAACTGGGGCAGTTTACATCACGTCTGGGACGTTACTGATATTATCTAAATCTTTTATTTTAAGTATACTTTAAATTTTTTTGTTTCAAGTTAGTGTATTTTGTGGTCTCATGAGCTCTTAAAGCCCCAAGTCCTGTACCTCTCTGCATAGCATAGAAAAATATTAATTCAATCATTATCTGTTTAACTTATCCTCTTGATGGTCACAGGGGAGCTAGAGCCAATTTCACCTGACTCTTAAAGAAAGGTACACACTGAACAGCTTGTCAGTCCCTTGCAGGGCCAACCATTCACACTTGGGGGCAATCCAGCCAATTAGCATAATGTGCATGTCTTTGGACTATGTCGGGTTATAGCCTGATCAGCTCGCCAGACCATTGCAGAGCCAACACACACACAACTAATCACATTCACACCTGGGGCAGTTTGAAAAACCAATTAGTCTAATGTGCATGTCCTTGGACTGTGGGAGTAAACCCGAGTACCTGGAGGAAACCCATGCAAGCACAAGGAGAACATGCAAGCTCCACACAGAAATGTCCAAGCCCAAAACTCAAGCCCAGGAACTTCTTGCTGTGAAATGGACGTGCTGACCACTACTCCACTGTTAACAAAAATTTCATTTTTACACAGTACTTATTTAATGTGCATACATTGCAGGCTATAGAAGAACCCTCCCCCCAACTACCCATATGTGGCTGACAGTGGGGCTTCCTCAAACTCAGCACTAAGCTATTGCATTGCTTTTTTTAAACTTTATTCACTAATTCCAGAATCAACAGCCCTGTCTCTAACCCTTTCTACATGGCCATGTTTCTGTACACAAAGTGAGGTCCATAAAGATATGGTATGCTGTTGTTGAATAGTAATAACTTGGTACCCACAGTGCATTTTAGCAGAGACCCATATTTCTAGTCTCTGCAAAACCCATATTTCTAGTTTCGATAAATTAAACTACCGGAGAATCATCACACTAATAACTTTAAAACACACTCTAAACGTTCCCATATGGTATTTTATCATGCTTTCTACAAACAGAAGTGAGGCACATTGTTATGAGTAAAATATAAGAAATAGTGATGGGACTGTACGAATGCCCATCTGTTTGGAACATACGGTGCTGTTCAATATGTCAGTTTATAAGGCTCCTAGGTGTTGAAGAGATGACAGGGGTGGCAGTGCTTCTGAGTACAGAAAAAAAAAATTGAAGATTCTGTTCAGTTTAGAGCAGCTAAACAGATTTTGCTCAGCTGAAATGCATATACACATCAATGCAACTTCAACACTGCATACACCCACTTGAGTTTAATACAATTTTATGAAGACCCACACAGTGTTCTACATGCACACAAAACACACAACCACACACACACACACATACAATTTGAGACCAAATAAAAAAAAAGAGCACACAAAATGTGACTAAATCTACACACCCCTTTTATCTTACAAGTGTGTTTTTTCATGTTTCTTTAAAGGAACACACCAGGACAAAATGAATACGCAATGTACTGTTAGATACATAAATGTTCTTCATTTTACCACCCACTCGAGATCATTTTGGGTCAACACTTGGTAAAAAAAAAAAAGGATTTTAATAAAAATAACAGCACTGAGGATATCACATGACGATGATGATGATGTGGCATCACCCATCGCTTACTGTCTAGCTGGCTAATCTCCAAGCTGCTGAACAGGGCCGTGGGTATACTGTACAGTAGTGTGTGAGTAATTTTAGTGAAAGAATTGTCCCCTTTTTCTGCAGGGCATTAAGGGGGTACTGTGTATTACTCACCATCCCGAATCCCCTGCAATATGCCTGACTTCAGTTCATGAAGTGTTTGATAACACAGCTCTGTACTGTCATAGCTATCAGTGGTTGCCAGGTAGTTGTAAAAGGTGTTGTGATGGTATATTCGGTTCAAGCATCAGGGCCTAATAGTTATGCTCAAAAAAGTGTATATGTAAATCAGACTTGAAGTAAAAGTATTTACTAGTCTTTAATTTACCAGATACCAGTTACAGACACCACTTAACAGTTCAATGAACCTGTCTAGGAGTACTGGGAACTGTGAAGGCTATGGAAAGACCTGGCAACGCTTTGCCATAAGTAAACATTCTCAGGTTTCATGGATATACAGTGGTCTAATACCAGACTAAGTGGACTAGAGACAATCAAATGGAGGTTACACGTGAAATATACAGAGAAAAAAGCCAGACTTTAAAAGTGGTACGTTCCAGCAATGGTGCATTCTGACTGTTATTCGCGGCAATACGAGCGTGTATCATTCAGGTTTTTTCAATGTTTTGGTACATCTCATGTATCCTGTCTTGTCTATTTAAAACTCGGTAAGTAATCTCTGTTTGGTATGAATAATATAAGACCCCCTGACATAACTGTATAACTCAAAACTGGCACAAGGCTGGGAAACACAAACCACTTCCACACACGCAGATGATCCAACTCACCTCCCTCTTTTCTCTTAACCCAGGGATCTTTTTGGCACTTATATGCACTGCTGGCATGTTTTTAATTGAAATACTGCTGGAACAGCATCTTCCTTGAGTTTTAGTTTCGACCTTATCAATTACACAGCAAAAGTCCTGAATGAATGTATCTTGAGCAAAATGTTCACTGCACACAATGTGATTGTGATATGGCTAGAACTTATGAATATAACAAACATCAGTCCATTCTTGCTTCAACCACTCTTCCTTCAGATAATTAAAGTAACGAACATCTTTATTCCTTCCTAAATGGTTTGAACAATCAAAATCCATACAATAAGGCATTGCTGGTCCTTTATTATCCAACCCCACCATGCGTGGGTTATAGACGCTATGGCCGATGCAACGTCATAATCACAAACTTTTTCTCAGAATCTCGCACTTTTCATAGCAGACGAGAACTGATTATGGCAATAAAATTCTGGTTTATTTTCTTCATAAAAAAGTAATATGACCAACAATTGCTCCTTATTGCAATCTAACTTCTTATGTTTATATAAATCGGCATAATCAGTGAACACTGTGTTCCCCTTTAACTTCATGCACCCTTTAATTTGAATATTTAATCATGATTCTATTAAACAAGCTCATAAATTATAAAACACTGTTTACAGAACCGACTCACCTACATTTTAAGTCTCTCTCTCTCTCTCTCTCTCTCTCTCTCTCTCTCTCACTCACAAACACACATACTTCATACCTGATATGTTGGTGGTGATCTCAGTTAGGGCTGTCTGTCCAAAACCTTTGGCAGTTCGCGCCCGCACTGAGATAAGGTAAGTGGTGCCAGGATGGAGGTTGGAGAACATGTGGTATGTCTCATTCCTCAGTTTGGACACAGTACGCCGTGGGCCTGGGACATTAATGCTAGGGTCAGATGATTCAATGCTCTGGTAGCTAATCTGAAATTACAAACATTAAAGACACTTAAATGACAATCTATGAACTCTGTGCAATCAAGTAATCAAGGATAAAGGCTCCAACAAAATTTTTGAGTGTGGGACATATTCGGCCTGGCAGTGTATTATATATAAGCTGTAACATTAACACTACCTGAGAAGGGAACCCAGACAGCTCTATACACAGCAAACTGCAATGCACTGTGTATTTTAAAACCTTTTTATCATGGACAGCATAACTGTTTGGCACTTTGTGCTACATTAGCTCTTCTGTGGGATCAGACCAGACATACTAACCATCGCTCCCTGTGTGCTCTAATGAGCCTTAGGCACTGATGACACTCTTGCCAGTTCACTGGTTATCCTTCCTTGGACCATGATTGGTGCAGTGAACTGGCAAGAGTGCCATGGGTGCCTAAGGCTCATTAATGTGCATTGGGAGAGAAGGCTAGTACATCTAATCTGATTCCACAGAAGAGCTACTGTAGAACAAACTGCTAATGCTGTAGACACATTCAGGTGGTGTTAATGTTATGGCTAATCGGTCTATATCTATAACACTTTGCTGCATATCTCACATACCCACATTTCATTCACAATAGAACATATAAAATGTTGAAAATGACACATTTTCTATTTTATGAAAAATTTTTAGATCATTTTAAATTTGATAGCAATATGTCAGTAAAATATTAGGTTGGAAAAATAAATGGTACCAAAAAGAAACAGCTAGAGGAATATTTTGCAATTAATTTAGTTAATTGTCAACAGGTCATTAATATGATAGGGTATGAAAAGAACATCAGAGGCAGAGGTATTTGCAAAATACTGTATATACAATTTGTGGAACAATTTCAGAGCAATATCTTTCAACAAAAAATTACAAAGACTTTAACTTTCTCGTCATTTTCAGTACATAATATCACCAGCAGTTTCAAAGAATCTGAAGAAATCTCTGAGCAAGGGATAATGCTGATAATCTGTACTGGACGCCCATGATCTCCGGGCCCTCAGGCCGTACTTCACTATAAAGAGGTATGAATCAGTCATGAAAATCACTGCATGGGCGCAGGAACACTTCCCAAAATCAGTGTCTGTGAACTGTTTACACAGCATTGAGACTTTTTTTTTTTTTAAATTGAGGTTGTAAAATGTTTAATTCCTGCAACATTATGTTACTTTAAGAGCAGAGAATGCAGACATCATTATAATCATCATGATCATGATCATCATCATCATCATCATCATTATTATTATTATTATTATTATTATTATTATTATTAATCCTTAAAGAACAAAGAGCACAGTGGTGTAGTATAAACAAGGCAAAATCTGAAGCACAATTACGATATATATTGCTATCACCTTTTTGAGTGAGACCAGGGGCTTGTGGAGATTAGCATGGAGAGTCACATAATACCCGGGGGAGCCTAATGAGTGTGGGTAGAGAATTTCAAGATGCTCACTGCCTCCATATGCAGCCTCTTTTGTGATTCCTATATAAGGTGTTTTTGATAGCAGTGGGAGGACCTGCCATTTCTAAGAGCCCATACTTCCATTCAGTGAGGCTCTGAGGAAAGTAGTCAATGCTGTAATCTGAGAGCAATAAGAGAGGATTTCTCCTAGTGCAATATAAAGCACTGCCCTTCCTCTTTCTCTGCCTTTCTCTTGTGCTCCCTCTCCTTTCTAGAAGAAATCACAAAAATTGCCTCAGCCTCCATTTTATATGTCAGGCCACAAATCCCACTTAATAACCTCCTTAAGAAAACATTGAGAGATGCTGAGCCTAGCAGACCTGAGAACAGAAAGGGTGCACTTAACAAGGCAAGGCAAGTCCAAGTGACATGATTGGTAAAAACTGCAAGGGAAAGACAGACACCTGACAGAAGAGGTGACATTTAACAGAAAATGTGCCTAGCAAACTTCTGTCAAGTTCATCTGGGCCATAAACACTTTAACTTCACTGAGATTAGCAGCTGGCAGAGGCAGGGCTGATGCAGCATTATTGCAGCTGTGGGGACAGACTGAGAGAGCTACATAGCTGTGAGGAGGTAAGAGGGGTGATATTGCAGCTGCTGTGATTCCATTGGGGTGCAAAAATCCAGGAACAGGAGAGCAGTGGGGCAGATGCTAGCTGCAGAAGACCACAACTGGCTGTTCACCTATGAGACTACACTGAAACGGGAAAAAATAAAAGTTTTATTCAACTGGGATATGTTTTCCCGCTCCTCCTGTACTGTACAACATCTGCTACATAACTGGAAGACTGTCATTGAATTTATAAAAAATAGTTTTGATCCCAGGGAATCATAAACATACAAATTTGTTAGTTTATGTATTTTATTTCTATGATAGCACTGTTGAGCCCTTAGTGCTCAGTTGCTTAGAGGGTGTTTATTAATTTTCTACAACATGTCTGACAATTAAAAACTTTTAAAGCAGGAACTCCATTTATTTGTTTGTTTGTTTGTTTGCTTGTTGACATACTTATCTAATTATTTTTAATTTATCTGTTTGTTTGTTTAATTCTAATGGGATCAATGAAGAGTTTTATTAAGCATTGTGAAAAGGTATTTCAAGTGTCATCACTTTGCAACACTCAAATATCAATGCTTTGTGGGAAACTGAGAAGCTGGATTTTGTTTGTCTCATTATCTTCAAGAAAAAAAGCAAAATACAAGAAACTGTTGAGGATAACTTGTCTCAGACATTCCACAGCACTAAACAGAATTACAAAAGAAAATATTTTAATATGTCATTATGTAATTAATAAAAATTTGTAATAGTTGGTGTATTGATGTAATTGATGTTATGGGTAAAGAATTAACTTTGTTTTATATTAATCTGAGGGCGGCATGGTGTTGTAGTGGTTAGTATGTCTGCCTCACAGCAAGAAGGTCCTCAGTTTGAGTCTGGGTGTTTTCTATGTGGAGTTTGCATGTTCTCCCTGTGCTTGTGTGGGTTTTCTCCAGGTACTCCATTCCAAAGTTGTGGGCATCAGGATAACTGGCTGTTCCAAATTGCCCCAGGTGTGAATGTGAGTGTGAATGGTTGAGGGTGTGTTGCCCTGCAATGGTCTGGTGAGCTGTTCAGGGTGTACCCCGCCTTTGCCCAGTGTCGGTTGAAATACCATCCCCACAACCCTAGTAGCAGGATTAAGTGGTTCAAAAAATAAGTGAGACTGAGAGTATATTAATCCACATCGAAGGCCCACATCACACCCAATTTTCCTATTACAGGACAGTCCATTGTGATTCATTCCTTACATAACCCCTTAATAATCTCAGATAGAGAACCACCTTTGGAATAGATAACATTCTGAAGCTTACACTCAGCTTAGTTGGTCAATAGGGACCAATTAGAGAAGAGCTGCTCTTGAGATTTTAAAGCCGCAGACAGATTGCACAGCCAGACCGCAATTACTGATTTGAAACAGACCACATCAGCAAACAGACCATAAAAACTCCAAGAGATAGCCTATTTAATAACCAAGAACTATACCAGTCCGCATGGGAGCATGTGGGAGACATAATTTATTAATATAGTTCACCGATCTCTCAACCGTTCTTAGGGTGACTGTGCAAGAAAACTGAATACTTTTAAATACTTTTCTGGGTGTTAACAATAAAGTATGACATCATTATTTATATTGTACTTAGGATTTACCAGTACTGTCTCCAATTTCTGTTAGAAATGTAACTGTACATAAAAGCGCTAAAACAGAGATCAATTTAAACTGAACTGGGCAACCAAAATCGATTGATGATCCACTCCTTACTCTCAGCACAGAGTCTCCAGTGGTGCTAATACAACATACCCTCCGCAAAGCAGCATGAGCCAAATCTTCAATCTTTAAATGTTTCTTATACACAGTTTTATTCTACATTCCATCTCATCAGTTTGCACCTTGTGAACATCAAAAGAAGTAATTCCGCTTTCAGTTATGCTGATATGATAAACAGTATGTGATATAGAAACTCTGTATAGTTAGTTTAATATTACAATGTTCTCGCATGAGGGGCTCTTGCATGGCCATGATCAAGACTGAGCATAAATATATGAACCGGCAAAACGTGATTAATCAAATTCAATGTATTAAAAAATGTGCAGAAAAAATATGAGTGCACACATTTAATAAATGAAGCTCCGGGTACTGATCAATACTTAGAGCTTGCATTAAAACAACAACAAAAAAAAAAGACATTAAAAAAACTCCTATAACTAATTAATTAATAAATATATAAGGTAAGTAAATGAATAAATAAATAACACATCCTGAGAATCTATCAATCCATCATTAATCCATATGTCAGTCCAAACTGCTTATACGTCATGCTCGGGAAGAATGGGCGGGGTCTGGAGCCAATCCCAGCTGCCTTTGGTCAATAAGCAGGTCAAAAGGGGAATAATGAATACATTTCATGTTGAGTAATCAACTTTTCAACCTCTTTCTCAGATAACTATTCATCAGCCAAGTAATCATATAGCTAAAGAAAAGCCCAGAAATCAAAGCTACAACAGACACAAATACTTTGAAGTACTTTACAGTGCAGAGTGTAAGCAATTATCTTCAGAATCTCTGCATAACACTTATAGTAAAGGTTCTTGGCATGCCAATGGATAAAAAGAAAATGTAGCAGATACATAAAGCAGATACCTCATACTGAGTGATGATACCATTAGGCTCTACTGGCTCTTCCCACTTTAGAAAGACCATGTCATCCAGCGGGGTGAAGGTTAGAGACTCTGGAGCGATTCCTCCAGGAACTATGGTTGAGAGAGAGAGAGAGAGAGAGAGAGAGAGAGAGAGAGAGAGAGAGAGAGAGAGAGAGAGAGAGAGAATCAGAATTATTAGCCTAGCAAACTTTCCATTTGAGTCCATGTGGACCGACTACTTCAACTGGTGGTCGGTGTGCCAGATATGGACCCATTAATCCATTTCAACAAACTGAACCAAGTACTTCAGAAAACCTTAGCAAATCAGATGCACATATGAAAAACCTCTGGCTGTAGTTCAGCAACTCTTTCTTTCTGAACTAGTGCAGCTTTTGTAGCAAATCCAATGTTGCGTCTTAGCTAATCTTATGCTTTTACATAAATTATGTAGCTGAGGGCAGCTCAATAAACCAGAGACTATAGCTTCAGGGCTAGAGTCACTATGTCAGAAAGAGAGTTTTTACAGATTTTCAGATAGTTTTCTTTTATTTGACATTTGTTGGAAGATGAGTAAAATGATAGCATGACCTTTTCAAAGAAACCAACAGTAAACAATGATGATGGAATTAGAACAGAATGTTTAAAGATAACTATACTGAAAAAGTAAGGATTTATTCTCCATGTGTCCAAGGGGTAACATTAAGTACCACTACAAACATAAATATATCCACTGTAAAGTGTCTTATATTTAGCCATATATAAGCCAACTATTGTTGCCATTTAGTCATTTATTTAAGTACCCCTAACTGATCTGGGTCAAAACTCATATATTGGCTCATGTTAATTGCCATAATGTACTGAATATCTTAACCGGAAAGTAGGATAGAAAATTCAAACCCAGTGAAGAGTGTCAGACCTTAGAAGAAGGCTTTTAACCCTGCATGGTGTAGACTGTCTCATTATTGCACTCATACAGTAGATAAAGTAACAACCATATATCATCAGAAACATAGAAAATTAGGACACACAATTTCCATTTGCATATATGAAATGACTGCGACGATGTGTCTATAACCTCTGATAAACAAGCGTACCAGAAAAAGAAAATCTGACACTGGGTAAGGCCAGTTTACAGTAAATAGAAGCAATTTTCTTCACAGAGATGAGGCAATGTGCCACTTATGTACACAATGTGCCACTAATGGAAAGAAAAAGCTGGACAGAGTGACAGACAACATTTCCAGCTGATAACAAAGCTTTTTCTGTTTATCAGTATCAGCATGAGCTCATTAACATTAAGTAAATTGAATGCACTCAAAAGACACAAGAGTCATAAGAGAGATAGGAAAAAAGAGAAGGAAAGAAAATTGGGGTTGAAAAAAAAAACACTGACATACTTGTATGGACTGAATCCATCCCCTTTTGAAAAGAAAAGATACAAAGATGGCAGCACGGCAGTTCAGTGGTTATAACTGCCATGTCAAAGCAAGAAAGTTCTGTGTTCAAATCTTGTAGATGACTAGGGCCTTTCTGTGTGGAGTGTGCATCCTTGTACCTTTTTGGGTTTCCTCTGGGTACTCTGGCTTCCTCATACAGTCCAAAGACATAAGGATTAGGTCAACTGGCAACTCTAAATCACCCATAGGTATGAATGTGAATGTGAATGGTTGTTTGTCTGTGTTACTTTCCCACATATGCTATTTTTGTTATGGTAGAGCATTATTTATCACTTTGGAAAAAATTGTTTAAGAAACAATTCCTTTAAGGTCATTCTTCTGTACATTCTGGCAAGATTTCGTCACAGGTTGATACAGCAGTGATACCACAGTTGTGCAAGAGTTGCAACAGCAATTCTTCTCTACTTCAAAGCAGCACGCAGAGGGAATCAACAGCGTCCTGCTAATATCCTGCTACTATCCACAAATCTCCAGCTAAGGTTTGTTTTTAGCATCATGGCTACCATCCAAGCTTGTTCAGTGTGTTGAGTGCAGGATGTTTAGCAATTCTCCCTCCGACATTAGCGATAACTTTATCTGTGATAGGTGTACACTAGTTAGCTCTCTGATGGAGAAGATTGTAGCGTTAGAAGTGCGTATCCAGACTTTAGAGAGGGCTAGTGAGAGTGAGAGTAGTGCTGTTCCTGCAGCGGGAAGTCTGGGTGCTTTAGGCGGAGATAGTAACCCCCCTCCTCCGGCATCACAGCGCTCGCATCGGGGCGAATGGGTGACGACTCTGCGGCATACTCGCGAAGCCAAAGCTAACGCTGAGGCTTGCCCAAGGGAACATCACGCGTCTGCGCCTCACGTGTCGAACAGGTTTGCTCTCCTCAGTGAGGCACCCGCTGAGAAACCTGAAAGAGCTCTGGTTATAGGAAGCTCT
>JAQMYF010000001.1:20515135-20528476 GCA_030014195.1 Neosilurus mollespiculum
TGTGGGTGGGTGTGTGTGTGTGTGTGTGTGTGTGTGTGTGTGTGTGTGAGAGAGAGAGAGAGAGAGCGAGAGCGTGTGCATGCAGGTGTGTTTGGAAATTCATTCCACAGCATGCCAAACAAATCTAAGCCTCATGTGCTCAGTCACTGCAGTGTTCCCAATTGCACTCTTCAGGCCTGCAGTCAATTATATCATCCACTCGCTTTCACTAGTCTGCAAAACAGGAATGGATGAGAAGGCATAGAGTATAAAAAGCTTAATTTTAGTAGCAATGATGTGCCTATATTGAAAATAAATTATGCCTTCAACAGTTGAGCAAATATCACAGTAGCTTTAACAGTGTCCATGTGTAGCCAGGCACCACTGTGGATGTCACACAGAAATGCCATTTTCAAAAGAGATTCAATTACAGCCTAATGTAAAAGCAAAAAATGAATACACTATAACTGTTTTTCATTCTCCTTCAGATACTATTTTCCTTCCTTTCATTGTCTGAGAGTCTAAGGGAATTTTTACACTAATGGCTGATGAAGGATGCAGGATTTACAACATTTCTGCAGTGCATGCGAATTTTATTTGTTTGTTCATTCACAACTAACATTAAGTTACGTTCCCAGCATTGATAAGCAGTTATTATTTGGCTGTCTGACATGTTCTCATGGAGGAGCATCTGAGAACAATGCAAATAGATTTTTTTTAAAGCTGTGTAGGCTTTAGACATTTTTTTTTTTTTTGTGATATCCTTAAGTCTAAATGCAGTGCGGTATCCCCATGGCAAATTTAAACTGGAGTTTTACAGTTTTACTGTTTAACAATTTAAACAGTCTGCATTTAATATCTTTTATGCATTCAATAATACACACACTCACACAGACACTCATTATAATTCACTTGAAGAGACCACCTCAACTCTCACTTTTCAGGTGGACCACCATTGTCAGTTGGCCTCGAAAAGATTCTGGACCACAATCCAACGCCTCAGGAGGGGGAAGCAGTTTTCGACAAATACTGTGTACAGTGGAAGTGGGGATCTGCTCACCTCGACTCGGGATGTTGTCAGGAGGTGGCAGGAATACTTCGAGGACCTCCTCAATCCCACCAACATGCCCTCTGTAGAGAAGGAAGATCCTGGGGGTTCGGGTGGGGTTCCGCCCATTGCTGGGGCTGAGGTTGCTAAGGTAGTCAAAAAGCCCCTCAGTGGTTAGGCTCCGGGAGTGGATGAGATCTGCCCTGAATATCTCAGGGCTCTTGGATGTTGTAAGACTGTCTTGGTTGACATCGCATGGTCATCGGGGCCGTACCTCTGGATTGGCAAACCGGGTTGGTAGTTGCCCTTTTTAAAAAGGATGCCCGGAGGGTGTATTGTAACTATGGTGGAATCACACTCCTAAACCTGCCCAGGAAAGTCTATGCAGGAGTACTGGAGAAGAGGATCTGACCGATTCTCTGTTTCTGATAGATGCAACAATGTGGTTTTCGTCCTGGCCACAGCACTCTTGACCAGCTCTACACACTCTACTGGATCCTGAAGGGGGCATGGGAGTTTGCCCAATCTGTCCACATGTGTTTTGTGGATTTAGAGAAGGCTTTCGACTGTGTCCCTCGTGGGGTGTACTCCGGGAGTACAGGATACCGGACCTGTTTTTACGGGCCATTAGGTCTCTGTACCACCGGAGCCAGAGCTTGGCCCACATTGGTAACAACAGGACAAATTCTTTTCTGGATGGAGGGCTGGAGTCCACCATGGCTGTCCTTTATTACCGGTTCTGTTCATAATTTTTATGGACAGAATTTCTATTGATGGGCTCACTGAGTGTATTTCACTCTACAAACATTTCTGCACCGATACCATTGTCCCAGCCCACAGTCCATTGTTACCCAAATAACAAACCGTGGGTGTCTAAAGACATCAAAGCCCTCCTTAACGACAAGAAGAGAGTATTCAGGGCTGGCAACAGAGAGGAGGAGAACAATCCAAAGTTTCCTGAGAGTCAAGATCAGAGAGGCTAAGTACAGTTACAGGAGAAAGCTGGAGGGGAAACTCCAACATAACAATATGAGAGAGGTTTGGAGTGGTATGAAGATCATCACTGGTTTCAGGCCATCCAACAGCAGAGAAGCTGAGGGTGGTGAGGACAGGGCCAACAAGTTGACTATGTTTTTTAACAGATTCAACACTGTGGCTACTGCTCAGCCGCCTTCTAAATCGTCAGGTAAACCAAGCCTGAAACCACCTGCCATACCACCCATTCTCTCTCCTCTTCCTCCTGTGTTGGACCTGACAATCGTCCCCCACCTGTCAACTTCCCCTATAATCAAGTTGAGAAACAGCTGAGAAGACTACACTCAGGCAAGGCATCAGGACCAGATGGGGTGAGCCCCTGAGTCCTTAAAGCCTGTGCTCCCCAGCTGCGTGGAGTTTTACATTACATCTTCATGATGCCTGAGTCTACAGAAGGTCTTTGAGCGGTGGAAGACGTCGTGCCTCATTCCTGCACCAAAGACCCCACATCCCAGTGGTCCCGAGGATTACAGACCCATGGCACTGACTTTGCATGTCATGAAGACCCTTGAGAGGCTCATACTGGATCATCCCCGACCCATGGTTAGGCCACATATGGATCCCCTTCAGTTCGCTTACCAGCCACGCCTCGGAGTCGAGGATGCCATCATCTACCTGCTTAACCATGTCTACATCCACCTGGACCAGCCGGCGAGCACTGTGAGGATCATGTTTTTTTTACTTTTCTAGTGCATTCAATACCATCAGGCTGACTCTCCTGGGTGAGAAGCTGACAGTGATGCAGGTGGATGCCTCTCTGGTGTCCTGGATTGTGGACTAACTGACCAAAAGACCCCAGTATGTGTGCTTGCAGCACTGCGTGTCGGACACAGTGGTCAGCAACACCAGAGCACCACAAGGGACCGTCTCCCCCCTTTTCTCTTCACCCTCTACACAACTGACTTCAGCAACTGCACACGGACCTGCCACCTTCAGAAGTTTTCTGATGACTCTGTAGTTGGATGTATCAGTGGAGGTGATGAGACAGAATATCGAGCTGTTGTGAACTCCTTCGTCACATGGTGTGTGCAGAATCACCTGTAGCTTAATGTGACGATGACCAAGACACTGATTGTGGATTTTAGGAGATCCAAAACACTAGCAGCCCATTTCTATCCAGGGCATCAATGTGGAAATGGTGAAGGATTACAAATACCTTGAAGTTCACATTGACAATAAACTGGACTGCGTTAAGAACTTAATATTGACAGGCGGATCAGTGCAGCCTCTGCTGTAAAGCAGAGTTTTTACTGATCCATCGTGGTAAGAGGGAGCTGAGCCGGAAGACTAACCTCTTAACTTACCAGGCGATTTACGTTCCAACCCTCACCTATGGTCACGAGCTTTGGGTAATGACTGAAAGAACAAGATCGCAGATACAGGCAGCTGACAGTAGAACCACTGGTCCTCCACATTGAGAGGGGCCAGTTGAGGTCGGGCATCTGATTAGAATGCCTCCCAAACGCCTACCTGGTGTGGTGTTCCGGGAAGAGATCTTGGGGTTGACCTAGAACACGCTGGAGGGACTATGTCTCTCAGCTGGTCAGGGAACGCCCCGGTGTCCTCCCGGAAGAGCTGGAGGAAGTGGCTGGGGAGAGGGACATCTGGACCTTACTGCTTGGGCTGCTCTCTGGTTGGCTGTTGACCCAACCGCGGATCAAACGGAAGAAGATGATGATGATGATGAAGATAGATTTTTCTCCACAAATTATTTTGGTTAATTTACTAAGTTATATCCTTCTTATCGATTCTGTTTTTTTTCTTCTAATAGTCCCACAGTTAATAAGAAGGATCCATGTGTTTGCATATTTTGGGGGCGTGTCTGGCTTTTACTGACATCCCTGGAATGAAGTGAGTGACAACAGGTGTGTACACGGAGCTAACAGTGTTATCACCGGCTAACTGAAGTTTTTTTGGTAAGTCAATATTTGTTTTCTTAATGGTTTTCAATTAAAAGCACAGTACTCTAAAAGCTGCTACTTGTTTCTCCTGTTTAGTAAATATGAATAATAGATGCAGCTTGCTAACAGAGCTAGTTAGCTAGCAGGGGCATTAGCTAATATGTTTACAAAGCAAATGGTACTGGTATAGAGTTTAGGGTTTGAGTACCAGAACCAGTCGGGAGCAAAACCTGTAATATTTCCCAAGTTTAATTATATTGTGTTGTTGTAATGCACTGTATAAATTAATGAAACTTTATATAAGGACGCCATGACAGTTCAGGTTAAGATTTATAGTTCTAGGGGATTTGAATGTGAAAAAAATCAGTAATGTAGATTTACGTATTTATATATATATGACTATTTTATTTATATATGGTACAGGTAATACTGTATGTATTGTGTGATGCTTGCTCTAGGTTTGACATCATGTGTTATTTTATTTGAACTTTTTTTTTTATTGAAACATTTCTGTCCTGTATTCCCACTCTTGTCCGAAACCTTATCATGGTGAGCGGGCTTTAAACTGAGACAGGATTTAATTTTATGAGCTTTACATTTATGTTTGTAATGTTTTTTTGTTTTGTTTTTTCAGGAAATCAGATGTCCTGCCTGTGCTCTGACCAGAACATTTGTTTTCAGCGCTGACTATTATGTGCTGGTAAT
The DNA here is from genome assembly GCA_030014195.1 of Neosilurus mollespiculum. Taxonomy (NCBI): domain Eukaryota; kingdom Metazoa; phylum Chordata; class Actinopteri; order Siluriformes; family Plotosidae; genus Neosilurus; species Neosilurus mollespiculum. The sequence goes on from JAQMYF010000001.1 coordinate 20,519,804, forward strand.
ACACCTTACATGCTTGAACTGTAAATTGAAAAGGTATCCAATGAAAACTGATGGGACAGCACCAACAGAGGGAAGAGCTCACAGAGCAGCAGATTCATCTGGTTATAGAAGAGGGAGACTGCATGAACATCATCCTTAGTTCTCAAATATTTCATAGATATTTCTATTCTTGTAGAAAGCTAACATTAATTACAAATTCAGGCAAAACCTCCATCAATGCTTTCTTGCATTAATAGTGAACCATGCTGCTACTGTTAAAATCCATACAAGATATGCACCATAAAAACCATTAACAAACTTATAGAGTGTGAACTTCATTAATAAATTAATTACTGATGAACTGAATAACTTTGGTAGCTGTGGATCAGGGAAGAGGTGAATTTAACTGTTACAATTTAATTTTAAATAATAAAAACAGATAGTTCAATCTCCAGTGCAACACTGTTTTACTAACAAGTTTAAATTACAGTCAAAACAGCAATTAAAAAATACATATATACAGTGTTTGGTAAAGCAGTCTGTAAATTTGTTGTACAGTATTAAAAAAGACTCAGTCCACAGTCCTTTCAGCAGTCCACAGATAAGGTGTTAAAAAGTCCAGTAACCATCATTCATCATGAGTCCTTGTGTGTGAGAGAGTTTATATGTAGAACCCCAGCTGAACCAATGGATGGAGAGATCATCAACATCAAGGTTTCTCACAACGGTCTCTGTGGCTCTCTGGCCCACACACCGGACAAAGCTGTCCCTAATGATTCTGACCTAGAGTGGATTTAAAATACAGTGAAAGAGTGAGAAATGCATTATACTGAAAGCTATAGTGAAAAAGAGGAAAAGAAGCAGCACTCAGAGGAACATTATCTAACGACACATAAATAAATAAACAAAACAAAAATAAATAAATTTATATATATATATATATATATATATACACACACACCCACCCACACACACCCACACCCATATAGATATATATATATATATATATATATATACATATTTATATATATTTATATATATATATTTATTATTTTTTTTGTATATGTATATAGTATATACACACATACATATACCTAACTTGTACTCACTTCAGTAGCATTGTGTGAATGCACCTGCCATTTCCAACACAAAGAAGGATTTTATTCTGGAAGAGATAAAGAAATCATTTAAACAAATGTATTAACATTCATAAACAATGAAAAGAAATTTACCCACAGATAATAATAATAATAACTCACAGTAACAGAGCTGAACTGTGCATTCAACTTTAATTCATTCAGTTTACAGGTAGATTAATAGAGAACAGAGGTTAGTACTGTAGTAATGTAAAGTTAGCTTAGCTGCTATAGGTTCAGATTTCTAACTGATAAACTGCACTAACCAACAGTTAACTGTATTTTACCCACTTTAACAACCAGCTATCACTGTTAACACTCAAACATTTTTAGGACACAAAAAATAAAATAAAATAAAATAAAAAATAAAAAATCAGACTGGTAGAACCAATTTTAAAACAGTGTTATACTCTATTCTTGAGTGGTTAGCTCGTTAGCTTATAAACAGTTAGCTAATACCTGTTCTTACACAAGTAATTTGGCTCACTCATTGTAACTTCAGCTGCAATTACATTATAAAATACTTCTCATATGTGTAATATTTACAAAATATGGACATTCATGTATTTAGCTACTAAGATTACTTAAACAATCAGCAAGAAGGCTTACCTCAGACTACAGGTGGTTGGGCCGTAGGGCGGGGCAATAGACCGGACGAACGAGTCGATGCACTCATCGCTCCTCCCATTCTCCCAGCATGCTACAAGGACGCGTCAAAATACATCACTTCTGGAGCCAAAAATCAAAGATGGCAACGGCGAATATTAAACTTCCGAGGCTTCCTCACAGCAGTTCAGTAACAGAGCACAAACCAATGCGTGATGTCACGGTAGGCTCCATTTATTTTTACAGTCAGTGGACTGGATCAGTTTTCACACCCAATCAATAAGCCAAGTTAGCATTCTGTCTGCGCATGCGCAAACTCTGAGCCACTGTCAAGTTTGGCTACCAAACCCTGACCAAAGCCACTCAGTGTGATTATGTGTGTTAAGGGAGATGTGTCGCTTTAACTGTATTTAAGCCTTAAGTTCAGGTGAAGTGTAAACATGGTGCACATTGACTGTGCTGGTGGTCATTAAAGACTTGAAAGGTTAAAAGTCAGTGTAATATCCATAATTGTCTGATATCCAAAGAGCTGGAATGTAGATGCAATCCACCATTTGATTTTCACAATTTTCCCACAGAGAAGAAAAAACCTGGAGCTCGCAAGAGATGGATTAAAATAGTAAGTGTCTGAATTATAGTTATATATTTACAATTTGATTACTGCTAATTTGTAGATTGACTTGGATTTTAATTAAGGACATTGGTGAGTCAAGCAGGCTAATACCTCAGACGCCCTATTGTCTCCCACTACACGATAGCATGTTTAGTTAGTGTAGAAAATGACAAATTTACAGTGGTCATAATTGCTCTAAAGGAATACCGGTATTACATCATAGATTTGTGTATAGATGCCTTCCATACAAAAACTTAAATTTAGACACTGCTTGTCCCGACTGTTTGACTGCAGGGCTAGCCTTAGTTTATGCTTAATTTCCAGTATTTTTATATTTATGTTTGGGTTGTGTGAGGCATATCATGCCAAATGCTTGTTATCACTTCAAAGTTTGCGTGTGTAAATGTATGTGAACTATTAAACATGGCCTGTTATACTGCATCAGGCATGTTTTGGTTGGCTGTAGTATACCGTGGAATACTGTCAGTTTCAGTTTATGTAATGATATATTATGTATTTTATTGCTGGGGCTCAAATGCGCTTAACCAAAGAGCTAAATATGCACAAATTTTTATTAACGTAAACAGATCGTTGCTATGGTAAACAATGACAAGACATACCTTCCTTGTGGTCATTTCCCATTAACACCAAAACCTCAGCGTTTGGAATAAACTCTCAATTCCTGGACTTTCCACCAATTAAAGTTTCTAAACTGCACTGGTTGCTCACATTCATGTTGCCTTCTGCCAATTACACAGGCTCGCTTAGTAGATAAAATTTTATACGATCCCATAATGCATATCGCAGGGCCGAGATGCGAAGGTCACTTATTGTACTGACACAGTTCACTTTATTAGGAACACCCCTAACCCTGCCATAATCATGCAATTATCTAATTAGCCAATCATGTGGAAGGAGGGCAATACAAAATTCATGAATCCAAGAATTCAAATTGTCAAGTCAAGCACTTCAATTAATGTTTACATTAAATGTTACAGTGAGGAAAATGTGATCTTGGTGACTTTATCCATGACACAGTTGCTGGTACCAGATTGTCCGGTTTTAGTATTTTAGAAACTGTTGTTTCCTGGAATATTCCACACAGTGCAAACAGAGTTTACACAAAAAGCAGCAGAAAAAAAAAAACCTGTGTGAGAGTCTGGAGGCTGACCCACATTGTTAATGACAGAGATCACAGGAGAATGACACTGAGCTGACAGGAATCCTATAGTGTCTCAAACTCTCTTTTCGCCCATGGTGAGCAGAAAAAAACAGCTGTCCAGTACTGGTACACTTGTGTCCGTGGTTGATAATCCCAGCAGATGAGCAGTTCAAAAATCATGTCAAGAATAAAGTGGACCATTCACTTCCAAGGCATATTAAATAAACATGAAATACAGTGTTAGCTCTTGCAAATAAAGTAGAATCATCCAAAATGTAGTTCTGAAACCATTTGATTACTTACATTCACAACATTTGGCAGACGCTCTTATCCAGAGCAACTTACAATTATAATTTTTATACAACTGAGCAACTGAGGGTTAAGGGCTTTGCTCAAGGGCCCAACCGGGGTGATAGTGGGGAGTGAACCCCCAACCTTTGGATCAGTAACCCAATGCCTTATACATGTGAATAAAAGATACTAACCCTGTGAGCTAGAGTGGTTTCACTGGGAAACTTTTGTATTCAACCAAAATGAACTGATAATGAAAGTTAAAACACATATTCACCAGTGAATGGGCACCATTAAAGTCACCAGTCTTCCCTCCATTCTGATCTTTAATGATCTTTATATATATATAGATAGATAGATAGATATAGATATATAGATATATATAATTTATTTATTTATTTTTGCTTTGGGCTATTGCCACATGATTGTCTAATTTGATTTATAGATAAATGCATTAATGTGCAGGTATATTGGTATTCAACAACACTGTGAACTTCCAATCCTGAAACACAAACCTGGTATGTAACAGGTAAGTTAAATTAGAATTTGATGCTTTAGTGCATTAAAACCACTACATTTGCTGGAATTCAGAAGTGGAAATGGGTATTTCTACTATAAATCCATTAGATATTTTTCCCCCACACCTCTTCTCAGTACCCCTTTTTCATCTCTTCTCTTCACTCACTGACAGATGGTATGTCTATGTGTAAAGGAGCAAACTTGAAGAGAGTGTAATATGGTAGCAAATTTGAAAAAAAGATGGAATACTTGGCTGGGGTGGGAAATAATGGAAATGGCAGTGCTATGTGAAGAAGGTAGCAAAGGTCACAAACACCATTACAACCTGGTCAGTGACCAACATGAAGGAGACAGAAAACCTGAAATGCTTTTAAGACCTTGCAAAACCAGCTGAAAACAGGCACTTTTTACTTAATCATAAGTTTCTAGCAAGCAGAAAAGAGGAACAGCAAAGTTTTATAGGATGAAAAGCCACATGCAAAACTATATCTGTTTTGACTAAAATGTAGTAGAAAACCAAAATGTGCAGAGCTCCACTATTTAGCCAAGCAAATTGAAAAGTGAATACTTCAGATTCTGACCGGCACATTTGGTTCTGCTGATGAGAGGAGGTCCTGGGGGTCCAGTGCCACCTTCTCCAGGCCGCGTGAGCAGTACACTAATATGGTACTCAGTATCTGGATCCAGATGCCAGAGCTTGTAGGTGAGCATGTTCACGCCATTGATCTCAGACCATGGTGCATGACTTGCTCGGTACTCAATCTCTCTACGAATGATGGGCCCATCACCCAAGATGGAGTTAGTGTTGAGCTGGATGATCAAGTATGTAGAACCTGCTCTGAGCAGCTGGGGCGGTGCAATGGGAGAGGGGGGCACTGCAAAAAAATAAAAAATACAGAAAATTGATTATTAGACAGTCAGGCTTGGAGAGTAACGGATTACATGTAACAGCATTACATAGTCTCGATACAAAAAAAAGGTAACTATATTCCGTTACAGTACAGAAAAAAAGGATGTAATCAGATTACTGGTGAATTTTAAACAAAAAATGGAAATTACAGTTAACAGATTATTTTTTTTTAATATTTGAAATTATTTCAAACAGGATACCAGTAATGCATGCACAGTTCAAACATATTTCAACTATTCGAACAGCCCCAGCACAACAGGTGATGTGCCATAAAGTGAAAACTAATTGTCGTCCGCGGGAGCATGCACAGCCTGTTAAAGCAGCAGTGTGAAGTTAACAACTGTCTCCAGGTGCTTGTCTTTCTATAAAACCAGTCATGACAAGTAAATGCACATAATGCTATGCCACTGCTTACAGCAAAGACATGTCTCCATAAAACACTTTTCTTAAATCCAGCTAAATCAGTTTTGGCTAAAGAAAGTTTTTCCAATATCATTTGATCAGCTGTATACACCACAAAGGCTGCTACAGTTTTTGCTCCATGGAAAATCTGCTGTAAAAATATTATCATCATCCACTGACTCCATGTCTCATTTAAAGAAACATCTTAAAAGGTAAGAAGATAAACCACTAATGCTAGCTGAAATACATCTGCTAACCAGCCTACTGCTGTAACGAGTGCCACTACTACAGGGAAGACTGGTGTTAGTTGGGACACATTTTATAAATTTGTCCCTCCAGTAATACCCATGAAGTTAATGTAAGTAAACTTATTTGAATGATGGTATTTGAGGTTATAGCTTCAAAATGGATTGTTAACGTAATCATTTATTTTGTAATAAAAAAATACTACCTTTTTTTTACATTCCGTTGTCGTTATTAATGATTTTAATAAAAATTAATTAACTAATTGATTAATTTCCTAACATTTTAATGCCCACTGCATTACTACTACTAAAAAATACTTTGGAAATATAAGGAGTGTTTCTAACTGTTATGCCAAAAATTGATAAATTGGCCATAAACTTAATTACTCAGTCTGTATATGTTCCATAGTCTATCAATTGCTTTTATTCGGATCAGTCATGATAAACATAACATTATATTCTGGGTTTCATCTAAATTAAAGCAATACTTTGTTTGACGGTTCTACCATAATTTTACCTGCACTGAGCTCTAGATTATAATCATCCATTCTTGTTTTTACCTCTTTAAAGAGGGAGAAAATATTATTTTAACACCAAGACTTTTGCTAGAAGCTTTGGGCACATCACAGATGAAATAACTTTTACACTTTTATGGCTTTATGTGCATATTTGCTTTATGAGTAATCCAAAAGTAACTAAAAGTAATCAAGTGTCATTTGTTTTATTGTGATACTGGAATTATGTTACTGATTAAAAAGGTTTAACAAGAAATAAATTGTACTGGATTTTAAAAGTAATCCTCTCAACCCTGTGTAGAGTATATTTAAATGATCATTCTGTTCTATCATGATGTGTAAACTCAAAATGAAGGAGTAATGAAAGTGTGAATTTATTATTTATTTTATATATTTATTTTTTTGGTACAAGTAGACTGGAGATACATAAGAGACCTTTGTGTATTTTAACAAGGCGATATATTTTTAAGGGAATATGGACTTTCCCGTTTACCATTTGAATGTCACTGAACTCTATTCTAACCATAAAACAGATTTTGATTTTAAAATTAAGTGAAATTAAGGGAAGTGCCTTTGATCAACATGAGTGTGATTTGATCTAGGGATTTAAGGGGAGATATTAGTTTCCATGCATGACAAAACCCAAAAATAAAGAAAAGATATCCTACGAAATGACACATTTACTGGGCCTTTGTATAAAGGTATGTTTACATGTGGGAAGTCATTAATATCACATTTGAGGACTTTTAGGTAATGCAGGTCATTACTGTGGTTATATGTCCAAACAGGGTCGCGTGGCCATTCTCTTTGCATCTGGCAAGCACTACTTCATGTTCCCCATTCTCTCGCAGGAGCATAAACAAATGCAGAGTAGGCTAGTTTAGGATTAAGGGTGCCCAACTTATGGTCCAATTTATACTCAGCCTCAAGTAGGCCTAGTGTAGATTTAAAATGCAATATGGCATTTGGCCAAGTAGTGGCACTTGATTTACTATAACCCTCAGAGGACCTCAGCAAAAACATTGCTTAAGTCAAAAGCAGAATCTGTGCACTGCATTTAAATGCAACATGTCCTAATTTTGGCTTTTCTCTGCCTAAAGCAGTAACTGGCTTCATGGTGAAGAGGTTATGGACTTGAATCAAGTGCAGGAACCTCGTTCACTGAAAACTGCGTAGCTACAAAACTGCATAACTACATATGCTTTTTTCAGCTTATGCAAAGAAGCCCTAAGTGAACATAAATGATGTGCTTAAGGTGTGAGTTTGTATTCACACAGATGTTCTCTTAATATGCCCTGAGCAAAATACAAGTTAGATATTTCTGTGTTCGTATAACAACAAAAAGCTCCAAATTAACTCCACACTTAAAATTTTCCTAGGTAATTACACTTTCCCTTCCATCCATTATTCATACCGCTTATCTTCAAAGTCGTAGGAAAAGCTTGAGCCAATCCAAGCTGAGTTTAAGTGAAAGCCAGAGTGCACCCTAGGCAGATCAGCAAACTATGCAGGTATTACAAACAACTATTCACACTCCTATTTACAGTTCTAGCAATTTAGAGTAGCCAGTTGACTTAAGCCACATATCTTTGAACTATGAGAGGAAACTGAAGCACATGTAAACATGTAAACATGTAAACTCCAGAGACAAAAACCTCAGTTGGCCATAAGTTTTCAACCCAAAACCTTCTGGCTTTGCCACCCTCTAGGTGATTACAAACATATTTAATTCTAAACTAGAAGTTCTCATAGATAAGTGTTGTGAGGGGCAGTTAATCCAAGTCTATATAGTCCGCTTGTTTTGTTAATCTCTCCAGGCCCGTTTATTCCTGCATGGAAGCTACCGAGCCCAACCAAAGTGGCTCTCTCAACCCTTCCTATAATCGTGCTGCGCATGTATTACCACGTAAATCGAGTCACCCATGGAATTCTGGGAGGGCTACCGAGCCCAACCAAATATTGGCTTTAGCATCCAGGCAGGAAAGAATAATTAGTGTTGCTGTTCTGCTCGCTGCGCTCGCTTCACAACAAATATTTTCTGAAAAAAAAACAAAAACCTTTAATTAGGCAATAAACATAATAATAACTGAGATGTACAAGCAACGAATTGAATGAAAACCACTACAAATGCCATCACATGTTATTTTTCAAGTGTACGATACAACAAATCAGGGAAATATTTTTGGAAATAAAGTGTTTTCATGTGGTTGGGCAGTGCAGCAGAGAGAGAGAGAGAGAGAGAGAGAGAGAGAGAGAGAGAGAGAGAGAGAGAGAGAGAGAGAGAGAGAGAGAGAG
>JAQMYF010000001.1:20528576-20538675 GCA_030014195.1 Neosilurus mollespiculum
AGAGAGAGAGAGAGAGAGAGAGAGAGAGAGAGAGAGAGAGAGAGAGAGAGAGAGAGAGAGAATATCTTCAGGTCACTGGAAGCATTCTGTTTCATAAGATATTAAAATATTCAGATATTATGCACCATTGAGAAAATTTTTCGTGTGAAAAGCAAACCATTATTCTATCTATGCTATTGATATATAAAATGAACATTAAGGTTAAGTTTATTTTAGTTAAGTTTTTAGAAATTATTCCCCTATAGTAATTACATATTTATTACCAGGGTCTTATGTCTTAACACTGAGTCTCTAGCTCAATAGATACTTACTTTAAATTAATATTAGTTAATATTATTAAGGTGGAAATCTCCATTTGCTCTGTCGCACACAAATTGGATATTTCTGTCTCAAAACTGCCCTCATCTGTCTCAAATTGGAAAAAATTCGGCACATAATAAAGGGCTCCTTGAAGAAATCTTAAACCTTGTGGGACTCTTCTCTTGATTATGTTATACGGTTTGACCTTTCTTATTCATCAGATTAATTCTTTAATAAAACTTGGATTAATACTGCAGGCAGTTGAAAGTACAGTGTTATTGGCAAGTACAGTGGTGGCCCAGTGGCAGGGTGCTGGATGGTCCGAACGTCGAGGGTTCAAGCTCCACATTCACAGAGTTGTCACTGCTGCCCTCACCACTGGGTCACCACTGCAAACAGCCAAACTTAAACAATCACTAGGGTCTTTTTGTCATTTTAGCCCTTAAAACAGCAAGACTTTGCAATTAAATCACAGAAATTTTGATTCAATTAGTACATTTGTACTTACTGCTACTTAATACAAGCTGCTTCAGCCAAGATTCAGTTGACACACCAACCAATATACAGAAAGCCTCTGAGGCTCTGGGTTAAAATACTACTTTAACTTAGCACTGGGAGCAAAAGTAAAGCAAGATAAGAGAGTATATTTGTTTTTTTTATTATTTGTAAAAATAAAATATGCCACACAAGGACCATTTTTTCTAGAGAAACCATAGGGACTGCTACATATATATCACAGAAAATAATCTTTCTTTTTTTTTTTATTAATGTAAGGCTTCATTTATATTCAAAGGTTGTCAGCTGACTGTGCAGCAATTTGAGCTACTGAACTATTAATAAGACAAGTAGGCATTAAGGTCAAAAGAAGTCTCTGATGATGAGGTAATAGGGAAATCTTAGTCCTGTGCTTTATGTCATTAATCCCTGGGTGTGTTCTGTATCCCAGAGTATTTCTCCATAATATTGTAGCACTGTAAGACCCTTTGCTCCTCCTGATACATGTAGAATTCCTTCAGGGAAAGGAAAGCAGCAATAAAGCCTAACCCAGTCAGTCAGGCTGGTCTAAAAATAATATTAACTCCATTACTCCCCAGGACAGCTTCAGTAAATACCAGCCTGGGATTCACTTCTAACCAGTGTGTATTTGCACATGCTGTGTTTGTACAGGCAAGAATTTTGGTATCATTCTTAGAAAACATCATCACAGAGACTGTCAGCATGACATTATGCAATTATGTTAATTATATTATGGAGAACAACATGTATGCGTGTATGGCATACATTGTATAAAACATAATAATAATTATATGTATATATGTGTGTGTGTGTGTGCATTATACATATATTTGCTTATAGACACAAGCCAGTCTGAATGTGCACCTTATTGTAGCAGCTATGCATTAGTAATCCTGCTTCGTAATCAGTACCTTAACTTTGAAACAATGGAATGCAAAAAGAGATGATCACGCTAATTAAAGGGATGATTAGCTTCTTGTTAGCATAGGCAAAGGCAGGTGGCTTTGTGAATAGCATGCAAAAGCCTCAAAGCACTACAATCCAAAGATAAAGAGCATTACATTTTGAAAGCCAGCCAGAATCTCAAACATGCAGTCACAGTTCTTTGAACGTGTCCCACCAGCCCAATCTGTTGTGCTTAATTTAGGTGCAGTGATGCATTTTAAATTGGACCTCCTGTCCATGTTGGCCATATCAGAGAGACCATCAGCAACCTGCTGCTGTGGGAAAGCAGCCATGTCCTAAACTGTCTTACACAGTCTTCTTTTTTTTTTTTTTCAGAGTAGTTGCACATGCAAACGATTCACCCTCTTTCATAGAGTTCATGCAGATAAAAGTGTATAAACAACAAATAACAACTTACGCTTCAAATTAAATAAATACCAACTAATCAAACACATGTAAAAAGTAAATTTTTATTAGATTAGGTGCCATTGATTCGAATTTTTTGCAGGTACAACCTGTCCTATTTAATCCTAGTATCTAGTGTTTTTTTTGCCACTGCCATGTGTTGTGTCATTATAACAAAAGATAAAGAGCTTTCAGAAAGGCCTCCAGGAAAAAAATAATAAAAAAAAAGGTTGTGGATGCCTTTGAGACTGGTGAGGGAATAAATATGATTAATTTGTTTGAAATAAATCCCTGGTATTAATTTCACATGACCAAATGACTTCAAATTTTGGCTGCTCCAGCAGATACGCTTGTGCAAAAAAAAAAAAAAGAAAAGAAAGCCCACACAATTTCATCACAGTTAACTCTTGCAGCTGTTGATGTGAAATTGCATATAAGTGCAATTAAAAATAGACTGGATAAATTTGACCTGCAAGTGAGATGTGCCAGAAAAAAGCCTTTGCTCTATAAAAAAAAAAAAAAAAAAACATTAGAAAAAGACTACAGTTTATCAGTGAACACACATGCAAAGACAAGGCTTTCTGGAACAATGTACTCTGAACAGACAAATTAAAGAGAATTTAAAAAAAAAAAACATAACAAATGCCATAACAAAACTGTTGCCGTAACTGTGGAGCATGGAAATATTATGGTTGGAAATATTATGGTTTGGGGTTACTTTACTGCCTTAAGGCCTGTGGACAGCTTGCAATATATGATTCAACCATGAATTCGGCATCATATCAAAAAATGCAAGAAGATAATGTGAGGCCATCAGTCTGAAAGTTGAAGTTGAACTGGAGGTAAACCAACAGGATAAATAACGATCCTAAGGCTAAATGCCTAGTTAAAATTGATGCGCAAATTTGAACCATATGTTTAAAAAGGATTTGAAAAGGGCAGTACATAAAAGAAAGTCCTCGAACATCTTGCAACTAAAGAGTGGTCAAACATTTTTGGCTGGTGAAAAATCATGCAAAATGCCTACAAGAATTATTTCTGTTAAAGGGGGAAACACAAGCTTCTGAGGACAGTGGCATATTTATGTTCTCCTCAGAATATGGATCTGGACATGTGAAACCCTTTATCCACTTAAACCAACTCATACAAACACTGTTCCTTTTGAGGAGTGGGGGTTACTCTCAAGATCAAAAGCCCTGCAGCAATGGACAAGTGATGAAGTGGTAGGCTTGACTTGCTGGGAGCCATAGCTGCAAGTCAGTATGCAGATGGCAGAGACAGAGTGGTAGCCCTGGGATTGCAAAGCGGCAATTCAGTGTGGCAGCACCCTTTGTGACTGAGTGGCCCTGTTAAGGGAGGCACTGCTTACTTATGTTCGGGGAGGGGCCTAGAAAAAATGGCCCAGCCAAAGTCTGCTCATACAAACATGGCCAGCATGCCACAGCTGGTGAGTCATCCACAATAGCGGTAAAAACAAGAAGTACAAAATAATTGTTGCCTCGGGGAATATTCAGAAACTACTGGACAGTGATAAAACTGATCGACCAGAGAGAAGTTTGGCACTTATTGCCAAGGTGTTTAAGGATAATGAAATCGACATTGCTGCTCTCCAAGTCTCTCATCTTGCAGGAGAGGGATAATTTTGTGAACTGGATGGTGGTTATACCTTTTTTGGTCCAGCAAGTCAGAAGAAGATCGTAGGGAATTTGGAGTCTGTTTGGATATTAAGACTTCCACTACAACAAAGCTACAAAACTGACTACTGCTATCAGTGATCATATTCAAACACTGTACCTACCACTTTATGGCAGATGTCAGCTTACCATAATTAATGTTTATACTTCCACTTTCACTAAGTGAAGGAAAAGGAGCATTTTATGAGGACTTAAGGCACAAAATTAATGGGGTGGGTAAATCTGACAAGCTTCTGCTGTTAGGTGACTTTAATGCCCATGTGTGCTCAGATCACATCACATGACCTGGCCATTGGCTGACAGAGAGATGGAAGTAGCAATAGTAATGGTCTTCTCTTATCTATGCACACTGAACTCAATCATGTTATTACAAATACTCCGTTCAGACTGCCAAATAAACTAAAGTATACCTGGATGCAGCCGCATTTAAGTGGCATCTTTTTGACTATATCACCCCCCACCAACATGATCTCTTGCATGTGTGTATTACCCATGTGAAATGTGGTGCGGAATGCTCAACTAATCACAGGATGGTCTGAACCAACTTGCATCTGTTGATCAAGCCACCACAGAGGCGGAATTCTGCCAAATCACCTGATAACCTGGATATTACAAAGCTCAAGCATCTTGCATATGCCGCTGCCTTACAATCTACCCTAGATGCATCTCTGTGCAACATCAATATGAAGCCACCAGAGAACATAACCAATCACTGGAAAGCTTTCCAAGAAACTGTTTATAACACTGCTCTGGAAACTTTGAGAAAGGTAAGATGCAGGTAAAAAGACTGGTTTGACGAAAATTATGGTAATATACCGAAGCTTCTGCAAGCAAAAAAAGCAGCTCATCAAGCTTTTCTTCAGCAACCAAACTCCCATGTAACCAGGGATGCCCTTCTGTCATGCTAAATCAATCTTGCAAAAGCATTTTAGGATTATGAAAGATCAGTGGTGGGACAGGAAGGCAGAAGTGTTATAGCAATTTGCTGGTTGCAATGATTCTAGAGGTTTCTTAAAAGCTATCAAAGTTGTTTATGGCCTATGTAAGCATGGCACCTCTCTGCTTGTAAATAAAGATGGCCCAATCCTCACTGAGAAAACAGATCATATGCAAAGATGGCAAGAGGGTTTCAACGACTATTAAATAGACCTGGTACCAACATTAATGAAGCACTTGGCACATGGCGTAATCCTAACACTAGCTGGATCCTCCCCCCTCTATGGAAGAGGTGACTAAAGCCTTTCAGCAATTTAAGCTAAATAAGTCAGCAGGATTTGATGGGATTTCATAAGAAATCTATATGAGTTGGGGGCCAGTTATGAATGATAATTTGCAGAAGTTATTGTCAGGTTATGGTAAGCTGCTGAGTTGCCACAGAAGTTCAAAGATGAGAAGCTTGTTACTGTCTATAAAAACAAAGGACATAGCAGGGATTGCAATTGCAAGTGAGGGGAATCTCACTTTATTCTGTGGCAGGAAAGTATCTTGCTAAAATTATCTGTCATCAGGGCAGGATGAAGCACAATTGATATGATATTTTCACTATAGCAGCCTCAGGAAAAATATATTGAGCAGCAGAAAGACCTCTACATCACATTGTGGATCTGAACAAGGCATTTGATACAGTTGACAGGAAGGGACTGTGGAAATTATTATCAAAATTTGGATGTCCACCCCACTTGTCCAAAATCATTTCTAAATTCCATGAAGGCATGGAAGCCCATACTGACATGGATGCAGAAATTTAAGAATCAATTTCCTGTCAACAATGGTGTCAAACAGAGATGTGTCTTGACTCCAATGCTCTATTGCTTTTGGCGTAGTTCCTGCCATCTCAGCTGATAACTTTCAGCTGAATATTGTCCCTAAATTTTGCTACTTGGGCAATACGATCACATCTACTTGACCCTTGACTCTGAGATTTCAGTCTCGCATAAGGAGGGCTTGCTTTGCTTTTGGGCAGCTTCAGGATCATGTAGGGTCACAAAGCCTTTTACTTTCTACTAAGTGAAAGGTTTATAAAACCATGGTAATATCATCCCTTTTGTATGGCTGTGAGACATGGTGTTTATACCAAAAGCATTTGCATCAAGGGCTGTTTCACAATTAGGGTATACTTTTTGGGTTCACAGTAGTATAAAAATAAAACTCCTAGTTTTTGGGGTTTCTTGTTACAGGGTACAGGGTCTTTAGAATAAGTACATCTGCTTGTAGTGTATCAGAATTGTAAAGAATTCACAGCATTAAGAATGAAGGTTCGCTAAACACATTATCCAAGCAGGTTTCATGCAACATTAGTTGTATATATTATTAACTGTGTTGTATATATTATTAACTGCAGTAACAACAGCATCAGTGGCTATCATTGTGATTTTCCGGAGAAGACATCTGATTTTACGGATATGCTTATCGAGCTGATGTGGAACTCTGTACAGAAAGTATTTCACATCCAATCCCAATTATATTTTTCAGCAAGTTATACAGTACTATGCTGTTTTAGAAAAAGCAATTAATATCTGAAAAAGCACTTCTATCCTCCAGATTTAATGAATACTTTCCAGCAAAGATATTTTTGACGGACAAAGAATCCTGACAAAGCCACTTAGATTATAAATATAGCTTACATGCAGCAGAACATCTTTCTTGATTGTATGAAAATACCCCTCCAAAAGTAAAGGTTAGCTAGCAATTATATTAAGTGCATTGTATATATTATTAACTGCAGTTTGCGTTATATATATTATTAACTGCAGTCTCAGAAACGTGGAGATCTTACATCGATACGTAAGATGTCTTACATCGAAACTTGAAAAAGGCTAATATTGACCCTTCAACCTGGGAGGAAGTAGCCTCATTCAGTGGAAATGTGGCATCAAAAAAGTGTATAGAGATTTGAGCAGCATCATGCATTGGATAACCAAAAGCACCATAGACAATGTCACAACCAAGAACCACCCAAACAAACTCAATTAGGATTTACCTGCCAGGTTTGTTGGTCACAAATTGTCCTACATAGCTACACAAGGGCCAGTAAACGATTTTCACTCTCCACTATAAAATAGGTTTATATATAATAGGAAATCGTCTAAAATGCTGATGTGAGCTCTGGGGTGAAGGCCACTTTGTCGACCTCTGGTGGGTTGTATGCCATCTGAAAAGAGGTGCACTTTGGGCAGGATACCACAAACTTACAGATGTCCTCCTGTCTTTGGGGCCACCAGAACTTTGATACTGGTATTTTGTATGAGGATGTGCTGGGAATCAAGGTGGCCAAAAGCAGACGAGGTGTGTGCCAGGGTAAGGAGATGTCAGTGCAGGCACGGTGGCATGTAGGTCTGATCCAGCAAACATTACTCAGAAACTTGACAAATGAGGGGCTTGACGATAGCTCAGTTAAGGTTCTCTATCACAAGCTCTTGGATGGAGGATGCCACGCTAGCTTCCACAGCAAGATCAGGGTTGGAGGCTGCTATTTTAGCCTCTTCAGGGTCCTCAGGAGTGGAAGCTGCCACATTAGTGTAAACAGAATGCTTGGGGTTAATTTTCTGTCTTTGAACATATACAGCTTAAATTGTCAACAAATGAAGGTGCTTTAATATCAGAATAGATTTGAGCAAATACAGAAAAACATTTAAAATAATTGGGTATATAAAGAGTGGACATAAAATATGCATTTCTATGAGAATGTATATGTGAGTAAATATCTTGTTTTTTAATATGTTTTTTATACCATTGCACTAAGCAGTTTGGCTCAACAAAATCTCATTGTGTCATGAAAAATGACAATAAAAGGCTCCATCAATCTAAGTCCACACAGAAACACACTTGTCGTTCACAGGACTTTCTTGCTATGAGGCAAGTGTATTAGCCACTATACACTTGTTCCCTCGATTAAATTATTATTTATCTATAAAATTCTTAATAAATTTTGGGCAGCATGGTGGCATACTGGTCTCCCCATGCTTGCGTGGGTTTTCTCGGGGTACTCCAGTTTCTTCCTACATCCCAAAGACAACACATAATGAAAACTAGTGGTTCCAAATTGCCCCAGGTGGAAGTATGAATGGTTATGTATGTGTGTTGGCCCTGCGATCGATAGGTAAGCTGTTCTGGGTGTACCTTGCCTCTGCTTAGGGTAAGCTGTGGTAGGCTTCAGCCTATCTGTGACTCTAGTAGGATAAAACAGTTCAGCAAAAAAATTAATAATCAATTTTGAAATATTTTAAAAGTACATTGAATTACTTTGGAAAACAAAGGTGTCTCACCATTGTAAATATAACTATTTATAAAGGAAATGGAAAAAAGGAATTGCTGTAGAATTACAGGAAATATATGAAAATGTATGCATTCTTTTAGATACCAAATTACATAAATAACCACACACACACACACACACACACACACACACAGCAGCAGAAGCAGCCGCAGCCTTTGCTTGTTTCAAGATAAAGTTTTCATTCTCTTCCATTTTAGGAGTTTGATGCTATTTAAATCAATAGCCAAATATTATTTGCCTTGAAAGGAGGAGAGACGATTATTAAACCTTTATTTTCAGGCAACTTCTTCTTGCACCAAACAGCCCCTTGTCTAACCTCTGCCTAATCCACACTGCTACATATATCAATGGGATTAGACTGGTTCCACCTCATAGACTCCATGACAGTGTCAAAACAAATTAATAGGCATGGTACAGGGAAGATGGTATGCTCAAGCCATCTTTGTCCTTATTACACTCCTGCCTTTTCTCCATTTAGGAACCAGCTGAAAATCAGAAAATACTGTTTAACCAGTCATAACCTGACAGCCTTGTGTCTTTAATGTGCAATATGTGGGGTTTGCTTCATGTTGTGCATGATAAGTGATGTGGGCAGAGTGAATCCCCCTGTTAATGCAGCCTAGCAAAAACCCCTCCCTTAAACTCACTGGCAGTTACAGAAGTGGCCATGAAAGCAAATTAAACCCAAGACCAGCCCATCTGAACCCAGAAGTCACATAATTAGTAAAATGAAGTCCACCTGTGTGCAATTTGTGTCACATGATCTGTCAGTATAAACACACCTTTTCTGAAAGGCCCCAGAGGATGCAACACCAGTGAGCAAGAGGCATCACACCATGAAGACCAAGGAGCTCTCCAAACAAGTCAGGGACAAAGTTGTTGAGGAGTACAAGTCAGGGTTGGGTCATAAAAAATATCCAAATCTTTGATGATCACCAGAGGGCATTAATCAGAGAGGCAGCACAGAGTCTGAAGGTAACCCTGAAGGAGCTGCAGAGTTCCACAACAGAGACTGGTATATCTGTGCATGGGACCACAACAAGCCGTACACTCCGTAGAGCTGGGCTTTATGGAGGAGTGGCCAGGAAAAAGCCTTCACTTAGTGGTAAAAATAAGAAGGCATGTTTCAAGTTTGCCAAAAGGCATGTGGGTGACTCCCCAAATGTATGGAGGAAGGTGCCCTGGTCAGATGAGACTAAAATTGAACTTTTCTGCCACCAAGGAAAACGCTATATCTAGCACAGACCCGACACATCCCATCACCTCAAGAACACCATCCCCACAGTGAAACATGGTGGTGGCAGCATCATGCAGTGGGGATGTTTTTCAGCAGCAGGAACTGGGAAACTGATCTGAGTCGAGGAAAAGATGGATGGTGCTAAATACAGGGATATTCTTGAGCAAAACCTCTGATTTGAGACTGGGATGGAGGTTCACCTTCCAGCAGGACAGTGACCCGAAGCATACTGCTAAAGCAACATTCGAGTGGTTTAAGGGGAAATGTGTTGTGTTAAATGTGCTGGAATGGCCTAGTCAAAGCCCAGACCTCAATCCAATTGAGAATCTGTGGTCAGACTTGAAGATTGGTGTTTACAAGCAGAAACCATCCAACATGAAGGAGCTGGAGCAGTTTTGCCTTGACGAATAGGCGAAAATCCCAGTGGCAAGCTCATAGAGACTTATCCAAAGTGACTTGCAGCTGTAATTGCCACAAAAGTTGGCTCTACAAAGTACTGACCTTAGAGGGTGAGTAGCTGAAGTTTTCTATTATTTTGTCCTATTTGTTGTTTGCTTCACAATAAAAAATAAATCACATCTTCAAAGTTGTAGGAATGTTCTCTAAATTAAATTATTCAAACATTCAAAAAAATCCATTTCAATTCCAAGTTGTGAGGCAATAAAACTGGGTTAATGGAACTGTAGGTATGGTTGGTAATATACTGTAATAATAAAGTGTGTGTGT
>JAQMYF010000001.1:20541062-20551678 GCA_030014195.1 Neosilurus mollespiculum
GTGTGTGTCTATATATATATAGATATATATATATATATATATATATATATATATATATATATACACACACACACACACATACGCATGGACAAAATTGTTGGTATCCTTATGTTAAAGAAAGATAAAACCACAATGGTCACTGACATAACTTGAAACTACAAAAGTAATAATAAATTTATTACAAAAGTAATAATAAATAAAAATGTATTGAAAATGAACTAATGAAAATCAGACATTGCTTTTGAATTGTGGGTGAACAGAATCATTTAAAAAATCAAACTAATGAAACTGGCCCAGCAAAAACAACTGTACAATATTTTGTTGCACAACCTTTTGAGGCAATTTCTGCAAGCAATTTCTGTAACTTTCAATGAGACTTCTGTACCTGTCGACAGGTATTTGGCCCACTCCTCTTGAGCAAACTGCTCCAGTCTGTCTCAGGTGCTTTCTCCAGACTGCATATTTCAGCTCCTTCCACAGATCTTCAATAGGATTTAGATCAGGACTCATAGAAGGCCACTTCAGAATAGTCCAATGCTTTGTTCTTAGCCATTCTTGGGTGTTTTTGAGCTGTATGTTTTGGGTCATTATTCTGTTGGAGGACCCATTACCTGCGACTGAGACCAAGCTTTCTGACATTGGGCAGTACATTTCACTCCAGAATGCCTTGATAGTCTTGAGATTTTAATGTGCCCTGCACAGATTCAAGACAGAAGCAGCAAAGCAGCGCCAGAACATAACTGAGCCTCCTCCATGTTGCACAGTTGGTACAGTGTTCTTTTCTTTGTATGCTTCATTTCTGCATCTGTAAACATACAGATGATGTGACTTGCCAAAATGCTCCAGTTTTGTCACATGTGTCCAAAGGACATTCTCCCAGAAGCTTTGTGGCTTGTCAATATGTACTTTTGCAAATTCCAGTCTCGCTTTTTTATGATTTGCTTTCAACAGTGGTGTCCTCCTCGGTTGTCTTCCATTAAGTCCACCTTGGCTCAAACAGCAATGGATGGTGTTTTTTTTCCCCTGAACTGTTACTATTATATCATCAGGAAAATATTATTTTGTAAGTATGTCCATTTCAGGTTGCAAAGCAACAAGCATGAACAATTTGAAGTGGGTGATTATTTTTTATACCTACTGCAAATGCTTTTGCAGCTGGGTGCCACAAAGGGTTGAAGTAAGTCAAGCGTCACTACATGGCAAAACACCATATTGCATTTCAAATCAGCAGTAGGCCTACCTATAACATCATAAATGTACAAATAAAGTTCTTAAATGTGTGTCATTTCCTGTATCCCTTTTGTTAAAATAATGGAAAACACATGTTTCCAAAGATGACAACACATATTCTTTTCAATTTGTTAAAACTGAGTTATGGTGCTGGTTCATCTATTTTCAAGGTTATACATGTGTGTGTGTGTGTGTAGATATACATACATACACACACAGTGGGGCAAAAATGTATTTAATCAGCCACCAATTGTGCAAGTTCTCCTACTTAAAAAATGAGAGAGGTCTCCAATTTTCATCATAGGTATACCTCATGAGAGACAGAATGAGAAAAAACTATGAAAGACAGAATGAGAGAAAAAAAAACCCCAGAAAATCACATTGTCTGATTTTTAAAGAATTTATTTGCAAATTATGGTGGAAATTAAGTATTTGGTCAATAACAAAAGTTCATCTCAATACTTTGTTATATGCCCTTTGTTGGCAATGACAGAGGGCAGATGTTTTCTGTAAGTCTTCACAAGGATTTCACACACTGTTGTTGGTATTTTGGCCCATTCCTCCATGCAGATCACCTCTAGAACAGTGATGTTTTGGGGCTGTCACTGGGCAACATGGACTTTCAACTCACTCCAAAGATTTTCTATGGGGTTGAGATCTGGAGACTGGCTAGGCCACTCCAGGACCTTGAAATGCTTCTTTCGAAGCCACTCCTTCATTGCCTGGGCAGTGTGTTGGGGATCATTGTCATGCTGAAAGACCCAGCCACGTTTCATCTTCAATGCCCTTGCTGATTGAAGTTTTCACTCAAAATCTTACGATACATGGCCTCATTTATTCTTTCCTTTACACAGATCAGTCGTCCTGGTCCCTTTGCAGAAAAACAG
The DNA here is from genome assembly GCA_030014195.1 of Neosilurus mollespiculum. Taxonomy (NCBI): domain Eukaryota; kingdom Metazoa; phylum Chordata; class Actinopteri; order Siluriformes; family Plotosidae; genus Neosilurus; species Neosilurus mollespiculum. Next base: position 20,543,180 of record JAQMYF010000001.1, read on the forward strand.
CCCCAAAGCATCATGTTTCCACCCCCATGCTTCACAGTAGGTATGATGTTCTTTGAACGCAACTCAGCATTCTTTCTCCTCCAAACACGACAAGATGACAAGTTTCATCTGACCATATGACGTTCTCCCAATCCTCTTCTGGATCATCCAAATGCTCTCTAGCAAACTTCAGACAGGCCTAGACATGTATTGGCTTAAGCAGGGGGACATGTCTGGCACTGCAGAATTTGAGTCCCAGGCGGCATAGCGTGTTACTGATGGTAGCCTTTGTTACTTCGGTCCCAGCTCTCTGCAGGTCATTCACTAGGTCCCCCGTGTGGTTCTGGGATTTTTGCTCATCGTTCTCATGATCATTTTGATTCCACGGGGTGAGATCTTGCGTGAAGCCCCAGATCGAGGGAGATTATCAGTGGTCTTGTATGTCTTCCATTTTCTAATAATTGTACCCACAGTTGATTTCTTCACACCAAGCTGCTTACCTATTGCAGATTCAGTCTTCCCAGCCTGGTGCAGGTCTACAATTTTGTTTCTGGTGTCCTTTGACAGCTCTTTGGTCTTGGCCATAGTGGAGTTTGGAGTCTGACTGTTTGAGGTTGTGGTCAGGTTTATTTTACTGAGGAATTTACCAATTAATTCATTTAAAATCCTACAATGTGATTTCCTGGATTCTTTCCCCCATTCTGTCTCTCATAGTTAAAGTGTACCTGTGATGAAAATTGGAGACCTCTCATCTTTTAAATGGGAGAACTTGCACAAGTGGTGGCTGACTAAATACTTTTTTGCCCCACTGTATGTGAGTTGTGAGTGAGGTGAGTTTCATGATCGTTTGTCGACCTCTCCCCATTCATTTCATTGGGATTTTTTGGAGTGGTTTTTGGCTAATTTTGTCGCCATGGTAATGCAAAATGCCAATTAAATTAATAGCACACTTCACAGCACTGCTTGGGTGCACCTTGTCATTCGGCCCACGATAAGTGTGACAGAAGTAGAGAAATAAAGATAACTGTTTTTCTAGGGTGAATAGTAACATGTGTCTGCTCTTAAGCAGCCACATAATTCAAATGAATTGTTTTTTTTTTGTTGTTGTTGTTGTTGTTGTTGTTGTGGTGTTTGTTTAGTTTTTTTTTTTTTTTTTTTGCTGTGGGAAGCTAATCTTCTTATTGGAAAATATCAACAGGACTTGCAAAAAATTATGATTCAATGGATGAGTCCTCAATCCTCAACAAAGGACTATCATTTGTGCCTACACCTGTTACTAATCCCGTTCAAGTTAAGGTTGAATTTTTTTAATTATTTTGCTAAATTAGGTTAAAATACTGTTATCATAAGGGGAGAGCTAACTTGCCAGTAAATGCTGAAAGTGCTATAAGTACAACTAATGTTCCGTTCAAACAAAAAAGTACATTTTGTCACCAGTCATTTGTGCCAGTATTGAAACATTCTGCATGTTGGTTGAAAGGGACGTAGAAGCACTTTTGCAGAGATCTAAACCTTATTTGAGATCAAACTGTACTACAGGTGAATTGGCTACTTTATCTGCTTTGTCTAAAAACCATGATATCACTGTGAAACCTGGTGATAAATGGGGTGGAATAGTTCTAATGGACAGCATCATGTATGACAATTAAATTCGAAGACAATTATCAGATGGTCTTTTTTACAAAAAATTACAACGTGACCCTACAGTTGGCTTTAAAGGGATATAGATCATTTTAACAAAGAAAGCATTATCCTTGTGTTAGATTAATCAGTATGAATTCAAATATTTGACTAATAATTTTCCAGTTAGACCAGTCATCTATGGACTACCTAAAATACATAAATTCTCTGAAGGGTTTCTTAAATGCCATCCTATTATAGCGAGCATTGGTTCTCTTTCTGAGCCCTTATCAAATTTTATTGATTATTACATCTGACCATTGATTGAAAAACTCCCTTCATGCTTAAAAGCTACTGGAGATTTCATCATTCAACTGTCCAAAGTGACATACAACAGTTTGGATATCCTCTTTGTGACTATGGATGTAGTTAGTCTTTATACTAACATCCCACATTCATCTGGGCTTTGTGCTCTTAAGGTTTTTTCTTGATGCCAGGTCAAAGAGCATTCATCCCACTGACTTCCAGGCTGATATGTCTGAAATTGTCTTAACTAAAAACTGTTTTTTTTATGATAAAGATTTATTTCTCCAGACACACAGCACTGCCATAGGTGCAAGTTTTGCCCCTGATTATGCTATTTTTTTATGGGTTGATTTCATCATCAATATGTTTACAACAACAGTACATATTTACAATCCATTGTGTTTTGGAGAAGATATATTGATGATGTATTTTTGATTGGAATGGCTCTAAATATCTGCCATAGCCTGGCAAGCTGTCCAAGGTGTACTCTACCCTCACCCAGAGTTGGCTGAGATGGGTGCCAGCCCCCCACGTCCCTAATTAGGATTAAGCAGTTCGGAAAATGAATGAATGAATGGCTCTAAATGTGATTCTAGCTATCACTCTGTGACTCTCAAAAAAAGTTTACCTTACAGTCAGTTTCTCAGGACTAGACTTATTTGTACAACAGATGAGGATTTTTAGGTAGGAGCTCATAAACTCTTTCAACATTTTGCACTAAGGAAAGTCCAATTTGGACAGAAATGTTTCCACTTCTGCACTTTTGCACATTTCTTTTTGTCTAAACAGCCTCTGAATGAATTTTGGGAGAAATATTTCAAATCAATACTCTAGTCTGTTTCTTTTCCTGTGTGCAAGTCTTTGTTTGCCATTTTTGAGATTCTTTCTGCACCAGACTATATTTATTGAGGACCTTTTTTAAGGTGCAGTTCAGTCCTTGTGCTCCACTGTGGGTTAACCATATTTCTTATTTGTTGACTTCAAACAAAAACATTATTATGAATAACCCTGGTGTTAAATCATAAATCATGCAAAAATATTATCTACAAAATCTCACTTTGAAAGACTGCATTTAAAATCTCCCCCCTCTGACTGAAAGACTCTGTCTTTACACAAAGGCCACAATAATGTACTAAGAGTTTTTTGTCTCAGCCTTATCACATCCTACAAGCTTAAAACAACCATAAAGCACTTGGTGCCAGGGTACTCTCAGGATGTCTTTAAGCTAACAGATGACTTGAACCTGAAGGAATGTTATCTTGTTTTGTATCTCAGGATGAAGCAGAAGCCCTGAGTTCAGCTGATACAAGGATGGGTACAAGTTTATCCTTAAACACCAATTTGATAAAACATAATTAACAAACACCAATTTCTTATTGACAACTCCTGTTAAACTTTCATTTAAATCAAAATTACAGGGTTCAGTGAGGTATATCGAAAGTGTTTATCCCTTTGATCCAAACACACACACACACAGAGAAAGACAGAGAGAGAATGCACAAGGAGGATGTTCTTACCATGGGAGAAACTGTCTCTTGCAAATACAAATATGCATGTTGCAGTCATGTGTGTTTGTCTAAAGGACAATAATATGTAATTTCATTTGTTATTGTATTACTCTTTTCACGGTTTTTAATATCAACTTATTGATAACTCTTACAAGGATCAAGAGAATTAAGTCATGATTCATATCAGTGGAAAGTTCATATTTTTGTTGATTTCAGTCTTTATAAGAAATTTATATTAAATTAACATTACATTACGGGATTTACATACATTTTAAATTTACATTTGCATACAGAATTTACATTAAAATGTGTGCATCTATGAGTTTACATAATTGGATATAAAAGTTTAAAACTAAATGCCTAGTGACCAGAACCTGCCCAAAACACATCTACAGGGTGATTTACTGCTTAAATTTTTTTTCTCATTGTAAAAATTTTACAATGAGACAAATTTATTCACCCTTTATGTAATGTTCTGACCTTGTTGTATAACCATAAAGTATTAGTGATTCATTGTAAAGATTACTGTTGTGTGAAAATATTAATATGATGGTGTAAGGAGTGTGATGCAATTGAACACCCTTTGTTAGTCTTTCTGATTAAAAAGGTTGTTTTAAGAACATGAGCCAAATGTGGTTCACTTGTAATTTTTTGACATTTTAGACATCACATGATGCAACTATACAAATAACAACAAGCAAGCAGTTATGAACAGAGCCCAAACCTATAGGCTCAAGTCCCTCTTGATGGTGGTGCACATGTGACATCTTTACTATTTGAACTCTGTGATGTATTGTCTGTAAATTTGAGTATTCAGTTAAATTTAACTGCTGAATTATAAATGATGTAATTGTTTGTGAAGCAGTTAGAACATTCACAAAACCTTTCTAGAACTGGCCATAGGAGTGGCCCTAGAAGTTTTGTACAAATTGGTACCCACCAAGTTTTGTTCAAATCAAATGAAACACCCTTGAGATATAGATTTGTCCTATTTGTAGCAGTCAATACCAGTCAAATTTGATCCAACGCATAGGCATGTTATACCAAAGAAGAATCTTAGGTTTTACACTGATAGTATTTACTATGGCCAAAATATGTAAGACTTCGTATTTAGATTGCAGGCTACTAAAATATTTTCTTTAATAATTTGCACCCTTCTGAACAATGACAAACTATTTTTTTAAAAGTTCAGGTCCCTCTCAAGATGCTATATTCAAAGTTTCTTGCAGATAGGGTAAAAATACTAGGAAGTTTTAAAAAATAGGTTACACATGTTTTGAAATTTTGATATTTTATTTTTTAAAAGAAAAATTGTGATGGCTCATGTCATCTGATTAGGCTTAGGCTTTATGCAACATGGATGCATAATAATTTTGAACGCATGATATTCGGTCTGGGAGTCAAGGGCCAAAATGTTGGTGCATTATGTGCCATTTTTGGTAGGTGAGTTCTACGAAGCATTTTTTGTCTATGCTATAAATTTGACTCTATTCTTTTGAACGTAACTGGTGAATTCTTAATATTGTCATTGTTAGCATAATAGGCAAATCTCTTTGACAAATCACAACAACACTGTAGAGGTGAGACAGGAGTGGCCTTTGACTGTGCCCACCATCTTTTGTACGGATCAGATGAGCAATTCTTTAGATATAGTCCCCTAGTGGTCAATGCCAGTCAGATTTGAGAGCATCAGCTGATCTCAAACAAGATTCTTAAGTTCAATGTTCATGAGCTGCCTTCCATCTCTACATGTAGATAGCTAGATCAGGCTTCTGACATTTTGAAAAAAAGCAAAAAGTTATTAGCATTTACTATAGCCAAGATATGCAAGACTTTGTAATTAGCATGCTAGCTACAGAAATTTGTTTGTTAATAATTCGTGCATTTTTTTAAAACTTTTGATATTTTTTGTCCGGTCACTCTCCAGATTCTGTATCCAATGTTTCGTGCAGATTAGGCAAACTCTGGAATGTTTGAAAAAGTTAATTTTCCATATTTTGTAAATTTGTGAAAAAAACATTGTGGGCAGAAATGGGTGTGGCTTACATCATGTGATTCAGCTCAGTCCAGTAAAGGTGTGGATGTAAGGAGTTTCAATGTGCGACATATGGTTTGGGCCAAAACATTTCTTTTTTTTTTTTTTTTTCTTTGTTTTTTTTTGTTTTATTTTTTTTTTTTTTTTTTTTTTTACTGTGGCACCCCCTAAAGGCAAATATGTGCAAGATTTTGTCTGTGTTCCCTGCAGTAATCTGTACCCATGCGCAAAATAAATAAATAAATAATAATAAAAAAATAAAATAAAATAAAATAAAACCTTTCCAAAAGCCCAGCTGGGCAACGGATTTTATTTATGAAAAAAGAGGAAGAAGAAGAAGAAAGCAATATCATTAGGGTTCCCAACCCTGCTGGGCTTGGACCCCCGTGTCACTTTTTTTTTTTTTTTGGTCAAAATTCTAGAAAGAATGGAGGCATATTATAAAGCTAAATTCCTACACATTAATTGTGGAGAAAATATGCAGGCATTTCATTAAATAAATTCCCACACTGGTAACTAATAAGTTCCATTAAAAAGGAATCACAATTAAGTAGGACCAACCTTTCTCTAATGATAAAATCCCTAAATCTTTCCTTAATCCTAAACCAGAACACATACTCTGCATTTATTTGTGCTCATGAGAGACTGAGAAAGTGCGATTTCACCAAGGGCAAGAATATAGTCATAAGTATCCCAACCTCATCTGGGTCTTTTAATTAACAAACCCCCATTCAACATTTCTTTATACTCAGGCCTAGCACACTTTATTTTGGGGTTCATGTCATACATGCAAACTGGTGTCTTATGTTGAATCAGTTTTTATTTTGAGATCCATTTTGAAGCTTTGCCAACAGTTTGAGAATCCAATTGAGTCATTTGGAGTCAATCCAATTAAGTTAATCCGACTGAGCTTTTTTATTACTTTTTTATAAAGGTGCCTATTTGTACCTATAAATTAGGGTGACCAATAACAATGATTTAGGGGAAAAAAAGATTTAGGCATACACTGCCTAAAAGTGAAACCACAATAGATGTTTTTATTGATAGGAAGCCAATGGATAGCAAAATAATCAAGCTCAATGGATTACCATATTCTCTCAAGTGTGAGGTAGTAATGAGTAGAATATGACGGTACAAAATTTGGGGAAGAAGTATATTTGAATGAATCATGTAACATTCATTAATTCATTTGTCTAACTAATCCCACTAGGGTTGCAAGGATGCTGGAGCGCACCTCAGCCAACTCTGGGCAAAGGCAGAGCACACCCTGAACAGCTGGCTAGTCCATCACAGCAACAGAACAGCCAAATAGCCTAACGTGCATATCTTTAGGCTGTGGGAAGAAACTGGAGTATCCAAAAAAAACACCCCCTCAGCAAGCCTGGGACTCGAACCCTGGACCTTCTTGCTGTGAGGCAAACTTGCTAACCACTACGCTACCGTGCCACCCAATTATGTATCATTGCTTTCTAAAGTTTGAGGTAGTTTGTTACTACTAAAACCATTATTTAAAAAAAAAAAAAAAAGGCATACCTTAATTTTGTGCTTGACATTGTGATGTTGAGAGGGCAAGAGAGACACTGTATTTGAGTATGCTAGTGTCTCATATGCAAGGAGAAAGCTAAAACATAATTTACTTGCCTTACTGTACACTCAGAAATGAGACACAAAATAAGTAGGCATAAAATAGAATCATATTAATATATTAAGTGTTACAACGATATATGTTTGAGAGATTTTATCAAATCATATCTTTTCCTAGGGAATCTGACCTGACCCTATGCTAATTTGTGCTGCTCTTGGTAGATTACCCATCAGCAATTTTCTTTGCTTGCAGCCTTATGTTATTTTGCCCTGCTTTGTAAATCTGACCCCTAGGGTATTATCATATAGCAGCATATTTAGATAAATGTCATTCCAGTCTGTACCTGTCTAATATAATGTTACCAAATTATAATAATATTTTAAAATGAAAGTGAAATGTGAGTTGTGGGATCTGACAATATTATGACTACATCAAGTGACCTTTTACGGATATTGACTAATATTGCAAGATTATATTCAATTAATTGATTTAAAAAGCTACACAATACTCTTCTAATGAGTTAGACTTATCGCTTCCCAGCTGTGATTCTTTCTTATTTTTAACAGGAAGATCAGTTAATTCTCTTCATGTGTGACTATTTCTTACAAAACTGCAAGCTTCTTCAACACTTAACCTACTTATCAGCAGAACACATGCTGTGTGCAGGACTGCAAACCGAGCTTCATCTGACAACTAAAATAGCCTGTTTTTAACATAGTTAATGAAGCAGCATAACAGTTTAAGCAAGGTTGTCTGGAACATGTTGACTCCAGTGACAGGGCATTCCACCTAGACTACATCCCACAAGATGAGAGAGAGAGAAAGAGGAGGGGGAAAGAGATAGGGAGGGAGAGAGAGAGAGAGGGAGGGAGAGAAAGGGAGGGAGAGAGAGAGAGAGGGAGGGAGAGAAAGGGAGGGAGAGAGAGAGAGAGGGAGGGAGAGAAAGAGAGAGAGAGAGAGCGAGAGAGAGAGAGAGAGAGAGTAAAAGAAGCTTACCTTTGACGATGAGTTCAGCAAAGTTAGAAACACCAGAGCCTCTGGACGACTGGGTGACACAGCGGTAGAGGTCTTGTTCAGGTCTCTGGATGTCCTCCAGCTGGAAGGACACTGAAAAACGATTGCGGCCCAAGTGTTTGACTGAGCCACCTGAGGACACCTCCCCATTATGTCGCTACAGTGGAAAAAAGGAATGAGTAAATACCCCATTAAACAACCACAACAAAAGCAGACATGCATTATAATTAGAATATCTGTATAAACATTGAAGCCATACATGTCGCTCACTATAGACTTGCTGATTCCATAGAGCGGTTGCACATGATGTCAGTGGTCACGTGCCAAATTGTTTACAACCCATACTGGATGGCATCTATTTATAATATTGATAATACTGTAGGGCGGCACGGTGGCGCAGTGGTTAGCACGTCCGCCTCACAGCAAGAAGGTCCTGGGTTCGATTCCCAGCT
>JAQMYF010000001.1:20571624-20586908 GCA_030014195.1 Neosilurus mollespiculum
ATATATATATATATATATATATATATATATATATGTGTGTGTGTGTGTGTGTGTGTGTGTGTGTGTGTGTGTGTTCTTGATAGTTTTTAAGCGCTCTTGCACCAACTGTAAAGGTAATATTACAGAAATCAACTATTTCTTAAAAAATTCTTGTATAGGGCCTAGATCTGTAGACTCTGATGTAGATCTGTATTTTAAGATTTAAGTAAAGGACTATAAGAGCCCACAGTGCACACTTTATTTGAATTTACCAATCTCCAATGCATACTAATATGTCTTTGGGCATTTTTTATTTAATTAAATAGATTTGATTACTTACCCCCTGCCGTTCAAGCTTATTGACAGCTTCTGAACGTCATATTAATGTGCACAAACCTGCAGCCATTTCGCATTGAGGCACTGGAGTTGGCTCAAAATGGTCTTCAGTAAAATGGTCAGTATAAAGGACAAAATGAATGCTTGCCACTTTACAGTATTTTTGTTTGGGACAGGATGGAAAACGGAACACACTAACACTATACTGTAATGTTTTGCTGCTTCCTACTGCTATACACCTTCAAGACATGATCACTGAAAAAGGACTTAAGTTATGAATAAATTTAAGGTCTAAAGAATGCATATATTGAAATTCTTCTGCTCGCTCTGTTCACATTTGCCTAGGAAATACTAGCATGCTAATGACTATCAAGGCAGATCGCATTGCCCTGCTTATGTCACACAGTAGTCAGAACTTCTCAAAAGTAAGTCGAGGCGCGGGCTGCAGGAAATAAAAAAATAGCAATATTTATGCAATATTTATACATTTTACTAAAATAACACCAGTAATTATTTTGTAGACTCAAGGTGATAACTTGACATGGGGACTTTAAATAATTTATTGATTTACTGTTAATGGAATGGGCAGAGGCAGCACATGGCATAGTGTTCTGTCCTTTGGTTGTTTATGAAAAGAATAACAAATAAAATGGTAAATAAAAAGGAACTTTCATTAACCTAGCTGACATATCTGGTATAACTATATGGGCTCAGGATTACATTGGCAAACCTTGGTCAAGTACACAAATTTTCACTGGGCAGAAAGAAAGCCTTATATTAACTGGGTCCTGATGTGATATAGACTATGTGATCAGAAGACTGAACATCATATAATGGAAATGTGTTCTATGGTGAATCAGCATTCCAGGACTTTTTTTTGAAGAAACAAATGGAGTGTGCTCTGGCCAAAGACTAAAAGAACCATCCAAACAACAAGTCCAAAAGACAGGGTTTGATATGTTATGGGGTTGTGCCAGTGCCCTTCGCAAAGGAAATTTAGACTTCTGAGATGGTAACATTAATGCACAGAAGTACACTGAGTTTTAGGAACAACATATGCTGCCTTTAAGACAATATCTTTTCCAGGGTTGTCAATTTTAACAAGAAGATGCTAAACCACATTCTGCAAAAATTACAAAGGTATGACTGCAGCAGGGGAAGATGCACTGAGCAGGATTTTTCAAATGAGAAGTAAAACAATGCTACCATCCCATTTTTTTAAATGTGTTGCAAGAATGAAAATTAAAATAAGTGTTTGTCAAGAAACAAACAATGTAATAATAATAATAATAATAATAATAATAAGAAGAAGAAGAAGAAGAAGAAAAAGAATAATAATAATAATAATAATAATAATAAAAATAATAATAAATGTTTTCGGGTATAATTAAAAAACCTGATTTTTTTCCTGATTTTAAGTTGTAAATATTCTTAAAAATGATGGTTTATCATGCTATATATTAAACTTTTAATCACTTCATAGATCATAAAATTTAAACATAAAAAATAGCAATTGATTATATAAACCTTCTCAGCCAGAGAAAGGACAGTACTGGCTTGGATAATGGCCACTTGCTCTTCATTCCTTAAATTCTGTAGGAAGTGTGCAAAGCAACTGGATTAGATACATCCATGTTCAGACATTATCAATTAAAGGAAATAAATTATTAAAAGCCAAACTCACCCCATTATCACCTAGAATATCTAGCAACTTAATGAGATCAGGTATACACACATCCTGTTGGAGAAAAACCATAAATACATAACTATGCATGCTCAGTCAAGTAATTGAGCCCATATTATGGGAACAATTATTTGCTTACCTTTACTCCTTCCTTCATACAGTAGATCTGAAGAGCACTTACTCCCTCTGAGAATGGGTGAATTGAAAGAGTGTAGGGTGGGGATCTCCTCTCTCTTTCCTTATATGTTTAAAAAATAAAAATAAAAGTCAATGATGCAGACCAAACATATGCATGGACATTCATAGCTTTGGGTGACAATTGATGACAATTGATGACAATTGATAAACAAAGCTAGCCCTCCCAAATACAGCCAGAAACATTGGTTTAATCTAAATGGCACAAAAGCAGGTGTCATATCTATTTATAATGACACTGTATGTGCCATGCTTAAATCTAGACACATTAAAACTAGAAATATCCAAGACTAATTTGAAATACTTTTTACCAGCATGAGAAACCAAGCCAAAGCCGCAAAAAAAGTCTACTCCGTTATTTCCACTATTTATTATTCTTTTTTTATTAATCTTTCCTGAATTTTAACAGGAATTTGCAAACTTTGGGCCAGATTTACTAATGAATTGCACCAGTGCAAACTCTTTTTTTTTGGTGTTAAAAAAGTACTGTTGGTATTTACTAAGGAGGTACATTGAAAATATTGCACCTGAAAGGTGGGAAGTCAGAGATTTTTGTGACTTGCCATGTTATATATGCATTTCTTTGAGTTCTCTTTGCAAACCACAAATTATGGAAAGGAAATAATTAAATCAAGCTGAATATAATTTGTAAAACGACACTTACTGCTAATTGCAGTAATATTTACAGCTGAAAAATTGTCTTATTTTCTGCACTATTTTTCTTTTTGTGGCATTTTATTTGTGGTGCATTGTGTAGTAGCAGACTACTTCTCCACAGCCTCATGGCCAGGCAAAGGAGCACTCACTGTGTGCATTCAGTGTGCGCAGTGCTGAGATCCTTTCTTCCCACTGCAATAAGACTTTAATACCCCCTGACCTCCCTACACTCACATAGACAGTTTTTTTTTAAATACATTTTTATCCTGTTTTTTTTTTTTTTTTATTATTATACAACCAATAAGCTGTGCCTGTTCTGTTAATAAATTACCTGCACTTGAATATCATCTACTTTTTTAACCCTACGATAATTATGTGGCTCTTGGTGAATTGGGTGTGTTGTATTAAAATGAATTAAATGTGCCCATGTTTAGAAAACAGCACGCTGTTTACAGGTCATCCACAAAACTTGCCCTACTAGTGCTATTTTAGGATTGCACCCACACAATGTTTTGCCCTGCTTGGTAAATCTGGCCTCTAATCTGAATCACTATCTCATTTCTTTCAAAATGTGCTTCAATCATAACATTACCATGCTACTACATCGAGTGTATGATTACCTCAGCTAAGGTTAACATTGTTATTGAAGGCTTAAACATTGTTATTAAGCATTTACTTGAGTAAACGAGATTTAATGGTAAATCCAAGAGACAGATAAATCAGAATATGAATTTAGTCAAGCAATTTGATAATGTAATGTAGATAACCTCATCAGGAGACTGCTAAGAATATTCAACTCCAATAAAAACAGATTGAATTGATTTCCTCTACAATAGTTTCAGTTTGATACTAGAGATTAAAGCTAAACACTTCTGTTAGTTCTGAACATTTCAACACAAGCGGGGAAAAAAATACACAATGATGGATTTTAAAACCCTTTCAGTGTCCACAGAGCAAAAAATTGCACTTTTAATGAGTCCAATATAACAATACATGTTTTTCTCATGTCCCAATATGGTTGAGTGACTTTTTGGACCGAATGCCAACAATGGCACGTGCCATGGTGCCAATCCTTAAATTGTCACCGATTCCAGTCTGAGATTTCGGGGTGTGGCTTTGCTCATGTTCTGTATGTCCATGAGTAGTACTCACCTTGACTATAAAATGGCAATAATTTTTAAACAAAATGTTGCAACCTTCGTCATGCCACGACAACCAAGAATCCAAGAACCAGGCCATTGGCATGTCTCAGTCAGAAGGACGGCAAAATGATGTGGCTCGTCTGGGTGGTGTGTTTACATCAACCGTCAGTCGTCCTTTAAAATGATACCATGAATCTGGTGCAACAGGAGCTCGCCCACGACCAGGCCAGCCACGAGTCACAACACGTGGTCAGGACCGATACATCCATACCATCCACCTACAAGACCAGCTGTGAATGGCTGTGCAGACAGCTGGTGAGATACCAGACGCATCCAACTCCGTACATTTCAGTGGAGGCTCAGAGAAAAGGGTCTCTGTAGGGGAACCATACTGTTCCCACGTAGGGTTTTACAGCTCGTCGTTGGAACACCTGGAGGCTGTGGGCTCGTCAGCACAACAACAGAAACCGTAACTGGGCAAATGTGACTTGAAGAGACTTGTGTGGGACATTCTGGATCATTCTGGATCACTGAGTACGCCAGAGGCCTGCTTTACCACAAACTGTTGTGCAGTTATGCCAAGCAATCAGGTAAGAGTGGGACAGTATTCCAGAGACACAGATTAACACACTGGTGAACTCTATGCCCCGTACAATCAATGCTGTCATTGCTGTAAATACCATTTATTGATTTGTTTTGTTGCTTTGACATACCAGATATTGATTTGTTTTGTTGCTTTGTTTTGTTGTTGGCTGTTTGTTGTTGTTTTTGTTTTGTTCTGTTTTAATTTTGATAATTCTTTTTTTTTTTTTTTAATTATTAAAAAAATTTCAACAGTTAAAAAAAAAGAATAATAATAAAACAAAATTAAAAAAAAATAATTATTGAGATGGGTAAAGGATCACTCCTCCTGAAAAATACTTGGACAACCACAATTTCAAAATGTAGCTGCAAGCAGTGAGTGGTTAAAATCTGTGAAAATGTCACAGAGATGGATTTTTGGGAGGGGAAGTGATGAAAAGGAGTGATGATGCAGAGGACATGAGGAGGAGTGTTAAAGAGGAAGATGAGAAAAGAAGAGTATGAGTCGTGAGGAAGAAGAGTGATTAAGAGGAAGAGGAGTGATGAGGAAGAGTGATGAAGGAGCAAGAAAGGTGTGTTGGTGATGAAGAGGACATGATATACCAGAAAGGGTGGTTCGAGCCCCTCTGTGTGACATCATCACAGAATTTGTAGGACATGTGACACTTTGTCAGATTATTGTGACAAAGAAACAAAGAGAAAGAGAGCAAAGTTTCAATGGGTACAGGAAGTTATATGAAACAAAAAGCAGGCTTTTGGCCTCAACTATGAGGTACTTGTTAAGTTGTTGAATTCTGCCAGAAAGTTATTATTGGAAAGAAGGTGCACCTTCCAACATCACAGTGACCCAAAGAGTGACAAACAGAGACTGAAGAAGAAAAAGGTGAATGAAGCCTAGTCATAGCCCAGACCTTTATTAAAAAATATGTGGAATGACTTGACGATTGCAGTTCACCAATATCACTATCCAAATTTGAATGGGCTTGAACAGTTCTGAAAATAAGAGTGGGCAAATATTCACAGTCTACAAGTGCTGTGATCAAAGAAAAAGGTGGTTCTACAAAGTACTACATATATATGTGTGTGTGTGTGTGTGTGTGTGTGTGTGTGTGTGTGTGTGTGTGTGTGTGTTATATATATGTTATACCCTGTGGATTAAAGCATTCATCAGTACAGTGAAACCCAAAATTCTGTGTGAAAATTAGTTAAGAAATATCCACCATAACCCACTAGAATGTGATGCCTGACTATGTAGACAGTTTCTTTGAGATATAATATTTTCACCACATAATGATTCATATCTTATGTAGCATATGTAGTGCAAATCTTAATGTCTCAACTTAACTCCTATTTTATCAGATTTTTTGAAAATGGGCTAAATTTACCAAAAGTATTCGACTACAGATTAACTGCAGATTCTGAAAACTAGAGCCAAAATTAGCTGGGGTACCAAGACTTCTGTTGTCTCAAATTTAAAGTTATGGACTATCAAAAACTGTTCCAACTCAATATTGCCACCCAAGGTTATGTTCTTGTTTAACTCAACATCATCTTTATAAGTACCATCCATTTACTTACACTGTCCAATATATTTCCATTATTAAAAAAAAAGGTGAAACAGTTACTTTGCAGCACACTTTGTGAGAGTCTCATTCCAAAAGGCAAGGGGACTGAAAGACCTTAAAATCAACTGTTTTACCATGATGATGTTCTTCATGAAAGATAATTCTTATCAAATGGAATTCACTTTCTTTGCCAGCGTTTGGGACCCGGACATCTCTAATACCATTTGGTGGAGTAATGCTTAATTTTATTTCATTTTGATACACATAACAAAAAAAAAAAACATTCCACAGGCTGTAACATACATAAATTAAGACCATGATGCTATACATTTAATCTAATAAGTACCTCAATAAGGAGCACTAAAATCATAAAGATCAACTGACTTACGTAATACATGAAAGAAAACATGCAGGCAAAAAATTACTTGTTACTTTAACCATCACAACAAATTAATTTACTGGTTTGAAAAACATGTTATTTAACTTAATATGTAACCAACTTTAATTAAGTGATTCTTCACAAAGTAGCATTACACCTATAGTCCATGTGCCTGAGAATTGCTACATTCAGTAGCAGCGACTAATAGGTCAGTTTCAGAAATATAATGTGTGTTGGCTGTAATTAAATGTTCCTAACTGTTCTCACATGTTACAAGATTTTGCATGTTCTAACATATCAATCCTATTTAAAATAGGAATCCATGAGATAAAATAGAAAAAAATACTACATATGATGAATTGACATTTGTGACAGACTGACTCCGGAAATGTTTGGAACAAACCAGGTCTGGCAAAGAAGTTGGTTTAGCAATTTATTATGAATAAGCCACACCTCCCTTGTGAAAGAAAAGTTGACATTTATGGCAACTTTTATGATGGTTTTACAATATGGAATAAACAAGATCGTGAAACGAATATCAAACAGATAAAAACATCATGGGATAAATATGAAATCAAATGACAACTGTCATAGTTACATAGTGAAATTTTTGTATGTAATTATAGATGTACCTTATATACTAGCTACATACATTTATCAACCTCTATATAGACCTCCTCTTCAGTAGTAGACATTGTGTAGACATCAGGTTTCTCAGAACAAATGAGAGGCTGGACAGTTGTATTCTAAGTATGACAGTACAGCATCTGCACCAACATCGCCAGCATCTATAGCCAACAAATTTGTCTATGCAGCAGTGAAGTCAGCAACATTCTTGCAAAAACTTCTATAGAGATTTTCTACAATATTGTGGACCTTTGTTATAGTGGGTACCTCTTGCTCATGGCCAATAATGTTACCTTGATAGGTCACACTGGCCTGACCGAACAACTTGAATTCGATCAGAGCTTTCATGATTTTGGGGGATTCAACACCTCCAAAGGGAAATTTTTTGTTCCAATTTAAAAACTTCAGACCGATATGCCCTCTGATTCACACTTTGGTGCATGGTCACCCAGTCTTCGGAAGCTGGAACATCTGGGGGTCTCCACTTCCTCATCAGGAGTCTATCACTGACAGAATAGCCAACTGGAGCTTTAGCCAACCCTCCTTCAGGAAGAGCAGCATTACAGAGAGACTGTAAATCAGGATCATTGCTCTGTTCCTGAATAAACTTTGCTCTTGATAGAGACATATTTGTCTTGGACGTTATTGACATCTTATTGTTCACATTTGAAGTATAATCAAGATCCTCAGTGGGATCAGCAAATATCTGTGACAAATCCAGAATGTTATCTTCAGAATCAATTTTCTTTGTTTGCGCCATTTTCTTGGCTAGAGCTCATGTCACTGGATGAGAAGGGAACTCATTTGGATCCTCTTCTTTAACAACATCATCTTTTGATGATGGGATTGGTTCATTGGCTTTGGGCTCGGCATCAACTTTGTGGCAACACCTGACACTCGCCAAATCATTTCCCAGTAGTAGTGAGATACCCTCAATTCCTAGCTACGGCATAACAGCAACGACCACAGGACCTGATACTAAGTCAGACTTTAACACTATATTGTGTAGAAGAGCTGTAACGCAACCACCCTCAAAACCTTGTAACATTAAAGATTCACCGGTGGCCAAATTCGAATCGAAAGTTAGTACCCCTTTTAGTAAAACAGATTGAGCTGCCCCAGTATCTCGTAAGATTTTGACCGGTAATGGATTGGCTGCGCCAGCGAGTGATACTGTGTCCTTGGACACATAAGAAATGTATTCCTTTCTAATGGCAGACTGATTGACATAAGAACCATACTATTATTTTTTTTAGGCTTTTTAGATGAGATAATTGCAATAGGTTGTTTTCTCCTTTTTAAAGCATAACATTTGGTCATTACCTTACCCTGTTTTTTACAATATTTACAAACAGCACCTGACCTGGGGCCTCATGTACAAAGACTTGCGTGGAATTCCTACTGAAAAATGGCGTATGCTTAAATCCAGAAAACGTCGTACGCACAAAAAAATCCAAATGTATGAATCCAAGCACATTTCCTTTGAACATCCAAATCAACGTGGAATTGAGCGCACATGTAGGAGTACCCAACCCCTCTCTGTCCACGCCCCTATTTAAATATGCAAATTATATTTAAATGAACCCCGCACCGGAGATTCCCCTCTTCGCAGGATCAGAAAACCCTTACAATGGGTTTTCTGGGGAGGCGCGCAAAAATGTACTGTTTGGCACGCTGTCCTCCGGCGCAGGAGGTCTGAGTGTGTGAGGCCGTGCTGTGGGGTCGGAAAGGCGTACACACACAGAGTAAAAAAATAAGTAGTCAGACTAAAAGGTGGCAGTTCAGCAGAGGACGGCTGCCCACTGCCAAAGTCTGGCACAATCCGGCGGGGGGAGAGGTGAGGAGGACCTCACAGAAACGGGGGATTCCTGCTGCCCGCCTGACTGGCCGTGTCCTCTCCGCGCTGTGCTGTGCAATCGGTGGCATGAATTGCCCGCCTGCTCATAGGCATCCTAACAAATATCAGTGACTCATTAAATGCATTGGTAAATGGTTGAAATCACTCATCGAGCACAGTGCCTGCTTGTAGTTCCCAACCATGCTGTTACTCCGGGTATATGAATCGTGCGTTGAACCAGGCCGCCTCGCCACAAAGTTAGTTCATTGCATTTGCGCATCACATATGATCTGTACAGTGATCAAATGAAAATGCTTCCTGTTGACATAAATTCATCCTGTGCTGGCGCTTTTTTAGCAATGTGTGTGCAGTTGACAGCGCCGATTACATTAGGAAAACCGGATCTCGCTGCAAATTGCGCTTTAATCAACTCTGAGGACTAATTTTCACATTATCAACAGTTTCCCAGCATCACCTCTAAGTGTTGCCAAAGCACCAACAGCTGCAGAAACATGCGCACGGCCAGCCATGAAGTTGGCGTGAGGCACCGCACATTTCCACGGACATTTCCCTTTTGATACATCTGAACTTTGCCGTGGGAAAGGGCGTACGCAACGCTTTTCTGCGTACACACCCTTTGTACAAGAAGCCCCAGGTGGTTCTGAATACACCAGACGACCAGCTGTTACACCTCCCATCTGTAAGTGGATTTATTACCATGCCTGATTAGACCAAATACAGTGGTGTCATGCACACACTTCACGAATGAGGGGTCTGCTAAGGCACAGTAATTTGAAAAGAGGGAGAACAGCAGCGGGGAGAGGACACACCCTTGGGGGGTTTCCAGTGCTGATGGACTGGGTGCTGGATGTGATGTTCCCCAGCCAAACTTGCTGCCACCTGTGATGTTCACCAGCCAAACCTGCTGCCACCTGTGATGTTCACCAGCCAAACCTGCTGCTGCCTGTCAGTCAGAAAGGTGGCTCCTTTAGTTGGTGAAGGCCTTTCCACACTGTTGTTGGATCGATGCCTGAGAGGCTGTCTTTTAGATTCTCACTTTAGCTCCTCTTAGTTACTCTGATTTCCTTTATCAGCTTGCAGGGTTCAGCATCCACTTCTGTAGGCCTCCTCTTTGGCCTGGTGCAGCTTTTTGAGATTAGATGTAAAACATGGTTTGCTGTTGTTGTATGTGCAGAAGGTTTTGTCACATGTCCTCACAAAAACTTATGTATGATGACACAGTGCCAGTGAGTCCAATAATGTCTGTGGTTGAAGCTTCAAAAACCCTAAAATCAGTATTTTCACAGCAGGCCTGTAGCTCTAACTTTGACTCATTTGTACACTTATACAGAGTGGCCTACAATTATAATTTTTATACAGCTGAGCCATTAAGGGTTTAGGGCTCAATGGCAGGGGTGCAGTGGTGCAGTGGTGGCTTAGTGGTTAAGGCGATGGGTTACTGATCCCAAGGTCAGCTGTTCAATACCCACTATCACCACTGTTGGGCCCTTGAGTTCCAATTGCGCAGTTGTATAAAAATGATAATTGTAAGTCGCTCTGGATAAGAGCATCTGCCAAATGCTCTAATTGTAAGGGCCCAACAGTGGTGATAATGGGAATTGAACGACTCACCGTCAGATCAGTAACCCATCACCTTAACCACTAAGCCACCACTGCCCTTCACAGTCCTCAAAACAGACTTACAAGCTTTTAACTTTTACCTGGCTTTTAACCAGGGGTGTGTCCTCTGCCCCGCTCCTGATCTCCCTCTGCACAAATGACTGTGCCTTAGCAGACCCCTCACTCGAAGTGTGTGCATGACACCTCTGTGTTTGGTCTGATCAGTCTGATCAGTATGTTTGGGATGAGATGCAGCAAACAGTGATCAGAGAGACTTAAAGCTGCCCCGAGAACAGCATGATATGGGTCCTATAAAACTGTGTAGCAATGGTCCAGTATATTTGTGTCCCTGTTGGGACACTCTATATGCTGCCTGTATTTTGGAAGTATGTGATTGATGTTTGCACTGTTAAAATCCCACAAAATAATTATGTGAGTCCGGGTATTTGTTCTCCACATTTTATCTGATCAGCTAGTTATTGTAACGCCTCTGTTACACAACACTGAGGTGGAATATAAACTCCGACCAGAGCAAATGAGGAGAACTCCCGCAGTAAATAAAACGGTCTGCAGTTTATGATTACAGTCTCTAGATGAGGGCTGCATGACTTTTTCAACACTGTGATATCTTTACACCAACATTCGTTTATGTAGGAGCAGATTCTGCCTCCCTTTATTTTCACAGACAGCTCTGTAATGTGGTCCGCACAGAGAAGCTGGAAGCCTGGCAGCCTTAGTGCACTTTCCGTGATGCATTCACTGAGCCAGGTTTTCATTAAACACAGGGCAGCAGAATTCCCAAATTCCATAATTTTTACGTTGATAAGCAGTAATTCATCCATCTTATTTGCCTGGGAGCGGATATTGCCAGATGTATAGATGGGAGCACAGAACGTAATCAAGCTCTTCTGCACTTTCCACGTTGGTGTCTCTGGTAAAAACCACAGAGAGCTGCTGCACCATGACCGAAATCTCAGAAAAATTTTCCGGTTCATTGAAAATCGGAGAAAAAGTTCCAGGATAAGACTGTCCAATTCTTAAGAGTTCCTCTCTGATGAAAGTAATTGGGGGTAACAAATGATTAAAAGACACACAAAAACAGGCAAAGTACTAGAGAGTGAAGTACCAAGGCAGCCATCTCTAGTGCCATCTTGGAGGTATAGTCATTTTAGACATCTCATACTAAATTTCCACATACTGGCACTATGCCATTCTTGACAATGTGCAGAAGTCCTGATGAGAGTCTTAATTATTTAATGGGCACAGTGGGGTTCAAATGATGCCATCTGCTGCCCGCAGAAAGAGGAGGAGGAGGTGAGGTGGGTGGAAGAGCGGAAGGTGAAAGGCTTTGCTATGAAGCACTTCTTTGACCACTGCATCTGATGCTTTCATTGTTTAAAATTCAATTTTACAGTGACTAAGAGCAGTTTGTCAGGACTGTTTAAAAATGAATAAGTATTAATGCCTTTTAATTAGGTTTTTGGATGTTAGATGTTCCTTTGAGGCCATTGGTTGACCTGTTAACAAGCCAGCCTCTCATCCCCCTAAGAGACAACATATTCTGCACTTAACAGTATCATAACTACAGCGGGGTATATTATACAGTCTGTCAGTAGATGCAGTTATTGGTGCTTTACCTCAGCAGTCCTATGAAAAGCACATAAAACTGTAGAATTTCTGGTATTTTTTGTACATATACTGTAATAAATATGATGAATAATCATACAATATGAAACATGATACCAATTATATGATATAATAAACAATTATTTGACCAAGGCAAGATGGAATGTCGATGAGATTATTCAATTCAGTAACATTCACAAAGCCTGAGGCAAAAACTTGTTTTAGTATATACTAAACAGGAACAGCATGCAGCACTTGCGCCGACTACAATTTCCTTTCCTGCAGATCTCCCTGCTAGCACACCAATCAGATTGTGCTGTTCCCAAATACTACTACAAATAAAAATTAATCAATAGATTATTCAATATTTTTTAAATGAATAATGTAAATTAAATGACAATATATACATTGTTTATAGCAACTAGCAGTGGAGAAAATACCAGGAGAAGAGTTGTCTGATTATCAATGAGGTTGTATTGTAGGACAGTCTGAGGATGGACTTAGCCAGTGTCACAGTCAACAAAGTGGTTGTACAATTCACTAGAAAAGCCAAGGAATTAACAGCAACCTGCTCTGGTTGACCTGGACCCTCTGTCAGGTGTCTTTGGACTGTCAAACAAGTTGAAAGAAATGTCTGTTGTAAGGAACTGATGTTGCAGAGAAATTCCAAAGGTTTCTGGGTACTGCTGAGAGGTATCTCAATCAACTTGGCTACTATGTATATGTATATCTATTTATAAATATTTCAAATTATGCTGTCTTAACAAATAATGCTGGCTATTTACTTTTTATGTCATTGTATATAATGCAAACTACACCCTTTAATTACAATCAGCAAAATACTACAAGAAGACTAATTGTAGAGCAAATTTTGGTAATCACGTTCTTGTCTGTATTTATTATAATTGTTATTATTATTATTATTATTATTATTATCAGTAGTAGTAGTAGTAGTATTGTCGTTGTTGTTGTTGTTTTACATTTAGTAGTTTAATTTCTAGTCTTGTGTTTTATCATTTAATTAAGAGTGGTATTGTGTAAATCAATAAAACATTAATATTTTATTCCCCAGCATTCTTAAGATAGATTACAACCATGATAAGCTCTGATAGACTATAAAGCAATAGCCTATGGTTATACTGCATCTCTATGCTCTGTATTTAAGACCTTCATGTTTCCCATGCAGAGAACGCATCACACACTCCCTCGCAGCTAGAGCTCAATGTTCTGATCTTGCTCTGTGTGATCTCCAAAGTTCACATGTTATCTGAGACCATTTCCCACTGAGGAACAGTAGGTTTCTGCTAACAAGAAAGCCAGCAGAATACAAACACACATCTTGCATACACAGAGGTTGCATGATAAAAGACAGCACATGATTCTATTATAAATGCAAGGTATAAAGAAAAATCGCACTACGATGAAGATTACAAAATACTGTACTAATTTAACTTTTGGAAAACCATGTTATTTTTTTTTTCCCTCACAAACCATATATAAAGTGAATCTAAAGGCCAATAGCACTGTACAAGGACATTAATATGCTTGTTGCTGATAATTTCTATCATTGTGCAGAAGATTCCAGATCCTCATCTCTAAGAGAAGAGCCCGTGCCCCCAAGACTACAATGGTACCTGAAATGCGTAATGTGAAAATCATTACCCAGCACTGAACTGCTCCTCGTCTACATTTACACTCACACACACAGCATGTCTGTGGCACTTACAGCAGGGATAGTTCAGGAGCAAGATGTCGTCCACAGCAATATAGCCCCAACGGTCTACAGTCGCCTCCAGCAATACCTAAACAGAGGATAAAAAGTGTAAACATCTTTTCTCTCACAATGAAAAACCAATCTGCATAAAAATAATACAAAAGGGAAATGCAACTAGGCACCATTATTTCACAAAACTTTATTACTCACATTCTTAATTTACTACAACTAATTGCATTATCTTAGTGATCCATAACAATAATTGTGAGCAAAAAAATACAAACTATAAAAACTTCTAGCCAATGCACAACAAAGACAGCCCTCATCTGTCTGGTGCACACAAGCAAACTATAAACCCTGACTGTGACATACTGTGAACCAGAGAGAGAGGAAGAATAGACACTGACTCTTTTAAGGCTCCCTGAGGCTCAAAACAAATAAAGAAATAATGGTCTCATCAGGAGCGCTCTATGTGCATTCTGCTTGTACCACATATACCACTCATAACAAACACTCACTCATAATGCAAGTGAAAGAAACACAGGTCTCTGAGGACCAAGGAAAGGCTCCACACTTTCCAGACACGAAGGACAGCCAGTCCAGCGCAATGAAGTCAAATCGATATAGTGCATACAGCAGCGATGATGAGATGTTATTACAGATGGGCATGGAGGGGGTAGGTCTATTGTTTGCTCTTCTTGAGCTAGACAACGAGGCTGTCCATGCACGCCATCAAAGTTATTGTTTCTCATAATCTCTGCCACAGAAAGACTATATTTTTTGTTGTTGTTTACTGTCTGCTTTAAACTCTGGGTAATTTTAACACGGTTATTTGAACACTTCACATTCAACCGAAATTAACTTTAATAGGAAAATGTTTTCAGCAGTTGAAATTCTAAGCTTTGTCATTTTTGAACAGAAAATTCCCTTCATTATTATGCTACCATTTAGGAAAAACTTAGAAATTCCACTTACAACTGACCTATGATCACACGTCAACTCACACATTTAACATGATTGGGACAAATATTACGTGTGAATAAAGAGAGAGAGAGAGAGAGAGAAAGATAGCACATCCGTCTCGGGTGTTTCTGTGTGGAGTTTGCATGTTCTCTCCATGATTGCGTGGATTTCTTCCAGAAACTCTGGTTCCTCCAGTTCCTCCCACAGTCCAAATACATGCACAGGTTGTTTCAACCTGACCCTAGGTGCTAGTGTAAATGGTTGTGTGTTTGTGTGTTAGCCCTGCTGTATGTATATATATATATATTGTATGTGGGAAAAATAACAGTACTACAATTTCATCCTGACAAGCCTGTTTCGTGGTTGCCCACTCATCAG
>JAQMYF010000001.1:20591348-20617056 GCA_030014195.1 Neosilurus mollespiculum
TGAGTGGGCAACCACGAAACAGGCTTGTCGGGATGAAATTGTAGTACTGTTATTTTTTCCCACATACAATATATTTAAATATATATATATATATATATGTATATATAAATCCCCTGATTAGTGGGCAACCACGAAACAGGCTTGTCGGGATGAAATTGTAGTACTATTATTTTTCCCACATACTATATTATATATATATATATAAAAATGATTATACATCACCACTTTTGTCTAAAAGGGCTTCTAATAAAAAGAAGTAAAAATAATGTATTGAACAATGCTTTTGTAAGCAATGAGAACCAAAAGAATCCTTCCAAGAACTATATTGAGGTAAAAATATAACTAATAAACAAAAACAATGAAAATATACATTTTTCACAAAAATTGAAAGTTGTCGCAAATTTAATTTTTTGGACTTTTTCATAACATGAATAAACTTATGGAACCATATGGAATGGTTTAGCAAATAATAAATTAAACAACGTGAACACTATGCCTGAAAGGTTAAATGCAGTAATCAAAGTAAAGGATGGCCACAATAAATATTGACGTTTTTTCTCAAAAAAAGACACTGTTATTTTTGTTATTACTATATATTGTTGTTTGTTTACTTATTCTCATCAATATGATCCAATGTTACATGATATAAATACTTGAGTAGTGCTTGGCTTCTGATTTATCTTCATTTTGTTGTGTATAATTATCACTGCGATGGGCGCCAGCCTCCCCGTGACCCTAATTAGGAATAAGCGGTTCAGAATGAATGAATGAATGAATGAATAATTATCACTGCATCACTTTTTTTTTCACTCGCTAAACCATTCCATATGGTTTGAAGTTCATTCATGCTTTGCAAAAGTCAAAAAACTAAAATTTGCGTCATGCAAATTAAAATAGCAGTTATGGCGAATTAAAATTTGATTGAAATTCATTTTTCTTCAATTTCTAGGCTTTCATATTACCTACTTCTGAAAAGTACCAAAGATGTTTTACCTTGAATACCCTTCAAAATATGTGTAGAGTGAAATTTGAAAAAAATAACCTTGGTAATTTGTCATAAGTAAAAATTATTCATAACTGAAAATGCTAGAAATAAATTGTCTGTACTGAAAAAAAGTTGACATTAGGGGTCTGTAACTCACAGGCAGAGTAGAATATGGATACTGGTACCAAAGTCAATCATTATGAAAAGTTTCATGAAAATCTGTGTCATGCTTGTACAGTGACCCATCTGATTCTGGATGATATTCTCAGAAAATGCCTTTTAAGATAAAAAGGGCTAATATGGAGGTGGAGAAATAGACAGTGAGTCTAGAGAAAAAAAAATCTTTTTAGCAGTCTTGGCAGGCCTTAAACCATCTTTAATATTTGATAATATGGTTCATACACACCTTCAGCAATAATAGCAAAAATACACTGCTGAGCATAGCAGACAGGGAAAAGTTCTCTCTCTCTCTCTCTCTCTCTCTCTCTCTCTCTCACTCTCTCTCTCACTATCTCGCTCTCTCTCTCCCTCTCTCTCTCCCTCTCCCTCCCTCCAATTTTTCTCTCTTAATCATTACTTTCTATCTCCAGATTTACACTTGCTTCTACACTGATTTTTTCATAATGCAAATGTGCCATCACCCATCAAATGAATATGGATGGAAGCCCATGTTATCGCCTACACATTCTTAGGTTTCTCACACACCATGTCACCACAGACATGTCAGGCTGTATCAAAATCTTGATTCCATGTATTTCTGTGAATTGTTGTATGATTTTCTCTTTTATACATTTACATATCTGGAAAATAAAACAATAATACTGCATATCAATTCATAATTTTTTTTTTTACTTGCTGTAATTTAAATCCTGGCTTTTAATTTATTTGTATAAATATTTATGTTCCCCCAGTGTGGTTAACTGGGTTATCAAATGCAGGCTATGTCTCTACCTGTCTATGGTGAGAGGCATGTAAAGAACCATTGCTGATTTTCATCAAGAGTAGGCTGCGTTGCCGTCAGCATGTTTCTGCTCTGCGATGGCCTGGTGAGCTGTCCAAGGTGTCCCCTGCACTCGCCCAGGGTGGGCTGAGATGGGCACCAGCCTCCCCGCGACCCTAATTAGGATTACTCGGTTCAGAAAATGAAATTAAATTAATAAATATTTATGTTCTTAAGTATAAAGATTATTTCTCCAATGACTAATTGCGTTTTGTACTGTATGTGCACTGATGTTTGAAACAGTTTTTTTTCTATGACTCTATGCATCAATGTGCTTCCAACTATTTGTATATTTTATCAGCATGTCTGTATAAAAGTGTCATCTCAGTGAATAAATCTAAAAGTGGCAAAGTGGATGAGAAAAACTAAATTTCTTTTGAAAACCTTACTAATGTTTGTGATAAATGAAAATAGCAGTGTTTAGTATATAAGTAATGAGAAAGTATGTTCAGTGATGAGAATTTTTTGACATGCACACAGCTAGTGTCAGACATGTGGTAACTGCCAGGCTTTTCTGCTTTAGACAGCCATTCTTTATGAGAGGTGGCGATCACCTGCAGTTTTACTGACAGACTCCCACTGAGAGCTATCTCATTTCCTCCTGACATCAATGGACCACTTTATCCCTAACTATCAGTTCAGATCCACATGGGAATAGTCTGGATGCAAGTGCACATGCTGAAACTAACACCCATTAATATTTAAATATTTACATGCCTTAGCACTAAAAGCCTTAAGCGAGGATTGACCACATTGCTGAAAAGACAGTAGAGGCTGATGATGAAGAACTCACCTCAGCTTCTTTCATTAATGCTTTATTTATCTGCTGGCTAAAACATGGGATTTATCTTTTGAATTTTGTTTAATTCTTTATTCATTATTTTCTGCTGATAAATGAACTGTATTTTAGATTTTTTTGATTCTTATCTCAATGTTTCTCTTTCTGTAGACTGAGGGGGCAGGCATTAATGCCTAATAGGTTTAGGGGCATTGTGTATGTGTTTGCGGGGTTATCTACAGTATTTTCTTAAACATAGTGTGTAGAATTCTGTTGTTTTCATTTTTTATATTAAAAAAAAGGAAAGATTTGTAATATTAAATAAGTGTCAACTTGGTTTCAGTTGGTTGGAATTAACTGTGATGCAGCCAGCAGCTGCCAGTCAATCATTAGAAAGATAAAAGAAAGGATAAAGGAAAGGATAAAGTGAAAGGGTGAAAAGGTACACTTTAAAAAAAGAGTAATCCAAGAAGTAAAAGTCCTGATTAATTACAGTGAAATGACTCTACACGCATACATGAAATTGTCTTTACACCTCTGCTTTAGATATAGAAAGATTTCACGTGAAAGCCACTTATTCACTAAAGTTGTGTTGATAAGATTTCATAAAGCAGTGGGAAAAAAGCAAATCTTCTGCCATTCAACCACCCCAGTTAAATTTAGTGCAACAGGAAATTATTTTCCAAATCCTGATACCATTATCATTTGGGCCATGTATAACAGTAAGACACAGCCAGGGTCCAAGTAGAGGAGAGGCAAGAAAAGAAAGGAAAAGCATGCATGCACAAGAACCTTCCTTGTATACCCACTAGAACACCTATAAGTAAGGAATTTCTAATAGAAAGTCATATATTCCTCCTTCAATCCACAAGAGCATTCATTTTATCTGCAGTACTGCACTGCGGTTGTAGGCCGGAGTTTCCAAGTTCAGTCTGCCGTGGCAAGCTCCACAGCTGGTCCTCATTTTGTAACCTATCACTCTGGACTTAAAAAGAGAAGACGCACTCTTTTTCTAACCAATTATTCAACTATTCTGTTATATTTATGCCAAGTCTATTACCCTGTTTGTTATTCAACTTTTAACTCTGCCTGTTTTCTGACCATAGCTCTCCACTTGAGACAGATTGCTTAGCCAATAATATGGATGCAGCAGGAGGACTGGATTGACCTTTCCAAGCCTACTGTGGATTTCTTTGGACTGTGGGAGGAAACCAGAATACCTGGATGAAAACCATGCAAGTAAAACTCCACACAGAAATACCCTGTCCAAGCCCAGGACCTTCTTGCTGAGGTAGACAAGCTAAATACTATTCCACCATGCCACTCCCCTTCTCACCTCTATAATAAAGACTAATAAAACTTGCTGCTTGTTAACACGGTTTGCACATGCGCATATTCACTAGGTTTGCTTTAGTTCAATTCTCCTCTCCACCCTGCAAATGCAAGATTGTTTTTTCCAGATTAATTCTTGCCAAAACCACCTCTGGAACACGTCATGGTAGAACTGGTTTTATGCTTGACTTAAACAGGGAGATCGATTCAAATCAGTTAAAAATCTGATTATGACACATGATTACAACAGCTCAGGGGGGGAAAAAAAGAAGAAAATAAGGAAAAAAATAATAAAACAATCACTAAGATGATTAAAGGATCACCCCTCTTAAAATACTTGTAAATGTAACCAGGTGTAACTAATCACCTTCTCCAATGCACACCAAGCTTACTCAACCCCACCTGTAATCATTCTGATCAGTTTTTTTTTTCTTTTTTTTTCCTGCTGTCCCCCCAGTGCAGCTAACTGGGTTATCAAAGGCCAGCCATGTCTCTCACTGTCTGTGGTAAGAGGCATGTAAAAGAACCATTGCTGATTTTCGTAAAGAATAGCCTCGTCAGTATGTTTCTGTCCTGCGATGGCCTGGCGAGCTGTCCAGGGTGTACTCTGCCCTCGTCAGAGTTCATTCAGAAAATGAACGATGAACATGCTATACACACACATTAAATGTGTGAGAAAAAATACATTTAGTAAATTAGATGTCTGCAAGGCTCAATTCTCGGCCCAATGTTATTTACTTTATCCATACTCCCTTATAGCAATATCATCAGGTGTCCTGTGTGGTTTTATTATGCTGATAATAAATTAATATGCGCACCCACCCCTCACATAGACTGCTTTCTCCTGGTTTAAGGACTGGCCTGAAGGACCTGGATAAGAGCACAATTTGTGGAATTTTTCATTAACAAGCCGAATTCCATAACCCGGTCGCGATTATAAAACACTGCTCAATGAATATTCCCAGTTTTCATCCACCTAAATTCCGATTAGAATGTTTCATGTCATGAGCAGTGTGTCCAAGCATTTATCAAAAAATGTCTTTTTACAAATTTCCAGCTTCGGGAATAAAATAACTTGCTGTATGTAAAGAACCCAGCTGTTAGAGAACTGTTAATATCACAAATGGTGATAGATAGCCAGTGGCTCTATGTTTCAATGTATTCCTTCTGGTCTGTCAGTTGCCTGTATGGACTAGCTCTAGCCTCTTTATAGCCTTTTTCTCCCATGCTGACATGCACACACACATCAGATTTAGGGACACTCATGACATGTTTGTTCTTGTTGGCTTTGGACCGAATGTGATTGGGTTGGCAGTGCAGCGTACGCTAATTTCTTCCTTTCCAACTGTCCTTGCATCTATATACAGTATCTACCTCATTTCAAAACACAAATATAAACAAATCTTTTGCGCATCCCTAATGACTCCATATGCATTTGTCGTATTGTAGCCTCTACAATTTTGTGTGCTTTGATTTTGAACTTTATAGCTATATAAACATGTCTGTTTAAAAAATCTTTTTTCTATTTTTATTTTCTATAATAGAAAGAGATGTAATAGATTGAGTAAACGTACACACACCATAGAAACATGTACACAAAAGTACTGATCATTCTGATCAGTTATAAAAGACAGCTATCCGTAGTGCACTTCAATGTTTGGAAGTATAACTGAAAGAAAATAATTAACTATTGGTGGCAGGGCACTCTTTGGATGCACATGCGTATGGAACTGTATTGAAGAACTTTTGAGAAAAACTTTGTGCCGTTTGCTAGAAAGTTGTCAATGAGAAAAGGTTCACCCCCAAGATGACAATGACCCGAAGTTGAAACACAGATGCTAAGGAAGAAAAAGGTTATTGTCTTTGCATGGCCTAGTCAAAGCATAGACTTCAACCCTACAGAAAATCTGTGAAATGGCTTGAAGATTAAAATCCATAAAGAGCTGCCATCCAAACTGAGCTTGAAGAGTTCTGTAAAGAAGCGTGGACAAGTATTGCACAGTCTAAATGTGTTCCCCCATTTTTTCCCGTAATTAAGTAGTATTTAATCGCCACCCGACAAGTATTCTTCTTCCTTATCACATTTGACCACACCAACCAGTGAGAGATGTTAGGATGCACAATATATTTCATTGCAATTGACACAATAAGACAAAAAGTGTAAACAAAAAACACTCATGTTTAACATCACATATCACTATCTAACCCAGAGTCTTCGCAACAGAACCCTTTGTAAACAGTAAGCTTGGTTGACCCCAGTTTGTGTCTTGCAAATCTAAAAAAGCAGATATGACATCAGGTATAACCGAGCAGAAAGTGAAGTGGAGGAAATCGGGGTATCAGGCGCCACTTGGGGCGTTGTGTGGGTTTTGGACCCATGAACTGTGGAAGGTCTATGGCCTGCCATTTTGAAATGTCATAATGTCATATATTTGGTCCTCCATAAATCTTATGCAAAAACATGAATATGAATTCAGATATTGTATTTTAAATGTTAATTAAATGTTGATTAAGCATCAACATGAATATTCATTCATTTTCTGAACTGATTAATCCTAATTAGGGTCGCGGGGAGGCTGGCGCCCATCTCAGCCGACTCTGGGCGAGGGCAGAGTACACCCTGGACAGTTCGCCAGGCCATGGCAGCAACATGAATATGAATTCAGAAATTGTAATACAGCATCAACATGAATATGAATACAAAAATTGTAACAGCATCAACATGAATATGAATATGAATACAGAAATTGTAATATCTTAGGAATGAGTGATCATATTTCCTTTATTTAAAGACATTTGTAATCCTGAAATGGAGAACTATCTAATGCAGTAATCTCTAATGAAATATATATATTTAAATTGTTAATGATTATACCTATAAAAGAGCAATTGTATGATTTACTGCATTATTTGATTATTAGATGATTTATGTGACTATTGTATGAGGAGTTTATTCACTGACGTGAGTGTAAGATTATTTTATTAATTAATTTTCTGGCCATTCCACTGTGTACTAGTATTGCTGACTGGCCTTGAACACAGATTATTGAAACAAAATGACGGACCTTGAAAAGAAACAAAATGGCCATCCTAAGGGGGGGGAGGCGTCAAGCCTCTGCTACAAGATCAGCTCAGGACTTGAGACATGTCAAGACTTGCTGAGACATGTTGAGATAGGAGGTCATGAGGGACCAATCAGAGTCTAGAGCTAGATGACGATAGACCAATCAAAGTGGAATAGGCACAGTATATAAGCCAATGCAAGCTGGTAGACTCGGTCCGAGATTTTCCTCTCGGAACAATTTCTTCTGTGTGAATGATTATATGCTTTTATTTTCCTAAAGGCTAAATAAACACTTGGAATATGGATTTGAATCACTTGCGTCGTGAACCAGACACTTTTTGCCAGGACAAAAGCAACAAAATAAAAAAAACAGTTAACAGCAAAATTAAGACCAATTCATTTTTGGACTGACAAAGAGACAAAGTTCATGCTGTGCCAGCTGGAAGAGGTAAATATTTTGAAATACAAAGGGGTTAGAAAAACTTGGAATGGCAATCTGTTTAAAAAGTGGTGGAACAGATAAAGGATTTTAAAGGATGCCAGAGCAAATCTGTGTTTGGTGGAACTGAAACAGTCCTACCACAATGATAGGGGTAAAAAAACAAAAAAATACAATTGGATACAATTCTTGGCCATACTCCAAAGATGGTAGAGTTTTATTTTTGGGCTGAACATTTTGTTTGCAGAGGCAGTGGTGGCCCGGTGGTAGGGTGCTGGATTACTGATCACAAGGTTGGGGGTTCAAACCCCACTATCAACAGGTTGTCACTGCTGTCCCCTAAGTGCAGCTAACTGGGTTATCAAAGGCCAGCCATGTCTCTCACTGTCTGTGTGAGAGGCATGTAAAAGAACCAAGAAAGAAAAAACATTTTCGTCAAGAGAATGCTGCATTGCCGTCAGCGTGTTTCTGCCCTGCAATGGCCTGGTGAGCTACCCTTGCCCAGAGTGAGGGAGATGGGAGCCAGCCTCCCCTCGACCCTAATTAGGATTTATCGGTTCAGGAGAATATGCAGTAAATGAACATTTTGTTTGTACTGCGATTTCCCTATGTTGACACTTCATTGCCTTAAAAGTTCTATACAGAAGTTTAGAAAAAACTTAGTAAACACAAAAGTTAAGTGTGATAAAGTTACACTTTTAAATGACTAACATATTTAAGTTAATTTTTTTTATTAAACAGATATTTAATTTTGCATTAACACCTACAATTGGTTTGTTACAAGAATTATAAAAAAAACCACAATAGATAAGCAGATTATTACTGCAATTTGTGTTCTTTTATGTTCTGTTCTTCAATGAGGGAAATAAGAGATAGGTTAAGAGTGTTTAAGGGCCGGTACATCACAGATGAAGCCAGCCACATACTCTCGATAGCATGTCTGGATTCCTAATTGGTTTGCCCCTATCTTACCTAACCCACATATTGTTCCAAATATCTACATACAACATTCTTGTGTGAAGAACTGGTTTAACAAGCTTTCCAGATGGCAGAACAAGACCGGGAGCAGACTGCAACACTGATCACATTAACAGAAGTATATAGATATAGGGGTATAGTAAGAAGATGACAAACAGCCCCCTAATATACCTCTGCCAAACTCAAGCAACCAGAGAAGACTTCAGGGTAAAGACCAACAACAGATTTAACATTCTTTGGTGGGAGATACAAGAAGAGAAGCATCAAAGTAACATAAAGAAGCAACAGAGCACCCTGAACATATTTAATGATGTTGTGATTTTGGAAAGAAGTGCCTGAAGCTCAGGGTCAAGAAAGCAAGGCTGATGTACGTTCACAGCACCCACTATGAGCCTATTCCCATTGTTCAAGTAAAGCAGTGCAAATATTTTTGATCAATAATACCTGATAAAGTACACTTAGTCCTGCTAGGGCTGCAGAGGGGTTGGAACCTACCTCAGCCAACTCCAGGCAAAGGCAAGGTACACTCTGATCAACTCACCATTGTAGGGCCAATACCCACACACACAACCTTTCACACTTACACGTAAGGGTAATTTTGGAGCAGCCAATTAGCCTACTGTTCATGCAGGTTACTGTTGGTAATGGGGAGATCTTCTTTTGTGCTGGTAGCATATCAGGACACACATGAGAATGGAGCCTACTCCCACTTATGCTGCAATCTCGTTTTTTGGGGAGTCCCCGGTTTCTTTGTGGAGGGTGAGTAATTAGCATCTTCCCGCTGTAATGAGTCAGTAAGACCTGCCCTCTGGCCATGTGTTGTCCTTCCAAAACACTGGTAGTGTTGAACTGCCACATTGTAGCAGGAAATTTGGAAAGGAGCTGTCCTTTCAGTACCACCAGCACAACGAGGAGCTTCTGCCTGTTTAGAGTCACGTGCCACAGGTCCATCTCTACATGGTGCCAAACATTGAGTTTGGAATCAAGAAATAAATCATAAGCTCAAAAATCCCAGGAGCATGAGATGTATAAAATGTATTAAATGAAACAACGGAAAACAGGTGAGCCAAATCTGGACATGTGACTGCTGAAGGGGTTATTGGGAATATTGTTCAGTCTGGAAAAAGTCCACATACAAGTGCTGAGTTGCACCCATGCAGGGATTCATTTGACCACTGGATCTGGCGCCCAAGTGTTATATTCTTTCAAAGAGTTTGAATAAAACCTATGTGTTTTCACCAGATTTTAAATGGCAGTGGAATTGGTTAAGGTGATGGGTTAATAATCCGAAGGTCAGCGGTTCAATCCCCACTATCACCACTGTTGGGCCCTTGAGTGAGGCCCTTAACCCTCCATTGCTCAGTTGTATAAAAATGATCATTGTAAGTCGCTCTGGATAAGTGCGTCTGCCAAATACTGTAAATGTAAATGATTCTAAAAAAAAACTAACTGCTAAATTTCTAATTTCTCTGCAGTTCGCTCAAACCAAACCAATGGTTTTGTCAGATGAAACCAAGGATTGGTCTCTGTACAAGTGATCTAGAATGAACAAAGTGTTACTCAGCATATACAGATTTTTCTGTAGTAACTGGAGATACTTCAAACTCATGAGGCCACTTGAACAAATAATTAATGCACTGGTCACTTATCATGTTACATGCCATAATTGAAAAAAAATCTCTTGCACTTAGCCCACTCAGTCTGGCATATCAGTTTATTAATTCAGGTTTTAATGAGACCTTAGTCAGAAATGGAATAAAGAGTCTTCAACAGATGGATATGAGGCAAACATGAAGCACCTTGTATATTATATTCAGGGGAAAATAATTCTATGTTTTAAATTCCACCCATGGCAGATAAATTGTACTTTTGCACATTTAGTGCACTTAAATGTGTTTGTGCTGCAGGCTCTGCAATGTCAATCAGAATTTGTCTAATGCATGAGTGTGTGATCTTAATAACTCTGAAGCTTGATGTTGCTTATTGACGTATAAAATGCTTTGGTCATCACTGCACCTTTCACTGCTGTGAGTGGGCTATTATTTACACATGAAGGTCATATCTTTTCCCTGCCATGTAGAAGTTAATTAAGTCGGAGGGATTGACAGTCCTTGATAAAAACACACACTATTCAACGTAATTGCTTTTTGACAGCTGCCCAGATTTTGCAGAAAGGAGAAATTTAATTTATAGATGAAGACCAAACTGAACTGCTTACCAATTCCACCACGAGAAGGCCTGTAGGGCATTGCCAAAGGGGCCAAACACACATGTACGCACGTGCGCGCACACACAGATAAATTATTTTATGACATGGTGGCAAGTAAGAAACAGATCAAGTAATACATCCTCCACCCCCTGGCAAATATTATGGAATGTCCACACTTAAAAAATGCCCAACCATTTTCCCACATTCAAATAAACTAATGATAGATATGACACATTATTTGTGTTTAATGGCTGAATATGCTTGCTTTTTTTGTAAAATTAACAAATGTAATTGGTTGATATGAATTAATAGTGTATTTTATTTTTCAGTAGTGTAATTGACAACCAAAGTTTATTAATTTGTCCATTCATTATCCATACTGCTTTTCCTGTTTAGTGTCACATGGGAGTTGGAGACCATCTCCTCCAGACTTTCTTATCATCATTCTGGGGGATTTTAACAGTGCAAACCTCACCCATGGACTTCCAAAATACAGGCAAAATATAAAGTGTCCCAACAGGGACACAAACGTACTGGACCACCACTACACAGTTTTAAAGGACACTTATCTCTGATCACTGTCTGCTCCATCTCAGGAAGAACGACATACAGGAAGAAGCTAAAAAACTTGTAAGCCTGTTGTAAGGACCATGAAAAAGTGGACAAAGGAATCAAAGTTGGAGCTACAAGCCTGCTTTGACTGCACTATCTGGAGTGTTTTTGAAGCTGCAACTACAGACATAAATGAACTCGCATCAGTTTTTTTGAAGACCAAGACCTTCTGCACATACAGCAACAATAAACCGTGGGTCACAGTCTAACTCAAGAAGCTGCATAAGGCCAAAGAGGAGGCCTACAGAAGTGCAGACAAGGCCCAGTACAGACAGGCCAGAAACAAACTGACAAAGAAGATCAGGGTAGCCAAGAGGAGCTACAGTGGGAAGCTTAAAAACAGCGTCTCAGCTAAAGATCTTGCGTCATGTGAAGAGGCCTGCAGCAAATTACCAACTACAGGACCCTATCCCTCTCCCTGTGGAAAACTCCAAACTGGCAAACGACCTGAACAGTTTCTACTGTCGATTCAAACAGTCCCCATCTTCACCTATCACCCCGCCCCGCTATGACCCCGCCCCCTCCCCTCAGTCCCCCTGACTACACTAAGGATCTACGAACGAGATGTGAGACGACTCTTTCAGAAACAGAAAAATGGAAAGGCTCCTGGACCTAACCACGTGTCACCTTCCTGTTTGAGAGTCTGTGCAGAACAGCTAGCAGCCATCTTCTCCCAGATCTTTAACTAATCTTTGGAGCTGTGTGAAGTGCTCTCTTGCTTTAACCACTCCACCACCAGGCCCATGGCACTGACATGTGTGGTCATGAAAACCTTTTAAGACTAGTGTTGAGCCACTTGAAGGACATCACAGGCCCCCTGCTGGACCCCCTGCAGTTTGCCTACCAGACTAACAGGTTGGCGGACAGCGCAGTCAACATGGGTCTGCGCTACCTCCTGCATCATCTTGACTCCCCAGGGACATATGCAAGAATCCTGTTTGTGGACTTCAGCTCAGCGTTCATCACCATCATACCTGAAATCCTCCACCGGAAGCACAGTGCCTGCCTCCACCTGCCAGTGGATCATCAGCTTCCTGACTGACAGCTGGCAACAGGTTAAGCTGGGGAGCATCACATCCAGCATTTGGTCCATCTGCACATTAGCCCCCCAGGGGTGTGTCCTCTCCCTGCTGCTGTTCTCCCTCTACACTAACTACTGTACCTCAGGGCACCCCTCAGTAAGTCTGCAGACAACACCACCATAATTTTTCTGATCACAGACGATTACGAGTCTGCCTACAGACAGGAGGTGGAACAGCTGGTCCTCTGGTGCAGTCGGAACCACCTGGAGCTGAACCCGCTAAAGACTATAGAGATGACAGTAGACTTCAGGAGAAGCCCTCCAATACTTCCACCCCTCTCCATCCTCAATAACACATTGTCTACTGTGGACACCTCCAAGTTTCTGGGAACTACAATCTCGCAGGACCTAAAGTGGTCATTTCACGTAAACACCCAGCAGAGGTGTATTTCCTGCGACAACTCAGGAAATTTAACCTGCCACAGGAGATGCTGATCACTTTCTACACCGCCATTATACAGTCTATCCTATGCACATCTATCACTGTCTGGTTTGGATTGGCCACAAAGCTGGACAGGATCAGACTGCAGTGGACAATCAGGTCTGCAGAGGGGATCCTCAGGGTCGACCTGCCCTCCATCCAGGACTTGTAACAATCCAGGGTCAGAAAAAGGGCAGGTAGCATGTCTGCAGACCCTTCACATCCTGTTCATAAACTATTTGAACTTCTCCCCTCTGGAAAATGTTACAGAGCACTGTACATCAAGACCATCCGGCACAGAGACAGTTTCTTCCCCCAGTCTGTCACTCTGTTGAAGTGTAATGAGTGGTTTGCACCCAGGTGATAAACTCTGCACTAAATTATTCTGCACTATACAGTTCGTCTCTTGCTTACTATATTGTCTCTGTGCATTTGCTTTCTTGCACATATTTCCTCACTTATAATTATCTGTATTTGCCCAAATCTTTGTACATACCTACACAAATGCTTCTCTGGTCTCACAATGGCACACAGATGCAAATTTTATGAGGCACACATACTTAAAAAACATATTCATCCATAAAAAAAAAACTTTAAAAAATTGTTTGCTGTATGATTTTATGTAGCGTAGGACAACATATTTAAGACTTGCTGCAGGATGCACCATTGCCAGTCCATTACTGGGCTGACACAGAGATGAACAACCATTTACACTCATATTCACAGTTATGTGCAATTTTAAAATTAGCTGGTTGACATAATAAGCATGTTTTTGGACTATAGGAGGTAACCAGACCACCTTGAGGAAACCCATACAGTCATGGGGAGAACTCTTTACAGAAAAGCCCCAGCTGCTAAGTATGCCTCCACTATGTCATTAAACCTTGATTTAAAACTTAAATAATCCTGAATGCAGAAATGATGAGAAACTGTTTAAAGGTAAAACTCCACAATTCAGTACATAGTTCACAATCTTTTCACAAATCTTCATCGTTCATTTTCTGAACTGTTTAATCCTAATTAGGGTCATGGGGAGGCTGGCCATCACAGGGCACAAACACACTGACGGCAATGCAGCCTACTCTTTATAAAAGTTAGCAATGGTTCTTTTACATGCCTTTCACCATAGACAGTGACAGACATGGTCAGCCTTTGATATCTCAGATAGCTGCACTGGGGGTACAGCGGTTACAACCCGGTGACAGTGGAGCTTGAACCCCCGACCTTGGGATCAGTAATCCAGCACCCTACGACCAGGGCCCTACAAACCCTACAAATCTTCAGCAACTATTTTTTAATGTGTATAATGTGTTTAGAAACAATTCTCTTTTGTAAATTTGCTTTACATGGATTTTAATGTGCACGTTTAGCCTCTGGAGATATTCTGATTCTGACTACTGGTCATCTACTTCCCATCTGTCTTGTTTACAATGCAGTTAACATCACTAAACACATATGATAATGTTAATTTACAATAAATAAATTAAATTAAGTCAAAGTAATTTTTATGAAGAGACAGGGGTGCCTCTAGTCTAGTTCATCCTGTAGTTAATCTGTATGTCTTAAATGCCTATACAGTAACACCTCACAAGACGAGTGTCCCTTTATAAGAGGAATTTGCTTAACGAGGGACGCTTATGAGTTTTTTCTGCATTGAAAGACGAGGAATGTATCATAACATGAGGATGCCCCACGCACAAGTAAGCAAAATGAATCACGTGATCACACAGCATTGCGTCATCATCTCAGTGGCTGCAGAATGCTGGGCAAGTCAATCAGCATCTTTTTCTCATCGAGTAAGCATCTCTTGCGAGTTTATTGTTAACTTTGTGCTTCTTGGTAATAATAACTTCATTGAAAACTGTGTTACAAAGGCATATAAAATGATATTAGAAAGAAGGACAGTGGTGAAAATAAACACAATGATAAAATGACTGTCGAATTGAAGAAAGAGATTATCAATATGCTGTGCTACCATATGCTAGTGTGGCCCCGCATACAAGACCAGAGATTCTCCTTCCAAAATCTAACCCCCCCTCTTCCTAAAACATTTAGGAAAACTAACCTTGATCTTTAAAAGTAAGGTGTATTTAATTAGAAGAAATAGCTTGTGGGAAAAAGACATACACTGTTCTATGTACTGAACAGAAAATGGGCGTTTTCTGAAATTCAGCCAAGGTCAAGAAGTTATTTTCAGAGATACATTTCATGACACTGTAACACAGACCCAGTCATGCTCTTTATTCAGGACCTTATCCATGAACCCTTCCCAAGAGCGAGAGACTTCATCTTACCTGATACTCATTGGGCCAAAAGGTGCTGACTGCCAGCTCCACCTGATACCACTGGTGGCTTTGCGAGCCCGAGATGTTCCACACAGCCATGCCCAGAGGCCCGCCGTTCACCCGCACGTATGCTCGCAGTGCCCCGGGGCTGTGTCCATCCCGGCTGTACAGGAAGTAGCTGAACTGGACACAGTGTGTGTCATTCTCACTGAGTGTCTGAAGCAGTAGCTGAGCTCTCTGGCCTGAGGCATGCTGGGATGAGTTAACTATCATGTAGGAGCCTGGAGAAACAGTAACATGACACGGTGAGAGTCAATTACAGAAAATTGCTATTAGTGTCAACAAATACTGTGCAAGAGTCATGCAAATGGGTATGGTAATTTAGAAGCTTCATCTAGCACAGTAGAATTTAGATAATTTAAGAAAGGGAAAAGTAATGACTCAAGGTAAACATGGTGAGTTTTCCTATACATCAAAAGCTAGAAGTCTGGATATGCTTTTGGGGGGAAAAATATACATGTGCATATGAAAAATTGTATACATTATAATCATATGCCTTCTTCCATTTCTTAAGACTTAATCTCTGACTTTTCCACTTCCTTCAAGTCGGTGTTGTACATGCGTAAGATTGTTATTCCAGCTGTACGGTCTTGTTATTGTTATTGTAAACAGATGCAGAGCCAAAACAAGAACTTAAACAGGTGAATAAGAGATATGAAGCCTGTGAGCTGGGTGGTTTCACTGGGAAACCTTTGTATTTGGCCAAAATGAACTGATAATGAAAGATAAAACACATAGGCTATCCATTAGTGAAAGGGTAGTTTAAAACAAATATAAGAAAGAAAAGCACAAAAACAGCCACATATTTGTATTTTGTTTAGTTTTCAAAGAACAAAGGGGCAAGAGAACAGAGTGATTTTCTGATTTGGTGCGAGCACGTCTGGCCTGCTTGTACAGTTTTTACTGATATAACTGTTTTCCCAATTCCATTTTTCAGACTCACCGTTTATCTATTTGTACATCTGTTTTTTGCTTAGATAAGTTCAAGGGATTTGACATTTCTCTTCATATTTTGCAGAAAACAAAAGAGAGAGGGAGAGATCATATTCTATCAAACAACAAGTGTATATATAAGTTACTGGGCTTGGAAAGAAAGACAAGCTTTGAAATACTACTGTCATAACAACAAGCAGTGAAATTCTTAATGATACCCCCCCACCACACACACACACACACACACACACACACACCAGTATTTCCTCATTACTAAGTACATACAGAGGACAGTGGAATATAAGGAAGCAGACCTTTTGCAAGAAAAGATGTGTAAGTAATAACAAATGAATCATCTACATGTTTACAATTACAAACATGCACCACTGAGATTATCTTTATATGAAGCATTTTCACATTTGTTGCTAAATATAAAGCACAAGAGAATTATTATTATTATTATTATTATTATTATTATTATTATTATTATGATGATGATGATGATGATGATGAGATACACACCTGATAGATACACTCACACACATACACACACACACGCACACACACAGGTACAGATCTACAGTTCTCCATTCTCTATTCAGGACACAGTGACCCAAACATCCTTCAAATGCACACAGACTAAGAAGATTAACTGAAGCTTGCTAAGAAACTACTTGTGTAGGAGTGCATTGCTGAAGACTGCTATCCTGCCACTGCAGGGACTTGAAGGTGATTCATAGATAAAATATGAAACACAGCAAGACCTTCTTGGAAGGCAAAAAGCAAAGTTTATCCAATTTAATAACATGGAAAAGTAAGACATCTTAAAGATGCTCTAGAAACTTGTCAGGAAAACAGTGTGTTTCATGATTTGGCTTAAACAGAGACATGGAGATACAGTCACACTTTAAAACAAATATTTAATATAAACAATCTGAAGCAAGTCGCTCTTTTTACACATGTAATGAGTCAAGTCAATCTTGGAAATACAACAGAACACATAAACAGCAGATGTTGCATTGGGACATATCCATGTACAAATTATTCTTATTTAGTACTCTCAACATTTAAAAGCATGCAACAAAATGGCAAGATAATCTCAGCAAATTCTTGAGGAAAAAATATACAGATTTAGGTACTGCATAAAAGCGGAACTCTGGATACATGGCTCTATTGATGGATGTCCAAGGCTGGTGGTATAAAGAGTAGCACAGCTCCTTTAAGGGCTGGACAGCTTGTGATAGTGTACATGCATGGTGAGTGTCTGGAGAGAAGAAAGGAGATGTTAACACTGGGTTTTCTGGGTAGTCTTTCACTAGCTGAAGACTTCCTCTTTCATTTGTATCATCTGTCTTGTTATATTAATGATGTTTTCTGTTTCAAAAGTTCATGCTCTGTAATGTTACGTCTACCTACCTGGGCAAAATTGTGGAGGGGGTTTCTATATGAGTCTGAGCAGTGGTGTATGAACCTTTTTTTTCTTCTTTATCATCACCTTCATCTTCTTCCGCTTGTTCTGGAGTCGGGGGCAGCAGCCTAAACAGTGAGGTCCAGACGTCCCTCTCCCCAGCCACTTCCTCCAGCTCTTCCGGGGGGACGCCAAGGCGTTCCCAGACCAGCCAAGAGACATTGTCCCTCCAACATGTTCTGGGTCAACCTCGGGGTCTCTTCCCGGTTCGGAAGGCATTCTAGTCAGATGCCTGAGCCACCTCAACTGGCTCCTCTCCACACGGAGGAGATCTACTCTGAGCTCCTCACAGATGCCAAAACTTCTCAGAACTTCCCAGCAAAGGAAGCTCATTTCAGCCACTTGTATTTGCGATCTTGTTCTTTCGGTTACTACCCAAAGCTTGTGACCATAGGTGAGGGTAGGAACGTAAATCAACTGGTAAGCCTTTCGGCTCAGCTCCCTCTTCACCACAACGGATCAGTACAAGCTCCACTTTACAGCAGAGGCTGCACCGATCTGCCTGTCGATCTCCCGCTCCATCCTTCTCTCACTCGTGAACAAGACCCCGAGATACTTAAACTCCTCCACTTGGGGCAGGACCTCATTCCAGACCCAGAGGGTGCATTCCACCCTTTTCTGACTGAGAACCATGGTCTAGGATTTGGAGATGCTGATTCTCATCTTGGTCACTTCACACTCCGCTGCGAATCGCTCCAGGGAGAGCTGGAGGTCCTGGCTAGATGAAGCCAAAAGGACAACGTCATCTGCAAAAAGCAGAGACGAGATCCTATGGCCATCAAACCAGAACCCCTCAACACCTTGGCTGCACCTAGAAATTCTATCCATAAAAATTATGAACAGAACCGGTGACAAAGGACGGCCTTGGCAGAGTCCAATCCCACTGGAAATGAATTCGACATTGTGTTACCAATGCAGACCAAGCTCTGGCTCTGGCAATACAAAGTCCTAACGGCCCGTAGCAACAGGTCCGGTATACCATTTTCCCAGAGCACACCACACAAGATAGCCCAAGGGACACGGTCGAAAGCTTTCTCCAAGTCCACAAAGCACGTGTGGACAGGTTGCACAAACCCCCATGCCCCCTCCAGGATCCTGTAGAGTGTGAAGTGCTGGTCAAGAGTGCTGCAACCAGAATGAAAACCACATTGTTTCTCCTGAATCCAAGGTTCAACCATCGGCCAGATCCTCCTCTCCAGTAGTTTTTTTGTTTGTTTTCAGGTTCATTAAAATAATTAATCCTTTTATTTTTTTTATTTCTGCCTGTCATCATGCAAGTCACATAGACACTCAGCATCAACTCAGTGATGTAGACAGACATGTTGAATGTCATGGGGGTAAACTTCCTCAAAACCATGAAAAACACATAAATGCAATGTTCAACATTCATTCATTTATTTTCTAAGCCACTTTGTCCTAATTAGGGTCACAGAGAACCTAATTAGGGTTCAGGCCATTGCAGGGCAAACACACACAAAACCATTCAAACTCTCACACTTAGGGGCAACTTGGAACAGCCAAATAGCCTACTGTGCATGTGTTTGGACTGTGGGAGGAAACCAGAGTACCCAGAATAAACCCACACAAGCACAGGGAGAACAAGCAAACTCCACACAGAAATGCCCCGAGTCTGGGAATCGAACCCGGGACCTTCTTGCTGTGTGGCGAACGTGCTAACCACTGTGCCACCTAATACAGAGGTTTTATTTATTTGTATGTATACTATATCACAACAATTTTAAAAAATGCTCTTTTTCAAAATGACATTTGTATGTTTCATATTTAAATGTTCTGTATGGGAATTTTCCTGCAAATATATTGTACAGTTAGG
This sequence comes from Neosilurus mollespiculum, assembly GCA_030014195.1. Taxonomy (NCBI): domain Eukaryota; kingdom Metazoa; phylum Chordata; class Actinopteri; order Siluriformes; family Plotosidae; genus Neosilurus; species Neosilurus mollespiculum. The sequence goes on from JAQMYF010000001.1 coordinate 20,610,825, forward strand.
TACAGCTTACCCAATATCCCAGTCGGCCAGTAATTTCGATGCTCAGTAACTTTCTGTGAATTTCTGTGGTGACATCATTGATGTGACATCAACAATAAATTGTGTAATCATGTGAGCTCCTCTAGAACTAGTTGCAATCGATGAGAAACAGCCAATTAATGGGAAATTTTGTTTCTCTACTGTCATGAACAGTTGATCCCCAGATCCAGTTTATTGTCCATCTATTTGTGCAGTAGGACAAGGATTTAAGGTAAGAACAATACTATTGCTTTTGCAAATGTTTTTTCGAAACAGGAAAATTTAAAGAAAAATAGTATAAACTGTCTAAATATACATAATCTTTTCATTATACACTCAATCCCTTTCACCATTATTTTCTCCATATGTTGGCCCTAATTTTTTTATTATTATTTTTTTCTGTACAAAATAGAGGCAAAATCATATAAATACATTTTCAAGAAAATGCGGGATTTGGAAATAAAGTGTGCATTGAAGGGAACTCTCCAAGTGACAACAACTAATAACAAGCAATTTAAGTAGTGTGAAAGAGTCACCAATTCTATGATTCTGAACATTATGTAGCGTGCGCTTGGACTAAGAAGTTGGTTTAGCAACCACTGTGCTTAAAAACAGCCTGTCTGTTTGAAGATGTTTAAAACATTGCATGCTAAGTGTGTTTCCCTTACACAGTAAATGTTATGTAACCAATCAATTTGGTTTGTAATTAGATACCATGTGTCAAAATTACTGTGATGCTCCTGCACCATAAATGTTTTCTCTTTCCCTTTCAGACTTGCTATACCATGACTTGTTGTTAAGAAAATATTGAATTTTACTCCAGGAAAGCCTGCAGTGATGACAATATATGTAGAAAATGTGATTTTAATTTTATAAAGTACATTTTACAGCTAGAAAATTACTGCGTCTACACATATACAGCAGACACATGAAACATTCGGTACTTGAAAATTCATGTGATCTGTATTAACATTTGTCTAACTGTGTTCTCTGAATCTATTTCGCATAAACGTATTTCTCATGAGTTAGTTTACACTTCATATGATTTGTAGCCCCACCACATACGCTAAAAAAAATAAATGCATAGACAGACAGACAGACAGACAGACAGACAGACAGATAGATAGATAGATAGATAGATAGATAGATAGATAGATAGATAGATAGATAGATTAATTTATATATGGGTCTGATCATGAAACTGGTACTGAAATGTGTGACACTGACTTGTCTCATTTTCTGCAGATTTAGCCTAAAATTAGAAGTTACTAATATCTATATAAACAGATAAAATATGAATCCTGTCAGTGAGTAATATGTAGAGTATTATCAATATGATAAACAGTAGAATGTAAATGTAGAGCAAAATGCAAATGTATAACCGTGGATATTGTTGCTATATGGAGGAGTTGTACAGTTTAATGGCCACAGGTAGGAATGATTTCCTGTGTCGCTCAGTGGTACATTTAGGTGGTATCAGTCTCTCACTGAACATGCTGCTGTGACTGATCAGCAGGTTGTGTAGCGGGTGGGAGGTATTGTTCAATATTGTCTTTATTTTGGACAACATTTGACTTTCCGACACTGCCGTCAGAGAGTCCTTACGGATCAGTTTGTTCAGTCTGTTGGCATCTGCAACCCTCAGCCTGCTGCCCCAGCATGCAACAGCATATAGGATCGCACTGGTCACAACAGACTCATAAAACATACTAAGCAGTGTTCGGCAGATGTTAAACGACCTTAGCCGCCTCAAAAAATAGAGACGGCTCTGGCCCTTCTTGTAAAGTGTGGTAGTGTTCTTAACCCAGATTATTAACTGATAACTTAATTATTAATTAAGATTGATTAACAAATAAACCTGGACATGGGAATATTTATTCAAATTCGAAGTTGGAAATGTGCCAGTTTTATAATCAGACCCAAATATATACACACACAGACACAGACAGACAGACAGACACACAAACACACATTTCTGCAAACGTTTTAGGCACACGCAAAAAAAAAATCTGTACAGCAAAGATGCCTTATATTTACATGTAAATAATTAAATTAAATGTCTCCATAAAAAAGTCTATAAATCACAGTAAACATTTATAAATAAAACAATGTCAATATTTCATGTGATGATTTTGCTTTAATAATATAGCAGTCTCAGTTACAGGTTGTGTAGTTTTACAGGGTAACTGGCTGCAAAGTGTCACAGTTCTCCTGAAGATTTTGACTGTCACACATTATTTGCATGCAAAACCAGGCAGTTTCATTAGGTTTTTGTCTGAAAAGTGGTCTCTTACATAATATGCTGCTTTTTTTTAACATTTTTTTTTTGTCTGTAGCATTTAATTTTGTGCTGGGAAACAAATGTTTGGAAATATAAAATGTTTTTACACTGTCTCGCTACAGTACAAGTCATAAAATATAAATCTAAAGCAAAGTTCATACTGAAAACATTTAGGATGCCTAAGACTATTGCACAGTATCTGGCCTTACAGTAATATCCTCTGAAGAAGCTTAATACCGCTTCATACGGTTTTACTGTGGTACACCTGTATACTGTAATAATCTATAAGTGCACAAACTCAGGTTACCCAGAGAAAACCAGTATCCTTTTAAGCCTGATTCTCAATCTTGTTTTTTCTTCATGTCATATCATATGTCAAAACCAAATCTACATACAGATTTCTATAATGCTGCTATGTGAAGCTGTCTGTTGGTAAACACTACATAAAATTTGTTGCTAGTAGTTGTACTACCGTCGTGGCATGATATAGTACCAGGTGGTATCATATAGACATACCAATGTAGCCTGCCACTGATATACTAGTGTATCATGGTATCATCAGGTATGTTCCACATATTACATTATGATATAAATATGCAATAATTATTTAACATATAAATATGTCATAAACATTTACAGAAGTGTCACTACTATAAAAAGCCATGTTTTTCATAAACATAGAATGGTAATTCTTTTATGGTGACTAACCGCATGGATATACTGATTGATCTTGAGTGTTTGTGATTAGCCACATCCTATAATGTCGATGTAGGGTCCAGATTGTACAAGAGTATTATGGTATTCATTACTTCTGTATTATTGGTATCCGTATTGTTTTTAGCAGCTTTTCTATGATTAGTGTCAGATTTATGTATGTAAAATAAATGAGACATACATCTTCTGGTCATTATGTACTTTGGGATTGTAATTTCTTTGGAAAATTATATCAATGCATTAATCAAATGAAGAGACGCTGTCACAATGGATTATTATAGTCATATGAACAGTAGTCATCAGAGCTCCTTAATTTAATACATATTATATAACAAGAGTTAAATGATAATCTCCATAAGTCTTATAAGTTTGAAAGTTTCAGGAATCATAATTAATCTTTATCAAGGCTCTTTTATGTGAATAAAAGCATTTTAATCAATCTTTTTTTTTTATAAAAGCAGTATTTAATATCCTTTTATTACTATTATACCTCTCTAACACACTATAATTATGTTCAATCCATTCCACACACATAAATACCTGAACTGTAATATAAATTAATGTTTGACCTCTCAAGTCTCTTTTAGTTTTATGCATATTGTCATTTCATCAGTGGCTGCTGCTCTAAGACTACAGGGGAAGCTCTGCTGGTTCTAAAATGTCACTAAAGATTTAATCAAATATATACCATTGTATTTACATTAATATTACAAAGAGAGCTATAATGTGTTCGACCTCATGGCCTGTTTATTTAGAATCGGAAATCATTTTTTACAGGCTGTCTAACCAAGTTTTTTTCCTCATACATTCCCGTAGTAGCATGAACTAAGGAAAAATAGCCGGTCTTTTCAACTCTCCTGGCTGACAGGAAGTGCTGTGATAAAGAGGGTGCACCGCTGGCCTTTTAATGAAACCATCTCAGGGTGTTTGGACAAAACTGGGCTTTGAGGATCTGGCTAACCTTCTCAAGCATACATAAGATTTTACATATAAAAAACATGATGTGATAATTCACAGATTGTTTGATGCAGTGCTTTCCCTGTTTGAAAGACCATCAGCCTCATTTCACATGCCATTTCTCAGGTATAATGTGACCCAAACAGATAGACAACAATAAAATAGTATATAAAAAAAATCATTACATTATATATGACCAAATTATTATAGCAACACTACACACTGGCTGCAATATCGGAGTCACCATTAGCACGTGAAAACAGAATAAAGAGTGTTTTTTTGCTGGCCACTGTAAATAATGAATTACTAACTAACCTGAAACATGTACCAGCTTGTCTACAGTATATTAAAGGGATTTTTATTTTATGATCTCATTGGAATTACCAAGCAATGCCGGACTCCTTTAGTTCCCTAACAGAAAACATTTAATTCTGACTGTTGATCCTAATTAAAATACCTCTATATTCAAGATTATTGGGGTCATTCTGGAGTTTAACAAATATTTGATTGGAAATTAGCAATCCTGATCTTTTATTTTCCTAATAGTAACTAGATATTTAAATCAGAATTTATGTATTCTGCTAAAAAAAAACAACACCACATTATTCTGACATACAAAGAGAAACCGTAAATCAATTTTCGGATAAGCTATTCAGCAAGCGGCTTTCAGTTCTATCAAGTTAATGGCAGAAACATATGTCCTAATTCTGCAGCTCTGTATTTTCAAGTTCTCATCTGTCACTGGGGCTGAAATAAATCATGTAAAATATATATATATTTTTTTTTTGACAATGTTGGTCTCATATTTTCAGTAAAAAACAAAAAACCTTAGTTTTACTGTTTTAAATAATTCCTGAACATTATTATATTTCCACAGTGAGCAAAGGTTTAGTGGAACATAGGCTTATGGAACGCTAGCAAGAAAGTCTCAGACAGAATCATAAATAAAAAGAATTTTGTCCTACTTACTTGTTATTACTGCAGTGAACTCACAGCCTTACATTCTTACATATACAGTTATGAAAATAAATTCCCCAAATGGTTTACTTTATATTAAACAGTGGAAACTGTTTGTTTTAAACAAAAGAAAGAAAAGGAAAAAAAATTAGTGCAGCTCCAGCATGACCACAGACGTCCTCAGGCTGATTGACTCAATAAGTTCAGCTGTCCCTTCTGCTTGGATGACATTTTTGTTGGACACCATCTGTTTGTAACCTCTGACTAGTCACCTCATCAGACAGATGTCTGCATTCACCAATAAAGCTTAGTGAAGAAATCAAACATCAAGTGACCTTTGGCAAATTATGCCTTGAAGGCTTGTAAAATCTGATAATGTTTGGTCCATCCTGTGCTGACCCTATCAAGGGCACAGGAACATACATAAGGAGATTAAGAGCAAGTTCAGCTCCATCATCATTCATCCAGAGCACAAGAACAGTACTGCCATTATTTCAGAGATAACAGAGAGTGGAAGGTGGGGAGGTAGGAAGAGAGTAGGACTAGAAAGAAAAAGAGGGGAAGGAAAATTGAGGGAAATTAGGCAAAATCTAAAGAATAAAGTATACCAATTTAGCAGTGTAAGAAAGAGGAAGAATATCACTTAAGAGAAAGTAAGATAGGTGAATGGGCAAAAACTAGAATCCTGGAAGCAAATCTTGATGGAGAAAGGCCAAGGATACCCAGAATAGATGGGTTTCCGCTCAAGGGCATTACTCATGATCTCTCACGATGAGTGGCGTCTTGTGTGTCATATAAACAAAGCGATATCATATTACAGGGCCTTTCGATTATTTTTCCACTCTACTACATCAATAACGACCTCGACTCCAAACTGGATGAATGAAAGTTCTAAAGTATCCTACATAAACACATTGGATGCCATCTGTAGGGCCAGGTATCTGTGGACATTGAAGGAAATCAACAACAAAGACCCTTATGAAATGAAAAGTGACGAGTAGTCCACAGATGTTAAAGGCTACCCGAATATCGCCTACCCTGGCATAATCAATTGCCTTTAGATGAACTTGTTAGGAACGCCACACGGAGACAATAGAATAAACTTCAATAAGTTTATTGAAAACCGAGCGAAGTGCTCAAAGAGCCATGAACACGCACACAGAACTGAACGTAAACAAAAACCTGCCACGAGGGGCGAACACAAACCGACAACAAAACACAACACAAGGAAATGAAACCTGCCACGAGGGGCGAACAAAAACGAAACAAACACGACTTACTGGAACTATGAAAACTGACAGAACA
>JAQMYF010000001.1:20624829-20635054 GCA_030014195.1 Neosilurus mollespiculum
TTTTCCTAAATACTATGTTTAATAGGTTAGCAAATATCATTCTTCTTTATGTGTGTTAGTACACTGTTATTCTTATGTTAGTAGTGTCATGTCTTCTGCCTTGATGTGTATTCATTTTTACATTGGTCCCTGTGTCCAGTCTACAGTATTTTCTTCTATAAGTGAGTTTTCCTAATTAGATTGCTAGGTTCTTGTTATGTTTTTCTCCTCCACAATGGAGTTTCCTAATTTGATTACTAAGTTCTAATTAAGATTTCATTGGTGCTTAACTCTTCCTCAACCCCTCATTTGTTTTCCTTTATGTCACAGGTCTGTCAGCCAGATGCTCTCGCTCCAACAGAAGAAGATTTACATCTCATTGCCATTGCCGCTAACCTTTGGCTGATTTTCTGGAGTTTCTCTATGCCATTTGGCCATCCTCTAACTTTTGTGGGGTTCAACCCAGACTCATTCCTCCTGCTCTACATCCTCCTGCTGTCATCGGTGATCATTCTACCCAAACTCCACCTGCCACTCAGGATCAATCCACCTAGGTGAATTGTTGGGATTTTCCCCCAACACCAAATGTCTCCCCAAGTTTTTCCCCAATCCCCAGATTGCCGCGACTTTCTCCCTTCACCCAGTTATTCACCAACTTCGCCATCTGAAATGCCTCCTCCTGGCCTGCACCCCATTCCTATAATCCCTCTGGACAGGCTGACTGACTTGTGACCTTTAATAAACTTGCTATTGCACTGTTTTCTGTCTCTAAGTGTGGTTATTTCACTGGTACACACAGGCCCATGGTTCTCCAGGGTTAAACATTAGCCTACATAGTTCATTTATTAATAATTAAGGTTTACATGCTAAGTAGCTACATATCATAGTCTAATGGTAAATCAGACAGACTACATTTCCATAAATGCTGATTTAGACATTATATAGTTTCTTAAGATCAAGCTACACAGAGTATATATTTTACTTTATATCATGATATATTACCTAAAGCCTACTTCACACAGGATATATGTTTTTCTTCAACAATACCCAAGTCATGGTCTACACTAAGGACATAACAGAGATCTGTGTAAATTGTCATAACTTGATTCACAAAGAGATGACAGGAAGCATTTCAATCAGATGCCCGAGCCACCTTAACTGGCTCCTCTAAACATGGAGGAGCAGCGGTTCTACTCCAAACTCCTCCCAGATGGCCCTCCCAGAAGTTTCTGACCCTATTTTTGAGTGACAGCCCTGCCATCCTGCAAAGGATGCTCATTTCCGCCGCTTGTATCCTCGATCTTGTTCTTTCGGTCACTACCCAAAACTCGTGACCATAGGTAAGGGTAGGAACATAAGTTGACTGGTAAATTGAGAGCTTTGCTTTTTGTCTCAACTCAGTCATTACCACGAGGGACCAGTACAAGCTCTGCTTTATAGCAGAGGATGCACCAATCTGCCTGTTGATCTCCCGTTCCATCCTTCCCTCACTCATGTACAAAACCCCAAAATACTTGACCTCCTTCACTTGGGGCAGGACCTCATTCCAGACCTGAAGGGTACATTTCACCCTTTTCTGGCTGAGAACCATGGTTTCAGACTTGGAAGTGCTGATTTTCATCCCAGCCACACTGAGCTGGTGCTTGCTCCAACAAGAGCTGGAGGTCCCGGTTTGATGAAGTTAAGAGAACAATGTCATCCGCAAAAAGCAGAGATGAGATCCTATGGCCACCATACCGGAACCCCTCAACAGCTTGGCTGCACATAGAAATTCTGTCCATTAAAAATATGAACAGGACTGGTGATAAAGTATAGCCTTGTCAGAGTTCAACCCTCACTGGAAATAAATTCTACCTGTTGTTACCAAAGCTTTGGCTCTGGTGGTAGAGACTGAATTGCCCATAGCAACAGGTCCAGTACACCATATTCCCAGAGCACCCTCCACAAGATAGCCTGAGAGACATAGTCGAAAGCCCACAAAGCACATGTAAACAGATTGGGCAAACTCCCATGCTCCTTCCAGGATCCTGTAGATTGTGTAAAGCTGATCAAGGGTGCTACAGCTAGGAAGAAAACCACATTGTTCCTCCTGAATCCAAGGTTCAACCATCGGTCAGATCCTCCACTCCAGTACTCCTGAATACTTTATTCCTGAATATGTTATTCCATGATATTTGGAACACTCCCCTCAATCTCCCTTTTTTAACTACCACCCTGGTTTGACAATCCAGAGGTATGACCCCCGATGACCACACAATGTTGCAGAGATGTGTCAACGAAGACAGTCCTAGAGCATCCACAGCCCTGAGGTATTGAGTGTGGATCTTGTCCACACTTGGAGCCCAGCCACAGAGAAGCTTTTTGACTCCCTTGGTGACCTTCTTCAGTGACGAGCAGACTGTTGTCATCTGTTGTTAATGTTGGTGATGTGTTAGTGGAAGTATTCCCTCCAGCTCTCGACAACATCTACATTCAATGTGAGCAGCTCACCACTCCCACTGTAAACAGTGTTTGTGGAGTACTTCCTACTCCTGAGGTGTTGGATGGTGGTCCAGAACCTTTTCAAGGCCAAACAGTAGGCCCTCACCAAAATCATCCAATGCCTGAGATGTTGTATGAGTGACAGCCTGAGCTGCAGCATGTTTGGCCTGTACCTGTCTGCTGCTTCAGGAGACTCACAGGCCAAAAAGACCTGATAGGCCTTCTTTTTCAGCTTGAAGGCCCCCTTACCACAGATGTCCACCACGGGGTTCGAGGGTTGGCACCACAACAGGCACCAGTGACTTTCTGGCCACAGCTCCAGGCTGCCACCTCAGTAATAGAGGTAGAGAACATGGCCCATTCAGAACATATGTCCCCTGCCTCCTTTGGGATGTGGTAATAGTTTTGAGAGTTCAGATGGGAGCCCTTCTGAAAGGAGACTCTGCCAAATATTCCCAGGATACCCTGACTACACCCTTGGGTCTTCCAGGTCTGGAGGGCAGCCTCCCCCTGCCATTGGAGCCATTTCACCACCAGGTGGTGATCAGTTGACCGCTCAGCTTCTCTTTTCACCCAATTGTCCAGAACACGCGACCACAAGTCTGATGACATGACTACAAAGTCGATCATTGAACTGCAGCCTAGGGTGTCCTGGTGCAAAGTGCACCTATGTATCCATTATGTTCAAGCACAGAAGTCCAACAATGAAACACCATTCGGATTAAGATCAGAGAGGCTGTACCTACCAGTTACACCCATCCAGGTCACACTGTCAATGCTCACATGGGTGTTAAAGTCTCCCAGGATAAGGAGGGAGTCCCCAGTGAGGGACCTGTCTAGCACACCCCCTAAGGACTCCAAATTGGGTGGGTATTCTGAACTGTCATTTGGTCCATAAGCACAAACAACATTTGGTAATGTTATGGTAATATCATGGTTTGTGGCCATGTTCTGTACCTCTATTACTGAGGTGGCAGGACCCAATCCCCCCCCACCCAATGGCAGAGGTAGGCTACCCTTTGGTCAACCAGGGAGAACCCCAACATGTGGACACCAAGATGGTGGGAACAAGGATGCCCTCACCAGCTCACCGCCTCTACCAGTGGGCATCTCCAGAATGGAATAAGGTCCAGCCCCTCTTGAGAGGGGTGGTTTCAGAGACCATGCTATGCATCAATGTGAACCCAAATATATCTGCTTGGTATCTCTCAACCTCGCACACCAGCTCTGGCTCCTTCCCCACCAGAGTGGATACATTGCATGTCCCAAGAGCCAGAGTCAGTAGCCGAGGATCGGTCCAATAGAATCCATGCCTTCAGCTGCCACCCAGCTCACATTGTACCCAACCCCTATAGCCCTATGTAGTGGGTGCATAGGAGGACTACTGATGATACAGTAAAAATTTCCTGAATAGTCATGTGAACACAGTTTGTAGCTTTTCCTACTGTTGATGTGAGAATGCATGTCCCTTTAAATTACTTTAAATTACATCGGGGCATGCTCTCTAAGAGGAACATAAAAGCCAGACTAAAATTTGCCAGAGAAAACAAAAAAAAATTATGGAATAATGTTCTTTGGACAGATGAGTCTAAATTTTAATTATTAGGACACCAGAACAGAGGACATGTTAGTCATAAACCAAATAATGCAATTTAGGAAAAGAACCTCATTCCAACTGTGAATCATGAAGGTGGATATGTCATGGTTTGTGGATGCTTTGCTGTAGCAGGAACTGGCTAGCTCACCATTATAGAATCCACTATGAATTATACAGTGTATCATATGGTGCTTAAAAACATGGGAGACCATGTGTAAAAAAAAAATAAAGCTGAAATGGCCCAAAATTTTGCAGTAACTCCACCAAGGACTGTCTGAAAACTAAGAAATGGAGAGTCTTGGAATGGCCGAGTCAAAGCCCAGATCTTAATCGCATTGAGATGCTGTGGGTTGTCTGTACATGCAAGAAACCCTTCAAACATCTCACAGCTAAAAGAATTCTGCATTGGGCAGTAGGGCAAACTTTCCTTAGACCGATGTCAGAGACTGGTAGATGGCTACAGGAAGTGCCTCACTAAAGTTTTCAGCCAACAGTAGTAACACTAGCTAATAAATTAATAGGTGTTAAGTTGAGTGTCCTAAAATTTTCCCCAGTTTAACTGTGCATTTTTGTTGATATCTTTTGTTTAATGAGTAAAACCGGGTTAATTTTAGTTGTTTACCTTCAATTATTACCTAAATATTCACTTATCAATGTCTAATCTTGTTTTTATGAATCTCTGAATATTTCTTAATAAAGAATGAAAATTTAATGGGGTGTCATGTTGTAAGGCAATGCACAAGTAACAAGAACCCCTTGTATAGATAAAGGGGTAATTACAGGTTCTATTCCCTCTTCCTTTTCTGTAGACAAAGGATATTACTTACAACACACAGGAATAAATGTTTTCAATTTAGCTGCATATGGCATTACCTGTACATGCACAACCTTGTTAGTATGAGTTTTGCAGAATGATTTATGGACGCTGTCAAAACCCTTTGAGGTCAGATAGCCATCATCCTGCTTTCCCTCCTCTGAATCCTCTGTGACCATAGTATAAGTAAAAGATGAGTTATCAGGCGTGCAAAAAAAAACAAAGAAAAAACAGTCCTAGCAGATTAAAAGGAGAGGAAGAAATGACCACAAAATGAAGTAAGAAAAAATTCATTAGGATCATCAGGGGTTGTGATGTTCAGTGGATGTGTTTTTGGACACCTAATAAGAACCCCATTAATTCACACAGAATTAACAGGGACTAGCCCATTATTAATTTGTCCACTGAACAAGAAATAGGTTGCACCTGTGTTTGCTTTGGAAGTGCCTTTACAGTTGTATCAATATGTGCTAATTTGGGTGAAGAGATTTGATATTCCTTACTTGTAATTACAAAAGGGAATGGTGCTAGTGAGCATGCACATGGTGGCATTGACCCTCTGTCATTTTGTGGGGCTGGACACAGTTTTGCGGTCACCTGAAAACCCCTTTGGTAAAGAATTATGGGAGGTGCCTTGAGCCACTGCAGCTAGTGCCTTAACTGACTGTGTATACTGAGAGACAGGAGGGGGAGGTGTGCTAAAAGATGCATTGTAGCATGGAGGTTTGGAATTTACAGGCACCAAGGATCAAACTACAAAGACTGACATAGATTTATGTGTGTCTTGTTGTTTTATTGGCTTTGCTACAACTTAAAAAAAATCTTTATGATCCCAATCAAGTTAAATATCCTGTCACTTGTTAAATGCCTTATCCATATAGTTAAGACTCTATGCGGGATATCCCATTTTATCTCATATCAATATAAAGGCACAAAATAAAATACCTTCATCAAAAGCGTGAATAAAAGGTCTAAACTGCAGTTGGCTTTCTTTCCATCTAGCAAGATTGTTCATAAAATGTTGCACATAGTATCTATAAACCCCAAACAACAAACCATGGATTACCAGTGACTTAAAGTTCCTGATTAACAAAAAAGAGAGGACCTTCAGAACTAGGGATTGTGCTCATCTTAACACATCCAAAAACAGCTAAAGAAGAAGCTTAAAGTGAGCGGATTAAGAAGCCAAGAGATATTTTCAAGATGCTTTCAAGATGGTGCTGTTGAGGATGGTCACTGTTACTCAGCGTCCTCCTCAATTTTGCTTTTTTGCTGTTTTTTTAGTGCTATTTTCTACATTTTCTATGTTCTCACTATCTTTTGGCAACATGCAACACAGTAATCACCCAGACAGACTTCCAAAAATAGTCTCTTGGAAAAAATCTCAGACCCCACCAACAGACTTTTTGATGAATGGAGGTGGTTTACCTTAGCTACCTGAGCTGTAACAACGCTCATGACTTTAACAAGGCAAACCTGAAGAAAGTTCTGCCAAAGTACTACCAGCACGTAGACTTTTCAGTGCGTGGCTATAACTTCCTGGATCATGTTTACAACCCATTTCACAAGCATACAAAGCGTGCCCCCGCCTTTGGCAAATAAGATCACTTCTTGGTCCTGCTGCTACCAGACTATAGACAGAGGCTGACATGCGAGCAGCCAATGACACACTCAGTTCAATGCTTGACTGACCAATCAGCCACTGTACCGCGTCACTGCTTCCACACTACAGATTGGGAAGTTTTCCGAACTGCCGCCAACAATAATGGAATGAGTACACTGAATACGTTACCGGATACATTCACAAATGCATCGATGATGTCGTACTGTGTGTACCGCATGTAGCTGTGTTCAGAGTAAGGACAGCTGCATTTAAATACGGAGATCCATGTTAATACACGAAAGCCCGTAACGATCTCAGAAAAGCAATAAAAACAGCCAAGGGGCAGTACAGAGAGAAGATGGAATCATGCTACAGTGGCTCAAACATCAGGCACATGTGGAGTGGGCTAAAAACTATCACTGACTAGCAGGGGAAGAGCATTAACATGGGGGATCGAATAATTTTGTTTGTACTGAGCCATAGAACATGGTTTGTAGCACCATGTCTGAGCTTACAGACTTTCTAAAAAACCCTACCCTAGAGGGTTTGGAGACTTTTCAATAGGAGAGTTAAAAAAGATTGCTACAAACTTTCAGACTTGAAGAACTAAAAAAAAAAGACAGACATAAAGGAAGCAATACAAAACTCTTTAATTGAAAAAGGTTTGCTGCAAGGGGGATCAGTGCAAGACATGTGTCATCGGCCATGGGCGGGTGGCTCCCATTGCAGGTAAGGTCCAAACTATCATGGACTTCCCAGCCCCAGAGGACAAACGCAACCTAATGAGATTCCTGGGTATGGCAGGCTATTATAGAATGTTTTGCAAAAACTTCACTCACATCACTGCCCCATTAACATTTCAACCGAAGAAAAACGAATTTTTGTACGAAAGTATTTTTGGTCCAAATCTTGTCAAAGTGCCTTTAACAATGTCAAATCCCTACTACGTGCACAACCCATTCTTCGCCAAACCCTTTAGTTTGGCTGTAGATGCCAGCGATGTTGGTGCATGTGCTGTACTGTTACAGTTAGATGATGATGGTGTTGAGCAACCAGTCTGTTACTTTTCAAAGAAATTCTATGCCCACCAGGCAAACTATTCCACTATCGAAAAAGAGACATCAGCTCTAAATCTAGCAATGCAACATTTTGTAGTGTATCTGTCCTCTTTCAGTCAACCCATACTAGTATATACCAACCACAACCCATTGATATTCCTACACATAATGAATGAAAGGCAGGAACTGAAGGTTTTTGGGTTGGAGTTTAATGTTGCAAGGGTACAACCTTGTTGTAGTTCATGTTAGAGGGCCCAATAATGTGTGTGCAGATGCACTCTCCCATTAAATGTATATCTTTACATGTTCCTACATATGGTTAAAACCACACAATTATTGCAGACCATTTTCGAGGTGAGACGTAACAAGCACATCCATATCTATGATAACAACTGACTTGTGTGTACCTATTATGACAAACCTAACATATCTATTGTGATGCAGTGATGATGTCACAGACATTTATATTAGCAATATATGGGCAGTTGTGGCTTTTTGGTTAAGGCTAGTGATGGCAAGATGGAGCTTCTTGAAGCACTGAAGCCTGCCAGCCAAATGGATCATAAAAAGGTTCATTTCTCCAGGCTTCATTTGCACACAAACCCCCCTGCTGGTCAAAGACTGTTAGACAGCCAGATATAGTATAGTATATACAGATATAGTATAATAAATGCATTTCATGTATCGGCCATGTACTCATTAATATGCATAAAAGTTCTATTTCTGTTTAGTGTATTATGGGTATGTAACATACAGTGGAATCTAATATTACTTGTCAAATGTTTATCAATAAATCATTTTGTCAATGTTTGAATAACTCATAATGACAGGGGAACAATTGTTTTCAAACTGTTGCAGTGTTTTAACAAGGAAAGGGGCAGTGAATGTGCTTGTGACCATGAAGAGGGCAGTGAATGTGCTTGTGCAACTGAAGGATTTTATTCATTTTTATTCAGAAATAAAATATGTTCCACAGTGCTGGGGTTCAGATGATTCCTCCTTTTAGAAACAATTTCTAATAGGGAAAAAATAACTGTAAAACTGCTAATAAAGTAAATATAGTACATTACAGAACCAACATAAAACACATGTAATAATGACATTATTACATGTGTTTTATGTTGGTTATGCAATGTACTGAAAGTGTACTTGCCTTATTGGGAGAGATCAGATCAAAATGTTTCCACATGGGGAAAAACTTTCTCTTTCTCACAGGCTCCATCAAAATAAGCAGCAGTATAAAAAATGCACCTCTATGTCACACACAAACCAGCAAATCTTCAACACTAACCCACAAAGTGTGAGAGGATCCATTGCGGTATATATATGTTCATAAATCACGCCAATACTCGAACCACTTCCTGAACCAGCGAGGCTTCGAACGTCATCAGTGACATCACTCGCCCTTAAACAATACAAGTGTCGATACTCGCTTCGCTTCCGGTATTTCTCGACACACTCCAAAGCATTGGCACGTTATGGCCCTTCACTAGGTAAGGCGATGGGTTCCTGATCTGAAAGTCAGTAGTTCAATCCCCACTATCACCACTGTTGGGCCCCTGAGGAAGGCCCTTAACCCTCAAATGCTTAGTTGTATAAAAATGATAACTGTAAGTTGCTCTGGATAAGACCGTATGCCAAATTCTGTAAATCTAAATGTCTATATAAGTGTGAATGTAAGTTGTTACTTCTCTGAAACCTGAAGAACCGAACACATTCCACCAAGAACACTGCTGTGAAACTCAAGATTGTGGACGTCACCGACCATCTCCGACCCATCATCTACCGTCTCCCACCTTCTTCTGCCAGATTACGACTGCCTCCCTCCTGGCTAAGTTGTTTAATGACTTATAATGACAATCAAAGACAGTATTGAATAATACCTCCCACCCACTTCACAACCTGCTGATCAGTCACAGGAGCATGTTCAGTGAGAAACTGATACTGCCTATATATATATATACACACACACTTTTTTTTCTTAATTTTGCTTATTGACACATGTATCTTTCTCTTATCTTTTCTTTACTTGGTATGGAGCAACTATGTGCACACAATTTCCTCCAGGATCAATAAAGTATTCTGATTCTGATTAACCTTAATCCATATTTGTTCAATCGCTACCTTTATTGGCTCCTCTTTAATAAATTGTAAAACCAACTTCCTTTGCCTGACCTGAATCGTTCCAAATGCTTGTGGAATGATTGAAGTCAGGCAAAGGAAGTTTTAACAATATATTAAAGAGGAGCCAATGAAGGTAGCGATTGTACAAATATTAAAGTTAATCAACTTAGCCAGGAGGGAGGCAGTCATAGGCCGGCAGAACTTGGGAGACAGCAGGTGATGTCAGAGATGATCCGTGACACCCACAATCTTGAGTTTCATAACAGTGTTCAGTTCTCCAGGTTTCAGAGTCGTCTGTTCAACAACAACTGGTGATGGGCTGTAATGTGCCGATGCTTTGGGGCATGTGTTGAGAAATCCCGGAAGGGTTCAGTGAAGCGCGTATCGACGCTTGTGTCGTTTAGGGCGAGTGATGTCACTGATGACGTTTGAAGCCTCCTGATTCAGGAAGGAGGAGACTGTTTCGAGTATTGGTCCAATTTATGAACATATATATATATATATATATATATATATATATATATATAAAATCTTGAGTCGATTTTCCGTAGAACAGTGCTCGATACGTC
>JAQMYF010000001.1:20637606-20659509 GCA_030014195.1 Neosilurus mollespiculum
TATATCAACTTTTTTTAGTTTATATTTTTTCTTCTTTTATTTATATAGTTTTTATTTTTTACTCTATATTTTATATGTGCAATATTTGTTTCTTTGGGCTCTGTGTCCCATGTAGTAAATTTGATAGTCCCTTCAACATTCCACGATATCCCCATAGAAATAAATAATAATTATCAGTGATTAGCATTACCCACGACACTTGCCAACATTTTTAAAAAACATTTTGATATGAACGCATTTTTAATTGGCTGAAAATAGGCAGGTGATCCTTCCTCTTTTGTTACATAGCCAAGAAGACAATTGAGGGTGAGAAGTGTGGGGTGTCACAAAATCAACATTTTCACGATTCTGAATACAACCATCCAGGACCTCATAGTGTACTTCCATACATCTCAGTGTGAACATTTGCCATAAAAATATTAAGTAGAAGTACGCAAGTATACATGCAGTTTGAGCACTTTGGCTTTTGTGCTGAATTGTTCTGACTCTCGTTAAATTCCACTATGCCTGCCAAATGTAAACATACTGCCAGAAAAAAAGACAAAGTTTTTAAAAAGAAAACGTTTTAAACTTAAATCTTTGCTGCACAATGGAGCAGTTGCTTAGCGTTGCCTCCTCATAGCGGGCGTGTGTGTGTGTGTGTGTGTGTGTGTGTGTGTGTGTAGGATGCCCTGGGATGGATTGATGACTTATCCATACACTAATCAGCCTTAACATTGTGATGGATCCTCCTCTCCTGTGGTGTTGGTTGTCCTGCAGTGTTCCACCAGGGCCTCCAGGTGTCTCTGTTTCTGTCTGTGCGGATTATAATTTGATGACATATGCCTGGGCCCAGTGTATCTAGTCTTTCAGAGCTTGACCTAGCCGCAGTGGGGGTGCCTTTACTCCCACTGATGACTGCTCCTTTTTCTTTTTCACTATGAAGAGATGGATTTAGCCAGTGCTAGATGGTGGCCAATGCAGGTTTTGGTTTATTTGTGTGTGTTTACCCTATATTTAAAGCTTAAATAAATTACTCATTATTTAAACTTTGTTTTGTCACAGTTTGAGCCAGCTGAAAAATATTAACAGCACCTGAGAGATACAATGCATTGTGTGTTCTGTCACCTTTCTATCACAGCCATAGTTAGTCTCAGCAGTTTGTGCTACTGTAGCACAGTACACTTGGGGAGGGAAGGCTGTGATAGAAAGGTGTAAGGACACACAATGCAAAGATCATTGTGTGTTCTGACACCTTTGTCTCACAGTCATAGTTAACAGTTTTAGCAGGTTGTGCTACAGTAGCTCTTCCGATCAGATGTAATAGCCTTCCCTCCCCAAGAGTATCAGTGAGCCTTAGGAAGCCATGACACTCTTGTCATTCCTTGGACCAGCTTTGGTAGGTACTTGCCACCGCATACCAAGAACACTCCACAATACCTGCTGTTTTGGAGATGAATAGAACATGTTTAATAATAAATATAATGAATATGTTTAACTATCATAATGCGGCCCGTGTCAGATTCGCTCAGATCCTTACACTAGCACATTTCTCCTGCTTTCAACACATCCACGTCAAGAACTGACTGTTCACTTTCTGCAAAATACATCCCACTCCTTGGCAGGTGGCATGTATCAAGGTAATCAATGTTGTTCACTTCACCTGTCAGTGGTCATAATGTGTTTAATGTCATGGTTGAGTGGTGTGTCCTTCCAGAATAAAGGGGTTAATGAAGGTGAAAAAATTTATTTAAAGCTTAAAAATTGTGCAAAGAAGTAATGTGTGTGTGTGTGTGTGTGTGTGTGTGTGTGTGTGTGAGTGAAAGTGAGAGAGAGAGAGAGAGTGAGAGAGAGAGAGAAAGAGAGAACTGTGAATAGAAGTATTTTGTATTGCAAAAATCAAATTTTATCTCCCCTGTGGTATACGTGCAGCATAGGAAGACACTCTGCCATTTCCTTCTTCTAACACATAGCCCAAGGTGTGTGTAATATCTATCCTCACATTCTCAGCATACTCTATCATGCACTCTATTTTCCTATATCTTTGACTTGTTCTCCTTTTTTAACCTCACCATTTATCAGGTCCCTCAACTTCCGTCTCACTCACCAAAGCTTTAAGTACATGTAGCCTATCTGCCTTCAAATGTCTTCTCTACTATTTATTTATTTATTTGTTTGTTTATTTATTTATTTCCTTTTTGTCCTTTGGATTTATTCTACTTGTTTTATTTGTTCTACTCTCTTTGGAATGTGTATCCATTAAAAACACAATACTTCAGTAAAGGAGGACCAAACCTAACAAAATGAAGTCCAATGCTGAGAGTATCTGTCCTCATACTGCTCAAATAGACAGTATGTGCAGACACCAGCCATCATGTCCCTGCAAGACTACTGATACAGCTGCAGTGAAATTTGGACAACATGTGTGTTGGACGTACTGCCACATATCAAAGCATTCAGCAGCACTAAAAAACTGCTCCCTGAATGTGATAACAAAAAAACTCAAATATTGTCTACAGTAGTCCTGACTGCATGCACTGATCTGTCCCTGAGAAAATGAGACATCTTCAGCAATAAGGCATCCTGCTGACAGCACCCCAGCTCTTTATTTTAGAAATATGACAGGCTATGCGCAATTACTCTCCAGCCTCCAGGAACAGACTCTTCTGCCTAGTAAGAGGGTCCTCAGGTAAAAAACAGAGAACAAGAGAGAATCTCTTGTTTGAAATTTGTTTAACCCCAGCCACTACATCTCCCTCAGGGTAAAAAGCAATAAGATTAGAGAACAAGAGTGAAGAATGAGGAAGCCCATAGTAGCACAAACTCACATTCTCGATAAGGGGAGGATAAGAACAGAAATGGAACCACCGTGACCATAGCAAGTGCCCTCCAGTGCTGGAGGCAGATAAGCCATTATCCAGAGCTGCTGTCTGTGCAATTTCTATTGCCAGAGGCAGGACACAAAGACTGCTGCATCCGGCATGATTTGACCTTTCAAGAGTCCCCGATGCTGCATAGTAGAAGGTTGTAGGGGCATCACAGGGAAGACAAGCAAAGAAGGCATGCCATTTGTTATGGCTTTGCTAAAAAGAACACTCTTCTACTCTTTGATGAAGACAACATACTAATATTTTTGGTACCATATATTTTAGGCATGCATTTATGTAGTGTATATATTCATTTGATTCAGTCTTTTTGTTATAATCTAACAACAAATTATTGGCACCATGTGAGGACTGTAGGACTATTCACATTCTAAATGTGTGTCTTAGAATACAGAGACAATATGAAATATGATATACATCATGCTACAAAAAAAGCATAATGATGTTATCTCGCACTGTGCAAGTTATTGCTTCTACCTGTAATATTTATTCAAGAAGGAGCTCTTTAGTTCAGCAGCAATATAGATTGTGTTTACCTGTTGGTCCCAAGAAAATTTCCAGATCATCCACAGTAACCCTGACTGGAATAAATTAGTTACTGTAGAAAAAAATATTCTATAACACACGAACATACTGCATATCTATCTCCTCTAAGCTAGCCACTTTGGCGAAACTTAAAGGAAGAGTAAGATGTATAAATTAATTGAAGCAGCTTTGCACATTTTACATTCTACAAGGACAACAGTCCAGTAAAAGATGAATCATTGTAATATGTATGTGAAATGTCCAGCTGAATTTATACAGTTCAGATCTTCCAATCAGTCTTACCAATTTGAACTTGGATAAAGTAATGAGTCATAACCGCCATGCAGTCAATTTAAATAAATATTATATTCAGCATGGCAGTAGCAGGTTGTATCTAAAAGATAAGAACTACATTTGACAGCTGATTTGAATTAGGTCTAATTAGGTTAGGTAGAATTACTATAAACATTAATTTATAATAATTTTAGTAAAATGTTGCTTTGCGTTTAGGTTTTTTTTGATGAAAATGTACAGCAATTTTAGGCAACTAAAACTGATGAATTTTAGTCAGTGCTAAATTCCAATGCCATCATTTTTCTTTTGTCTTGGAATTTGTCTTCCTCAAATCGCTCCCCAAACCCTTTTCCCTTCTTTGATGTCTGTTGGTTAAATCAAAATTTTGCAGAAGCCAAAACTATCACACAGCTATAAACTGATTGACACACAGCAGCTGCTTCAAAGGGAAAGTTTAACTTCAGTATCCATATAATAATCTTGATTAAAAACATTGTGCTGCATACATCTGATAAAAGTAATTGAATTTCAGAAGACACAAACCAGGATATAGATGGATTAGGAAATTTTTTGACCCTTTAATGTAGTGAGATTTTAGTAATGCAATTACTGCATTGTCCTTTTTTGGATAGTTCACACTTAATGATTTTTGCTCTGATTTTCTTTTCCTTCAGAGTCAGCTGAGATAGGCTTCAGCCTCCCTGTAACCTAGTAGAATTAAGTGGTACAGCTAGCTAGCTAGCTAGCTAGCTAAATAAGTAAGTAAGTAAGTAAGTAAGTAAGTAAGTAAGTAAAAAAAGAAAGAAAGAAAGAAAGAAAGAAAGAAGGAAAGAAATAAAGGATAATAACAACAGTACTTTAACACTGGTAAAAGCTTGGTAGATATCTAACAAATGTCTTTTTGGGATATAGTTGGCACTGTTGCGCTTTGAAAGCCAGTCTAACATTTTCAAGGTGCTGGTCTAACCACATAACCAACCCTGGGTGGCTAATAGGAATGACAGTTGTGTTCTGTCCTTTACATGAGCATATTATAGAAAAAATTAATTTAAAAGTGGTACAAAAACTATCCATCCATCCAACCTTTTAACCATCCATATCTATACCCCTTATCCATCAGAGAGTACACAGATCCACAGGGTAGCTCAAACATTTCCATTTAAGAGGTGGAGTACACCTTGAACAGGTCGCCAATTCATCACAGGGCGAACTCAAAGAAAAAACAACCATTCACACTCACATTCACACCCATGGGTAATTCGACAAAGCTAGTTGACCTAACCTACACGTTTTTGGATAGTGGGACGGGGAGAACACACAAACTACACACCTGTCGGCCACAAGGTTCAAACCCAGAAACTTCTTGCTGGGAAAGGATTCTATAAGGAAAACAAATGTTTAGAAAATTTGTAATCTACATAGTTTACTGTGCCTCTAACCCAAAGAATCTTATTCAGAGGTCTTGATTAACTTAATCAGAGTAATACTTTAATACATAAAAACACATATTATATATATATATATATATATATATATATATATATATATATGCATATCAGCTTTTACATAAGCCTGAACACATTTGTGTTCATATGAAATGGGAATGAGGTTATAGCAGGGCAGATGATTTTCCATGTCCCTTCTGTTAAAAATAGTGAAATAGTTACAGCCATGTAAATGATCATAAATCTATATAAACTTTACGTATAGAAAAATATGTGCTCTGTACAGTTCAGGCATTAGCTGTATTTAAAGACCCTGCTAAGAGACTATGCAATATAATCATATAGCTTGGGGCAAATATCCTTGAAATTAAGATCAATAGAGATGCATGAGGCATATAATAAGGCATTCAACAAGAAACATATAAATACAAGCAGTACTGCTCTTTCTTTATGATGCTTAGGGGAGATGTGCTTTAAATTACTGGGAAAAAAACATCTGTATTACTTTTTTTTTAGCTTTTTATTAAAAGTTATCTTTTCATCACCATTGTATAAGTGACCTTCAGTAAGATTAGAGAAAGGTGTAAATCATCATGCCATTAGTATACTAATTAGAAAAAAGCTCAACCCTGCAGTAAAATGAGTAACCTGAGTAAACAAAATACACCTAACCTGACTAACTGTAGCAGGACCTGAAAGGGAATCTTCAGTCAAAAACCCTAAATTAGTTGTTGCTGATAGAGTAGGCACAACTATGAATTGAGTTGAGGGGAAATTACTTTTTCACGTGAATGATAAAGGTGTTGGTGATTTTTTTTTTTGTCATTCTAGAAATCACAAGATAATTTCAATACTGCATCTTCGTTACTCAGGTTGTCCTTTGTATTCTGCTCATGAATACAAACGTAGAGGAAAATCGGGAAAGAGGGCAAATATATAAACAAAATGGCAAAGATTCCAAAACCATGATATATAAACCATTCTTTCAGCTTGCAACTGACAGACGTAATACAATAATATAAACTGACATTTTATATTATTGTATTTTTATCAATAGGCTTCCTTGCTTGAATCTGGGATTAATGTTAGGATTTTGCCCTTCCAAACTACATAAATTATTTTGTTTGGAACATTCTGCTGATCTACTCCTGTGTTCTGAGGTATCAGCATCTGAGTTTTACGTCACTGACAGACTGATTAATACTTTGAATTTATTGGACCCTCAGTGACAGCAAGCTATAGTGCTTGCAGCAATAAAACAGCCCTATAAAAATAGGAGCAATGCATGAGGGATCAGTTTGTTTGTTTTTCCAAAGAAAAGACTGTTCAGAAAAAGGGCAAGGTTTGTTTCATCTGTGCACAAAACAATGTTACAGTCAGGGTATGAGATATTTGGATCATTTTAGTTAATGCTCTGTTTAATATGTACACACTTTTTATTAATTGGACAAAACTGAACTTGAAAACATAAATGACAGTCTCATATAGCAGCACTTGACAAATCCGCGTTATTCATTTTGCTGCATTTGGTTCAATAAAGCTATGGAAACAAATTCCATAGGGGTTTATAAATGGGCCCAAATCTAGATAACATGCTGTTATTTTCATAGCAATCTCCGGTTTCAAATCTTCTTGATTGGTCGTTTATAGCCACTTTAAGAAAGAAATAACAATGGCCAGTGTAAATTATAGGATTCTGTTAGTTCTTGTACACAGGTTAAAGGAACAAGCCAGTGGCTGACAGCTGAGAGGATGCCAGCTAAAGCTAACACAGGAATGACATAAACATCCCCCTAGACATTAAGGATGTGCAAGAATTAGGAGGAGCAGAGGTGAAGACGGTCTCAGGGGTCATGGTGGAACAGGAGGTAGTGGTTTCCCTCTGCTCAAGACCTTAACATGGCCATGATTAATCTGTCAATCCCCAGCCAAGAAGACGCTGCTTCCCCTCAATTAGACTCGCTCATCATTTTGACAGAATCCTCACCCTCAACCTTGAGCTCAGCCACGAAACTAGACACACACTTAGACATGACCCACATCACAGTGCTCTAACCACATCGTGCTAAGTTATAAAAGGGTAAAAAATAATAATAATAATAATAAAAAAACTCTTCTTGGGATAAAATGTCTGCTTTGATTTTGATGTATTCCATGAAGGTATGAAATTATTATACTGTACATTTTGTTTACTAGTAAATGAGGCTTGATCAAAAATACCAATTCAGTGTTTTAATAGCCAAACTGCCTACCACCATACTGGAACTGCATCTGAATGCTAGCCTTGACGGCAAGTGGTGTACCTACAACACAGCTCCCCGTAGCAATTAAATTGTGACCCTGCATGGAATGGGTTGCTAAGTCACAAGATTCAAGTGGGTCTTAAGTGTCCATGGAAAAAAAAATGAGAGAACAGGATTTAAATTTTTTATTTATTTATTTATTTATAATTTTTTTGGGGGTGATATTGATATAATTTTTTAGTGTATTTTCAAAAGGAGCAAAAATGGAAAAAAAAAAAAACAAACACAGGGTGTTGGGAGGAAATAACATAAGAAAAAGGGAAATAAAACAACAAAACAAAAAGGGAAAATTTGTAGTTGGGCATCATGATTAGCAGTTGATTGATTAGTCCTGGGTTTAAGTCCCAGGCTCAGCAAGGGCATTTTGGAGTTTTGCACATTCCCCCTGTGCTTTGGTGGGTCTTACCTGGGTACTCCGGTTTCTTCCTGCAGACATGCACATTAGGCTTACTGGCTGTTCCAAATTGCCCCTAGGTGTCAGTGTGAGGTGAGAGTGGTTTTATGTGCGTTGACCCTGAAATGGATTGGAAAGCTGTTCAGGGTCTACCCCACCCACGCCCAGAGTTGCCCAGAGACGGATGAGAGTCGGCTTTAGCCTCCTAGTATGATTAAATTTTCTGGCACATGAATGAATGAATGAAAATTTGTAGATGACACACTATTCAATTTCTAAATTTATTGATTTTGTGCTTTTTTTTTAACCTGCTTGAAATCACCATTTCAGCTGAATTACTGCTACATCAAAAACTGTCCTTGAGTTCAGCATGGAGCCACATTGAAACCTCTCTGACCTTAGTATTCCAGCCACATCCCAAAACACACAACTGAAAAGATTATTACATGGTAGAAAGTGGGCATCAAACCAAGAAATCAAATCAGTGCAACATTCAATATAACAGACTGTCAGACTCACATTGTGCCTGGGCCACATGAGAACTCTTACATATTAATTATACTTTAAAGCATACTAGTAATTAACACCAATAACGTGTTGGTTTTAAAATTAGAATAAGATGTCTTTATAAAAGGAAGAACTGACAGAAACTGCATGTTCCATTTAAGTAATTAATTAACAGAGGCAAGAACATTCTCAACTCTGTCTGAGGAGAAGTGCCTCATGACATTCATTCTGCACCAGATCTTCAATTATAATTTGCATGGTCAAAGAGTATAACCTAACAGACATACAGATGTATCGGATGTACAGATGTATTTTTGTTACTTCATAAATGTATCTTTTAGCATTAAGGGTTCACAAAGCATGCAGGGCACCACAATTTATATAAAGTATAGTCCATTTTTTTTTTAAGATCTTATTTTCTTAAGATTAGTGATACATATGGAACATGTATTATAACTAGACAAAAATCTACAGCTCAGAAAAAGAAAAAACGCCAAGAAAGAACGACAATGTGTTTTCCAATTAACCATGTCAGCAAGCACCTCATCAATGTGACTAGATAATAAAACTGCTTGCCATCATCTTACAGCGAAAATACATTGCTGTGACATGGTCATACCTCCCTCATGCTTCCAAGCATACACTAAGACATCACTCAACCTAGCCTGTCAACTCTTCTCAGGGGAAACATATTTTAAACTTGTCTTTCTCCTGTACAGTCTTTCATCTGCTCCTTTGGAGAGAACCGATAACAAGCCCTGCAGGAAAACATATGTTAATGAGCCGAGTCTCCTTCACTCTCAAGGCTCTGTTAGTAAAGAGCATGAGAACAGTTACTGCCTCCCAGTCCTCCCTTCAATCCTGCCATGTCTGCAGCCAACAGCTCAGGAGGGAGGACACTGAAGTGGATTGTGCAAGCCTGGCTTTGCACTAGATAAGGAACTGGCTAATACTGAAGCAGGAAATAACTTGGGCAGATGATTATGCAGGATTTATTTCCAATGCAGTCCAACTCTCATACATATTCTATCTGAAAAATTGTAAGGTTATGCAAAATGGAATTTGAGTTATCGATTTAAGTCCACTGGATTGCTTGGATACCAGATATTGAGTTAATGCAAAGTAATTGGGTTTTACTGTATTTTAAGTGCTAAGATTACATCTCAGAGCATTTACAACCCACCCACAGTGGCTTGATTTACTGCTTATGTGTTCTGTCTAAGACAAATCTGAGTTAAACATACAGTATAGAGTGAGAAACCAAAATAATTATTTGAGGAAGAAGAAGAGCAAGAGGAAGATGATGAAGAATCTGTCTTGTGCTGCTGCTGATATGTCACTGATAACTTATAAAAAATCCAATATAAATTGTTATAGATGTGCTCTCCAAAAAAGTACTGACATTTATTTATGAACAGAACCTGCGATGTCAAATACATGTGCAATACAACAAAAGCCTTTTCTTTTTATATCCCAAATAAGAACACATGGACCCTGGTCTGGCATCATTGGAGCAGAAAGGGCCAAGGACCTTGTGGTAGCATACTTGGGTTTCAACTTACTACCATCTGATCTGTAGAACAGTCTTAGCCTCTGTGCCACCACTGCTCACTTACAAGGAAATGTGAAAACATTTTAAAGATGTTTTCCCCATGTGGCATACTTTCCGTTTTATTTTCAAACTAGGTAATGAGGAAGAGGATCTATATTCTGCTCCTGAGGATGCTTTTGCAAAACAGTACTGCCTAACATTTTTCAGGTTCAAGTCCCAACTATGCCATGCGCCATCTGTTGCCAGGGTTCCCAGATGTCCGTCAAGCCTGAATGGACATTACTAAAAAGCAAAGTGACAGAATTACTTAAAAGATAGACATGCTACACAAGTAACTGCCTGTGATTAAACTTAGAGAAACTGAACGAAACCTTGTAGCTCAATGAGGCCTTTCTGTGTAGAGTCTGCATTTTCCCACTGCTTGTGTGGGTTTCTGTCAGCTTTTGCCACAATGCAAAGACATGCAGATTACATTACCTGGATACTCTAAACTGCCTATAGGTGTGAATGTGAGGTTGTTCTCTGTTAGCCCTATGATAGATTTGGGACCTGCCCAGGGTGCATCCCACCTCCTGCCACCTGAGTTGGGCTCCAGCTTCCCCAACCCTGAGGGATAATGGGTGAACAGATAAATAGCAGATTTGCACATGACTTGACCTAATTCTGAGTTCCAAGAGCAACTGTGTGGCTGCACCCAAGCATTCACATTTGCATACAGCACTACAACATTTGATCTCATTTCGGGTTATTCCCTGTCCATTAACTAATAAATGTTTCCTGCATGAAAGGTGACAATCTTTCCAATGTTTTTTTTTTTTTTTTTTTTTTTTACAACTATTGGTTAGTATCGACAGTAAATCTGGAATCGAGATGTTTTATGTGGATGCTGTAAGTGATATTACAGTATTTGCCATACACACTGTAAGTGAACATCTCCTCCCAGTGTTTTGTGGCTGACTGTTGTAATTTAATGGGCAATTTAGCAGATGACCATAACCAAGGCTCATGGCACTCTTACAGTGACCCTCACACTATAACAAACCCTGCGTATTCCAGCGTATGGACAAGTTCTGGCATTCGCTGCTATACACTGAAGTTCATATTGTTTTCATTTTTGATTTAACTGTTATTCGTTTTAATAAGTTCCCATACATTGTTAATATAGGGGCAGTGGTGGCCTGGTGGTTGGGTGCTGGCTTACTGATCCAAAGGTCAGGGTTCAAGCCCCATTATCACCAAGTTGTCACTGCTGTCCCTCCAGTGCAGCTAACTGGGTTATCAAAAGGCCAGCCACATCTCTCACTGTCTGTGATGAGAGGCATGTAAAAGAACCATTTTGTGGCTCGTAAAAAGTAAGCCTGCAATGGCCTAGTGTGCTGTCCAGGGTGTACTCTTCCCTTGCCCATAGTTGGCTGAGATGTGCGCCAGCCACAACGCAACCCCAATTAGGATTAAACAGCTTAGAAAATGAATGATGAATGTTGTTATGCAGATGAATAAAAATTTTCAACATATGCCTGCAAAGAGCCCATGCGGAGGGAGAAAGCTCTGTATGCGCTATGGCAACATATTGCTCGTCTGAAGTAAGATTGCGGGTAGTTACCAGTACAGCCTCTTCTTACTCTTCTAGCTGCACACTGCTCAACATCCACTTCATGGTCCTGGGCTTCTTGGGCTTCCCTGCTGGATGAGGACATGGAGGCAGTTGAAGAATTGGATGGATTTGAAGAGATGTTTCTGTCAGATGCTGGTAAAAAGTTGGAACTTGGAGACCTTGAGTTTGAGGCTTATTGGGAT
This sequence comes from Neosilurus mollespiculum, assembly GCA_030014195.1. NCBI lineage: Eukaryota > Metazoa > Chordata > Actinopteri > Siluriformes > Plotosidae > Neosilurus > Neosilurus mollespiculum. The sequence continues at coordinate 20,649,288 of JAQMYF010000001.1, forward strand.
TAGCTAATTCCACAGGTGAAGGTGTGGGTGGTGGAGATGGAGCCTTGCATGTTCACCTAAGAGATGGCTGCTTCTTCTGGGGCATCTGCCCCCCAACCTCCCACTTCAAACTTTTTGTGCATCTTCATTGCGCAGTGCAACGAGGAAAAAAAAAATTGTTCAGTCAGTGCGCAAATGTTTTATACCTGCATACAAATGTAACATGATCGGTTTATAATCACGAATCATACAGAGAGCTCTTTATCGATCTGTTAAAACCTTCTTTAATATTCATTCAGCATATGCTCTGGTTTAATAATAATAATACGTTTTCAAAAATTTTGTTTTGATTTAATTTCATTCGTGGTCAATTTGTTCTGCTCAGCCCTTGGGAATCAATTCATTGGAATTTTTGTGTTTATTTGTGCATATCTGGACTTTTGCAATTCGTTCACTTTGGTTGCATCAATTCATTATAATTTGAAGACTGCTTAATATAACAAGGACATACAGTACTTAGGAGTACTTACTAAAGTAAATAATAGAAAAAGAGGACTTGGGTACATGGCATTTGGGGAAAATATTTGCTTCTTAATGATGGTGGAAGTTTTTAATCCCTTTCTATCCAGAGGAACAACACTCTCCAACATTGAAATGCACACAGTAGCCTGGCTGCAAGGGAGAGTAATCAAGGCCAGAAGTTGTAGAGAGGACGGATATTAATTGGAAAGGTGGTTTAAATTTAAGTACATTTCCGAGCTGTCCGGGGTGTACTCTGCCCTCGCCCAGAGTCGGCTGAGATGGGCACCAGCCTCCCTGCGACCCCAATTAGGATTAAGCGGTTTAGAAAATGACATGACATTCCTTAGAAAACCTGGGGGGGGGAAATTATCTTCCTTTACATTTCAAAGCTGACTGTAATATTTGATTTAATAAAATAGGAAGCCTCAAGAAAAATTTCTTTCCAGAGAGTAAAAATCTCCTTTTAAGCAAGCAAAAAGTTATGTACAGCTCTTTATGCACAAACACTAAATCTTTCTCGCCATTCCAGTATAAATAGAAATATTTTAGAAAATAAATCAAATAATCCCCCAGATGATGTGCATACTGTATGTAACACAATTGTATATTAGTATATGCATCGTGCGACTACGCACATGCATAGTCAAGTATAAATGTAGCCTTAGAGTGGAGCTCTCACACATGCACCATACTTCATTCTAATTAAAAAACACTGAATTAATCTTTCATGGCCTGTTGCGCTACTTGTGGTTGTACCCCTGTCTGTATGTAGGTACGTAGGTATGTATCATGATACTGACTGGTTGTTTGATCTTTGGGGAACGGCTCTAAACAAAAACAAAAAAAATTCTGATTACAGAATCCTTATATCAGAAGAATAGAGTACTTTTGGCAAACAATAAGTTCTACAGTGCTTCTAATTTTTTATATTCTTTTTACAAAAACATCAGTCATAATTCTGAAACACAATTCACAAAGATCTTATGGGGAGCTCCACCTTTAGGCTTCATTCTAACGATGATAAGCATATGTACATGAGAGTGTCTGCAGTGCATTCAGAGGTGATGAACCCTACACAGGGCATTTCAAAGGGGTACCCACTAAGGCAGACATTTGTCAGGTGATTCCAGACTGAAGTAATCAAAAGTCTACTTCAAAGGGCCTTTCACCACTGTCATTTTGAAGGGAATACCCAGAGAGAAGGTGGATTTTTTTACACCACTTTCCTGCTGATTGTTGAAAAATAAATGCAGTATCAAGCAGGCCTACTTAGAAATGTAGGTCACAAACAAATAAAAAAATGCATTTCACTTATATGGACCTTCTTGCTGTGAGACGAACGTGCTAACCACTGCACCACCATGCTGCCCAAGTAGAAAACTCAAGTTATATAAAATAGAAATTTCATATCACACCATCCGGCAGTTTCAGTAATCTCTTCTTTACCATTCTTGAAATTCTTCTTGGGCTGTTCATTCTAGAATGTTCCAGAAAGTCAAAGTACTACTATACTTGTTTACAATTTTAGAAATTTCAGGTTGGGGTGACATTAAAAAAAAAAAAAAAAAGAATTAAACCCTTATTATTTTTGAACATATGTTCATCAAATTATGATACTGGAAATCAATTATTTTAGAAAAAGTCAAAAAGTCATAACCCTAAAATATATACATACACGTACAATCTACATTTTAGAGAATAAATACTATACATTATAGTAACACATTCTAATACCAGTACTACTGTACAGAAACTAAACACAAATGATAGATAAGGTCCACTGTCTAGGTAAAGTTCACATTGCTAATAATGCGTATTCCCACCATGCACAGCAATACAAGCTGTCAGCTTTCTACGCATGCTGCGAACAAGGTGACGTATTCTGTCTTGGGGAAAAGCCTGTCATTCCTCCTGCAGTGCCTGGACTAGCTGTTGCCGATTTCCAGTCTGAGGCACTCTGTTCCTCACCCATCTTCCAAGCTGGTACCGGAAATGTTCAATGGGGTTAAGATCAGGAAAATATGGAGGCCATGGCAGAATTTGAATTTCCTCACTTGCCAGGGAATCCCCCAATGGCACGTGTAGTGTGAGGACGTGCATTATCCTGTTGAAAGATGGTGATGTCCTGGTGCTGCAGGAAGAAGGGTGCATTATAGGGCTGTAAAATCTGCTGTATGTAGCGCTATGCAGTGAGTGTCCCATTAATGACCACTAGAGGGGTTCTATAATGGAGGAAAATATCAGCCCAAACCATAACACTTGGACCACCCCACCGATTCCTTTCACGAGGATTCACATTATTTTGCAAGATCCAAAATAGCATTCACCACGCCTTTTCCACAATCTTTCTCTTCCACCGTCATGTTCTACACAAAACCTTCTCTCGTCTGTGAACAGCACGCCACTCCATCATTGTTGTGTCCACTGCTGATGTTGCTGGCTCCACTCAAAGCAGTTTTGATGGTGCGGTGGTGTCATGATGTTTCCTCGGGAAGGTCTTCAGGCATTAAGGTTTACTTCTTGCAGGCTACATCTCACCATAAAGCTACTTATGCGTGGCTGAAGAATTCCTGGTATTTTCCTAGCAGTATGGCTTGCCGTCCTGAACCGGTCCCGCAAATGCTGCATCCTGATGTGGGGTCGTCACTCTCTCCCTTCCAGGTCTTGGTCAGAACCACCATTAACAGAACCACTGACTGCATGCTGCTGAACCAAGCTGCTAATAATGGTGTGATGTGAACAGTTCAAGCGGCGTCCAACTTCAGAAAAACTTCCACCATTCCAGGAGCATGCAACGGGTCATCATGAGATAATCGCGGCATGATTGATGAACAGGATTTTTATAACCCTTAACCAAGCTCCCAAACCCATCCCTTAATTTGGATACAAAACCTTTGAGTCATTCAAAAATGCTACCTCACCATAATTTGAAAAGATGAGTTGTAAAGGCCACTGGACCTGAACCACAGGTCAAATGACATGCCATTCCACTGTTTTGGGTCCATTAAAAAAGAAATGTCAAGAAAAAAATATCACTTCAGTCAACACATATAAAATATTTAACATTTTGTACCTATATATATATATATATATATATATATATATATATATATATATATATATATACACACACACACACACACACACACACACACGTGTATGTATATATGTATAAATATAGTCACGCTCAAATGCTTACATACATAAGAATTTAGATTTTGTTTTTTAACATATCCAATCTCAATGATTGCATATGTTGTCTCGTTGAGTTCCAAGAATTAATTGCAGTTGTGCTAAAACGTTTACATGCCCTGGCAGAATTTGTGATTTCTTTGGCCATTTTTCAGAGAATATGAATGATAATACAAAAACCTTTCTTTCACTCATAGTTAGTGGTTGCATGAAGCCATTTATAATCAAACAATTGTGTTTGCTCTTTTTAAATGATAATAACAACAGAAACTAGTCAAATTACCCTGATAAAAAGTTTATATACTCTTGTTCTTAATACCATATATTGCCCCCTTTAACATCATTGACAGCTTGAAGTCGTTTGTGGTAGCTCTGGATAAGGCACTTTATTTTCTCAGATGGTAAAGCTGCTTATTCTTCTTGGCAAAAAGTCTCCAGTTCCTCTAAATTCTCGAGCTGTCTTGCATGAACTGCACTTTTATGATCTCCCCAAAGTGGCTCAATACTGAGGTCAGGAGACTGAGATGGCCACTCCAGAACCTTCACTTTATTCTGTTGTAGCCAATCGCAGGTTGACGTGGCCTTGTGTTTACGATCATTTTCATGTTGGAATGTCCATGTCCATACATCCCACGCGCAGTTTCCAGGGTGATGAGTGCAAACTTTCCTCCAGTATTTTCTGATAATATCACTTTTGACCAAGTTTCCTGTGCCATTGTAGCTCACACATCCCCAAATCATCAGTGATCCACTGCCATGTTTCACAGTAGAAATGGTATACTTTCCATTGTAGGCCTTGTTGACTCCTCTCCAAATGTAGTGTTTATGGTTGTTGCCATAAAGTTCAATTTTGGTCTCATCACTCCAAAAAACTTTGTTTCACAAGTTTTGAGACGACGTTTCTGTGCTGTTTGGTATACTGAAAGTGGGCTGCTTTTTGGCACTGACGTAGTAATGGCTTTACTTTGGGGGAGTTCTTTTGACTCAAACATGCAGCCAATTTTTCTTCAAGTGCCTCTTTATTGTGCACCTTGAAACAGCCACATCACTTTTTCAGAGAGTCCTGTATGTCATCTGAAGTTGTTTGTGTGTTTTTCTTTGCATCCTTGTGGCTGAAAGTTTTGTTGGCCTTGACCATGGCTTGGCTTTTCCACTTCTTAATTAGAGTCTAAACACTGCTGATTGGCATTCTCAATTCATTGGATATTCTTTTCTATTTCCTTCTTCTTTCATTTTCCAGTTTTATAAAGTTCAATTACCTTCTTCCACAGATCATTTGATAATTATTTTGCTTCCCCCATGGCTTGGAATCCACCAATGTCAGTACAGCACTGGCTGAAACATGCAGGGGTTTGTCAGGAGTCCAGAAACTCACTTACTTTTTATACACACACACTGATAACATGCAAACAGGATGGTTAAGGATAGTTACCTTTAGTAGCCATTTAAAGTCGTGTATAAACTTGTGTGTATGATATCAGGCCAAAACATCCAGGGTATGTAAATGTGCAACAATAAAACATGTTTTCTTCTATATAAAAAGACATCCATGTCTGATCCCTAGGGATTGGGTACCTTCAGAGTTCCCACTATGAATAGTAAAACTGCAGCCCATTTTAATTACTTCGTTTATCTTTTTAATATATAGTTTTATTTTTGACTTTATATTTTATCTTATGTTCATCATGTGCTTGTTTCTCTATGTTCAATTTTTCTGTCTTTTGGGCAATACTGGGGGGGCTGTGAATCCAACAATTTCATTGCCGGTAATGATTACACTTTGCACTTTATGTGGCTAGGACAAAAAACAGGCCCTAGGTCTGTGTTGTTTTGTTGTACGAATTTTGATTTGATTCTTGTTGTATGTTTTTGTAGCACCTGGTCCTGGAGAAACATTGTTTTGTTTCACTATGTACTGCATCAGCTATATGTGCTTGAAATGACAATACACCTTCTTGAACTTGAACTTAACCCATTGTTACATGTATACGACAAATAAACTTAAAACTTAAAACTTGAAATACACACACACACACACACACACATGCGCGCACACACACACACACACACACACAATATAAATGCGTCCTCTGTATGACCTCTGGGAAAGTCTGCAGTGTATATGGCAAAAAAAGGGCAGCATCTCTATTGTGGAATTCAGAAATCACACAATGGCTTTGAATGCATAAATAAAAAGTAACACAGGATGAGGTTACCATATGATAAAGCACTAGAGGAAAGCATGCACACACAAAACAGCATAACACCAACAGAACTCCTTCTTACTTCAAATCACAGCTCCCTCAAAAACCATACTACACCACTAACAATGAGGAATATCCCTGGAAGGTATACAATTATTTCTCTACCAGTGAACATGATAATTGAGTGGCATTTTGTTCTTTAGAATTTTCATCCACCCATCCATCCATCTTCTTCCGCTTCTTCCGGGGTCGGGACGCAGGGGTAGCAGCCTAAGCAATGAGGTCAAGACGTCCCTCTCCCCAGCCACTTCCCCCAGCTCTTCCAGGGGGACGCCAAGGCCTTACCTGACCAGCCAAGAGACGTAGTCCCTTCATCGTGTTCTGGGTCGGCCCTGGAGTCTCTTCCCGGTTGGACATGCCCAAAACACCACACCGGGGAGGCGTTCGGGAGGCATTCTAATCAGATGCCCGAGCCACCTCGACTGGCTCCTCTCAATGTGAAGGAGCAGCGGTTCTACTCCGAGTTCCTCCCGGATTACAAAACGTCTCACCCTATCTCTAAGGGAGAGACCTGCCACTCTGTGAAGGAAGCTCATTTAAGCCGCTTGTATTTGCGATCTTGTTCTTTCGGTCACTACCTAAAGCTCGTGACCATAGGTGAGGGTAGGAACGTAAATCAACTGGTAAATTGAGAGCTTTGCCTTCTGGCTGACATACCGGTACAAGCTCCACTTTACAGCAGAGGCTGCACCATTCTGCCTGTCAATCTCCTGCTCCATCTTTCCGTCACTCGTGAACAAGACCCCGAGAAACCTAAACTCCTCCACTTGAGGCAAGACCTCATTCCAGTCCCAGAGGCTGCATTCCACCCTTTTCTGACTGAGAACCATGGCCTCGTGCTGATTCTCATCCCGGTCGCTTCACACTCAGCTGCGAATTGCTCAAGCGAGAGCTGAAGGTCCTGGTTCGATGAAGCCAAAAGGACAACATCATCTGCAAAAAGCAGAGACGAGATCCTATGACCACCAAACCAGAACCCCTCAACACCTTGAATGCGGTAAGAAATTCTATCTATAAAAATTATGAACAGAACCGGTGACAAAGAGCAGCCTTGACGGAGTCCAACCCCCAATGGAAACAAATTCGACATGTTACCAAAGCTAGCCAAGCTCTGGCTCTGGCAATACAGAGATCGAACGGCCCATAGCAACGGGTCAGGTATTCCATATTCCCGGAGCACACCCCATAAGATAGCCAGAGGGACACGGTCAAAAGCCTTCTCCAAGGTTGGGCAAACTCCATTGCCTCCTCCAGGATCCTGTAGAGTGTGTAGAGCTGGTCAAGAGTGCTGCGGCTGGGACGAAAACTACATTGTTCCTCCTAAATCTGAGGTTCATCTATCGGCCAGATCCTCCTCTCCAGTACTCCTGAATAGACTTTCCCGGGTATGCTGAGGAGTGTGATTCCACGATAGTTGGAACACACCCTCCGGTCCCCTTTCTTAAAAAGGGAAACTACCACCCCAGTTTGCCAATCCAGAGGTAAGTCCCCCGATGACCACGCAATGTTGTAGAGTCATGTCAACCAAGACAGCCCTAATACATCCAGAGCCTTGAGGTATTCAGGGCGGATCTCATCTGCCCCCAGAGCCCGGCCACCAAGAACCTTTTTAACTACCTTGGTGACCTCAGCCCCAGTGATAGGCAGATCTCCCTCTGAACCTCTAGGCTCTTCCTCTTCCACAGAGGGCATGTTGGTGTGATTGAGGAGGTACTCAAAGTATTCCTTCCACCTCTCGACAACATCCCCAGTTGAGGTGAGCAGCTCCCCTATTCCACTGTAAACAGTGTTTGTGCAGTACTGCTTCCCCCAGATGGTGGTCCAGAACCTTTTCAAGGCCAACCGATAGTCTTTTTCCCGGCCCTCACTGAAATCCTCCCACACCCGAGATTTTGCATCAGCGACAGCCTGGGCTACAGCACGTTTGGCCTGTCGATACCTGCCCGCTGCGTCAGGAGTCCCACAGGCCTAAAGGACCTGATAGGCCTCCTTCTTCAGCTTGACAGCCCCCCTCACGAATGGTGTCCACCACCTGGTTCGGGGGTTGCCCCCACGACAGGCGCTGATGACCTTCCGGCCACAGCTCCGGGCTGCCGCCTCAATAATGGAGACACGGAACATGGCTCATTCGGACTCTATGTCCCCGGCCTCCATTGGGATGTGGTAGTAGCTCTGCCGGAGGTGGGAGTTGAAGGTCCTATTGATAGGAGACTCTGCCAAATGTTCCCAGGAGACCCTAACTACACGCTTGGTTCTCCCTGGTATGGAAGGCAGCCTCCCCCACCATCTAAGCCAGCTCACCACCAGGTGGTGATCGGTTGACAGCTCAGCTTCCCTCTTCACCTGAGTGTCCAGAACATGTGGCCGCAAGTCCGATGACATGACTACGAAGTTGATCATCGCACTGTGGCCTAGGGTGTCATAGTGCTATGTGCACTAATGGACACCCTTATGTTCGAACATGGTGTTCGTGATGGACAAACCGTGACAAGCACAGAAGTCCAACAATGAAACACCATTCGGGTTCAGATCGGAGAGGCCGTACCTACCAATCACACCCTTCCAGGTCACACTGTCATTGCCCACATGGTTGTTAAAGTCTCCCAGGACGACGAGAGAGTCCCCAGGGGGAGCACCCTCTAGCACACCCCCCCCTAGGGACTCCAAAAAGGATGGGTATTCTGAACTGTTATTTGGTGCATGAGCACAAACAACAGTCAGGACCAGTCCCCCCCACGTGAAGGCGGAGGGAGGCTACTCTTTCATCCACTGGAGAGAACCCCAACATGTGGGCACCGAGATGGGGTGCAACAAGGATGCCCACACTAGCTTGCCACCTCTCCCCATGAGCACCTCTAGAATAAAACAAGGTCCAGCCCCTCTCGAGAAGGGTGGGTGCAGAGCCTAAGCTATGTGTTGAGGTGAGCCCAACTATATCTAGTCGGTATCCCTCAACCTCACGCACCAGCTCAGGCTCCTTCCCCGCCAGAGAGGTGACATTCCATGTCCCAAAAGTCAAAGTCAGTGGCCAAGGATCGTTCCTTGGCTACTAAGGATAGGCCTTCAGCTGCTACCCGGCTCACACTGCACCTGACTCCTATTTCCCCTCCCACAGGTGGTGGGTCCATGGGAGGGCAGACCCATGACTCCTCTTCGGGCTGGGCCCGGCCAAGCTCCATGGGCAGAAGCCCGACCACCAGGCACTCGCCTTTGAGCCCCTCCACCAGGCCTGGCTCCAGGGGAGGACCCCGGTAACCCGCATCCGGGCAAGGGAAACTGTGTCCTTGAAATAATTTTGCTCATAGAGGTCTTGTGAACCGCGCTTAGTCTGGACCTTCACCTAGTACCTGTTTGCCTTGGGTGACCCTACCAGGGGCATAATGCTCCCGTCAACATAGCTACCAGTATCATTAGGACACGCAAACCCTTCCATCACGATAAGGTGGTGATTCAAGGTGATTCTTTAGCATTTTCATTATTTCAAATATGACCAGTTAACACTCAATGTGTCTCAAATTCTTCTGAGAGCAAACAGTTTTCCTTAAATGCTGCACAAATAAACACACACCATGCTTTTTCATAACCAGTAGCTCTAAATCCTGTTTTATGCTATGGCTTCCAGCAAGGTGATAGGGCTACAGCTGCTCCCTCTGTAGCACTTCTCATAACTCATAATGGAAGCAGTATCGCTGAGTGCCAGTGACACTGTCATAAAATTGATGTCATTTCTATCACATCCATGCTGAATTGCACTGCCCAAGGTCATGTATGTTTGTGAACATGGATGCTTGTAGGAACTTTTTGTTTGATGTTATTCAGTTTGCTAACTATTTTTCTACAGTCTACTAATGAATTGAAATCCATATCCATCCACACAGTGTAAACAGGTCAGATTCCTGAGACCAGTGTGATAAGTGTGCCTATGGCTGGGGTCAGTTTATTAATGTTAATTTTTTAAGGATAAATTATTTGACACTGAGAAGGAAGCAAAATGCATATTAAATGAAAAAAATTACATCAGTAAAAAATATTTCTTGTTGGTGGTGTTGTTTGGTATTGCTGCTGTGGACATTTATCACTAAAAGTAATACTCCTCCGTTATCAGAATCACTTAAAATTTTGGCAGACTTTTTCTTGTGGACCACAGCTAGAATTCTAGCAAGGACGATTTTTGGATTTTTCAATTCACAAACAGAATTATCATGTCATAACTGAAAAAAAAAAAAATCAAAGTCCAACTGCTCCATGATGCATGGACAAAATCA
>JAQMYF010000001.1:20659609-20676020 GCA_030014195.1 Neosilurus mollespiculum
TGAGATATATATATATATATATATATATATATATATATATATATATATATATATACACACACACACACACACACGCACGCACACACACACACACACACTATATGACAGGATTATACTAATGATCTTTGATTTTTAAACCAGAAACTGAATTGGCATTACCAGCTATGTAGCTGAATCCAAATGCGTCACAGATATATCTCTGGTGAGAAGTTCAATATAGCTTGTCACATCTAGCTATTCAATATAAAACATTAAGCTTGGATCAGTTTAAAGTATGCAATTCTTTAATTACAATTACTTTTTATTGCCATGGCTAATCTTAACAGTCATTTAATTTTGCTTGTGTAATAATTCACTCCAAATATCATCAAGCCTTTACCATTTTAGCTATTTTTAGCCATCACATATTCAGCTACGTGTCTCATTATGCTGAGTGCATTCTTTCACTGTTGCTGGTTTTACTGGATGCAAGCTGTTATTTCTATTCCACATGAGTTCACATTGCTGTAGATAAGCAGTGGTTCTGCCTGAGTAGATAGCATCAGACAACTATGGCTGGAAAATCCCCAGTAGTCATTTGTAGTAGCAGTCAGGGGCGTTTCAGTTAGCATCCTTTGAGAGACCCCCGCCCCCCTTCTCCCACACAGAACACACACTGATGAGGCTACAACATACTACTGGCATTATACAAGAAATACAGTTTGAGGCTGAGAATAAAAAATATTTTTTTTGGACATGCCTTTGAGGAATGTTAGGCTATTAAGCAAATGTCAAACAAATTTTATTTTGTAAAGGAACAGGATTATACTTGAACCAAAACAGTTTTTTCCTCCATATCACAGTTTTTTATTTCAGCAGTAGATTCAGAATCATTTAAGTGAAGTACAAATTGCCACCTCCTCTCTCTCTCTCTCTCTCTCTCTCTCTCTCTCTCTCTCTCCCTCTCTCTGTGTGTGTGTGTGTCTGTGTGTGTGTGTGTGTGTGTCTGTGTGTGTCTGTGTGTGTCTACACAAAAAGGATGGGTAAACTGTTTCACACTCGTCTTTAATTTCTATCCCAAAAGGTGTCTTTTCTTTCGTATTTGGTTCAACATTTACAGTCCTAAATTAACTCACATCTCTGGCAAACCGTTATCTTCAACACACATGTACTTCATTCTTCTTCGTTTATGACTTAAGTCTAATTAAAATCCCCCTTCTCCCCTGCTGCCTCTCTCTGAATTTTTCCTTTATCCTCTCAGCTTCTCAGATTTCCCTAAACATTACTTTTCCTTCTAACTATCACTTCCTAGTTGTGTTTATAAGTTCCCACTTCACAAATTGCATTAGGAAGCAGTATATATCAGAGGGATGAAAAGTGGATGGATGGTTCAATTCAAATGTATTTGTATAGCGCTTTGTACAACTGACATTGTCGTGTCACAGTAACATAGTAAACAAATTTGGTTAATAACTTAAACTTGTAATTTTAAGCATTTCTCTATAAATTCTATATATACCTAATGGGCAAGCAAGATTTGGTGTTATAAAGACATCATTGAGTGTTAAATTATGAGAAAATGAAGGAGAAATAGACAAATATTGAATGAGATCTACTTACCAGTTCTTAATAATATTCACGCTCTCCTTTCCTTCAAATGCACACCAGTCACATCTCAGCTTTCCTTTGGTTAGATGTGGCAGGTTTATTTTATGCATTAAATGCTACCAATGAATATAATCAGTGATTGGGAATAAGAACAGAAAAAAACAATGCATCACACAGTTTTTGTAATTGGTTCTGGAATAGAGAACCTGCCAAATGGCTAAACAAAAATGCAAATGTAATTGTAATAATAGAGGGGACCTCATAGGGTGCAAGGTACCTACACTCCACAGCATAGATAATGTAGCAAATAAGCTATATGCTACCTATATGGGTATTGGTTTTAATTACCCATGTGCCAATCTTACATTATGCTCTGTTGTACATAGACATTACCAAATTATCAAAAAAAAGCTTTCTCATTTGTAGGTTTTACAAGAGGGCTGGGGTTTGACCTTTCAGGGACACTCAAGTTGAAAGGTAATAGTCTCCTTTGGAAGTCCATATATGGAGGTTTCCTATTAGTGTTCCATGGTAACAACATGTCTATTGGCACTCCTTTAAAAAACATAAGTCCTCTAACTCCAAACATTTGTGACCTTGCTATGACCTTTCCATTTGACCTTGATATTCCATAATCCAATAATCTCTGGAACTCAGGCACGGTAATGTCCCCAGCAAGCTTGGTGAAAATCCCTACAAAGGTGTAATTAGAATTTTGTTTCGAGACACAAACAAACAGATAGACGGATTATCTCCTCTTTTTGTTTAATTTCCCACTACACCTTCAACACACTAAATGCACTCTATATTCATCAAGTTCAAATTTCTTCATGTTTTGATTAAAGTTCAGCTGTGTCAAATGCTACTCTGCACCATTCAAATTAATCTTTCACATATTTGTTTCTCTGCGATGGCCTGGCGAGCTGTCTGGGGTGTACTCTGCCCTCGCCCAGAGTTGGCTGAGATGGGCACCAGCCTCCCCGCGACCCTAATTAGGATTAAGCGGTTCAGAAAATGACATGACATGACATATTTGTTTCTGCCATTTTTGCCAAGTAGAGCTTACATTACTGAAAAGACAATAAAAATGCAATAGGTCTACTGTTACAGCATAAATGGCTTTGACTGCTCTTTAATAGAAGGTTTTGTTATACCTATCAAGTAGGCATGAGTGAGCATAAATAGTACTGAGCTCTATATGGGAAACAGACATATCTCCTCTTCAGTGAGTTTTAAGGCCAGTTCACGATTTGTGAGAAACCACTGCAGAACATCACAGAACTACTGTTGCAAGAAGTTGCAAGCCATTTCCAGAGTCGAAAAAGCTTAATCATGTCAAATTAGAGTTGCAAGGTTTTAGAATACTACTGGTCTCACAGCTTTTGTGTTGTGCTGCCACATGTGATGAAAATTATTACTAGCTCTTTGGCTCTGATATTAAAGCTCTCGCTTAAGCAGTCAACCCTCTAAATAGTTAAAAATTTTTAATATAAAAATTTAGATGTTAATAAGAAAAAGCATGTCAATTATGCTTAATAAGCTGCAACTGAAAACAAATGTGATTTAAAAACACTGACTGCCAACCCCAACATTAAAGCCACTGGAATAAAGTAAATCAGCAGAAAGTAATCATAATACATATCCTAGTGCAGAGAAAGTTACACAATAATAGTAACACAGGTAATAAATATATAGCTACTTGCTTAATTTTACTGAAGGACGTTCTTTGCATCTGTGTTTGTATGTGTGTTTCTTTGGTTATTATATAGTTAGTTCTTTAATGTGACGTCTTATTATATGGGCATGTTCACAGTCTCTTAGAGCAATCAGTCACAAAGGGGTCAAAAATAAAGGTTTTTAATTTGCTAATTTTTACCCCGCAGCCAGTTATGGCTGGAGGGGTATTGTTGTTGGCCTGGCGGCCGGGCAGGCGGCTTGACAATAACTATGTTCTCGGCTCATGCACAGGCCAGCTTTCTGAAATTTTGCATAGGCACTCCCTATTACCTGAACCTGTGCATGAGATAGCTAATTTGCATATGTGACCTTTGACCTTGGCACAGTGACCTTAAACATATAAAGTTTGTCCAGGCCATTGTTCGGCTCATCTGATGACAGCTTTCTGAAATTTTGCATAGGCACTCCCTATTACCTGAACCTGTGCATGGGATAGCTAATCTGCATATGTGACATTTGACCTTGGTACATGACCTTGGAACTTGGCCGGTGGCATGACAATAACATTGCCCGAGCAATTGCCCGGCTCCTGCACCGGCCAGCTTTCTGAAATTTTGCATAGGCACTCCCTATGATCAAAACCTTTGTGTGGGGGAGCTAATTTGCATATGTGACCTTTGACCCTGGCAGAGTGACCTTGAACATATAAGGATTTTCTGGGCCACTGCTCGGCTCATGCACTGGCCAGCTTTCTGAAATTTTGCATAGGCACTCCCTATGACCTAAACCTGTGCATGAGGTAGCTAATTTTACATATGTGACTTTTGACCTTGGCACAGTGACCTTGAACATATAAAGATTGTCCGGGCCATTGCTCGTCTCATATGCATGATAGCTTACTGAAATTTTGATAAGAACTCCCTATGACCTAAACCTGGGTGGCTAATAAAATGTTGATTGTCTGACACTGTTTTTATGGCCTTTGTCCTCCATGCACTTGAGGCGTCCTGGCTGAGGGGTTACAATGTTTAAGAGAATGGCTATTTTTTTTAAGTAGTAATTTCCTTAAATGTTTAAGGTTATAAAAACTTTTTAGATTTTGTCTGTAACGTTATTTTCTTAGAAGTTATGGGCTTTGAAAGTATGTATGTCCAAAACAATAAAAAATTATTTTAAAACTATCATTGTTAATAGTAGTAAGAGTCCAGTTATTCTTGCTTAGAACTCAGCAACCCCATGCAATTGTAAAGACACACAAAACCTACACCTTACACAATCACCAAAAGTAAGAAATAACAAGAAACAGCAAAAGTAAGAAAAGCAAAGCATTAAATTTTGCAAGAGAAAGCAACTAAGAAAGATTAGTAGATGCATAAACATGCAGGTTTTAGCAAGCATTAAAATAAATCATAAACATGTCCATAGTGATAGACCATTCTGAAACAGGAGAACAAGGAGCCGCAGACTGACCTGGGACCAGCTCTGCAGGACACGGCAAGACAGCCAGATGAACAAATCTCAAAGCCAGGAGGAGAAAAAGATCAGATAATGTTGGTTGTGATAGAAAAGTTGGAGTGGACATTTTGGACGGACACCTCCTCGCATGTATTCAGATCTGCCCTTTGCAAAACAAATCAGGGATACTGCCACCAATGCATGGTTTACTTAAATGACATATGCTTATCTAATTGTAAATGGAAAAGTTTTCATGACAAACATCCTCCTTTGAAAATCATTTCAGTTGGAATCCAGAGAATTTTTCAAGAGGGAAACTCAAATTTGTCTTTTAACTTCCATGTATATTTTCAAGACAAGCTGATACTTTTTGTTTATTATTTTTTTATTTGAAGGTGCTCCATACTATTGTGTGTATTGTGTACATATTATGTACAGATTTTGGAACAATAACCCTCATTTTATGTATCCCCAGTGCTCTAAAAGACTGTGAAAGTTTCTAGTTTCTTATTTTAACATTGATGATAAAAGTATATTTCTTTGGTAGAAAGAAGAACCAAATTAAATTACTATCACACAAATTATCTATTTTAGTGGTATCATTGTATAGTTTAGAATGGTCTTTGACTATATGGCCATTTGCAAAATGTATTCCTGCTCTTATGATAGCAAGAGCTTTTTCCTGGCATGCCTACAATGCAGGTCAAATTTGTCCAATCTCTTTTTGATTACAGACATATGCACTTTCACTTCACCCACTGCTAAAGTTATCTGCAAATGTAATTAAATTTTGGGCTTCTAGGATACTTTTTTTTGCATCAAATGGATTGCTCTTTCAATAAATTTGCTGAAACGGCCAGTCCTGAACAAACTGGCAGCCATTTGAAACTACACCACATGTAGATAATTTTCTGTACAAAATGATTTTAAGTAATTTACAGACCTTTTTAAAGCCCTTGCCAGTCTCATAGGCATCCATAACCTTTATGTTCCTGAAAGTCTTATATTTCGTTATTGATCTATTGATAATAGCACCACATACTTCAGTAACAAACAGAACATCAGACCCTAGATATCAAGTTTAAATTAGACAGGTTCCATCTGTATGAGGTTCTAATCAATGGCACCTAATCTGGACCACTTATTACAGGTATAGTAAATCTAAGGTGTACTTACTTCCACTTTCCATGTAACTTATCTGTTTTTATTTGTTTTGTCTTTATTATATTTAAATTATGAAAATTACTAAAATATTAGTTATATATGTTGACAATAGCATTTTAGAAGTATAACTTTACCTGTAGGCATTGCATCAATAAGGGTGAAATTTTGCTTGTTCGGTTATAATGAAAAAAATCCATGTGAAGTACTTATTTTTTTTCACATGACCATACGTTATCAAAATGAGCAAATACACATAGAATGTAAAAATAATTTTTAGTATTTTTTGGAAGCTGCATAAAATGAAGAACCATCTTTTTTTGGCCATAAACATTATGAACACTCAAAAGCGACCAAAAAAGCATGGCCAAGAAAATAAAAGCTGAATCAGGCTTTGTAAACATTGGGGACAATGTTTATTTTACCTATGTGGCTTCTGTAAAATGTCCACAGGTATGCTTGACAGCAATGCACACAGCATAAAACCTTCTGCGGCCATAATGGTTTGTTAACTTGGATTCTTCTGAACAGTCATCCATCTGCAATCGTGTTTTCGCTTTGCGTCAGGCCGATTACATTCATTATCATATCAGTCAATGCAATTATATGCAAATGACCCCACCCAGCAGCCAAGCATATATATCAGTTACAGTGACACCAATTTGAGTATGACATTGGACATTATGGTAATTCCTTAGCTAATAAATTGCACCTGGGAAGAAGAGTATAAGGGAACAAGAGACGGCAAGTCAGCAAAAGACCACAGATTCACCAATGAGCTTTGCTTGGGAATGTAAAAAGCACTTTATTGATCCTTGATCCTGCTTCATGCCAGCTCAATTGGGCCTTCCTCTTATCTTGATTTGGCAATGAGGAAATGAAAAAGAGCTAATTGACCTGCAGATGAAAGGTTCCTTTTGGAATCATGACACATTACAGGAGTAACTATGGGAACTAATGATGCTAAATCTAGGTTTCTGTACTTGCACTTACCTTCAGCATTAAATATCAACTTCTTTGACTTTTTATAATTCATACCTTGACAAGGGGTCCAATGAAGTGTCTGGGTACTGAGAATTTAATGTCAGTCACCTTAAGGCACTGTCAGCACCAAGAAGGTGCACTGGAGCTATTATTGGAATATGTTCCCAACAGCCCCCCTGAATTTCATAAGCCTTATTTAATTCATTTACTAATATGTTTTAAGGTGGAGTCAAAACTAATATTTGTTTCAAGTTAAAATCATTGGTGTTTTAGCCTAGTCAGGATCACATTGCTTCCAAAGTCCATCCGTGCAATAGTAAACATAGATCAATCAGCCATAATATTAAAACTGACAGGTAAAGTAAATAACATTATGTTAATAACTGTTATCAATAACATTATCTCATAACAATGGCAACTCTAAGGGATGGTATATATTTGGCAAAAGTTCTAGAAGAAAAATGGGCAAGCAGAGGACATGAGTAACTTTAACAAGGGCCAAATTGTGTTGGCTAAATGCCCACATCAGAGCATCTCCAAAACAGCAGGTCTTGGGGTGTTCCCAATATGCAGTGGGTAGTATCTACCAAAAGTGGTCAATTGAAGGACAACCAGTAAACTAGAGGCAGAGTCATGGGTGCCCAATGCTCACTGATGCACATGGGGAGCAAAGGTAAGCCCATCTGGTTTAAACACCACAAAAAAAGCTACTGTAGCACAAATTGGTGAAAAACTTAACCCTGACTATGAAGGAAATGTATTCCAGCTTGCTGCTTATGGGGCTGCCTATCCACAGACCAGCCACAGTGTTCAAGCTGTCCCCTCTCCACCACCGAAAGTACAGTGGGTATGTGACCATCAGAGCTGGACCATGAAACAGTTGTATTTTTGTGAAACAGGTGGCCTTTTGTGATGAATCCCGTTGTCTTTTACGTCATTTGGAGGGCCAGGTATGTGTGTGCCGCTTACCTGAGGAAAAGTTAGCACAAGGGTTCACTATGGAAAGAAAGCACGCCAATATAAGAAGTGTGATGTTATAAACAATGATCTGCTGAGAAACCAAGGATTCTGGTTACGTGGATACATACTATATACTTAAACAGTGTTACTGCTCTCCATGACAACGCTATTCCCTAATGGCAGTGAATTCTTTTAGCAACCTAAAGCATACCTTGCCACACTTCAAAAATTGTTTAGAAATGGTTTCAGGAAGGGCCAGTGGTAGCCAAGTGGTAGGGTGCTGGCTTACTGATCCAAAGGTAGGGGGTTCAAGCCCCACTATCACCGAGATTTCACTGCTGTCCCCCCCCAGTGCAGCTAACTAGGGCAGTAGTGGCTTAGTGGTTAAGGTGATGGGTTACTGATCCAAAGGTCACCATCACCACTGTTGGGCCCTTGAGCAAGGCCCTTAACCCTCAATTGTTGTATAAAATTGTTGTATAAAAAAAAAAAAAGATAATTGTAAGTCGCTCTGGATAAGAGCGTCTGCCAAATGCTGTAAATGTAAATGTAACTGGGTTATCAAAGGCCAGCCATGTCTCTCGCTGTCTGTCGTGAGAAGCATGTGAAAGAATCATTGCTGTTACTGAATTGCCATCAGCGTTTTTCTGCCCTGTGATGGCCTGGCGAGCTGTCCAGAATGTAACCTGCCCTCGCCCAGAGTTGACTGAGATGGGCACCAGCCTCCCCGCAACCCTGATTAGGATTAAGCGGTTCAGAAAATGGATGAATGAATGAATGGTTTGAGGAACATGACAGAATTCAATGTGGTCTCTAAATTTCTCCTATCCTAATCTAATTGAGCAGCTATGTAGGGTTTGGTAACATTTTGGTGCCAGACACTGCAGCACACCATCAGAGGTCTTACTGAGTTTATATCTTGATAGATCAGAATTATTTTGGTGTCTTGATGCTGATTAATTTAGTAGGTAAGAAAATACCAGAAAATTTTATTCAGTTCATCTTGATACAAAGTTTTCAGTGGGAAAAATGTTTCATCACTCATCCAAATTACTTAATCAGTCTCATCTTACTGCAGGTTACCCCAACCTTATAAACAGTTCAGTTACATAATGATCAAAGCCAGCACCATTGTATAACGATGAGCCCCGAGATCAGTTTCATGATCAGTGATATACTGTACAAATTGTCATGCCATGCCTCATCGGGAATAATTGGAGAACAGAAGCTTGAGAATTTTGGCCTGACGAATACCCATTGGCCAGATGAGGCTAACTGGTGCATAAGGCAACGTCAAGGTGGAAACCAAGGTTTATCTCTTTTAGTCCATTAGACATTCTGATATTAACATTAAAGGGGTTATGGTGGCATAGTGGTTAGCACTTCCGTCTCAGAGCAAGAACGTCCTGGGTCCAAGCCATGTACCCAGTGAGGGAGTTTCTGTGTGGAGTTTGCATGTTCTCCCTGAGTTAGTGTAAAGTCTATGATAAGCTCTCACATTGTCTACAAAATTTTGATGTTATGGCTGATCAGTGTAAGGTGGGAATACAGCCTCAATGAGACAACAGTCAACAGGGTACCATGCTGAACACATTCTCACTTAGGGACAATTTACACCAATTCCATTATTATTATTATGTTTATGGACAGCAGGAAGTCAAGGTGTGAACCCAGAGGAAACCCATACAGATATGAACAAACCTGCAAAACACATCACAAACTCAGAATCAAACTGAGGACCCTGAAGTTATGAGGCAACAATGCTACTGATTGCATCACTATGGTATCCATCCATTATCTATATTGCTTTTCCATCAGGGTCATGAGGAAGCAGAAGATGTTCCCAGATGACTGTAGATGAGAGGCAAGGTAAACAGATCTGTCACAGGGCTAACACAGATACAAAGAACAACTCACACTCACCTATGGGCAATTTAGAATAGTCAGTTGAACTAATGTGTACATCTTTGGACTGTAGAGGGAAATTTTTCCATTTATATGTGCTCTTATCCAGAGGGACTTACATTTTTATCCCATTAATACAACAGAGCAGTTGAGGGTTAAGTGCCTTGGCCAAGAGCACAACAGTAGCAGCTTGATGTTTAATTTCCTCACTATAGCTATACAGCAAATAAGATAGATAGGATACACCTTACTGACAGTGGTGGCGGAACTTTAAGCTGCCATCTTGGTGTGTTGTTACTCACTTCCAGATATGGCTCACAACAGAATAAATAATGAAGAAAAAATGAAAGTCTGACAGCTTAGAGCCGCAGTGCTTCACTGTAAATTGCTTGTAAAAAGCAAGATGGTGGATAAGTGGAACCAATTTCAATGATGGCATATGTCTTCTCGTATTCCAAGAATTAACTACAGTTGTGCTGAAACGTTTACATGACCTGGCAAAATTTGTGATTTTTTTTTTTCAGAGAAAATATGAATGATGATACAAAAACTTTTCTTTCACTCATTGTTAGTGGTTGTGTGAAGCCATTTTAAATCATAATGCAAACAGAAACGAACCAAATCACCCTGATCAAATGTTTATATACTCTAGTTCTTAATACCATGTATTGCCCCCTTTAACATCGTTGACAGATTGAAGTCTTTTGTGGTAGCTCTGGATGAGGCACTTTATTTTCTCAGATGGTAAAGCTGCCCATTATTTTTGACAAAACTCCTCCAGTTCCTCTAAATTCTTGGGCTGTCTTGCATGAACTACACATATGCGATATCCATAATAATAATATTGAGGTCAGGAGACTGGGGTGGCCACTCCAAAACCTTCATTTTGTCCTGCTGTAGCCAGTAACAGGCTGACTTGGCCTGGGGTTTACGATGATTGTCATGTTGAAACATCCAGGTACATCCCATGCATCACTGCATTCATCTTGCCATCAACATTGCCCAAATTCCCTAAGCCGTTGTAGCTCACACATCCCCAAAACACCAGCAAACCACCTCCTTGTTTCACAGCAGGAATGGTGTTCATGTGATGGATATGGAATGGTGAATAGGCCTTGCTGACTCTTCTCCCATCACTCCAAATAAATTTGTTCCAGAAATCTGAGCCCTGTCTCAGTACTGTTTGGTGTATTGTAAGCGGGCTGCTTTGCGGCACCAGCGTAGTAACATCTTTCTTCTGGCAACTCGACCATGCAACCCATTTTTCTTCAAGTGCCGCTTTATTGTGCACCTTGAAACAGCCACACTACTTTTTTTCAGAGTCCTGTATGTCAGCTGCAGTTATTTGTGGGTTTTATTTTGCATCCCAGACAATTTTCCTGGCAGTTGTGGCTGAGATTTTTGTTGGTCTACCTGGGTTTCAAAAGAATCCCTGATTTTCCACCTCTTAATTAGAGTCTGAACACTGCTGATTGCCATTCTCAATTCCTTGGAAATTCTTTTATGTCCTTTTCCTGTTTTATAAAGTTCAACTACCTTCTCCTGCAGATCATTTAATAATTATTTAGCTTTCCCCCATGGCTTGGAATCCAGGAACATCACTCCAGCACTGGCTGAAACATGCAGGGTTCTGTCAGGAGCCCAGAAACTCACTGACTTTATACACACACACTGATTACAAGCAATCAAGTCACACATGAGGATAGGACCTTTAGTAGCCATTTAATGTGTGTGTGTACTTGTGGGTATGATATCAGGCCAAAACCTACAGGGTATATAAACTTTTGATCAGGGTCATTTTGATTCAGTAAAAGCAAGCATGATTGCATAATAATAAATGGCTTCACCCAGCCAATAACTATGAACGAAAGAAAAGTTTTTGTATTATCGCTCAGTTTCCCTGAAAAAATGGCCAAAAAAATAAAAAATCACAAATTCTGCCAGGGTATGTAAACTTTTGAGGACAACTGTAGGTGGCCTTCCACCAATCAGAAACAAGAAAATATTTTGAATGAGTAATAATGCTTCATATTGTGCCAGTTCAATAAACATCAAGAATTCTACTGGTACTCAGAAATACACTGTCAGTTTGATGGCAGCACATTTATGGTCAGTGGGAATCGATCAGAAATGTTCAGACTAGAATACTGACAGTCAATTCTTTTCTTTTTTTTTTTGTCAATTTTTTCTTGTCTGATGTTATTTTATCAATAATGTGTTATCCATGAAGCTCATAGATATATTGGCTTTATTAAAAAGAAAACTATACTTCTGATGCTGTCACTGAACTGCCAAGGGGTCAACTTAAACATGGCATGTAATAATGCTATATACAAATAGTCCGATATTTTTGTGTGTATGTATTTGAGATCTACGTATACTGAGTGGTTCATGCCTAGAAATGTATCTGAGGGTTCTGTATGCTTGAGCTGTAGTTTAAAGCAGGATACTGAATCACAGCACAGATGGCATGGGCTCTAAATGGATGGAGCTGTAGCCCCACTGTGATCGGTCAGAGCAGCAAAGCCCCAGAGCAAACAGCTCAACCTCTGATTAAAAACCCAACCTTAGTGCTGTAAAGCAACATCATTTTCACTCACTAAACACAGCCGAGTCAGCAGTTCGTCGACTGGATGTCCTTGTTTCTCCTCCAGCTAAAATCGTTGCTTTTTTGTCATGGTTTTCATATCTACAACCAGTTATATAGGATTATATGAGGACTTATAAACATCATTTAACATTAAAGCATGCATGAATATTGTAAATACTAGCCATGATATACAACATAATGTTGTCCTGCTTTGCCAATAAGTTTCTGTTTTAATTACAAAAAAATATTATATGCATGCAGGGCTTTCTATAGATCTTACAATCAAAATTTCTTGTTTTGTTTCATGATATTTCTGAGCATTACAAGTTAAACATATAATGAATATTCCTGTGTGAATACTATTACATCCAGCATCTTCAAGGTGTGGGGTCAGAGACTTAAGACAGTGTATAGTCTGTTGATAGAATTTCAGATCTGTGATGGCTTTGTAATCTGTTCTGCATCACTGCAAGTGCTTGCATGCTTTTGAAAGAAAGTAAAAAAGAGGAAGAGATAAAGCAAAAGAGAGGGAAATACTAAGGGTATCCAGAGTTCCCTGGCTCACTGAGCAGCTAAGCTAGCGTGACAACACAAACACAGGCCACAGCCATTTTTCCTGAGGATAAAGCTCAGCAATGAGGCAAAGCCATAAACATGCATTCTCTTACTTTCATCTTTTTACTCCATTCCTCTCCCATCACAATAAACCATCTGCCTGTGGTGACTTGCACTGTGGTCAAGGTGACCCAGAGGCCTAGCACATAAAGTTTGTAATTTTCTTGTTAAACAGATAAACTCACTCATAATGAACTTTTTCATTACTGGTCCAAGGGGATGTTAATTACACAGAGCTGATGCCAGAGAAAGCTGGCATTAGCATGGGGCCCACTTGCTTAACATCATGCCTCTGTGTTTTTTACTTTCCTGTTTAAACTTCAAATAGTATTAAAAACTGAGTCATTCACAAAATAACCTACTGAATACAAGAATATCCTCTCCTATATGATAACCTACATAGTAAACAATTGTTGCCCTTTACAAATATTGCTTTTATATCAGTTCTAATAAACCGAATAGTATGACTTTCTAGTGATCTGACCAGTGTGATGTATCATATAAGCAACACAGTAGCACTCAGCAAAGAAAAATTACATTATCTTTCATTTCACACTTTAATATTATAACGAACTGGTATCACAATCAATTTGTGCTAAATTCTGAAAACTTGTGAATGAAAAAAGTAACAACAGGATCAAGACAAGATGAAATCAAATAGAGAATAATGCAAACTGATTACTTTCTAATTGCTTTTGGTCTACCACTGCAAACCATATATTTAGAACCATTGCTGTTACAGTTAATCATGCAAATGTATTTTTTTTTCTTTTTAATTATTCCAGTATATCTTTGTATTTCTGTAGGAAAAGTTAATAATAATAATAATAATAATAATAATAATAATAAATAAAAGTAATATATGGTCAGTCTCCTGGAATACAATCATCTTATTTAGGTAAAACCGTGTTTATGGAAAACATAAAAGTAATTGTTTATCAGATTTTTTAACTATAAGTATGGTGTTTGTCTTTCAATGCCAGCATAATGATCAATGATAATTCATTCATTCATTTCTGGTAGCCACATTTATTTTCTTGGTCAAAGTCATAATTGATTCTAGAGGTTAGCCAGAGAACACTGAGAATATAACTTGGATGGGACATTCAGCCCATCACAAAGCACCATCCATTGGCACACATCATCCATTGGCACACACACAAACACAAACACACACACACACACACACACACAAACACATCTCTGGCAATTCAATATATATATATACACAGTAGGATAAATACAGAATGCTAATAAACTGAAGTGGTTGTTGCCCTGCGATGGCCTGGCGAGCTAACCAGGCTTTCCTCTGCCCTCGCCCAGAGTCGGCTGAGATGGGCGCCAGCCTCCCCGTGACCCTAAATAGGATTAAGTGGTTCAGAAAATGATTGAATGAATGAATGAAGTGGTTGTATACACCGTAGGATAAATACAGAATACTATTAGAAATACTGAACTAAAGTGGTTGTAGTGAAGAGGTAGTGTGTGCATGTACAGTGTGTACAATGAGCAAATTGTCCGGTATATCAGCAGTTCAGTAGCCTGATGGCTTGTGAGTAGAAACTGTCCCTGAATCTGCTGGTGCAAGTCCGGATGCTCCTGTACCATCTGCCTGATAGCAGGAGCGTGAAGAGTGTGTAGCTGGGGTGGCTGGGATCAGAGAGGATCCTGGTGATGTGTTGTACTGATCTGACCAACCTTATAGATATACACACACACACACACACACACACACACATATATATATATAGATATATAGATAGATAGATAGATAGATAGACAGATAGTGTATGCAGTGTATACAGTTTATGTTATTCCGTAATTAAGCAGTTGTCCAGCCTTAACATTATCATACTTGCTGCTTTCCATTAGCTTTTGATCTGCTTTTGATCTGCTATGGCAAAAATTTACACGTGTGTTGATTTTTACCTCACCAAGTCCTTTGCAGGACAAACAAGATGGCTTTATATTACACTGCTTTGTTGGGGACAATGTCTACCTTGTCAAGCCAGGTGGACTGAAAACAGTGATCATTAATCTTTTTTTCTGTTGTTTACGGTGCACTCCAGGCAATGATGAAGATGTGATGGAAATGAGGAGGGCTGCATCATGTTCTTTTGAGTTGATTGACACATATCATTCGATCCATCTCTACGATTCAGAGAAAATACCAGAGCACTGGACCTCTATCTGGATACACATATATTTGAAACGGTACTGGATAGGCTTTGATCCTGAACAGGATTTAATCTGTGGATTTCATGCTCTACAATACAGATAGTAGTCATACACTTTTCTGCAATGTCAGTATGAAGTACACATTCCATTATGTAACAGGGATGAATGGCTTAAGACCTCGGGGGCAAGGACAATGGCAAAAAATCTAATTTACTATAGATCAGATGAAAGGATGAAAGAGAAGAGGAAGCTTACTGTTTTAATCCAATTTCTGTAAAACTAGATGTGAAAGAAGTAGGATTAATCATTTTCAGTGAGTACTGTGACATGTCACAGCTCACATTTTGGATGAATTGATTTGGCTGTGTTTGCTGCTATCACTGGGTATCTGCCACTATGGCAACTGAAGACACACTGCTTGCAAAAGGTTGATGTGCCACTGGGGCCAAATGCATGAAATTAGGGTCCCACAGGATGAAACAAAATATTGTACAAGTGGAAGATTTAATTTTCAAGTGCTCAGATATTAAGATATTTATAAACGCCTGGTTGTGGTTGCTGTGTTTTTGATGAGGCTACTATTCATTCTTTCATTCATTTGCCAGGCTGCTTCATCCTACTAGGGTTGCGGGGAAGCCGGAGCCTATTTAGCCAACTATGACTGAAGGCGGGGTACACCCTGAACAGCTCGCCAGTCCATCACAGGGCCAACACACAAACAACCTTTTACCCTGACACCTAGGTGCAATTGGGAACAGCCCAATTACCTTAATGTGCATGTCTATGAACTGTAGGAGGAAACCAGAGTACATAGAGGAAGCCTACACATGCAAGGGGAGAACCTGTAAGCTTCATACAGGAACACCCTCACCAGGCAAAGGACTCAAACCCAAGATTTCTTGCTGTGAGGCAAACATGCTAACCACTATGCCACCATGCTGCCGAATAATGCTTAATGCCAAGTAACTAATATTTTCATATTTTGGGGAACAGAGCCAACATCACAAGCAGGTACCAAAAAAAATATTTAAAAAAATAATAATTCCTATGTATTCTCAAGCGATTTGAAGTTGAGAAAGTGCAAAACTCAGAATTCACAGACCACAGTGACAATGCAGGCATTTGCACCTTAAAGGTTATTCAGGGTTTTCAAAGGCAAATAGTTGTACAGGTCATATAAAAGAAACAACAAAAAACTTCAGGTTTAGGACACACCCATTTAACCGGATTTAGGGCTCGTTGTCTTCTGGTCTGCCGGGGCCGTCCCCCGCAGGGCATGGTGGGAGGGATGTATGAAAG
>JAQMYF010000001.1:20680468-20691541 GCA_030014195.1 Neosilurus mollespiculum
GCTGCAACCAGACTACCATTCTGCTTGCTATGATGCTGGAAAACACACAAAAAAAAAAAAAAAAAAAAAAAAAAAAAAAGGACACACCCATTTCTGGCTGTATTTCAAGTACAGGCACAGATATTTGTAGCACTACACATTTATAGATAAAGATAGTAGCATAACACACTCAGCCTAAAAGCTTTTTTATCTTCTATCTAATTGCTTTTGAATGTTTAAATGCTCACTATTCTCAGCACTCTCTGCTGATTATCAAATGAATTGTCTCTCTGTTGCATGAGATTACTGACTACTGTAATTCATCACCATTGGATTTTTCTTTGTCTGAATGGTTTATTTATTTCCCTGGATTGTCCCCTTTTCTGTAAGGTGCAAATGAACAGGATGTGTAATTATGGAGCCTGTAGAACAATCAGTTCACATAATGAGGGTTTATCTGGCCAGGCCTTACATGTTCTGTAGATCAATTTGTTACAGAATTACAGAGGTAAATCCTCCGTATCACCATTTCAGTTCCCATAGTTCTTCAGCAGCTAATCACATGTTAAAAACTTGTCTTTTGTCAACCGAAAAATCATGTCCATTGGCCACTGACAATGGGTGAACCCTTTTTAAACCCTATTTTAAAAAGCCAAAAGATACTTAATTTAGGAGAGGGCATGAATACAAGAAGGCAGACCAATGCA
Organism: Neosilurus mollespiculum; assembly: GCA_030014195.1. Taxonomy (NCBI): domain Eukaryota; kingdom Metazoa; phylum Chordata; class Actinopteri; order Siluriformes; family Plotosidae; genus Neosilurus; species Neosilurus mollespiculum. Next base: position 20,681,155 of record JAQMYF010000001.1, read on the forward strand.
GGTCCTTTTCTCTCTTGCAGGAGAGATGAATAATGCTGGGATGTGCAGTTATTGTACAGCAGGGGCATACAGCTGCTGTTTGGTATGAGCTAGGTAATGAAGTCCTGCAGAACTCCCACCAGATCCTCTGACTGAGGACATTAATAAGACAACATGTCCATAGAACACTATTGCCCTGGCAGCCATAACAGGGAGACTTACTCTTTATGCATGAGAAAGATTAGCAAAGAGTTCAGTGGCTCGCTCAGGGCCTACTTCAACAAAGGCATGTCCAATTAAGACCGAGGTTTTTGAGTTGATCAGATCTGAGCATCTCACCTGTCTCACAGTGAAGTGTTAACTTTTTATTAGTTATCCAGTAGTTTCACTCACAGACTGTTCAGACACGGCGAGACTCACTTCAGGGTAAAGTGATGTGCAATCAGCTCGGACAAGCATATCAAATCAATTTGGTAATGCACCTGAGATCTGTCAGCAGACAAACATGGTTGCAGAATAAATTCCACAGGGCAACCCTTTGAGGTGAGCAGTGAATCCTGTATTTCATCAGCCATCATTCAGGATTCTTCAACATTTCCAGACCATTATTAGCAACTGTGTATACATTCAGTGCCATGGCTACCTGAAATTCAGGACAAGGTGGCATATTGTCTGTCCCACCAGAGGGACACCCTTACACCTATTTTAGATTACTCAGCTCACCATATACACATAGGTCAAGTGCTATGTTTTTCATTTAACCAGAACTCTCCAGATTAGTTGCCAGGCCAGGGAATCAAACTTGTTTCAGAGGGAAAAAGAAAAGACTGTAAACACTGTAAACAGAGGATGCCTAATGCTCCAAAATCCTATTAAATTCTCCTCTTTCCCGCTAGCTCTCTTGCTCCCCCAGATACCGAATCTTAATCTCTCTCCAGAGACATACTCAGGCTAGTGCTTCACACTTTTACTCTTCAAAGGGCATAAGCTAAGCAGTGAAAACAGTCCTACTGCAAACAGCCTTATGAAGGAAGCATGATTTACCCATCATCGCCTGGTATTTAACCAATAGGACTATGATAAATATCCCAGCATACAAAGGACATGGCCATTGAAGAAGCCTTAAATAAAAAAGAATAAATAAATAATAAAAAAAGCTTACATACTGCTGGCAAAAGGAGGCCTTTTCAGAATCACAATTTCTTTGTTTGCCAAAAGGAACACACATCCAGGCATCTGGCAAATCTATATATGAGCTTTCAACATGCACACAACAACACTCATTTATCTTCAGTAAACTCTTTATTCTGGTCAGTGTCTCTGAAGATACCTGAACAATAGGTGGGAATACACTCTTAATGGGGTGCCAGTCCCACTCATTCACACACTCATTCACACCTTGGAGCAATTTAGCATCTTCAGTCCACATAACAGCATGCTTTTTGGAATATTACATAAAATCCACATGGAGAAGTGTGAAAATCTGCACAGACAGTAACCCAAGACCAAGATAGGAGCTGTGAAGTGCCACTTTGCCCTTATAAAACATACAACATGTAATAAAAGACATCCTATCAATATGACCTTCATATACTCATTAATAATTACGACACCAAAAGTTCAATCCACACGCGTGTTCGCACGCACACACAGCCTCCCCATACACACACGGCAAAGTTAACATGGGTTGTAGATAAATTTTCAGATTCCTCCTTAAATTAATTTTACTATGTAAAGCTGCTTTGTGACAATGTCAATTGTAAAAAGCGCTATACAGATAAAACTGAATTGAATTGAATTGAATTACCATATCGTAAAATGACAGCTGTGTATAGAAAATGAAATTTGTTTACAACTGTGACATCACAGCGTGGGAACTACAAGTGAGGGGTGGGCAGAAAGGCATGTTAAACATTCGTAGGATTACATAATAAAATGACTGTGGATGCTTGTGAACATCATACTGTAACATAACGATTTCTCCGGTGGTGTAGTGGTTAACATGCATGTCTCTCAGCAAAAAGGTCTTGGGTACATGTTCCCGGCTTAGCAAGGACATTTCTTTGTGCATGTTCTCCTCATGCTTGTGTGGGTTTCCCCAGGTGTAAGTGTGAGTGAAAATGGTTATTTGTGTGTGTGTGTGTGTGTGTGTGTGTGTGTATGTGTGTGTGTTGACCCTGTGATGAACTGGTGAGCTGTTCAGGGTGCACCCTGCCTTCACCTATAGTCAGATGAGATTCCAGTCTGCCTGCAACAATTTTAAAAATACACTGTTCTGAAAATGAATGAATGTTATAAATTAATTAATGTTATTTCTATGACACATATTGTTTGATAAAAAATCTTTCAATCAATGTAAAGGCTAATGCCATATCATAGGCCTACCTGTCACAAAATATGCCGCACAGACAATCTCACCTGTGATCCGGTACCCAGTTCTTGTGGTTGATCGCCTGAAGCTGTTTATGTAGCCTATATATGTTAAGCTTGATCACTGTTTGACCTGATTCATGCAGGCAACAACTACATAAGAAATAAGCATCTTGCACAACTTCAAACTGGAAGGTATGCTACGAAGTGGGACTACTGGCTTATCCAAGTATCTTCATGAGTAACTGCTGCTGCTAAAGGTGAGTTGGGTTTCCATGAGGGGCAGTCGTGGTCTAATGGATAAAGAAGTGAGTTTGGGACCGAAAGGTCGCTGGTTCCTTTCTCAGACCAACAGGAAAAATGTGTGGTGGCAGGGGCCCTCTTCCCTTCCTCCACCTTTATGGCTGAGGTGCCCTTGAGCAAGTCACCTAACCCCCAGCTGTTCTCTGGGCGCCACATGTGGCAGCCCACTGCTCCTGTGTGTGCTCACTGTTTACATCTGTGTGTGCTCAATTTGGGTGGGTTAAACGCAGAGATAAATTTCCCTTGCGGGACAAGAAAATACAAAGATAAAAATATAAAATAAATGAGGTGTGCACCCAAGGTATTTTAAGCTGTGTCTTAACCCTGGTCTGAACAAGTGATGCTCTTGGTGAAGGTGATATTACCAAATCATCGCAATTCGCCTACAACCCTTTCGAGGAAAATACATACCGCACATTTGGAGAACCCTGTGGACATATGTAGTGAGAGGCTGCTGGCTTACCCCATGATGTTTTTTCTGAAAGATACAGATTCTCATATGACTGAATTTATCTTTGCCAACTTTTGGGGCTGGACATCTGTAATGCCACTCAGCGGAGTAATGTCATCATTCTTGAACAGTGTGCAGAGGATTTAGGTTTTTGGCCAGCAGACACTTCCTGTATTACGTCAGTGATGCTGAACATCTGAGTAAGCCTACAGTATACCATGCAGTTTTTGAAATGGAACTCTATGTAAACTGCTGGATGCATTTGTTGTTTTCACTGTAATGATGGATATCTTGCCAGTATTTCCCATAATACAACTGATGGAATTTGTCTACTGCAAGAATACTACAAACAAACTGTATGTAAGCATCAGTGTCAGAACAACACAGCAGCAAGTGATAAAGGCTAGCTTATTATGCATTGTAAATACCTAAACAATCATATTGGACATAAATATAAAGTGCAATATGCTTTTTTTTTAATTACAGCCTACATAATGGAATGACACAGCTGAAGGCACTTCAGAAATATGCAGAAGAATGTTATAGTGCACTCTTGGCAGAACTGAACATAAGGGAAAGGGAGATATTCATTTCGATTTGTATTCACATTCCATCTGATAGTTCTTGCCATTCCCCTCTATCCTAATTCTGTGCTTTCTGATAAACCCTGTATCAATGGCCTCCAAACATGGAGACTGTCAGGGGCCACTGGATTTAATTAAGTCCAATGGGGAAAATATTTATTACTGCAGAGCAAGTATGATAGTGGATAAGGGATCTGTGTGATTAGAATGATCATCATGGGTTATGGAGCACTAGCATATATTTAGGCAGTACTTGTTTACATATCCAAGTCATGCTGCAGTTGTGAAGTAGAAAAGTGTGTGTGTGTGTGTGTGTGTGTGTGTGTGTGTGTGTGTATACACAAGACAACAACATCAGTCCCACATCCTCCTAAGCGTTATTTAAACAGAAGTAGCCTTTCAGCCTCTCCTGCTATTGCCTTTCATAGTAATTGACCTTTCGAGTAATGGTGTTTTGATTCTCAATTCCCAGGAGGCATGCGTTTTTTTCGTGAGTCTCTGTATCTAACTGCACTGTGTCATGTATTATTGCTGAAAATCTTATGTGCTTGTTTATCTATCTCATTATTAATCTTGTCATAGTCTCATTAGCATTCAATCTCTAATCATCGCTTCTCTTTTCTTTCACTAAATAATGTATGACTGACTACCACATAATCAAAATTACTCACTCAATACTTTGTTTTGATTTGGCTTTCTTGTTAAGAGCATTTCCAAGCAGGTGCATCACTTTAAGAGTGCTTCTAGTTAAGAGCTGTTCTGAGTATGTCTCTCACCACTCAGCATCATGCCTCCTTCTGGGCAAAGCCTTTTGATCCACACATTGATTTGTCAAGGTAAAGACCAGTTTAATATATTTAAAAAAGTAATAAAAAATAAAATAATTAAAAACACACATATAACACTGGGCTCAGAAACATACCTATGATGAGAACATGTAGTGCAATAGATCCTTTGTCAGGGCATGTGGTATGTATTAGTGTGTATATGTGCACTTGTGTGTAGGACTGTATTTGAGTGCATGCAGTATAAGTACACTTCATTGGCCTTAGACATTTGGTCAACATATGTATTAGCAAATGCAAACAGGAACTGGAAGCTGTCTGCTTGATTATGGCTGATGAATTATGCACGACAGGAATTTCAAGGTTGCTTTGCATGGAGTCATACATTCCTAATGAGGTGCCCATGCACATGCCACTGGGACCCTGTCCATTTTGACAGCAGCATCTCTCTACAAAGCTGCATGCTCTCAGAATACTCCATGTAGTGGGAAAATAAACACACATGAACAACACACATGCTGCCTCTTATGCTAGTCTGTGGTGCATTCTGTGAGTAACCTAAAAGCAAACCTTAGTTTAAACAGTGAAAAAACTAAAAAGGAATCAGACACTAGTCCCAGCTCACCCACTCACACAGAATGGAGGTACATGGTGTGAAGCACACGGGTGGAATGAGAATGCTGAGTAAACTTACCATGCAGAAGATCAGGGTTGGCGTGAGGTAAGGTGTGGGTGCGGAACAGCTGCCAATCAAAATCATCCTCCTCTCCCTGGCTGAACTCACATAGGCTGGGGTCAGAGTTCTCATCAAATGTACAGCCTGCCGCTAGAGAGAGAGGGGGGAGGGGGGGAGGGGGGGGGGGTTAAATACCAGTCTCTAACTAGGATCCACATCCAATAAATAAAGTCACAAAAAAGTGGAAACATTACTTTATGCTATCTGTCTCCTGCAATTCAACTTTTTATTGACCCAAAGACTCTTCCTAAGTCATTATTTTTTATTTGGTTTTCATTTCAACAACAACTTCCTGGGTACAGAATGAGCATTACAACATGAAGGGCATCCTTCTGGGGATCTGTCATACTGCAGGTCGGCAGCCCAGAAGTCAAATTCAGCAGCAATATGTGTCTTATTTTGGGTTAGATTTCATCAGACTCTTCTCTTTACCTCTTTGATGTCGCTTTGCCTCTACAGAGCAAAAGGCGACAGGATGAAGTCACCATTAAGATTCAAGCACTTTACTGTCAAGAACCTAAATTCCTTGTACATTGAAATTCTTAGTCTGCACTTCCTACTTCAGTATTAAAAATGGCTAAATATGCCATATCAATTCATGTTTAAACAGTGTGCAACAACTGTCATTAAAATAGGAAATATAAAAATTAGATTTCAAATGTATTGTAGTCAGATAATATACAAATGAAGTGTAAAATAGTCAGATTTAAAAAGTGTGTTATGGTCAGATATTCGTTATCTGTTATGGTCAGATTTTCGTTCATTCATTCAAACCACTTAATCCCACTAGGATCGCGAGGTCACGATCTCTGAAGGTGGGGTACACCCTGAACAGCTCGCCAATCCATTCTGCGGGCAACACACAAAACACACGCAGAGCTAGGGGCAATTTGGAACAGTCAATTAATCTAATGTGTATCTCTTTGTGGGAGGAAACCCACACAAGCACAGGGATGACATGCAGACTCCACACCAAAATGCCTTTGCCAAGCCCATGACTCGAACCCAGGACTTTCTTGCTGTAAGGCGGACGTGCTAACCACTACATCATTGTGCCACGCTATAGTGTGATATACTCTGATTATATCATATATAATATAGAATATTATTCTTTAAAAGACTCTTTCTCTCTCTCTCTCTCTCTCTCTCTCTCTCTCACACACACACACACACACACACACACACACACACACACACACACACACACACACACACACACACAAATCAGCCATTTATGTTGTATTATTATAATTATTTAAGCACTGTAAAACCCCCAATAGATATCTCATTGATAGTTGTCTGAGGCTGGTGTTATAACAGTAGCATGGCTCCTTTAAGAAGGAAAAAAATGTATCCCCTGCATTTCCTAAATTCGATCTGGAGCGAATAATTGTATGCAGAACTGACCTCAGGACATGAAAGGAATCTTACATTTAGCTGCATCCATGCCTCATCATGTACATACATATTAAAGGTACTTGTGGTACCTACAGCTTTGTTTTTAAAAAAAAAAAAAAAAAAAAAAAAAAAAACTTAAGAGAATTTATTTTTGATATAAGTATGTTTATGTGTGTCCTCCACTTCACAAAGAGTCTGCGGTGGAATTATGACACAATCACGTCTCACACTTAATGAGGAGATCACATGAACCAAATCTTATAGAACAAGGAAAATATAAAAATCACTGAATGGCAAACAAAATACTAATAGTACCTTAAATTTAATTGGAACACAAAAATATCCTTTAAAAAAATTAAAGGAAGCAGTTCATAAGACCAAGGTCAAGCAGCACAAACTGGGGAAAACTAAGTTACAGAGTGGTAGAGGTCAAAAACAACCTTCCATTCCACTGGAATGATCAACAATTCCTTCAAATGTTTTTTAGCAACCACAGAATAACATCAAGTGACCTACAAAGAGAATGGCAAATGGCAGGTGGGGCTAGGTGCACGGCAAGGACCGTTCAAAACAGGCTCATCTAAGTGGGGTTGAATTCATACAAAACTAAAAAAAAAAGCCCTTCATTAATAAAAGGTAAATATATAAAAGCCAAGCTGTGGTTTGCTGGAGACTATAGGTATTAAACCATAGAGCACTTAAATAAGGTTATATTTTCAGCATTAACTTGAACGAAAACTAGCTAATGCAGGTTCTGAAATTAAGAACCACGAGGTGGTCTAGTTGACAATCTGTTTAAGAACTCAGACATCAAGTGAAAAATTTGGTCGTCCAGAAAAAAAAGGAAGTTGTATAAGTCTGTCAAGTGTACCGGTATTGGTCATCCTTACAGCATAATTTGTGCATAATACATTTAAGTGATGCAGACGATTATTTTAACATAAATGACCATGAAAAGCAAAAAATGTTGTCCCGTGGATTACTAGCGGTGTGCTACACTACAGGGGTTAGCTGCTTAGCAGTCATTTTTCCCCGGAAGTGACGTCTCTTTTACATCACTTGATGTTTCTTGTGGAGACAGTGAAACTTACATTTTAGTGACACTGAGTATGAGAATGCTGCCAGAAATGAGCATGATGGTAGGTCCAAAATGCCTTATGCAGCTAACGTTCTGCCAACTTGGCTTTCCTGTCACCAGTTGGTTTACGAACAAAAAGGAATATTCTTAGAGGACCTCAATCCCACTTTTGGAACTATTGGGGAATCACACTCCTCAGCCTACCCAGGAAAGTCTATTCAGGAGTACTGGAGAGGAGGATCCAACTTATAGTTGGACCTCTGATTCAGGAGGAACAATGAGGTTTTCTTCCTGGCTGGAGCACTTTCGACCAGCTCTACACACTCTACAGGATCCTGGAGGGGGCATGGGAGTTTTCCCAATCTGTCAACATGTGTTTTGTGGATTTAGAGAAGGCTTTCGACCATCTCCCTCAGGCTATCTTGTGGGGTGTGCTCTGGGTGTATGGTGTATAGGACCTGTTACTATGGGCCATTCATTTCCAGTGTGGGTTGGACTCTGCCAAGGCTGTCCTTTGTCATCAGTTCTGTTCATAATCTTTATGGAAAGAATTTCTATGCGCAGCCATTTTAGGCATGGCCATGGGATCTTGTCTTTGCTTTTTGCAAATGATGTCCTTTTGGCTTCATCAAGCAGGGATTTCCAGCTCACGTTGGAGCAATTTGCAGCTGAGTGTGAAGAGGCCGGGATGGGAATCAGTACTTCCAAGTCTGAGGCCATGGATCTCATGGTATGAAGGATGGAACGGTGGAGGAAATCGGGGTATCAGGCGCCACTGGGGGCGGTGTGTGGTTTTGGACCCATGAACTGTGGCAGGCCTATGGCCTGCCAGTCTGAAATATCATAATGTCATATATTTGGTCCTACATAAATGCAAATTGCTGGACTTCCCTATCACGTACTGGAATTAATTATTGATAATTAACAGTATCAGCATGAATATGAATATGAATACAGAAAGTGTAATATCTTTGGAATGAGTGATTATATTTCCTTTATTTTAAGACATTTGTAATCCTGAAATGGAGAACTATCCAATGAAGTCATCTCTAATGAAATATATTTTTAATTGTTAATGATTATACCTATAGCAGAGCAATGATTTACAGTACTATTTAATTATTGGATGATTTATGTGACTATTGCATGAGAGGTATTGCACTGAAGTGAGTGTAAGGTTATTTTATGATTTTATGTTGGGCCCATTCCACTCTGTATGATTATTGCTTCACTGTCCTTGAACACGGAACACTGGAACAAAATGTCGGACCTTAAAAAGAAACAAAATGGCAGTCCTAAGCAAAGGGAGGCACCAAGACTTCAAGGTCAGCTCGGGACATGTTGAGGCATGTCGAGACTTGTTGAGACATGTTGAGATATGAAGTCATGAGGGACCAATCAGAGTCAAAAGCTAGAGGATGATAGGCCAATCCGAGTGGAATGGGCACTATATAAGCCAATTGCAGAGCTGGTTCCAGGTCCAAGATTTTTCTCTTGGAACAATTTCTTATGTGTGATTGATTGTATGCTTTTCTTTTCCTAAAGGATAAATAAACACCTAAAAAACGGATTTACATCTCTTACGGTCACTTTTCACCAAGACAACGGGAATAGGCGGATCAGTGCAGCCTCTGCTGTAAAGCAGAGCTTGTACCGGTCCATTGTGGTGAAAAAAAAGCTGAGCCAAAAGGCAAAGCTGTCAATTTACCAGTCTACATTCCAACCCTCACTCATGGTCATGAGCTTTGCATAGTGACTGAAAGTACACGATCGCGGATACAAGCAGCTGAAATGAGCTTCCTTCGCAGGGTAGTGGATCTCTCCCTCAGGGATAGGGTGAGAAACTCGGCCATCCAGGAGGAGCTCGTGGTAGAACCACTGCTCCTCTGCATTGAAAGGAGCCAGTTGAGGTAGCTCAGGCATTTGATTAGAATGCCTGCCAAACACCTCCCTTGTGTGGTGTTTCGGGCATGTCCAACCAGGAAGAGACCCTGGGGTCGACCCACAACATGCTAAAGGGACTATGTCTCTCGGGTGGTCTGGGAACACCTTGGTGTCCCACCAAAAGAGCTGGAGGAAGTGGCTGGGGAGAGGGATGTCTGGACCTCACTGTTTAGGCTGCTGGCCCTGCGACCTGACCCCGGATCAAGCAGAAGAAGAAGATAATGATGACTTTTTTATAAGGCCAGGACATGCAAAATACTGTGTTTAGCTAAGCTTTTTGATAGACAAGTACCCCAGAAAAAACCTTCGCTTTCAGACGGAATGTATTAAACACCGTGTTAAACAGAAAATGAGTGTTTCAGAGCTTCCTAATCAAGTTCTCTGTCAAGTTTTTTCAGTTCCTTCTACATAAATATGCCTAAAATATATTTTTGATTTAAAAGCCATAAAGCCCACTGTGATGTGTATTTCACACCACAATCCAAAAAGCAATGTTTTCATGGCTATGTATTTTTTCATGGCCCTTAACTCTTTCTCCCTGATGTACACTTTCAAAATAAGCCCTTTTCACACTTCAGATAGAAGAGCTTCAGCAATATTCTCATATACTTGTATTTTCCTTCCTTACCACAAGCAGTTTATTTGTTAGCCTCTTAAATAATAATTAAATAATTCATTCAGTACCACTGTATCCTAAATATATATATATATATATATAAAAAGTATACAGTGGGGCAAAAAAGTATTTAGTCAGCCACC
>JAQMYF010000001.1:20717738-20736422 GCA_030014195.1 Neosilurus mollespiculum
AGTAATATTAATTGCCTAATAACCAGATGTAATTAAAAAACAAAGTTCAGGAGAATGCTCAAATGTAAACTTCAGGGTCATCAAATCACTGTCTGACTCTCAACTGTAGTACAAGTACTATGTCTATGTGGTGATCCAAGTCCTTTAAAATTGTTGAGTGGTCTAGTACAAAAACAAATTGTCAATTGATAAAATTCTGTTTAACAACTGTAACTGTTATGTTTGTAACTGTTATGTTTTGTCATGTGTGAAATATGGATTGTACTTAACCCTAACTTACTGCTCAGTAAAAATAAGCATGATAATTCCCAGTAGTTCTGAACTTAACTACATTTCATTACTTACGCTACTGTCATACAACCACAGAAACAGTACATACATACAACAATGTTTACTACCTCCTAGAGGTGCAGAGAAAAACCAATACATTGCAGTAATATCTATTTCTCCACATCCCTATTTTTTTTTTTTAATCTTATTCAAAAACGAATAATTCTCAATGGATACTTAATAGGTCTGAAAAGTCACGCCTAGACATTATTGAACAGGTACTTAACAGTTTAAATCAAACTCCTTAATTGGATGTGACACGAGAACCACCTACGATGTACTCTATCCAATTACAGAGTGGCAATGTGGCTTCTAACCTCATCCCACATACTTAAGGTGAACTCCTGTGGAATCACAATTTTCCTGGCTATTACAGCATGCTCTTAAACCTGTCGCTGTATATTAAACCATCACAAGGCCTGAGCTATTCGATTTCTACATAAAAGCAAAACTCTTCAACATTAACAAACTTAGTCATGAACTGCTTATTTCACTAAAACAGACAGCATATGTAGCAGTACATTTGTCATTTTTTATTTTGCTCCAAGTATTATAGTAAGTAGTCAGGACATTCAGTAAAATATATGACTCCTTTTTCTTTTCACCCCTTAATAAATATTTCAGCTTATGCTGAGACACAATTAACCAGCTGTGCAACAAGTAAAAAGAGGAAGTGGCTGTCATCACCTTGGCTAAGGATCTCTGTGTAATTCATTGCTCCCCTGAAAGATGCTCAATACGTCAGTGAAAACAGAAACTCACACATACTAATTATTACATAATAGAGCCGTTGTCTGGAAATTTGCCAAGGAATATTCTTTTGGCATAAGAGATGCCAATATTTAAAAACAAGTTTAGATGCTTTGTTTTGGCATACACCGACCAGCTACAACATTATAAACATTAAGACTGCTGACAAGTGAAGAGAATAACATTCATTATTATTTACTACACGGAATGGCCCAGTCTAATTAAAACATTACTCCAAGTGGATAATACTTGATTCAAAACAACAGACAATCACAGTTTGTCATAGTCTCTTGGAGCAGGCGACGTCATATTTTTTTATGTTTTAAAATTAAAAAGTAAACCATAAGAATCCTGTTTAAATTTTTTTTTTATTGCATTTCCATGTTGTGCAAAATAAAATACCTTTACTGATCGTGGTTCTGTGTAGTTTATACTAAACTGTGAATGAGTAGGCTGAACAGACCCTTTGAGTTATACAGAATTTATTTCGCGGAGTGTGCAGAGCTCACCCAACCTGCCTCTGTAATGCTTAACGTGTAAAATAAATAAATAAAGTAAAAAAAAGTCAAATTTTAGTTTGCTTATGTGTATGTTTCTACATATACTACAACCCTTAAGAGGGGTAAAAAGAGACACTGTTAAGACAACTGTGCTATGCTCACATGCACATTTGGAGTTCATGTATCCATCATGATTTTTAAAAAAACTATAAAAATGCTGTTTTACCGTGCATTTTTGCTTATGTTCATATTTAGTACATACTAAAACAATGATTCGCCTTAGGCTCCATGGATGTTGCTGAACAAAATAGCCCAAAAGACCTAAAAGGTACCTGTGTTAAATTTGTATTACTAGCTCTTTAAAACGATTACGTATGACATCAGCAGTTCCGTCATGCAAGTCAGTCCTTGCCCCTTGTCAAGTATGTGCAAGTGCTGCCACACTACTATTACTACAAGGCATGCACAGCGACATGTTGCTTTCTTGATTTGGCTGTTCTGGCCCTGGTAGTAATGCAAATTCGTTGTTTTGTCCTATTGGCTGGGCTGCGTGCAGTCTAAGGTAACACATTATCAGCCCCTGCTGAGCTGCGTTGCCAGGAAAATGGTGGAGTGCAAAGCATACGGCTGCACAAACAAGTGCAGAATTCACAAAAAACATAACCTTGGCAAAGGCCATACTCTGAAAAAGTTTCCTTTCGAACACAATTCGGAAGTCTGTGAAGAACACTTCAAGCCGACCTGCTATTGGCGTGACCTCCAGGCAGAACTACTTAGCACGAAGCCCAAGATTTTATGTCTAAAACCGAATGTTGTTCCTATAGAATTCCATCATAAAAAGTCAAAGGATGACAACAGACGGGAGCAGCACCTCGCCAAAAGGAAAGGTAAAAGGTAATAGCCTTTAAGCCTAGCTAACATGTAAGCAATCATGGGTGAATGTACAAGCAAATTTTAGTTTGAGGGTAACTGAATATATTTTCAGAGGTAGTCGGTCCAATTTGAAGTAAATGGTCCATTTTTGCGGTCTTGGAAAAAGTTTTGGACCTGCTCAAAATTTGGTGCGAATTCAGAGTGGCTCGAATACGAGTCAAGAGCTTCGGAAGCAGTTCAGCCCTTTTTGCTTGTTTTTGAACGGCTCAAGCGACTGTTTTTTTGCACTCTCTCTGCAAATCCGCCCTTTTGGACAAAGAAAAACCCATGAAATTATGACACGTCACGCGAATCGTCCCCCCCTCCCCTCCCTTTTTTTTTTTTTTACAATGAAAATCCTGCGAAGTGATGTGGAAAAGAGGCGGCCGGCAGGATTTCTGTATGCCTCTATTTACACTTTCGTTTTCAAAATAAAAAATTTCCTACATACAACGTGCCTCTTGCCATCTCACATATGTATTATAAAAATATCATATTATTGTAAAAATAATATAATATTAATTAATATTAATAATAGTATAATAATATAGTATTACTATACAGTAATCTATTGCCGTATTTTTTTTTAAATTTACTTTTCCTGGAATAACTAGTTCAACTTGGATTTCCCGCATCTCTCCTCTGATAAAATACGTGATTTTCCCTTATCAGCGAGAGTCGGAAAGCTGATCTAGTCTGTTATGCGCGTCAAAATTAATAATAAATTCCCAGGTTTAATTATTAAAAACCTCTAACAGGTAATTATGCTCTGATCCGACATGGAATCAATGCATCGCAGGGGAATGTGCTGGTTTTTACAGCTCCACGCTCGTGCAGGCTGTCCCATAAGCCAAAGCTGAGCAGCTCATGCTGGAATGCACTTGTAATTCAACCGGACCCACTGGAGTCGAGACAATAAAATGGAGGTTACATATAAAATATACAGAGAAAAAAAAGTGTAAAAAGTCATTAAGAAAGAAAGCACTTGGATTTGATTCATTTACATTTTAAGAGCAGGTTCAATACTATACATGACACACAGCAAGTGCAGGGTCATGGATCCTCAATGATAATCTATAATGAAGGTTTTCGATGAGACCACAATTTTTCCAGCCAGCCAAAAACAAAAACAACAGAAAAAAAGTTGCACTATTTCACCCTGTTTGGCGGCTATATCGCTTACATGTGAGTACACCCTTATATGTGGGGGTTTTATCACCTAAAATGTCACCCACTGCTTGTTTACTGGCACTGGACAACATCGCTGATAAAACTGCCCAGCATAGTGCTTTTTTTGGACATTTATGTCAAAATAAGCTCTGTATCACTTGAACATATTACAGTATGCACAAATTATGCTGTTAGGATGAGCAGTACCGCTACTCTTGAAATAAATAAAACATTCCACATAACTTGTTGCCTCAACAAAGTTCTTCATGACCTAACAGTCATGCTATCGCTTGTGTACAGCGTGTGTACAGATATATATATATTAATTCACTCTTGGCAGTCTCACGATTATTCAGTCTACCAAGAAATCATAAGGCTTACTAAAAATGCTCAAAAATAAAAAATAAAAATAGAAAATCAAAGCTTCTAGTGAGCAACACTGGGGAAAAAAATACAATCCAACCTCATATTTCTGTAACACATTTTTAGGAGACAAATCGTCATAAGCAATTCCCAGAGAAAAAAAAAGAACTGAAAGAAAAAAAAAAAAAAAAAAAGACTTTAAACTTGTTTAACACATCACAAGTACTAGCACATCCACCAATAGTGGATCTGACAGAGCATGGCTTGATTTCAATAATGGTGCTCAGGAGGAAATGGGTAGTGGTCTGGTTGAGGCGCTTCACTGGGGATAAAGGCGCCTCTCCCCTGATTCACTCAGACAACGTAATTATGTCTGGTGGTTTTCATCACATTGTCTAAGGAGGAACAGGACTGAGGAACATGCTGAGGATGGCAGAGCCAAACTGCCCACTCATCTCACATTAACATCAGAGCATAGGCATAGGCCATACACACAAACACACACTGGCTTGGGATGTAAAGATGCTACCGTCACATTACAAGTTTCTTTCTTTTTTGAGTTTTTGCTCAGATTGGATCTTGATGGTTCACATTCATAATCACAAGTGATGTACATCTCTTTGTAATGAAAACACTTGTCCTCTGAGATGTCCGTCACAGCACACACCAACCCCATGGGCAACTGTTTTGAACATAATTTTACCAAGTTCCTTTTGGTTTTGCTAGGATCAATGAGGACAAAGATTGCAGTGCCAGAGTTGGAACTCTGTAGTGCAGGGCATAAACCACCAGGACCTGTGTACGTCACATATTTATTAGTGTGTAAACCTGGTTTCAATTTGTCAAATGAAAAACCTTAAATGTCCAACAATTACCCTAATGTGCATTTCTTTGGACTTGGGAGGAAACTGGAGCAGCCAACAGAAAACCATGCAATCATGGGACAATCGTGTAAACTCTGCAGAGAAACACTCTCGCCGAACCCAAGACCTTCTTGCTGTGTGGCAAAGCCACTACGCCACCATGCCACCCAGGTCCAAAACATTTCTTATTTAATCAGTCCAAACCTTTGTTAAATATGTTTTTAGAAAACATCTTTGAAATTAAAATTACAGTGACAGTAAGCGACAATTACTCTGACAATAAGCCTATAAGTTGAGCCAAAAATGGGCAAACTGTCCAACCATGACTGGAGACATCCTACCATTAATTAACTGGAAAACAGCAAGGAAACCACAGGGGGTTCTTTTCACACTGTACATCACCTAACAGCAATATGTATTCAAAAAATGAAACAACAGCACTGTGTAAAAAATTAAAATTCTCTTTTATTATCACTGAAATCCAGTAACTCCTAAGCATTTCAGACTCTGATTACAAAGTCTCTCTATTCTCTTTGGTCAGACTTGGGAGAGCAGTGGTGTCTACAGCATGACTGCATCTAACTCCAGGAGTCCATCTCAGAACGAACAGGAGAAAGTTTGCACGGCTAATTAACCAGAATGATCCATCTGTCTACCTCTCAGAGGTCAGCTTCCTCTTTGGACCGGTGTTTCTGAAGTGGGGGACCAAGTGCATGGCTCCGCCGAGCTCTGAGTCCATTAATCACACTTTGCACGCCCACAGCTTTTTTGCAGGATAGCGTGACAGCAACACGGCTGAGATGATTAATACTTAATGCAGCGTTTAAGAGTAAGATTTATGCCATCTGTTAGTGGATGACATGGCACAGGAGTCCACCTCTCCATTTGTGGTAGGACTCTCTGTCTGGCCAGATTAAGAGGGTGATTCATAACTTCTGCAAGAAGGGGGTCACCTCCAGATAAAGGGTGACTTTGGCCTGCATGCCAGAACAGGAAAAGGGACCTGACAGTGGCAACACTGTGTTAGTGACTAACCCCCGGAAAAAGCCTGGACACTTTACAAGAGCCCCAGGTGTCCCTGTCACCCCGCCACTAGCTTCTTTCACACAAACTACACAAAAACAGATGGCACAGAGCTCTATGGAGCAGTAAATGAAAAAAGTGAAAACAACAGAAAAAATGTGATCCTGGGTAAATATTTGCCATGTCTGGTCTCACATGAAAACAGAAAGCTACATTCACATACACTCTGTGTCCACAATCAAACATAAAAGGGCATTATTATATATCTGTTTATATTCACATGTTTTTTCCCTACCAGTAAATCTAGAAAGTTATCTGTACTAAAAACATTTCACAGCATTAATGACTACAGGAAACTATTGTATCAGCTGCGGTGTGAATTCCATTGCATTATCACTAATTGGCTGAAGTTAATACTTTTTAGAATTGCCCCATCCAGTTAATATGCTTACTCAGATGGGGTGCAAACATTAGAAAGTTAAAATGGTGAAACTTGGCATTCGGTGTTGGAATCTGTGTTCCGTGCTGATCGGTTTTATTCTCCTAGCCATTTTTTTCCAATGGTATGTTTGTGAAAAACAGAACTTAACTGCATATTCAGACCAACTTTTGAAAGACCTGAAAGAGTGTTTTGTTTACGCTACGTTACTCTACATAATTGATTAGTTATGCTTATACCAATAGCATTCCTGATGCATATCTCAAAGCGTGGATTTAAGGAATCATATTATTTCAGAAAACAAATGTTACACTTTGTGTGCCTGTATGTTGCAGGAACATGTTCTTAAGGATGACAGATTTACAGTAAGTATAAGAATAAGTGTAATTCACATACCTGACAGTGCTTTGGTATACGACATCACACCACATTTTAATACAAACTGATTGTATTGACGTTGACTGTAACCACACTTTTCAAGTAGTTCTTGATCATTAATGGGCCAAATTACCATAACATGCGTTTACCTATGTTAGAACCTACCTTAATCGCCAGGAAGTGCAGACCTATAAAGTCAGGAAGTGTTTGGTTTTATTTTGATTTTGCTGGGAAATTATAAAAATGTCTTTATCCTGAGAAAACACAGTATACAGAGGAGGTTATGAATACATAGTCACACATGACTATGAATACATATACAGTGACCTGGCAGGTTTTTGTTTGCCTAAGATAAGCCTAACAGAAAGGGATGTGGGCGGAAATATGAGGCATTTCCAGGTGTTTGTCTAAACATGTTTTATTAGCACTTTCTTACCATCTTGGGACATCATGGATTAACTAATGACCTGTTGAAATCCTCAAAAACTACAACTATTCTCTGTCACTGCTCCAGATAAGTCTCTCCTTTAATGTAGAATATAAAACTTTGTGGAATTTGTAAAAGCTGAAACACAGTAGGTGATACTTAATCAAAATTCTGTTTTGCTTCTGTGCTGTTGAGTGATGCAAGTCTAATATCTGAAGCATAATATGAAGTCTCCTCACTAATAATAATTTAAAAAAAATTCTATGTTGAAAATGACATATAAAGCCGAATTTACATCTTTTAAGTCAAATTCAGAAGAATTAATCAACATAGCATAAACAAAACTGCCAGCTAGTGTATAATCATAAATCTTCAGGAGCACTTCAACCATAGACAAATATTCAAAAAGCAAAAAGTAGTTTGGAAAGGCAAAACATTTGTGAGAAGAAAAGCCAAGCAATTAATCATGTCTTTTCGTTTTTCCTTAATGATTTTGCAGATGACTTTGAAGGTGAAAGGGGAAGTGGGTTAGACACATCTTCAAGCGTGAATACAACGAGACACATTTCGGTCCGATGTGCTAAATCTGTTAGGAAGAAAACAAGTTGAAATTGCAGCTCTACTCTCAAGTTGCATTCGTTAGCAGCCCTTGTGTTTCCTGATTAAAATTAGACAGCATTAATCCCCTTTTTTAAGCGGAACGCAAGTATGTTGGCCAGGGGAAAGAAAACCAAAAACTGAAACACTGCAAATCGAGAGGAAGAAAAATGAGCCCGTCTCTATTTATAGGGATGTCTACCACCGGTATGGGCTGTGAAGAAGAACAAAGGCGTAAAGAAAGCGAGTTGCAGGGAGGAGAGATGAGCATCCGGATACCACTACAGCATGTTGAAACAAGCTGCTGACAGTTGAGAACTCTTCATAGTTTGTAGGCTATGTATGTATGGTTTTAGAATTTGATTCCTAAACTGAGTGAGCAAAAACAGACTTAATAGTGTCTTTGTGTGTGTGTGTGTGTGTGTGTGTGTGTGTGTGTGTATGTGTGCCACTTTAGTTATGTCTGCTATATTCTTACTTAACTCAGTGAAGAGTTAATTACATCTAATAACATGATTGTTTTGTAATCATATCTGTAGCAGTCCTATGTACTACACTGATGTTACTTCTAGGCTTCCAATAACTTCCACCAAAAAAATGAACATTAAACACTATAAAAAACAAAAGGGAACTAATTCAAAAAAGGAAAGTAGATATAAATGAGTGAAAACTAACATATTATGGTATTCCTTTTGTCCTTTGAGATTTGTTGGAGAAGCTATCTACTTGTAATCCATCAATGGTGAGAATCAGGGTACTTATTTGTTTACCTCTACTATATTTCATGTGGGGGCTGGTAGCATAGTGGTTAGGGTGCTGGGCTCATAATCAGGAGGTCGTGAGTCCGTATCCCCGTTAGACCCCACCGTGCAAGGTTTTAACCACAATTGTGCCTCTGTCCACTCAGCAGTATAAATGGTTACCAGTAAAAAATACTGGGAAATACTGGGAAGGTAACCTGCGTTGGACTAGTGTCCCATCCAGGAAGAGCTAAACTCCTAGTTGCTTCACGCTACGCAAACCGGGGATAAGCACCGGCCTGATGAGCCACTAGGCTCGGGTGTAAAAGCCCAACAGACTTACCTTAATATATCTCATACGCATGCATTTAAAATACAGTCATGAGTTTGAATCTCCATGTAAAATAAGCAAAAAAAAAAAGAAAGAAAGAAAGACTCAGTATAATATTTGAGGTCAGATTATTGTTATAAAAACGATCAGAAAAATTATGCACACCCATTTGACAAAGCACTATGTGTTCGTTATTTCCCCTCCCTAAAATCTAAACTAATTAGAGTAGCGACTTTGCCCAGCTGAGCAAGGAAACCATCTCTGCTTCATAATGAGTGGAACAGGCCCTGGCAATTACATTAAGCTCAGCACTGATTGAGAAATAAACAAACACCCCCGCAACACCCCATCACTCCTCCACCCCTACCCTGAGCTCCTGATACACTCACTAACACAAAGACACACTTCTAAGCCTCTTCCTTCCAGCTGTGAGAGTGTCAGTGTAAGTCACACCAAGGACCAGCAAAAGCTGTTCAACTTCCACACATTGCTCTAACATCCCATTAATTAAGTAGCAGAAAAAAAAAAACAAATGCAGCAAATTCTAAATGACAATTAAAGCAAAAATGCTTTACAGAGTATGAAAGAGCATGCGATACACTTTCACTGGATTCTTTTTAAGACAAAAGGCTACCATCTACTTTTAATCAAATCTGGTGAAAGGGCACGTCTGTACACAAAAATCTGCAAGACATAAAATCACATTATGCCCAAAATGACAAATCCAAATATGCACAGGGACAAAACAATAAAAAAAATAATTATTTTAGGCTCAAAACATCAGCAAAAACTCCACCCATAGGGCCAAAAACTAAACATTTTTTGTTTAAATAAAACATTTAAATAATATTAAAAAAACAACTCTGATGCTCATATTTACAAGCTGTTCTTAAACTCACAAATTCCTGGCAAAAAAAACAAATCTAAATTGAGATTTTATCACTGAAAAGATCTGTGTGATACCTATTTCATAAATATTGGATGATATTTGGTGGAGTTATGATAATTTTACCTTTGGCTGATGAGTCATATACAAATTATGTTGTTCTTGTCTCATTCAACATGCAGCTAAACACATAGAAATGGTATCAACCATATAATGGTATCAATTGTATACTCACTTCACTTTGAGTCCTTCTTCTCAAAGCCACTGTGACCTTAATTAATTCTAAAATGACTTGGTGACCTAACAAAATGTTAGATTTCTCTTTTCTTCCCAAAATCAACAAAATTTTTCATTAAAATGACGGAATTTTGACTAAAACATTCAGAGAATCAAATAGCGAGTTGTTTATGTTTTCAGAGCCCTGTTCTCTAGAGTATAATTTGCAAACAAGGGCCTGGTTTCACTAGATTGGGTTACATATAGTATGCAGTATCATCTTTCATTCATTTTGCTCAACCACTAAACCCAACTAGGATCACGGGGAACCCTGAACCCCAGCCGATTCTGGGCGAAGGCACCAGCATTACTGAACTGCTCAAAATGAGGCTGATACATAGAGTACAGCCAACCAAAACTTGTACAGTCTGTCTATTTGTCCCACTCGCAGTGCTATTTGATTGGTAAAAATGAGGACTACATGTTGAGTAAATCAAATCATACATGTTTTTTTATGTTTGTGACAAATACAGGCATGAAGCAGAACAAAGTGAGAAGCGTCAACATGTAATTTCAGTCACCCACCCAGAAATGATTATTGGCCTACACATTTCACAGGGTTTGTGAAACAAATTGAAAAAGTTTTTTATTTTTTTTAACTTTAAATGGTTAATTTGAATGTTGCTAATTAAAAATGTAGGTGGCATGGTGGCGTAAAGATTAGCACGTCTGCCTCACAGCAAGAAAGTCCTGGATTTGGACGATTCTATATGAAGTTTGCATGTTCTCCCTGTGCTTTTGTGGGTTTCCTCCGGGTACTCCAGTTTCCTTCCACTGTCCAAAGACAAGTACATTAGGATAATTGGCTGTTATAAACTACCCTTGGTGTGAGTGGAAATGGTTGTGTGTGCGCTGTCCTGCGATGATCTGGCGAGCTGTTCTGGGGGTACTGCCCCTTCGCACAGTGTCGGCTGAGATAGGCACCAGCCTACCCACAACCCTAGAAGGTTTAAGGGGTTCAGCAAAGTAATTAAAATGTTGTAATATGAAAAATCATATTATTTAATGTAAGTTGTGAGTGTATGTACTATTTGAATTCTTGTAAATTTACAAAGTATAAAAATCTAAATTAGTATTGGTAAATGAATATCATCTCCAAAATACTGGTGTCTGTAATTATGAATAATTGATATCTTTATCAGCCCAAAAAAAAAAAAAAAAAAACACATCAGTCAACCCCTAGTATTAGAAACAGAGGATGAATTATTTAGAAGCACACTTTCAGTGTCACCCCGATGTGGACAGGATCCCTTTTGCATCTGTTTTATTTCAAGTTTTGTTTTACATTTACATTTTACATTTACAACATTTAGCAGACACTCTTATCCAGAGCGATTTACAGAAGTGCTTTAAAGTCAATATCATTTAATATATTCCTATTCTGGTTTGTCTGGACACAGACTAAGTATACCGTCCGTCAGACTCAATGGGTAGAAGTTATGCGTGCTGTTTTTGTTGTTGTTGTTGTTGTTGTTGTTGTTTGAGCGTGTGCATGCGTGTGTGTGTAAAACATAGTACTAAGCTAATCTAAGTACTGGCGAAAAAGGTAGGTTTTCAGCCGTCGTTTAAGGACAACCAGTGACTCAGCTGTCCAGACACCACCACCTTGGAGCCAGAACAGAGAAGAGTTTACATGCATTTTCCCCTTGTCCCTTGGTATAAGGAGGGACCAGTCTAGCAGTGCTAGAGGATCTGCGAGAAGGGGGCGCAGTGCGAGGTGTAATAAGTGCTTTGAGATAGGACGGTGCAGGTCCATTTTTGGCTTTGTAGGCAAGCATTAGTGTTTTAAATCAAATGCGAGAAGTTATGGAAAGCCAATGGGGGGATTGTAGCAGTGGACTGATGTGGGAAATTTGGGAAGGTTGAAAACAAGCCGTGCAGCTCCTGTTTTTTTTTTTGTAATCGTGATGCCTCAGGGAGTTATTCCTTGTCACGATCACCTCGCCTTTAGTTTGATCATTAGCGATAAATGTATGATTTCATCATTCTTTCATTTATTTGCTCAACTGCTTTATTCTAATAGGGTCAATGGATGGCTGGAGCCTATCTTAACTCTGGGAAAAGGTGGGGCACACATTGAACAGCTCACCAGTCCACTGCAGGGCCAACACACCCGCAAGCATTCACACACTCATTCAGACCTGGAACAACCATTTAACTTAATGTGCATGTCTTTGGACTGTAGGAGGAATCCGGAGACACACAACCCAGGCAAGACACAGACACACAACCATTCACACTCACATTCACACATAGGGAAAAATCAAGAATATCCAATTTGCCTAATGTGCGGGGAGAACATGCAAATTCCACACAAAAACGCTCTCACTGAGACCGGGAATCAAACCCAGGAGCTTCTTGCTGTGAGGCAGACATGCTAACCACTGTGTCACCATGCTGCCCATTATCATTTATATCAGAAAAAAAAAATGTGGCAATGTCCATTGAAAAAATGTAATCCATTCTTTTAACTGAATATTAGCCATAAACCCCAAACAACAAAAAAATAAATATCAATCATAATGTCAGAACAAAACAAACCACAGCTATAATCCCCAAATCAACAAAGAACATCAGCCATGGGCCCAAAAAAAACCTTGTAGCTCTGTGTACTAAAAGAGCATGAAATACAGATTCAACAGACCTTGCTTGGATGTAGCCACAGTGGCAGTCATCTTTTTTGAGTCAGAAGATTTTTGTTTTGAGCTATCCACCTACAGCACTTAGAGGACACAGGTCATTTCCTTCTCACAGAGCTGAATCTGGTAAATAAATTTGTGCTGTTCTGGCCCAAACACACTTTTTTCAACATTTCCCACCTGTCATTCTCAGACAGGATAACTGAGGCTGTGGGAGAGCAGGCCTATTACATCCTGTTAAGCAGCATTTTCAAAGCTGTTGGAGCTGACATGACAAACAGGTATCCATGAACATCCTTCACCATCTTAAATGTCAGAGCAGTCAGGTATTGATTTTGTGAAATTAAACTTAGTGAAGAATTTGAATCCCTTCTGTACTCCTTGACACTCCTGAGTGAACAGTTAAAATGACATGGTAAACTGTATCTCCAAACTTTATGATGCGTGTTCAGTTAATTTCCCGAATCAGTGAGAGCATGCTGGATGCTGAGGTGAGCGGGGAGGGAGGCAGTGAAGGACAAGAGGCATGAAGGTAATAACACAGAGTGATGCAGAAGCCTGGTAGATCAATAGGGGACAAACGCCTCTCTTAATAAGCCAATGATGGAGGCTGAGCATGTGGAGGACTCCCTGGTGTACCACAGAGCTGCAGCATGGCAAGAACGATATTGACTCGTCTGATTCATTCAACAAGCTGCAGAAATACAACTTCCTAGGCCACACTGTGGTCAGAGGGCAGAAGATATCTTAAAGCTGTCGCCGAGGAGAATAAGAACAATGACCTTAACACATTGTATTTGTCACAGTGTTAATAGAAAACAGATACCATCAACAGGACCAGAAATAACATCCTCAATTGATTCAGCTCTTAGTACAACTACTTCCCAGAGGTTGGAAAATTGTTTAGAGCAAGGTTACATTTGAGAATTCTACTCTTCTTTTTTACTTCCCATGCGCAAAACTTCATACACATAAACCGTTAATAAACCCAAACAAAATACTTCAGAGTAATCTAATCAACATCAATAATATTTACTCATACTGTAGTTTTTACTATTTTAACTATTGTTAGACTGTATAGTCTAGACTGTATCTTTTTTCTGCTTAACTTACCTGATGAATCTCTAAGAGGGATTCTGGACCCCAGGGGTCTACAGTGAGAGGCTCTCTGACTTTGTGCATTTTTATCATACAACAGCAGTGAAAATTACTATCATTCTAGTATTAATGTTGTTGTGGATGTCATTTAGCTATACTAGATGTAGGCTGGAAGAGTTTATTTTTCTCTTGCTTGCAAGGGTTTCCTCTGGGTACTCTAGTTTCCTTCCACCACCCAAAGACATACAGAATAGATCAACTAACTACTCTATATCGCCCATAGATATGAATGGTTGTTTGTCTTTGTGCTAAACCTGCTATAGATTGGCAATCTGTTCAGAGTGTATCCAGCCTCCCACCTAAAGTCAGCTGGGATTAGCTCCAGCATTATGACAGAGAAGCGATATAGATAATGGATGGATAAATATAAGCTTGGCCAGGGCAAAAACCAATGGTGTTATGTATATTTAAGTGACAGTTCATCAATGACAATAAGAAAATTGTTCATTAAGAGATTCCATGGTTTCACTCAAATGCATTAAATGCAGACCACAAGCAAAACACATACACATAGCACAAATGGGGCATGATCACATAGCGCATAGCACCCTGGCTCATTAACAGTTTGTTATATCTCTTGACAATACAGGTGTAATGTTTGCTTTCACTATCAACACATGACACAACAACAGAAACAGCATGGAGTGACTACATGCAATTTTGTATTGCATTGGAATGTGCTCCACTTGCACTCAATGAATCACACATTATCCATCATTGAAAACCTGAAG
Source organism: Neosilurus mollespiculum (assembly GCA_030014195.1). NCBI lineage: Eukaryota > Metazoa > Chordata > Actinopteri > Siluriformes > Plotosidae > Neosilurus > Neosilurus mollespiculum. The sequence continues at coordinate 20,732,252 of JAQMYF010000001.1, forward strand.
CTTCAAAAAAAAATATTTTTTTCCCTTTTAATTCATTTATGATTTCATTTTTTATTTACAAAAAACAGAATGACATTGAGGTGGAATGGTGGCTTAGGGGTTAGCATGTACACCTCACAGCAAGAAGGTCCTGGGTTCAAGTTCACAGATCATGCGTTTCTTTGTGGAATTTGCATGTACCCCCCATGCTTAGGCGGGTTTCCTCCCACAGTCCAAAGGCCATGCGCGTTAGGCAAAATGGTCGTTCCAAATTGCCCAAAGGTGTGAATGGTTGTGTGTGAATTGCCCCTGCAATGGTCTGACAAGATGGTCAGGGTAAGTCCCGCTTTTACCCAGTGTTGGCCGTGACCCTAGGTTTGAATGTAAATGTGAACAGTTGTTTGCCCTGACTATATGTGGATAGCAGTGTAACAGTAAGTTCAACATTGTTGATAAATGTAAAATGTTAAATTAAACCTGGTAATTATTAAATGAGGGTAATATTATTTACTGGTAATTATTAAAATGAGTCAATTAAAATTATGTAAAGTATGATTTTAATTAAAAAAGTGGTGCTAAGATGATACACAGTGTTTCAATTCTACATCTCAATAAATGGATAGATGAGGAATAGAAATATCCGTTCTATAGAAGGTCATTAGCCCTCAGCCAGGACGCCTCAAACGCATGGAAGACAAAAATGGAAGTTTTGCAAAAGGAAAGCAATAACTGAAAAATGTTGCAGTGCAAAATTTCAGAAAGCTATCATGCATATGAGCCAAGCAATGGCCCAGACAAACTTTATATGTTCAAGGTCACTGTACCAAGGTCAAAGGTCATGTATGCAAATTAACTACCCCAGGCACAGGTTTTGGTCATAGGGAGTGCCTATGCAAAAGTTCACAAAGCTGGCCTGTGCATGAGCCGAGCAATGGCCCGGACAACTTCATATGTTCAAGGTCAATGTGCCATTTCAAAGGTCACATATGCAAATTAGCCACCCCATGCACAGGTTTAGGTTATAGGGAGTGCCTTTGCAAAATTTCAAAAAAGCTGGCCTGTGTATGAGCCAAGCAATGACCAGGACAAAGTTATTGTTATGCTGCTCGCCCGCCCCTCCAGCCATAATTGGCTGAGAGGTAAGCCACACACTATACAATGTATCGATTCCTACATTGTACAGTATGCTTTTTAGTTGCTGTATAGACGTAGCTGGGTATAGAGTTGGGATGTTGCCTTGGTCTCTGTCACAGATGTGAGAATAGGAACTGAGCAGGCAGGCTATGGTAACCTCACTGCCCACTGCAATGCCATGTGTCTAAGCTGCTGCTGCTGATTGACACCCTGCTGGGTGGAGACAAACTGAGCTCTGATGGCCATGCCACTCTACTGAGGGCTGATTGGGCCCAGCTCAGGGGAGGAGGAGGGTTCCAGCAAGTCTTGCCATGACAAACAATCCCTGTCAAGACGGATAACCTAAGAGTGATGATTCAAAATAATATAAATGTAAAATGCATCTTAGTTTTAACAAACGTAGATGCACCTTGGCATGGTAGGCAATATCGGAGCAGCAGATAATCAGTCACTGCTGTACAGCCATATGCCTTTTCCTGTAGGCACTCTGTCATTCATTTAAAAATGATGACAACAGACACCAGACCCAGAGGCCAGAAAGATGATGCCAGGAAAAAAAGCACAAGGGAGGAGTGAAGACATGCAGGAGGAGGAGAGACAAATGATTTAATATGCCAGGGGACAGTTATTGCAGAGTAAGTGAAAAATGTATGGAGTAATGTTAAAATTATGCCGCACAAAATAACTCAAAGTATCAACATGCGGGTAAGCTCGGTTTCTCTCTATAACAGGGAGAAAAGTAAAAGATTGCACTACCTCACTGTTGAAGGCTACTTATGTAGCTTAAGACCTGAAATGTAGTTTAATATTTTAATGACCTTACACTTTTCCATTATATTATAAAAAAGACTTGCTGAGCAAATACATTTCACAGAGCTAACCACTGATACTTGAAAAGGCAAATATTCAATCATTTCCTGACATGTGACGCTTAAAGAAAATACATGCATTTATCACAGTTGGTTCAAAATGAGTGTGCTCAGTAAATTTGCAGCCTAGCAGAGTATATGATACATCTAGATATATGCATTAGTGAGATAACCCATCCAAATTAATGTAGCACTCAGCTAAATGTTAAGTTATTGCAAGCTTAAAGTTTAATTTCATTCCAGATCTGAGCCCAACTCCAGCAAATGCATAGTGGGCAAAGTGTTGTGGCAGGCTGTGGTTTTGTGAGGCAGGAGTTGCTGGATGTGTCTCGATCAGCGTTTGAAAATGAACACGGTTTCACAGACTCTAACTCAAGGGTGTGTTCTGGGGATGGTGGGTCACCCACTTCTGTTTAGAAGGCATAAACTTTTTTCCCCCACATTATATTTAATTTACAGTACCCCTTTATCCTTTATAAAGGTCGCAGGGAGGCTGGAAACCATCCCAACTGACTCCAGGCAAAGCTGGCTGGCTTACCAGACCACTGCAGGGCCAACATAGACACACTCACATTTATACCTAGGGGCAATTTAAAATATCCTATTAGCCAAATGTGCATGTCTTTGGACTGTGAGATGAAACCAGAGCACCTGGAGGAAACTCACACAAGCATGGGGAGAACATGCTAACTCTGCACAGAAATGTTAGCATGTTAGCCATCGCCAGGCACAGGGCTTCAGCCCAGGTATCAAACAGTCGACACTATGTCAGCATGTCCTTGCAAGGTTAGGACATTTTTGGCATTTCAAGTAGGTGGCATTTTGAGCCACCTTCAGCCCATTTTAATAAAAAATAAATAAATAGTAATTTTGTGCTTTGATGCGTTTCATCACAATACATTCATATCATTTAGTTCCCAGCTCAAGTGTGGTACCTCTTTAAAATAAACCAGGAGTCCTCAGATATCAGGGTCCTTAGATGAGCTCAGGTTACTGCCTCTAATAAGCTTCACATGTTCTCCGAATGCCAATGTGGGTTTCTTCTGGAGTCTCTGTTTTATTCCCATTTCAGGGAAAGCATACTAGTAGGTGGACTGACAACAAAAATGCTCTTAGTTTTGAATGGGTGCATTAATGTGTGCATTCCCTGATAGACTGGTAAGCTTTCAAGGGTGTATTCCTGCCGTATACCCAGTGTATTTCCTGTCGCTCTACCAGGACATGTCATTATCTTGCATTAGTTTTTTGTTAGTTTTATCATTATTGTTTAGTAGTTTAGTATTTATTGTTAATGTTACTTTCTGTTGATGCTATCTTGCGGTTACTGTTATTGTTACTGTTAATTGTGTGTGCACATGCACGTGGAGCTCGAATGAAATGACATTGCATTCCACTTCATGCCCTGTATGTACTGTACATGAATGACTATAAAGCTGAGTTTAAGTGTTCCCAGAAAAGACACCAGATCCACTGCAAACTTGACAAATATAAAGTGGTTAATGAAGATCATGAATGAATTAATTAATTAATTAAAAGAAGGGGTGTTACTCAGGTTTTGAATTTCCTCAGTATTGCCTTGTGAACATTACACAAATTGTGTACTTAAGCACTTTTAGGTTAGCTTTTAGTGAATTAGCATACAGCACATATTGGACAGAATATAGATGATGGCACTCAATAAATATTTCACACACCTTGATGCATTTGGCCCTGACAATATCTCTTGAAAAGATTGGTAATGAGTTTAATGTTGAATCAGGCGTGTTAATCCAGGGGAAACTGTGCATATTGCTTTGCGCCGTCAGGAATTTGGGCTCTATATCAAATTTATAACTCTTGATAAATGTAGCTGTCAGAAATTTACAGTGCAACAAAAACTTAATGTCAGACATGTTTTATATATTTGTTCCGTAGCCTAAATGGTGGAAAAGACAATGATGCAATAGCACTGAATATTAGGCAACTAAAACTTTCAAAATTATATGATCAGTTTTATGATGCTAGGGCATCAGTAGAGTTATAAAATGGAACTAAGATACCGATAAATGTAATACTTTAACAAGTGTTCACTGATCTCTGCTAGTCTCCAAAAGACACCAGTAATTTAGATTTTTTTTGAAGACTTAAGGCATGAGGATGATGAAATATATGTTCAAAAGAAATATGCACAATATATTTCTACAGGGAGG
>JAQMYF010000001.1:20748478-20763150 GCA_030014195.1 Neosilurus mollespiculum
GCACCCCCCCCCCCCCCCCCCCCCCCAGAAGCTTTACACACTGCTTCTGGTTCGGCTATTTTATGAACAAAGCATGGGATCAAGGGAAGGGAGCAAGAACACGAAAACAAAGAAATAGGAGTGGCACAACCACAGTACCAATGAATGAAAGAAATCAGTTGCATGAACCTAGTAAAATATTTTTCCCCCTATTCATTATGTAGACACTAGCTTCAATGGCAAGTAAAAGTATTCATACCCTTTGAGCTTTTCCACATTTTGTCACGATACAGCCAAGAAATTAAATGTATTTTATTGGGATTTTATTTGATAGACCAAGACAAAGTGGCACATAATTGAACAGAGGAAGAAAAGTAATATATGGTTTTCAAATCTTTTTTTACAAATAAAAATCTGAAATGTGTGGCATGCATTTGTATTCAGCCCCCTTTACTCTGATACTCCTAAATAAAATCCAGTGCAACCAACTGCCTTCAGAAGTCACCTAATTAATAAACAGAGTCCACCTGTGTGTAATCCCATCTCAGTATATATACAGCTGTCCTGTGAGGGCCTCAGAGGTTTGTTGGCGAACATTAGTGAACTTAAAGCATCATGAAGCCCAGTGACGGAAGAGGAGAAAAGAGTCAGACACCATACCTACGTTTTAAACAAACGTGAACACCAGTACCTGCCAAAATGCGAAGAAGATTTCCGTTGGCTTGTGTATGAAATGGAAAACTTGTCGGATCGTCTCACTGGAGCCCATTTGGAAGATAGTAGGTCTACTACTTCTAGTACCGCCGCGGTCACACTCCCAGATCACCACAATGCATCACCTGCAGGTTTGTACGGTTCATAAGAATAAACTACATTATATATGTACATTCCATGGTCACTGTCGTAAGTTTTTATATATAATAATTTCATAGAGTAATAATTTATGAAGATAACTTTCTTTAAAATTTTTATAAAGATCTTATTTCATACGAACCCAAATTACTGCTAGACCATATATACGTGAATGCATGTTGTGCTCTAGCATATAGCCCACCCCCCCACCTTCCTGCCCATTTACAGTTTACTACTATACAAAATGCCTGACAGTGGGGGGTTTAGTATAAAAGTATAAATCATATATATGTTTCATACTTGTCTGATTTATTAATTGCATATCATGAATGGTCAGACTTTGAGCTGAATGGAGAGTCTGTGGTAATGAAGACTGAGTAGAGTTTTTGTCAAAGACACATATTCTGTCGAAAAGTCAACTGCATCTTGTATAATAAAAACTTGATCACAAACAATATTTTCTATTTTTTATTGGATTTCAATAATATTATTGGCCAGTAGAATATGAAAATCACTAGTCCTGCTGGCCAGTATATATGGTAAAGGACTAGTATTTCTGTTTACCTTACTGGCCCTGCTGGCTAATAGCATATTTATTTTAAATTCCATCCCTGATGAAACATGGGGATGCTTTTCTTCAGCAGGGACAGGGAAGCTGCTCAGAGTTAAATCTGTGGCAAGCCGTGAAAACCACTGTTCATAAATGTTTCTCCATCCAGTCTGACTTAGCCTGAGCTACTTTGCAAAGAAAATAGGCACAATTTTCAGTTTATAAATTGTCAAAGCTGGTAGAGACATACACCAAAAGACCTGCATCTGTAATTGCATCAAAAGGTGGTTCTACAAAGTATTGACTCAGGGGGCTGGATACAAATGCATGCCACACTTTTCAGATTTTTATTTGGAAAACAATTTTGAAAACCATGTATAATTTTTCTTCCACTTCACAATCATGCCCTTCTTTGTGTTAGTCTATCACACAAAATCCCAATAAAATACATTTACCTGACAAAATACAAAAAAGTTTAAGGGGTATGAATGCCTTTGCAAACCACTCTCTAAGTTCTCTAAAAATTTCTTTGCAACCAGTAGCTCACTCAATCATTTGCCAAACCACCTAATCCTATTTACATTGTGAGCGGCTGGAGTCAATCACTACTAACTTTAGAGAAAAAAGCTGTTGTATTAGTAATTACTTCATATGAATTAACAGTACCAGGTTGAGCCTGTCACAGGATTTCCCGGAATTTGCACCCATTTTCTACATATTGCACAGCAATGGCAAATCACATGACAATATCCTGTCAGCGTTAACAAAGAGGATAGTCCACCGGAATAAATGAAGGCAGTTCATAAGACACTTAAGATGGAGTGATTTAGCCCCCATAACAATCAGACAAAAACCCTGAAGACTGTGCCTTAATTGTTTTGATGCATGCCACATGGGATGTAGTTAAGACAGAAAAATTTTACAGTTCTGACCACACAGTCAAGTTAATACTGTGTCCTTACTACGTCCATGGCAAGTTCTCACTGCGTCTAACATGTTCTCACTAATTTATTACCACGAGAGTGATCACATGTTCTTACACCGTTCTTACTTCAGCCAATCAGATCACACCACAGGCTTTATACGCCTAAAATCTTTAATCTTACTGTGTCTTTGTGATCCACATGCATACTGCTATACTCTGTTATTCACTCTGCAAGTTTTCTTGCATTAACGTCTACATTTAATAAGTTCATGCCAAGTATGTACTACGTCAATGAAATCCCTACTATGTTTTAGTCACACTATTACTACATCGGGGCAGTGGTGGCCCGGTGGGAGGATGCTGGATTACTGATCCCAAGGTTAGAAGTTCAAGCAACTCTGTGACTGGGTTGTCACTGCTGTCCCCCCAGTGTAGCTAACTGGGTTATCAAAGGCCAGCCATGTCTCTCACTGTCTATGGTGACAGGCATGTAAAAGAACCATTGCTGATTTTCGTCAAGAGTAGGCTGCATTGCAGTCAGCGCCATTCTGCCCTACGATGGCTTGGCCAGGGTGTACGCTGCCCTCACCCAGAGTCGGCTGAGATGAAGGGTTTTGCTGACCTCCTGATTAAAAATATATATTTATATTTTCCATCCCTCATTAGCATTAATTGAGCGGCTAGCAGATCCTTCTCCAATGCTCAATCACTTTCAATAACCTGCTTTTAAATAGTCAGGCAAAGTAGCATCAAGTGACAGAATGTAAACAATAGACAAAGTAATTCAAATCAATATCTATTTCTTTTTGCCATGATATGTGGCAACACTTTCTTTGGCACACATTCTTTCATACACTGCATAGTGCTTACAACAAATGTGCTTGTGCAACTCACTCTCCTATTAAGAGCAGATGAAAACAAAGATAACAAATTTCTTAGTACTTCTCCAGATCTAACAGCAGTTTTTTCTTTTGTGTAAGAACGATTATTTCTTACAGTACTGGGAATTTATTTTTATATTACATTACAATTGGGAACAATTAACAGCATTTAAACAGAGCCTTTAAAAAAAAGATTAAATTACTTATGACTGACAGAATGTACCCTCATGTCTACAGTTTTTCACTGCATGTGATTATATATATAATCAGAGGTAAATTTGAGTTTTAGCCTCAATCTTCCACAAATCTCTTTATGAACTGAATTTGTAGAGATTATGGAGAATTGGCTCATGCAAAAACTTCATTTACATTTTGTTTCTCTCTCTCTACTTTATACACAATTTTATTCATGCATTTTTTTTTCTTGGTTTATTTTTGGAAAAGCACCTAAACCATGAATAATAGGAAATCAGTGCCAAAATGTTTAACCCTTTTTCCGCTTTATATTTGAATTCTCTGTTTCTTTCTCATTAACTTCATAATGCATGGCACTAAAAATGACACTTATAGAGGAGATAGATATAGAGGAGAAGATTCACTCAGAGATATCAGCTCCCTCAAGAAATTCGCCACGTGTCTGGTTGCTATGAGAGCAGTGACAGTCTAGAAAATGGTAATAACAGCCTTACTTGCCTGTGACTCCATCCAGTCATGATACTCATTTTCTCTGTGAGCTGCCAGTGTCTGCATGCTCCTTAGTAAAGCAAAACAAAATGACTTGTCTGAACAGTGTTTGTGATGAGCACATTCTGGCCTTTCATCTCGCCGCCATCTCCGCACTTTCTCCTATTCACTTTTGTCTCTGCTCCAAGGGCCAACATCTGTCTTTCTCTATGCCCTTTACTTGTCTTTGCCTTCTGTATAGTGTTCATCCTCTGACATGTCAATCATCTTCTCCATCAAAAACTCCAGGTCCAATACATTCTGGGTCCAATACATTCTGTCTTATTGTGCACCAGAAAGTGTTGGCTTTGCATCTCTCTCATTGTTCTACCTATTCTGTTGTGATCATAAACAACTATAGGTTTGTGTTGGGCTAAAAATGTATTGAACCAAAAGTGTGACAAAGTTGTAGTTAACTGCTTAGCTGCTAGTATTCGTTGTTAGAAGTTTTACATTTAGCATTATGATTATATATAATTTTAGTGTTTCGCTTTCATTTAGTTTTTTCAAACATAAATGATTCTGATGTGCTCTTGTAAATGTCATTGGCCATTTTTGGAGCATACTTTCCATGCTTGTCCTTTTGTTGTTTGTGTATATTTTTCTAGTAAACATATAATAATATAATTTGCACAGTATTATATGTGCCCAAAAACTGTATTACATGCAAAGTAAATAAAAAAACAAACAAACATTCACATAGAGGGTAACCCCCCAAACCTTTCACATTTCAATGGAAAATAAAAAAAAAAGTTAAAGATAATTAAATTATTATTTGCACACATAATATCCTGAGGCAGGAGAAGTCTGAGGATAAATACAATAAAATAGATTTTAAATTCAGAATTTAAAATTTTGGTTGATAATGATTGATAATTGCATCTACCCATGTATTTCAATGGGAAAAACAATATACACTATATTGTACACTAGTCATGAGTATTATGTTACACTTATGTTATAAACCAAAACAAATGCAGAGTGGACAGAGGACATTTATAAGCTTGAGCACAGCTGACCTTGGCAACTGTGTTTTCTAAAAGGATACATGACAGGAGAACAAAGAGCTGAGATAAGACAGAGAGTCTGAATTTGACCTCGGCACTGTCACTGTGAGACAGGGAAAAAAAGGCCCTGGGAAAAGAATACGAAAGAGGATTTCTGATGTCACATTGTCTATTGAGCTCAACATATTCAGTCTGCTTCAACCAGCAAATCCAGGCAGCCCCATCACCATTCAAAGTCTCATCTCAGTCTCAGCTCACTTCACAAATTAATGAGGATATTAGGTATTTCACAACCTAAAGTGTGTGTGTGTGTGTGTGTGTGTGTGTGTGTGTGTGTGTGTGTGTGTGCACGTGTATTAATGTACGTGTGCGCACCACTGCATAAAACAATAAAATTTACATAGCTCAGTTTAACTGAATGACATTTACTGGTTTGCAGACAAATAACAAATAAAGAAAGAAGCTTAGATGATTAGAAAAGAAACTAGCGTCGCTGGAGAACATGAGCTCACTTCTTCATGCTTCTGAGCTCACCGTCTTGCTCCACAGGGCTTTATTGTGCTCAATTGTAATGTCCAATAATGAAATATACTTACTTCTAAGAATATAAATCCCAGTCTCTCAATAATTCCTTATGCTTTGGCTTCCTAACTGCCTATTTCACCAATTAATTTGGGCTTAGTTTCATTCCTAATTAACCAGGATGCCCAGCTAATGGACAGTGTATAAAAAAAACAGTAGCAGGCTCAGCATATAGAGTACTCATTACGTTATTTTGCAAAGACTACAGAAGCTTCACAAGAATTTATTTTATGCTTTCACAACTGACCATTTAAAAAAAGTTTCCCTGACTACATTCCACAGAATCATTTGTATTTAACACACATCTGATAGTTTCAGCTAAAAAACAGATGGCTACAAAAGGGCACCAGAAAGTATCCAAATGTGCAATTATTTCAGTAAATTTTCATAATTTTGCTATCTGTTTTTCCTTTTGTGTGTTTTTTTGAACAACGCAAGATTAAACTGCTTGCCATGATCACACGAGCGCTATTATGCTAATGAGCAGGGTACCATGCAAAGAACTTACCCTGAGCTAACCTTCTACAGTCACTTGTTTCAAACAGTATTGATGGGAATATTTCACTACATAAAAGAAGCTTAGCACTTCCGCCTCACAGCAAGAAGGTCCTGGGTTTGAGCCCTGTGCTCAGTGAGGGCATTTCTGTGTGGAGTCCTCCCTGTGTGTGCATTCGTTTCCTCCGGGTACTCCTCTCTCACAACATAGTCCAAAGACATGCACATTAGGCTGACTAAATATTTTTGATTGCCCCTAGTTATGAATGTGAATGTGAATGTTTGTGTGTGTGTTGCCCTGCAATGGTCTGGTGAGCTGTTCAAAGTATACCCCACCTTCACCCAGTGTCAGCTGAGATAGGCTCCAGCCTCCCACAGCCCTAATAAAGGATAAGGCAGTTCAGCAAATTAAATAAATATTTCCCAAAATCTGAAAACATTTGAAGCTGCGCTCCTAAACCTTCCTGTAGCTGTAGTCCTACTTTCTGCTCAGTTATCCCTTCATACTGTTTTGTTAAAATGTAGAGACTAGCACATGGTACAAAAACCAAGTTGGGGATGATCAGCTTCGATCCTTAAGAGACCAAAACTGAGCAGCCATTGATCTAAAGTGCTGAAAGGCAGAGCTTACACATGTCTCTTTTGCAAAAGAAGAGTGAAGAGGGTGACTCTCAGAGGATTTTTGCGTTAGTGGAGACAGTTGAGAGATGAAAAGTCCAGGACTGTCAACCCAGTCCTCATCCTGATTAGAGCTGAGTGCTTCCCAGCTCCAGAGAAAGAAAGAAAGAGCGGTTCTCAAAGAATGCATATATATAATGGATCTCTGCCAAATATTGTGTGCTGCTGACAGCAGCAGTGTGGTGGAGCATTACAGCTGCCCTTCTATAGATTATTTGTGTTTCTGAATAATGGACTGAATATTTGAATATTCTATAAGGATAAGGAAAGCTCAAGACTTAACGTATTTTACTGATTTAATCAAAAAACCCAGCAGAAGAATACTGATGTCAGACTTCACCTCTTTCATCATAATAAAATCCTAAAAACATATCCTTAATAAAATTACTCAAATGATGGACTTATTTACAGCAACCGGTGTAACAAATTACTCATGCCAAATAATGCAGACCATTTGCTTGCTTAAATCCTAAATTAATTAAGGTTATAAACAATTTAAAATTATTATTGAATTACCTTATTATAACCAACATCTTCATGGAGGTAATTCACTTACACACGTTATTAGAGGGTAAGAGGAAGCTGAAGTGCCAAGAGAAAACTCCATAGAGACAGTAAGCTAAGCTCAAGATCAGACAAGATCGACATGCTGCATCACCATGATGCCCTGAAAATTTTCAAATTAATTTAATCCTCAAATTTACAGTTTTATCAGAGGACATTTTGCAGTCTGAATCCCACTATCACGAGAGACACTAAAGCAGAAATAAAGGAATGGAGAAAAATGCTCGGAAAAGGGGGCCAAAATAACACAACTGAGGGGAAAAAAGGTCTCTCCAGCTGATTTGCACAGATGGTGAAAAAGGGAGATTAAACCTAATGGGACCTTGGAACTGAGGCAGTGAAACTCTGAAGGAAGCAATAGGCTCTTTCTGACAAACTGTAGTATTCAGATCAATAAGCTACTGCTCTCTGTCTGCCAACACCTGAGATGGGGCAACCCACAATCACCTAAGTCGTTCAATTATTGGATTTATGTAACTCAGACCCAACACACCTAATCCGTCACGTCAGGTTTTGATTTGTTGGTCAACATTTTCTCAATGAGCCAAGCAACTGTTGGCAGACATTCCATCGATGTAATTTGGAAAGCATGTGGGAGAGATCACTAACAGAAGCATGCACAGAATTAAGTGTAGGAGTAAGGAGGTATTAAGAATCAAAGGGCAAAAGATGATGAGGAATACTGGATTTCAAGCACTTCAGCCATTTTCCCAACTATAATCAACCATCTCTTGTAACTGTATAGATAAAGTGCAAGCCTACATATGACATATGATTCATCAGATGATTCATTATTGGATTTTTACAGGTCAGGTTAAAATGTATGACGCACATACTAGTGTAGGATTTAAAAGGATCTTTATATTATGTGCAGTTTAGGATGCTTCATGTTATACCCTATACTTACATTACATGGTCTAACCATCAGAAATATAGAACAAATCATACACATTAATGAAGAGCCTAAAAAGCTGTAAGGTTACAGTATGTCCCTCAACACACGAGTACCAAATCTACAAGAAAGACTCTTATATGAGAAAGATCCCACAGGCGAATGAGGGGAAAAAAGGTCACTCCAGTCTCTTCACACAGTCAGATGCCAGTGAAAGTAGCTCAGGTAGAAAAGGCAGGTGTGAAGAAGAGCTGCGCTGAAGCAACATACTACCTGCTGACACCTGGTGCAGTCATGCCATAACCTGTCAGGAGCAGCTGTCACTCCAGCCCAAAGCCACACACATAAAGAGAGAAATAGAAGCAAAAAGAAATGAGAGAGTGAAAATAAAAGGGACAAAAAAATAAAAATAAATAAAAGTGAATGATACAAAGGGCAGTGAGAGAATGAGATTGAAAGAGACAAAATAATAGGCAGTTGAGTCATATTCATCTGACATCAGATATAAAATAATACAAAGGAACAGAAAACAAGTAGGAAAAGAAACCATAAATTTCAAGCTTTGTGTGGGAATCTGTAAAAGTTGAAATAGGTTGTAGCACAGGTAGCTATAATTCATTTAATGAGGTATAAGGCTGAGAGCAGTGCTGCACACCTCTGGCTGCCTCACTTGATCGTAATGTCTTAATGAATGTGACGTGATAATGGGTAGAATGATGCCCAGCCACCAAGAGGACATTTGCCTAATGATGCCCATGGGACACAGCTCGCCCATCTCATCATGCCATATATCCAGTGACGTGGAATAAAAGGCACAAGCGTTGATTTGATGTGAAAAGTACCAGAGGAACCATTATGGCTTATGAAGTGTTTTTTGTATTATTGTGTCCAGCAAATACACAGCTGATGCAAACACACAGTCTCAGTACCAAGAGCACTAACCACCAGGTCTGCTCGTGGAGATTGATCTTATAATTATTAATCTAAGTAAGTACACTGATCATTTAAATAAGGCATATAAGGTTGGAACACAACCCAACTAGGGTTGGAAATGAATTCTATAGCAACACATTTTATGAACCATGTGTTCAAATCACTGGAAAGGACCTTTGTTGACCTTCTATTTCTGTTAACAGAGAAATATTTAAGCTTGGGTAGCATGGTGGTGCAGTGGTTAGCACTGTCACCTCACATCAATAAGGTTTTGGTTTTAAGTATTGCTGCTGACTAGAGCTTTTCTGTGTGGATAGTTCTTAATCCCATCGTGCCTGCATAAGCTTCCTCCATGTACTCCAGTTTCCTCCGACAGCCAAAAAACATGCAGACTACATGAACTGTCTACACTAAATTGCCTATAGGTATGAATATGAGTGTGAATGGTTGTCTTTGTCTGTTTTAACCCTGCAACAGGTGTTCCTGGAGACTTGTTCAGAGTGTTCCTTGCCTTAAGTCAGCTGGCATTGGCTACAGCTCTCCCTGCATGCCTGATGAATAAGCAGGATATATAATGGATGAATGGATGGATATTTAAGTTTACATGAGCACTACTGAAGCCTCCAGTGACATTTTAACAATGATCCAATATGTACAGCATACAGCAGATTTCCAGATACAGAAAAGCTAGAAGCTAACTGGCCAAAAAAAAAACAAGTATGAACACTGCCTTTCCAATAATGAGGTGAAGTAAGACCTTGAGCATTTATCTTGTAAACCCACTTTGTGCTTGCAGAGATGGTGGAAGCATTCCACTGTGATGAGGGAGAAAAAGCAGCTGGGTGTTTTGGATAGGACATCGCTCTCTAAGATAGTTGGAAGATTAGGTACAGCTCCAAAGTCATCTTCAAGCTTCAGGGGGTGAGAATGACTCAGGTGGATCTGTAAACGTACAGTACTATTAAGCTGATTTTCAGCTAAGTGTATTTCCCACCACACCACCTTGTGCAGCCCCAGAGCTTTTAGTGTGATATGTTGCATGCCCCAATTTGTACATTAATTCTTGTATTTATTTCCCAGTGGTCCAAGACTTCCTAATGTTAATGCCCACTTTTCTGACTGGCTATGTGTGTCATGTATTTCCCCCATACACTGAACACTACATGCTAATGCTCTCATCCTACTTAGTAGCTCGCAGCACTATGGCACTCACTTCCACATTGTTTGTTTGTTTATGCTGCCACATGTGTTTCCTGCTATGTATATTTATTTTCAGTGTATGATGGATCCTAATTCAGAGTAAGTGGATAAGGCTGATACTGTGCCAGCTTATTGGCTGAACACACTAATGGGATAAGTTTCTGGTCACTGAAGAGTATGCAAGAGTAAGGAGCTCCACTGACTGTCTTAAATGTGTGTTCCACCCAGCCAGATTTTTTTTCTCAGGAATCTGCATGTCGGCCAAACCCAATTGGCTAGACATAAATGGCTGCATCAAGGGGAGGGTTCAAGATGAAGGGGAAATGAAGACCCCAGCCAAACTCATGCTAAAAGCTTACAAGTAGGCCTTAAACAACATACTTAAGCTGGAGGCCAGAGCCAGACACGAGCAGTCTCCAATTCCATGTTCAAGCTAGAGGCCAAAAGAGTGGCAAAAAAAAAACAACAGATGGTGAAGCCTCTAACATCACTGACAAGCTAAAGACTAAAAGGGAAGCCTCCAAAAGCTACGCTCCAGCCTAAGTACGACAGGGCAACCTCCGAAAATAAGCTCAAGCCTGAGGGTCATGTACCAAGCCAAGCTCAAGCTTGAATTCGACATGGCAGCCTCAAGCTGAAAGAGGATTCTCCCCTGCAGAGCTCCAGTCTGAGGCTAGCAAGGATGTTTTCACTCTGCCTCCAGACTCTGGTGAGGACAGTGGTGCTCTGTCACCAGACTCCAGCAAGCATGTTGTCCCTCTGCTACCAAATTTTGTCGTTGTAGGCTAGGGCTCTTGACACACCTAGCATCTCACAGAACTTAAAGTTTATTTTTATTGCCACATGTGTTTTATGTCTTTTATTTTCCTATGTCCTTGTTATTATTTGTCAACATAGTGTGTCATAATCAGTTGCACCTATTTCCAGGTAGCTTCCAGATTAGTCTTAAGTTAAGACCCCGTGGTTCTTAGTGATATGCAAAGTTTGCAAGCATGCATGGGTTTCCTCTGCATACTTCGGTTTCCTCCCACAGGAACACATTAGATCAACTGGCTACACCAAATTACCCATGAGAGTGAAGATGAGTGTGAATTTCTGTATGTATCTGTAGTAACCCAGCAGTAGACTGGTGACCTGTTTAGGGTGTACCCTGCTTCTTGCCCCACATTAGCAGAAATTGGCTCCAGCTCCACCTGTGACCCTTATGAATAAGCAGTGTGGATAATAGATGGACCTTGTCTAACCTGTTGTTGCCAAGCCTTCTCACATTGTTATCCTGCTTTTGATTTTTGTTTTGGTTCCCTTGTATCTTGATTCTTGCTTTGCCTAAGTTGCGTTGATTGTTGTCTAACTATTGGCTTATATTTGATTTAAAGTTTCAGTAAAGGTCTTACTTCCTCTTGCAACCACCTGCTTCCCTGACAGTATGAACACTGCACTCCAGTAATTAGTATGTGGTGATAAGCTGTAAATAAAACGTTTAACAAAATAATGACAACCATTACATGTAATAGTCTTACATGTTTGAACCAGATCTTGTCTGACAAAGACTCAGACTGGAAAATTCTTACCTCATGATTACTTTGTTATTGTTTCTTATAGGAGAAGAGAGCAATAGGTTGGCAAACTGGTAGGAGGTGAGGGTGTCTGAGATTGATCAAATAAAAACAGTGGCTAGTGTTCTGGTAAAATGGTTGAAAGAACAGTTACCATATGGATCCCTAGAAGGGGATTAGCCTTGGGGATGGGATCCCAAATTTCTAAAGACTTAAAAAGGACGGAGAAAAGAAACAAGCTGACATAGCACATGTCTCTATGCTGACAATAAAATATTACAAAATGTAAAACTGTCTCTCCACCCTTGGGGACAACTGCCTTTTTTATTTTAAAATAATGACCACTAAGACAGCTCAAAGCTGTTTCACAGAAATGCTGCCTACAGTGCTGCCTGACAGGTCAACCAAGCAGAGCCCAATTAATTTCTCTGGGACCATTTCAGGTAGGCACAACAAGAAAAGTGCATATAAATGAATATTTTGCGTAAATGCTCTAGGGTTCTTTTTTTCATCCTGAGCTTAGGTTATTGTCTGTATGAAGTTTATACATGTTCATATGGCCATCCTCCAGATTTCCTGGTACAGATGTGGATAGAGCCATTACTGAGGATGAATAAATTGATTAATTAAGGTTACAGGTTTTTAGTTACTGTCACAATATTGTATATAGTCATACTTATGGGTAGGCCTAGGCGATAAATTTATTGCAGTAGAGTGCTGTCAGTTGACACTGTCGGTAGCTACTTAAAAAAATGTTTAATAGAGTGTTCAATTGTTTTACTTGAATCCAAATTACCAGGAAAGCACATAATGAATACACATAAACAACCTGTCATATCCAGTGATAATGGTGCGTGGTTCGAGGGACATGCAAAACAGCCAATCATTTACCATGTATTTTTGGTTGCCCCATTGACTGTTGCACATAAACTGAAAGAGTGTGGAGTGAGGAAATGAAAAACCTTTCAAACGTTTATTTTCAGATGTGTACCTACTAGAACAAAATATTTCACATGTGATTTCAGATCATACTGAAATCTAATCCCCTTACACATATTTCTCTGCTCACAGGAACTTAAAACTTGATTGTGCTGCACAGTGAATCTTGCATGTTATTCCGGGTTCAAAAATATGCTTCACAAAAACTGACTATTTTTATTTTTTAATTAGTAAAGGAAGAGAAAACACCAAAGTGCACTTATCTATTTTCCTGAGGACTACACACTGTACATAGAATCTATACAAATCACTATTACCAAGGTGAAAGTGCCCAAGTTCCCATGCTCACGCACTCCATGTTGTTGTAGTAACAATGACAAAGATGGATCCCTGTTCATGTTCTAAGCCATTTGGCCAATCATTCCAAAACAATACAGCTCCTTTTAGCATTACAGTACGTTTTGCTATTATTCATCTATTGCTCACAGAACATTCATTCATTCATCCATTTTCTAAGCCGCTTAATCCTAATAAGGGTCGCCTGGGTCTCAGCCGACTCTGGGCGAGGGCGGGGTACACCCTAGCAGCTCACCAGGCCACTGCAGGGACATCATACTCACAACCATTCACACTCACACTCACACCTAGGGGCAATTTGGAGCAGCCAGTTAGCCTAATGTGAATGTTTTTGAACTGTGGGAGGAAACCGGAGTATCCGGAGGAAACCCATGCAAGCATAGGGACAACATGCAAACTCCACACAGAAACACCCCAAGCCCGGGAATCAAACCCAGGCCTTCTTTCTGTGAGGTGGATGTGTTAACCACTGCACCACCGGCGCATAGAACAGGGGTCGCAAAGATAACATTCCTGTATGTGAAGAAAATTGTGAGAAAATTGATGATAAAAGTAAGATGCCTAAATTCAAAATGAAGTAGTTAAATTATTTTTTTTATTTCCTGGTAATTAGTAAAAATGGGTCTTTAAACATGATCAAAGTTATTTCATCAAGCTCTACATGTAGGGTACAGTGTCACTCAAATTAAACTGTAACATTTTTTTTTCCTTTTGCACATTCTGTAAAACTTCTGAGAAAGTATATTTGGTCTTCCAACAGAGTGTGGCTTGTATTGACTGTTTCTACTAGTTAACTGTGGGATTAGAGCTGACCTTCTCAGATGCCCTGTATTGTCGCTCTTATATCAAGGAGGCACTGCTTAAAGCGGACACAGGTTTGATGAAATCTTACTGGAATGGACTCACCAGGGTGTAAGGATCAATATGACATTAATCTCTGCTGGGCTTGGGGCAGTGAGAGCCAGACTATGAAGCCACAGAAGTGTGGAAGATGAGGCCAGGAATGCTGTAAATCTTCAAACCTCTGAGTGGTGGAGTGGGCAGGCAGGATGTTTAGCACTCCCTTGGGCCTCCACGGACCATCAGTACTACATGCATGGCATATTCCTGGCCAGCGAGTTTACTTGTACCATTTTTGTACTCTTCTATCCATTACGAGTAACACACACACAGTCACTCTCTTGAGATCCCTGTTGCACACCTACACATACAGTGCTAACCCTTGATACTATATAGACCTTTTTCCATTTTGCGTAGCCATAAAAAAGGATCTGAAAGGTCAGGGTAATGCAGGTCGACAAATTCATTCAGTCATAAATTGAACTTTATGCGAGCACACATAACAGTTATACACACTGCAGTGAGAGAAAGGTTCAGGAACACTACACTGTGCATAAAAGTAATCTGTCATAGTGGTTCTTTGGTACAGGAATCATTCATCTGTTTCAGGTATTCATACAATATGTTTAAATGAAAAACAAAATTAGCTAACACTTTACCAGGATGAATTTCATCAGGGGAAGAATGTCAGTGTTGTACTGTACAAGAGATGATATATA
>JAQMYF010000001.1:20768846-20779246 GCA_030014195.1 Neosilurus mollespiculum
GTATGCTCCAGAGTCCTCACTGGTTTCTTTTTAAAATAATTATCATACTTAATTAACTGCACAAATACAAGTAAATATACTGCATCTTCAAGGCAGACCCAAAGGCTATACATTATAACCATCACAATACCATGGAAAAGTGTAACTAAAGGAGAAGTCACACCTTGTCGGATAGTGTAAACGGACGTCTGATGAATAGAAACCTTGTGAGAGAAAATCATCCAGTGGTGAAGGTCGTCGCCCTTGCTGCTCTGCACCCTGCAGGGGATGTACGTTACTGTCTGTTTCAGACCAGGTGAAGACCTGTTATATCTATTGTAGTTACACTGTACTTGTCCAGAAGTCATCAGCTTTGTTCTGTGGACCCCCGTTACACATCCGCTATTCATTAGTTCTCAAGTGTATGGAAGTTATCATGAGTTCAGCAGCTCCCATGTCAGTACTCCTCCGCTGACAATGCTGTCTATGTCTGTCACACCTCCGGTTAACCCACTGCACGTGAAGTAGGATATCAAAGGATTCAAACTACCAAAAACCTTTGCCTGGTGGCATCTGTCTCACGTTTTGGGCACGAGTTTTGCAAAAATCTTTCCGCCAGATTGAGTAGACCTCACCTAGAAAGGAACGCATTCACCAACCGAGAAACAGACATGCATGTGAATTGAGACAAACGAATTGAAAATTTTGCTCTCCAAAATTTCGATCTGGTAAGTTGTGACAGCTCCTTAACGAAGCTTCAACCTATGCAATACAGTGAGAAAATACAATTTTGCTACCATTTTGTGAGACTTATTTGCTTGCATTTTTTTCATCAATAATATACTGAGTTTTTAAATCCAAAATCAATTAAACCCATCTAATTCAATCAATCAGGGGCAGTGGTGGCTCGGTGGTACGGTGCTGGATTGCTGATCTCAAGGTCAGGGGGTTCAAGCCCCATTATCACTGGGATGTCACTGCTGTACCCCAGGGCAGCTAACTGGATTATCAAAGGCCAGCCATGTCTCTCACTGTCTGTGGAGAACGGCATGTAAAAGAACCATTGCTGATTTTCGTAAAGAGTAGGCTGCATTGCCGTCAGCATGTTTCTGACCTGTGTTGGCCTGGTGAGCTGTCCAGGGTGTACTCTGCCCTCGCCCAAAGTCGGCTGAGATGGGCACCAGTGACACTAATTAGGATTAAGTGGTTCAGATTCAGTCAATCTTATCTAATTGTTTTATGATGTAGTTGTTTTTTTTTGTTGTTTTTTTTTGAAGATATACACTTCTCTGCTCTCTCTGCTCTCTTTTATCTTTCCCTGGTTCCTGTTAAGGAGAATGCTATATAACAAAGCATATTATTTGCAATTATCTCATAACCCTTAAAGGATTTTCCTAACCACACCAAGTTAACAGGCGTTCCTCCTAAATATCATATTTGTTTGTGAAATGCAATCCACATGAAAAAATAGGCTAAGAGCAATGGGTGGAGAAGTGTAAAAGAACTGATCCTGTATTCTTTATTCTAGCTCTAACCACAATCTAGAACTGCAACACAATGCTACTATCAACATTATTTTCCTAGTACATATTACAAATAGTTCTTTGCAAAAACTGGCAAAGGATTTGCTATTTAAAATGAATGTGGACAAATACATAGCACGACATAGTGGGGAATTCAATCAAATGGTAGAGAATATGAGAGGTAGTGGGACTGATGCCTGTATTCTGCAAGGTACAGTGACAGACCAAATCAGTGTTATATCACAGCAACAAAGAATCTAATTCTGGGTAAACAACCCCAGTAGTGCTACATCATAACAGTAATCACCAAAAGTGTTTCAGCTTGTGATTAAACATCAAAACAGTTACAGATTACGTATCTTAAAACAGTTTTAAGAAAAGTGCATTATGACATTTTTAGTGATTTTAGCAAATCTGTATCCCATTAAAAGCTGTTATGCTTCAATTTGGCCATTAAATTCTTTCCTTTTTTTACCCCCTTTTTTAAAACACATTGTTCTTTCAGCCCTGACAGCATCATGATAAATAAGGCTGTGGGTGTTCCCTGTACGTGACTTTACGTGAAGTTATTAAAACAGTATTGATCTCGTTGTGCTGTAGATTTAAACCTGGAACTATGCGCATACAAGCAAGAGAAACCAGCAAAAAGGTCAACTTTGAATAAGGTAAAAGAGTGGCATGTTGTCTTCATAGTTTAACAAATCCCTTTTTTTGGATGTGGAACTGAGGAAACATTCAGATACTTCATAGTAAAAAAGATGGCATGTGAAAGCAGTGAGAATTTCTTTTTTGCAGCAGACAGAAGTAACTGTATAGGGAATATCTGAAAAGGTTGCAGATGGCATGGTGGCGATCTGTTTAGCACTTCCACCCCACAGCAAGAGGGTCCTGGATTCAAGCCCTGTGCCTGGCACGGGTGTTTCTGTGTGTTCTTCCCATGCTTGCATGGGTTTCCTCTGGGTACTCCAGTCAAAGACCAAAGACATGCACATTAGGCTAATTGGATATTCTCGACTGCCCCAAGCATGAATGGATGGAGTGTGATGGACTGGTAAGCTGCTCATGGTGTATCCTGCCTTCGTCCGGAGTCGGCTGGAATGGGCGTCAGCCTTCCTGTGGCCCTAATAAAGGATAAAGCTCGGAAAATGAAATGAAATGAAAAGGTTGATGACTTATCAGAAGCCACAACCATTGTTATTATGCTTAAGCTGTATGGTGTCCATGTAAGTTGTTTTGGGGGAAAAATTGTCTGAAAATTCTGTAAAGCCTTCGATACTATGAAAAAATATAGTCATAATATTATAGACTTATGGCGCCGCCAGAATTTCCACACATTCATCCAAATTCCTTTAACTTTATAGAACAGATTCACTCAGCACGTCAGCAAAGACAATAGACAGAACAACTTGTGTTATGGTGCAATCGCTCCTCTTACTAAGAAATAGTTAAAAACAGGAATGGAAAATAACCGCCAAAAAACAGCAGACCTGTAGCAAGCAGCATACAAATCATAAATAATGGAAAGGAGTCCAATTTCGAAAGCACAAATGTTTGATTTAAAGTGGCTCTTTGAACACAGTCGGGAACTGGTACAGCTCCATAGTGCTACACATTAACATTGATCTGCGCTGAGAAAAGAGTCAGCATACACAGCCCAGTTCACCTCAGCTCTCCTGCCAAAACAAAGTGCGCTGAGTTTTGATGATTTCAGAGCAGACAAAACGAAATGTCACGCTGGTCTACTGTGAGAAAAAAAAAAATCAAATGTCTTCATCCAGGCAGCAGCCTTCATTCCTCTCATGCAGCCCACTAAATCGGTTTTCCATAAGGGCCTCTTGAAACGGAACTGCTTTTCAAAACCATCAATAAATCACAGAGGAATTAACCAATCATTCTACAGACAAAAAAGAAAGGCCAGGTCCTGGTCACTCTTGTAATTTTCACTCCTTTCCCATCAGAGGTTACTCAATCCTGAACTGCTTTAAAAAAAATAAATAAAGAGCAGCCCTCTGGCTGTCCCCCTTCCCCTCCCAAGAGCAGCCCAAAGAAAACATTGTCGGCAGGAGACGAACTCCTTCAGATGTTCTAGTGCAGCCTTTCTCAGCTGCTGCTCTCAAACTCTTTCTGACACTGCTCATTTGTTACTCTGGCAGCAACAGCAGGTATGGCTGTTTGCTAGAAGATGAACAAAAGTAAGGTCATCTTAGCTCATCCTGTGCAGGGAAAATCTCAGGTAACAATAACAGACAGTTTCTTCAAATTAAAGGGGAAAAAATACATACTATCCTGTCCCTTATCCCTATTTCTAAAGATACCATACAATTAGCACAAGGAGCTGCATGCAATGTCAGACAGATGGCTCTGCTACTCATGTGACATCTTCATGCCTTTGGTGTTAACTTGTAAGGCAGCCCATGGCCTCCTGTTCCACTCCTGGGCGTCATCCTGTCTGTGTAGAGAGGTTTAGACATGCCCGGTTGGCATTATGTCATTCGTCAAAGGAAATCCCACCAGCCCTTTGTTTCCTGGCCATACACACACACACACACACACACACACACACACACACAAACACACACACACACACAGGCACGCTATCTCTCTGTACATGCACCTGCATGTAGAAAGTGAAAAACCAGCATTTGGAGGAAACATTAATAGAGTGCTCAGTCTTTAACGAATCATGTGTTGCTGCAATTCCACTTCGAATACCATTTGAAAAATGTGACCTTGTATTGAGAGGGACAGATGGCCTGTGGGTGTGCATGTTGTTCCTACTGAGGATTGTGACATCCAAATTTAAGAAGTATGCAAACAGTTTCCTTTTTACGTCCTTGAGTCATCCATCTGCTCCCTCTAGAATTTTCATAATTTGATCCTTGAATATACAAAACAGATCCTGTCAAGCGTACGACATGATGACAAATATAACATCAATAAACTGAGGATTTAACAATACAACTAAATTAAGACCCCTCTAGAGACAACAGTATAACGCGAGTCTGATGATGGATAACGTAACACTCTTCTGCCTAAGGGAGAATTTATCTGTTTTAAAACTTGAAAAGTTATAAAGAACTAAAAGTTAATAACTTATAAAACGATTTTATGCATAAGCCTGCAGGAATTGAGACAATAATTGCGATTGAGAGGTGCACTCTGCATAACTCTGCACACTATGGGAAAAAAAAAAAAGAAAAAAGAAAAAAACTTCTTTCACAAGATTTTAGACTGATGACAGGTGAGAGTCAGCTATCTGTAACAGACTTTCATAGATGCACAGTGTTTGTTCAAATGTTGCTGTCACAAAAGCAGATTAAAAGGCCCCCATGTGGTGCAAATCTCAGTGCTTACATGGCCCATGCACTGCCTCACCGTTCCATCCAAATGCTTTTAATTATCTTCATGAGTTTTAATTATTTTCATAATTCACATTATTCATCTTAATGATGTGGTTCATTCTTCTCATTACAGCCCACGTTTGCCCAGATGATTTTTTTTTTTATTGCTGGATGAAGAGGATTACGCCAGCATGTTTGGCTACAGTGAGGAGAATTATGAATGAATAAAGTCCTTCATACAAGAAAAGGATGAGTAGGTCAATTTGTGATCCCAGTGCAATTTAGAAGCATACAGAAAAGCGCTGCGTTAAAGCATTGTAGGAAGCTACCTGGTATTAGTAATAAAGGTGCTTTCTTCACATTTTAAACAGACATCAGCTTGCCTATCATGAAAACTTGGAAAGGCTATAAACATTGTTCTTCTTTTATTATATGGTATTTTCACTGATCATTGCATAAGGGAAAGTGTAGTCATACATAGTAACATACAAACATCAGACTAATAGAAATAGATTTATTTACACTTGGTAGACCCCCTTATCCAAAGCAACTTACAGAAGTATTATGATTTAATTTATGATTGAAACAAGGAATTATTACTAGTCTGCAGAAGAGTACGTTCATGAGAGAGACAAACGACTGGAGCAGAATGATTTGAGACAGCGCAAGAGCAGACTACACAAAACACCTAGACAAAAACAGCAAGCCCGTACAATACAGGTAGATGACGCCATAACAAAGCAACAAAAGTTAGGATCTGGGTATCCAAGATGTTAATAGAATAGGATGCTCAAATTACAATAGGAAAGATCCTACCCAGCAACAGACACACGCGCGCGCGCGCGCGCACACACACACACACACACACACACACACACCACAAGAGGTGTGACAGCTTGCTAAATGGAAGCCATTTTGCTAACTGAAAATCAATAGCTTCTTCAGAGGAATCATGACTGTTTGTCAAGTTGCTCAAGCGAGTCCAACTATAAGCTTTGTGGCTGAGTGGAAAAATGCTATGAGCTGTACAGCACTGCTCTCTAGAGATAAAACATAAAGGGCTGTGCTGATGTAGCCTGGTGTAGCTATGAGGTAAATATATTCTCAGAAAATAGCCAGCTATTTTTTTGTGTTTTCTTTACTTGCATCTGGCCAGGAGCCTAATAAGAGTTTACCAAAATGCATTAACACCAAGTAGTCAGAAACCTTTCCGGTTCACCAGACTGCAATCCCATTGCTGTTATGCATTAATATGCAAATCAGCTCATTACTCTCAAGCATCAATTTCCTGTGTTGCTTCTTGTTTCCAGTTGTTTTGTACTGCAAAACAGCATAATCTGTTAGGTGGCTTGAAAGGTTTTAATGGCACCAGACATGTAATGATATAAAGAATACTTTTTTAATGGGAGGAATCTGACTGTCACAGCATTTATATGTATAGGCAATATGTAATCAATAAATATGGATTGTTTTTTTTGTTTTTTTTTTAATGTGCCTCAGACCTTGTGAAGAGGTTGCAGATTCAGATTGGAATGTGTTTGGGTGAATATTCGGCTGTATGTTATGTGAATAATCAATAAATCAGATTTAAAGCATTTTATGCATGATATAGTTAGGTGTGGAGGACAGGGGTGGAGTGAGGAGCCTGGCTAAATACTTACAATATGCATTTTTTTATCATTATTACTTTTTTTGAGGAGTTGAAGTAAAGAGACTGAAATGTAGAGGAGAAAAGGGTGGGTGGGTTGGTGTTTTTCTGTAAGATATTCATTCATTTATGTGTTTGGAAGATTAATGAACCGTTCACTTTCGGATATAGTCTGTTAGCTGTGAAGCCCACAGCATCCACTGCTATACTGAGGTTCAGCTGAAATCCCTGCACTGCAAGGCTGCCCTTGATCAAGACCCTTAATCCCTCAGCTGCTCGGTTCTCTATCCTGTCTCAATTGGAATCGCTTTGGGTAAAAAAAATACAAACCTCGGCCAAATCAGCAAAGATGTAGTAATAGCTGTGGTATTATTTACATTTCCTGCCTCTCAGCGTCACGCGCCAAGGTTTTAAATTCCACAGTGAGCAGCAAAACTTTACACAAACAGGAGAAAAACCACCACAATAACACCCATAATAACCCGGACTGTACACTACAGCAGCTCGGAAATAATGTCCGGTACTGGAGCACACGGAAACAACGAGAGGGGTTCATTTCCCTTTAGAAAAAAAACACAAAACAACAAGATGGAATAGAAACTGTTCCGCTGCTCGAGCTAAACATTCAAGTTCAACCAAACTTTATTCATTTAATACATTTGGAAGTGTTGTTATTGCTCTCATATAATAAATAATAAAATTGTAGCCTAATAATAAAATAATAGCCTAATAATCCTAAATCATGAACCAGCGTATGATCCCTAATGAGAAATACGCAAAAAACGCAGTAAAAACCGACTAAGAAATCCGAAAGTCTGGTTTTTTTCACCTCTGGGATTTTCTAGCCTACCTTGAGAGAGAGAGAGAGAGAGAGAGAGAGAGAGAGAGAGAGAGAGAGAGAGAGAGAGAGAATTCCTATTCAAATACGCATTTAATTCCATGCCGCTGTACCTTCCCCATCTTCATTTAGCGACTCAAAAACCCCTCAACACCAGCGACTGCGAGGGATTTCGAGTTTTTACTCGCATCTCTACCCTCTGAATGCACCGTGACTTCATACTCCCCTGCCCCAAAAGTTCGGCACAATGTTAAAAACAACCCAAAGCATTGTGGGACGAAGCTGAGATCACTGTTTTGCTCTGGCTCCTTCACCTACAAAAAGAAGCGCAACTTTTTGGAAAGTGCGCAGTACACAGCCGGGACTTTACCTGTGGGTCCATCTACGCTGTCGGCGTGAATGTGCACGGCCAGAATCAGGACAATCGCACACGCCTTCATTTTCCTCTTTCTTTCTTTTTTTTTTTTTATTCCAGTTCGGGAAACAGGCGCAGATCATGTGAGAGGGTCCGGTAGAGCTGATGAGTCGGCTGCAGTCTCCCGGCCATCGATCCAGGAGTTTCAGAGCGGAGCTGAGCGCAGAGTCGCACCAAGTGAAAGCGTTAAGACTGGCGTCGGTATAAACAGTTCAAACCAGGACTGTTTCTCCGCCAGCGGACTTTCAGTGTGTGCGGCATGAAGTGGGCCATTAACGCCTCCGTGTGGCGCTCTGGAGAATTTATTATCGCCGTGTGCACAAAGAACGCTGCAAACACCAAACACCGTGCAA
Source organism: Neosilurus mollespiculum (assembly GCA_030014195.1). Classification (NCBI taxonomy): domain Eukaryota; kingdom Metazoa; phylum Chordata; class Actinopteri; order Siluriformes; family Plotosidae; genus Neosilurus; species Neosilurus mollespiculum. The sequence continues at coordinate 20,776,944 of JAQMYF010000001.1, forward strand.
TGGTCAGAAGCAAAGAAATGCATTTCTGTCACATAGGCTAGTAACGTCTCACAAAACTGGGACACTTGACATTTGCCAATCCTAAACCAGAAATCAAGAAGACCAGAGGACTAGAAGCAATACTGCACGAAAGCTGAAATAATCCCACCATGATTCCTCATTCAAATGTCACTGATCATTTCAACCACAGTGAAGAAGCCCTGCATGCACCTTCAGCTCACTGGTTTCCTCCGGATTCCGCTGCTTTTCCATGCATGTACATGGATTGGATATCTGAATTGTCTGTGTGGTTGTGTGGGCATCCTGTGAGAGACAGTTGAGTGTTAAGCAAAGACCTAGAAAGTGCAAAATTTGGAGAAATCAGGCTTATGTGCCATATGGAGTTACGAGGTTCTTTAACAGCCTGTGATGTGTGTGAATTCAAAAATTAGTGCATTCCTGCAGAGATTTTGTCCTGGTTAAAGACCTAGTAGGTCAACAGCAAGTCTCTAGGCCAGTCAAATTTGTAGTTCTGGGTGTGTGTTTCTCTGTGCTTGTCACAGTCAAAACCAAACAAAAGTAGGCCTGTGACTGTGTAAATACCAAAATGTGTGACCTTGAGAATGGAGACAATTAGTATTAAGTACATGTGCCGCAAGATAAAAATAATTTTTTTCTTCATTTTCTAAGCCGCGTAATCCGCATTAGTGTCGTGGGGAGGCTGGAGCCCATCTCAGCCAACTCTGGGCTCTGAGCTTGCCAGGCCATCGCAGGGCAACACATCCATTCACACTCACACCTAAGGGCAATTACCCAGAGTACACAGAGGAAACCCACACAAGCACAGGGAGAACATGCATACGCCACACAGAAACAACCCAAGCCTGGGAATCGAACCCGGAACCTTCTTGCTGTGAGGCGGACGTGTTAACCACTACACCACCATGGTATATTTTTAATAAAATTCCAGTTCTAAGGTTATTGAGCATGACAGACATTGCATCAAGGGAAAATTGTATTTTTTTCTTTTATTTAAAAATAGCTTTTGCTTACTTACTCATCTCTCATCATCTATTCATTTGCCAAACTCCTTACTCCTACCAGGGTCACAGGGAGGCAGAAGTCTATCTCAGCCAACACTGGGTGAAGTCAGGCTACAACCTGAACACCCTGAATCATGGTAAGGCCAACGCACACACAACCATTCACACTGAAATTCATAGGGGCAATTAGGAACAGCCAAGTAGCCTAATGTGCATGTCTTTGGTGTGTGGGTGGAAACTGAAGTAACCGGAGGAAACCCACACAAGCACAGGGGGAACATGCATACTCCACACAGAAACGCCAAAGCCTAGTACTTGAACCCGAGACCTTCTTGCTGTGAGGCGGACGTGCTAACCCCTACGTCACCTTGCTGCCCTGTTTACTTGCTAAGTTCTTTTAAATTACCGCATTGCATCAGATGCAGTTCTGTTTAGAAAAAGAGTCCAGCTGTAAACTGATCTGAATGGGAACTGGTCAAAAAATGTCACAGATAGAGGAGACACATGATATACAAAGAAACCTAATATGAAAGAGGTTTGTTTGTAAAGTGTATGCTTATTGAGGGATTAATTTCTTTCTCATCCCTTTCTCAAAACAGTACTTGAACTAGGTTTTCACTAAACATTCAAGAGCTGCTCCACACCCAGTGTTCCCAAAAAGAACTATGCATTCTCTCTAACCTTGACCTGGATAAAGCTATTATGAATGAATGAGCTGGCATCTTTTGGGGGAAGTGGGAGAAAAACTGAAGACGTGGGAAATAGAAACGAAAGTTAAATTAAATATCCATGCTCAGGATCATGCCGGTGACCTTGAAGCTGTGAGATTCTCACTATGCTACCATCCTGCACCAAAATATAGAGTACAAACTATGTGAAGATTCCAGCAGATAAAATTTACATCTAAACCCTTAAACATTTTTCACATTTGTCCCTCATGGGAAATCCTTAATGGTTTCCCTTTCAGAGAATGCTCTGAATAGGAACAATTTATGAAGCTAAGAACCCTTAATTATCAAAAGAAACCTTAATGAACCATTTTGTCTTCAGGAGTATCTAGCTAAAATAGCTTTAGATATTCTGTATAATATTGTATGTGAAGAATTCTTTTGAAGGCAATCCCTTGAGTAGTAGGAAGTAGAGCAATGATAATATACAGTACAGACCAAAAGTTTGGACACACCTTCTCATTCAATGAGTTCCTTTTCTTTTCATGACTATTGACATTGTAGATTCACACTGAAGGCATCAAAACTATGAATTAACACATGTGGAAATATG
>JAQMYF010000001.1:20783346-20811091 GCA_030014195.1 Neosilurus mollespiculum
ACAATTTTCATAGTCATGAAAAGAAAGGAAACTCATTGAATGAGAAGGTGTGTCCAAACTTTTGGTCTGTACTGTGTATATATATATATATATATATGTATGCCAGTAAATTATAAACCAAGGAATTTAAATGGGAAAAAGTGTTCTGCAAATCTTGTGCATAAGAACGTTGGGCCATGCTGTGCCTTTAAAGGCAATGAATTCATCACCCAGCGAGGAAACTGCTTCTGTATCGGATCACAGTTCATCCTGCTCTTTTATCAAACCTTTATTGAGAAACCTTTAAGCAGGCAGTTCAGGAGTAAGGAAACATTCCCATTTTCACTCATAGCCAAAGGTGGCCTTGATTTGGGCTGGTCTTTTTGGAATACAGCTGACAGGAGGCTACCTACTGATTCTTGAATATGTATGCACCTGCAGCTGATTTGAATGGGAAATTGACCTATTGTGCTGTCGTGCCTTACAGCCAGGATGGCAGCTACAAATAGTCAGGCACTAGTACTTTGATATATCTAATATTAATTTAATTTTACCCCATGTTGAACAGGGTTTTTTTTCTGAATATCCCGTGGTCTGACCTAGTTTCTCAGCTGGAATCCTGATGAAAATGATTTAAGGTAAGTGCATTGATGCTCTATTGTTCAGTAGGATTCAAAATTGTAATCATGCTAAAAGGATTGCGTTCGTATATTTGCAGTTGCAAACACACACACACACACACACACACACACACACACACACACACACACAATTGTGTTTTACTATCCTTTTTAGGACCTTCAGCTGATACAGTTATTAATACAGTTAATTAATGCTGTGCCTACACCTAAATTTAACCCTAAACTTAACCTGAGTATTCAAAAAGGGAAGCTTTAATGTCTTATTTATTCGTTTCCTTATTTATAAAAGCTTCAGCTTTGTTAAACAGTTTTCCTTGCAAGGACCAAGCAAATATCCCCACAAGGACAAAAATGGGGCTCATGAGTAATAACAAAAGAAAAATTTGCTTCCCAACATCAGAGGAAATCCCCCTAATAAAGTCAAGCAAAACCACATGGAGCAGAACAAACAGTCACATAACTGGCAAAGATGAACAATAGGGTTTGTTTTGTTTTTTGTTTTGTTTTTTATTTTGGCCTCTAGACTGTGTTAACCCTATTAAACATTTAGTTTGGGGCAGTGATGACCCGGTGCTGGATTACTGATCCCAAGGTCGGGGGTTCAAGCCCCACTATACGGGATGTCCCTGCTGTCCCCCCCAAAATAGCTAACTCGGTTATAAAAGGCCGGCCATGTCTCACTCTCTGTGGTGAGAGGCATGTAAAAGAACAATTGCTGATTTTCATAAAAGAGTAGGCTGCACTGCCGTCAGCGTGTTTCTGCCCTGCGATGGCCTGGTGAGCTGTCCAGGGTGTACTCTTCCTTCACTCAGAGTCGGCTGAGATGGGCGCCAGCCTCCCCGCAACCCTAATTAGGTTTAAGTGGTTCAGAAAATGAATGAATGAATGAACATTTAGTTTCACCCAATATATTTTGAACAGTCTACTGGCAGAGCTGTACATTTCTGAACTATATAAAATAAGCTATATTTAAAAAAGGAGTGGTTTCTATTTTTGAGCAATAGGGTTACAAAGAGGCATGCTTTTACTTTGCTGACACCGCTGTGTTATGTACATATATTATTTCAGCAGGGTCATGTAGCAGGGGTGCAGAAATGAAGATATCACCCCAGCCAACATTCCCACAGACAGCCAATTCAATCACCACTATTGTGGAGCACTGTACTGTGGTTCATCATTCGTTTAGGTTACTCTTGTGACCACTGGGGTGTCTGTATCACATTAAACCGAGAGAGAGACAGATGCACTCGGTTGCAGAAATACATTTGAGCTCTGCTCTGGGAGTCCCTATTGCAGATTAACTTATTTATCCAGACAAGATAAATGAGCAATGGAGTGCACTCAGTTTTATTCGATTGAAAAAGGCAAGGATTATGTTGAGCAACCTTGCACCTCAAATTCAATATTGTGTGTATGTTTGCTCTTCTGAGAAGATACAAATACACAGGGTTAGTGAAGAGTATAAACAGCATACCAAGTATATAAAAATACAGTGTTATTGTTGCTCCTGGATGGGGATGTTGTTAATCTATTCCTGGTCTACTCATGACATTCACTATTACAATTAGCAATAAATCCTGCTCAGCTGACTATAGAAACTATGTTTTTACAAAGACTTGTAAAAGTATTCACCCTCCTTGGTATTTTGTTGCCTTGAAATCTGTAAACTAAATAGATATTTTCTTGAATTTTATGTAATGGACCTACACAAAATAGCCCAAAATGGTGAGGTGAAATAAAAGGAATTTTTTTTTTTTAAATTCTGAAAAAACAAACAGTGGTGCCTGCATATGTATTTACCCTCTTGACATGTAAGAGATATATGTATACATGTACACACACACATACATACAGTCAGACACACACAAACATGCACACCTGTTTTAAAGATCTGCAGCACAAATAGTCATGTGGCACCAACATACAGACAATACCATGAAGACCAAGGAGCTCTTCAAATAGGTCAGGAACAAAAAAAAAACAAAAAAAAAACCCTAAACCTTGAAAATCCTATGGAGCACCATTAACCACAAAAAAATTTCCTGTAGAAGGCTGTCCACCAAAACTCTCAGACCAGGGAGGGAGGGCATTAATCAGAGAGGCAACAAAGAGACCAAAGGTATTCCTGAAGGAGAAGGAATTCTCCACAGTGGAGACTGATCTATCTGTCCACACTCCACAAAGCTGACTTTACATAGGAGTGGACAAAAATGCTATTGCTTACCAATAAAAATAAAAGAGCATTCTTAGAGTTTACCAAAAGGCATGTGGTTGCATCTCCAAGCATGGAAGAAGGTCCTCCCAAACTTTTTGGCCATCAAGGAAAACTCTATGGCTTTACACACTGAAGCATGTTGGTGGAAGTACCATGCTGTGGGGATGATCTTCATCGACAGGGTCTGGGAAACTGTCCAGAATTATGTGAATGATTGATGATAGTAGATGCAGAGAAATTCATTAGAAAGAAAAAATCTTGAAGGAGATGGAGCAGTTTTAGTGTGAAGGATGGGCAACAGTCCGAGTAGCCAGAAGTGCCAAGCTCATAGGCACATACCTAAGAGAATTGCAGCTGTAATTGCTGCAAAAAGAGGCTCTACTAGTACTGTCTTGGGGGGTGAATTGTTATGCTCTCTTAAGTTTTCTGATTTTCTGTAATATTTCTTGTTTGCTTTACACTAAGAAATATTTTGTATCTTCAAAGATGTTGGCATTTTGGGTAAATCAAATGAAAAAAAAAAACACACTACTGGCTACACTTCATGGACTTCACTTTGCTCTGTAGTGGAAAATATGAGCAAAAGTATGAGGACACCTGACCCTAACAACCATATGTGGGTATTCCCCAAATTGTTTCCACACAGTTGGAATGTCTAGAATGTCTTTATATACTGTGGTATTTAATGTTACTTGTACATTGTACACTTGTACACTTAACTGCATTTCACACACACACACACACACACACACACACACACACACACACACACACACACACACACAGCCAATCATATTTGTTTAGCATCCAAAGAATGTTTTATATTTAATTAATTCATTCACAGAACTGATTTATCCTACTAGGGTCAAGGGGAGGATGGAGCCTATCTCAGCTGCCTCTGAACAAAGGTGGGGTACACCTGAACACCGTGGCAATCCGTCACAGGACCAACACACACAATAATTTATAATTACACCTTGGGGCACTTTGGAACAGACACTTAGCATAATGTGCATGTCTTTGGTGTGTGAGAGCAAACCAGAGCATCCAGAGTAAACCCACTCAAGCACAAGGAGAACATGAAAATGCCACACAGAAATGCCCTCACCGAGCCTGGGACTCAAACTTAGGACCCTCTTGCTGTGAGGCAGACGTTTTAATGACTATGCCGCTGTGATGAACAGGTATTTTAAATAAATTAAAAAAATTGAATTGTGACAAATCATAATCAGTGTTGACCTTCTCATACTTCACAAAGCAGTATAACACTATAGCTTTCCATGTGGTGTTACAGATGGATAGGCTGCCAGACTGCAGTGTGGAATTTTAAAACGAGCACCATGGCCTTACCTTGGAAAAATGATTCAGTATGCTGAAATATGTCTCCTTTGTCTCCTCTGACAATCGGTCTCTTTTTCATCTTTTTACGATACACAAACTCAATGCATTTTGAGGTAAGTTTTTCTAATTTGTTAACGTTCACTTGTTATATTTAAAAAAGGTCTCCTGTTCTCTTTTCCTATTACCAGGTTAGACTACCATTAATCCAAGCAGCTAATCTAATAGGTGATTGTAAATATTGTAAAATTTAAGAAACTGAAGGTGGTTTTCAGGCAAAAAAAAAAATAAGGCATACCTACTTTAAAACAATAATAATCTTTCAGTAGTTTTAGATAAAAGGTACTTTTCACATGAAAATGTGAAACTTAATGTTACTAGTATTTTTAGTTGATAATGATTTCAGCACATTATGTGTCCCTTATGTTTAATTTCTTAGGATTTTGTCCAACCTTTAAGGTGATGAGACCCAAATGAGATTGGAAGAGAATGCAGGTAATAAATCTGTGCAGGCTGCAGATTCTGAAGGCACTCCTTTCTTCTGCATGGTCTCTCTTCACTGTTCCATCTTTGGTCTTCCTCCTGCATGTTAACTCTGTTGAAGATTATGTTTTTGCAGGTTGGGAAGTGCAGTGCTGAATATGTCCAGGTCCTCTGTCTGCCACAGAGAGCAATAGCTCTCATCAGTTGGTTGTGGAAGCAATGTTATTGTGCTCCTCTGGCCCTTTGAAAATAACTCTCACTCATCACTCACTCACTCATTCACTGAACTGCTTAATCCTGCTGGGGAGCCTGAAGCCTATCTCACCCAACACTGGGCGAAGGCAGGGTCCACTCTGGATAGTTCCCCAGACCATCGCAGGGCCGACACACAGACAATCATTCATACTCACAACTAGGGGCAATTTGGAACAGCCAATTAGCCTAATGGGCATGTATTTTGACTGTGGGAGGAAAACAGAGTACCCAGAGGAAACTTATTCAAGCACAGGGAGAATGTGCAAACTCCACAAAGAAATGCCCTCAGCGAGCCCAAGACTCAAACTCAGGATCTTCTTGCTGTGAGGCAGATGTGCTAACCACTATGCCACCATGCTGCCTTAATTGTAAATCACTGACAACATAAATATAAGGGCAATTTATTAGAACAGATAGTACATTTTAACATCTCATATTCTTCAGTAAAATGAATTTGTAAATTAAACTTTGCAAGGAAGTATTGAGAACTGCTAGAATGTTGGCATGGTGACTTCCCGCTGACTCTTGTTGTTATGCGAAAACGATCCACTTTAATGTGGAAACATCCCTCACCCTTTTTGGGAGCAATATTACATCACCTTGGAGAGTTATTATTTTAACATATCCTTTAAAAAATGAAGTCAGTGATGAATAGTTTTTATTAAACTCCCCTGTTATATATTTGTGCAGTTTATTGAAGGCAAATAACTGCCCATAATGTTCCATTATCAGTGAGTTTCAAGTAAACTCAAGTAATGTTTTCAGTTCTTTTTTCACTACAAGTAAGCATGTCTCAATTATTGTATGTGGCAGTCGCAGTTACACTACAGATGCAGTGAATAGAGATTAGGTATAATTAAATCCCTTGTAAGGCTTGTAACTTGAATTACTTTCCAAAAATAAAAAATGTAGCTTTGTCTTTGTATAAGACCTACTGCTGTTGTGGAGAACTTGTAGTCCATTAGGCTTTACACTTTATTATTGATTCTTTTGAAATTCAAACCCATTGCTTTGTGGTCTGCCCCGATGTACCCTCTGTGTCTATTCTTACTTTGCTGATGGTTGCTCTACGAGTCACTTGAGATGTATGTTTAATGTGCAAGTCATTTTATCATGTTTCCTATTTCCCCCAAACAGGTTCAACTTACATTTTCTTGAAAATGTGATTTGAAAAAAAAAAACATAAAAAGAAAAGTGTAAGTATATGTAAGTAAAAACAAAAACAAAAAACAATCAAATAGTTTGGTTGTTCAGTTATTTATTCATTCATTCATTTTTGAACCACTCAATCTTAATTAGGGTCGCGGGGAGGCTGCGGCCCATCTCAGCTGACTCTGGGCGAGGGCAGAGCACACCCTGGACAGCTCGCCAGGCCATCGCAGGGCAGAAACAGGCTGATGGCCATGCAGCCTATTCTTGACGAAAATCAGCAATTGTTCTTTTACATGCCTCTCACCACAGACAGTAAGAGACATGGCTGGCCTTTGATAACCCAGTTGGCTGCACTAGGGGGACAGCAGTGACAACTCGTGATAGTGGGGCTTGAACTCCCAATCTTCACATCAGTAAGCCAGCATCCTACCACCAGGCCACCACTGCCCCTAGTTTAGTTGTTACAAAGGTAATTTGATTATCATTTGTCATTAATTTGTATGTTGTTTTTATTATCAATGTGGTAGTGTGTGACAAAACAATTTTATTTAGCAGTTCTACTTCAACTAGTCTATCATGCATTCATTCATTTTCTAAGCCACTTAATCCCAATTAGGGTAGCGGGGAGGCTGACACCCATCTCAGCGGACAGGTTACACCTTGGACAGCTCACCAGGCCATTGCAGGGCCAATATACACACAACCATTCACACTCACACCTGGGGCGATTTGGAACAATGAATTAGTCTATTGTGCATGTTTTTGGACTGTTGGAGGAATCTGAGTACCTGGAGGAAACCCATGCAAGCACACGGAGAACATGCAAATTCCACATAGAAACGCCCGAGGCAAGAATCGAACCCAGGCTTTTTTTGCTGTGAGGAGGACGTGCTAGTCACTGTGCTACAATGCCTCCCGTTCAATAGGTCTAATATCTCTTTATGTTTGTTAATTTACAAGCTAGTGAAGCTTATTTTTGTTAAATAAAGTTTACTTGTATGCAGTGTGTCTATGTGCAGCCTTAAGGGTCATCAGTAACAAAAACAAGGTATGGGCAGGGCTTTTAAGTGAAATAGAGAAAATGTAAAACATGTCATGCATATAAGCAGTGTATAATTATGTTTTTTTTTTTTTCTCAAAGGAAACAACACTAAAGCAAAAGAAGCTGAATAATGTTAATGTTTCTGATAAGTGCCTGAGAATAAAATTTAAATATGACACTTATATATGAAATCTTAAACATTAAAACCTATGATGATCCAATTCAACAAAGTGATTAAAAGTGTTTCAATGCTTATGTCTTTAAAATTTAATGTAAGCCTATATTTAATAAGTGGTAAGTAAGTATATCAGGCAACAATAGCACATGATGTGTGTTCATGTTTTTATCCACTGATTGTTTTAATATTGGGGTAGTATATTGTTGTCTTGTATTTAGTGTTGATTATTCTGTTTGATATTCATCAGCTACGTTAACAACCAAATAATAATTCACACTCTGCAGTGCTTTCCAAATAAAATATGTTTGAATACTGATACACAGTGCTTTTCTATTTATCTGTGCTATCTAGTTCTGTGCACTGCTTATTACTGAGTCCCAGGTTATTTGTGCACCTTGCAAATAAATTAGAATTGAGTCATCTGGTCTCGAATAGTAATCCTCAGGTACTCGGCTACTTATTTTAGTAGTAGAGTAGTAAATAATACTTTTATTACAAATAAATAAAATAAAGTATATAATCATAATAATAATAAATTCTATTTGCAACAGATGTCTACTTTATTTGTGCAATATGTAGTCATTTATATGGACAAACTTTATATGATCTGAATCACAGTTTGTTGAATTTCTCTGGATATTTACAAGGAAGTAGAAAGATAAAACTCTTTCCACTGGTTTATTTTATTGTCATCCTGATGGGAAATACACATTGTAATATATGATAGAAGTACCCAATCTTTTTTTTTTTCTTATTTCTGAAACATAAGGCAAAATCTCTTTTTGAAATATTTCTTTATTTTGTTATTCTACTCTCAGTGAAGCCATTTTCATTCCTATACTGGAACCTAAAAGATTTCTATCTTTATCAAATAATTCAGTTCATAAATTCTTCGAATAGCTTGTCTGTTCAACATGCAGAATATGATTTATATTCACTCAGTCTGGTACTGACCATTAAATGACTAAAATTGTCCATTTTTCATATCCCATTCCAGGGCTAGAAAATGATCAACTCAAAGTAGATAGATTTTTGTCTTTTTCTTTTTTTTTTAGTTATCTAAAATTGTCTTTAATATGTCATGTCCTAGCACAGTATTTCATCTGGTCAACATTGACATGATTGCCATGAATGTGCTGCAGATGTCCTTCTCCTTTATATCACATACAGGCGCAGTCTCCACTTTCTCCCATGATGAGCTCGGCTCTCATGATCGAAAAGACCTCTTCCAGGATGATAACATCCCCATCCATACAAAACGAGGACAAGAACATCGACAGCATTTTGTATTGTGGGTAGTGGAATTTTAAGCAGCATACATGTGATGCTTCCTGTGAATTTGCACTCAAATGATTTTGAGCCAGAGAATGTGCTGATTACAATGATATATTACAGTTAAAGCCTGATTGTTACCATTATCCAAAATGTCAGTGTGTACTTGCAAAATTGCTAGATTTGCTAGACTTTTCTTGCGTCCACAGACTGATATGGTCATTGCAAGATATTGATTTTATATTTTCTTAGCCATGATGGCATTGTGGTTAGCACATCACAGCAAGAAGGTACTGGGTTCTAGGCTCAGCAGGGTGTTTCTGAGTGGTGTTTGCCTGCTCTTGCCGTGCCTCCAGTGTCCTCCAGCAATCCAAAGACATACACATTAGGATAATTGGCTGTTCCAAATTGCCCCTGAGTGTGAGTGTGAATAGTTGTGTGTTGGCAATGCAATGGATTGGTGACCTGTTAAGGGTATACCCCTCCTTCGCCAAAAGTTTGTGAGGCTCCAGACTCTCTGTGACCATAGTAGGATTAAGTGGTCTGGCAAATGAATGAATGAAAAATTAATGAATGAACTGGCATCTTTTAGGAATGTGGGAGGAAAACCGAACACACAGCCATTTCTGTGTTAATTCACATGCATAAATGGATTCTATGACCAAGTCTGATCCTTTTGGCATGAGACAACCAGATCCTATAGAACATAGCAAATTTTATGGTGCCTTCAAATTTCACATGAGCCTGTGAACTAACATCCATAAAGCATCAATGATTCATACTGAGCACTATCAGGTGCTTTTCCTTGTATGCCACAGCCTTCTATAACCAAACATGCTGATGAGGTGCATAAGGAAAAGATTTCATTCTGATTTCCTCTGAGCCCACAGTATGACAGCAAAAGAAGGTCTAGTGGTGAAGTTAAGGTACTTCATTTCATGAGGTGTTCTCAGGAATGGCTTCTTTTCTCACAATGCTTCAAAAAAGCTTGTCATGAAAGTGATGTTTCATAGCAGCCACCAAGAAAATGGGGAGAGCAAATGAAAAGTAAGTATGTCAAGAATAAGTTGTTCATTTAAAACATTTATTAGGGCTGTCAATATATTTAGCTCATAGGCCTATATTTAGAGAGAAGATGTTTTAAAAAGTATAAGAAAAACACATATTCTAACAAGAATGACTTTATGTTCTCTAAAGATAAATAACAATTAATGTTTAATAATTGTTTTTGTATATTCCACTAGAAATACATTCTCCACTGATCCAAGCATCATACCAGGTTTGTTATACCAATTATACACCAAAGGTGAGAAAGATGTCGCTGAATATTCCCAGAAAACAAATGTTTTAAGGGACTATTCAATTCAGTGCCATCCACTAAGTAAGCCTGAGGTGCATAATTATTTCAGTATATGCCACATGGAAAGAGAAAGCAAGAAAATGGTTTTATATGGTTTATTTATTTATTTTTAAGATCATAACAGATGCAGGTGAACTTGAGCACACACAGGAGCACACAAGTCTCTAACTCTCTCTGAGTTTTAGTATATACAACTCAGAAACAATGAAAACCTCCATTCCATCCCTTGATCCATAATGCTTTATCTTGTTTAGAGTCCCAGGGGAAATGGAGCCAATCTCAGCAGACTCTGGGCGAAGGCAGGGTACACCCTGAACTGTTAATAGCTCTGTGTTTCCAATGACGTCTGTTCTGGTCTGTTCAGTGATGAAAGTAAAGAAATGAAACAAAAGTAAACTGTACTCCAGAGGAAACACAGGGAGTACTAATTAAAATTAGATTTACAAATTGTAACTATTCTAACTATCTGAGGTAGATCTGGTGAGCTCTGCGTTTTGAGCCAGATAACAGCTCTGTGTAGCTAATGGTGTCTAGTCTTTTCACCCTACCCATTCAGAAATGAAAGTAAACAGTGCTCCCTAAATATATTTTAGTACAAATAAAAGGAAACACAACAAAAACAGACTAAAATGACTGATTACACCGTTTGCTCTAAGTGACTGTGAAAACTTTGAGTTTGCTGTTTTGATTTAGGCATTATTTACTTGGAATAATGTGTAATATCTCTGAGATAGTGATCCAAGCAGATTGTGCCATTCCTGTGTAGTATATACTAATGCCTGTTATTATATATTACATGGGAATGACCCAATCTGACTGGTCCACTACCTCTGGATTATAAATCATTATTCTGAGTAGATAATCCTTGAATCAAAACAACAGAGACTTACATTTTGTCACAGGCACTTGAACAGGCATTGAAAAAAAATCTTATTTTACTTTGTTGTTCTTGTACTTCCTTGTCCTATATACTTAAATCTTTTAATTAGTATACTAACACACCTTTACAGGGCCAGTTTTCCTCTGTGTACCAGTAGAATGTAGGCTAACCTCTGAATGAAAATGCACTCCTGTTAGCTCGACTCTGCATTAGCTTGTTTCAAAGCACAAAGCCCACCTGAACAGTCTGTCTCGATTAAAATATCTAAGTACAAACACCTTGTTTAAGTCTGTTTTTCTTATACTTTTTGTAGTTTATAGTATAATTTTGCACCTTTTGCAGAGCCAAATTTTTCACATGTCTGTGTAGTATGTACTTAACTATAAAAGTTAAAATATGTGAATATAATCTTAAAATCTTGTTTTATTTTGCTATAAATCATGTTTCTACATAGTATTACCAAAACTCTGAGAAGGTTTTAAAGAGTTGCCGTTACACAGCTCTTAGGCTTTGCACCTGTCTGAGCTTGGAGCTCATCTGTGTCCGATATAATTTACAAAAAAATAATAAGCCATAAAAATCTCATTTAAGTGTACATTTTAGAGTAAATCTCATTTTATTTTTTTGTGCTTAGGTGCCCATGTAGTAGCCTATATACTAAAACAATTATGCACCTCAGGCTCTGTGGGTGTCACTAAACTGTCAATGCACTCGGAAAATAATAATAATAATAATAATAATAATAATAATAATAATAATAAAAGGGAAGGGTGATGAATTACTTATCCCAAGGTTGGGGGTTCAAGCCCCACTATCAATGGGATGTCGCAGCTAACTGGGTTATCAAAGGCCAGCCATGTCTCTCACTGTCTGTGGTTAGAGGAATGTAAAAGAACCATTGCTGATTTTCATAAAAGAGTAGGCTGCATTGCCGTCAGTGTGTTTCTGCCCTGTGATGAAAAGGCGAGCTGTCCAGGGTGTACTCTGCCCTCGCCCAGAGTCGGCTGAGATGGGTGCCAGCATCCTCACAACCCTAATTAGGATTAAGCGGTTCAGAAAATAATGAAATGATGAATTAAAGTATTTCTTACACACTTTTCATTAATAACAAGTGCTACAGAGTAAAATCACACATAAAAACAGCACAGCACATAAAATCAACTACGGAAAGGCTTTTTTAAAAAGGTAGATTTTCAGAGCACATTTAAAAGTGTCCAAGGTCTGTGGTGCCCTCAGGTGGTCTGGGAGGACGTTCCATAGGTGGGGAACAGCCGAGGAGAAAGCTCGATTCCCTATCATGTGGAGTTTAGTCCTTAGGATTTTAAGGATGTAGGTGGTGGAGGATTGGAGGGAGTGAGAGGATGTCTGGGGAGTGAGATCCTTGAGGTAGGTGGAGGCAGTTCCATGAACACACTGGTGCCTGAGGAGTGAGACCTTGTATTTACCGGAGTGAAACAGGGAGCCAGTGGAATGTTTTGAGAATGGGAGTGATGTGGTTGAATTTTTGCACCCTCATCAGGTTCCAGACAAGGCTGTTCTGGATGTATCCGAGCATTTGAACACTTTTGCTAAAGATCCCAATGAGAAGTGTGTTGCAGTAGTCCAGTCTGTGGGAGACAAAGGCATGAACCATCTTTTTGTATCTGCCAGGGTGAGTGACAGACGGAGTTTGGTGATGTTCTTGAGGTGATAGAAAGAGGTTTTACACAGTTGTTGGATGTGGGCTTCATAGGTGAGGTCTCTGATTTGGATTTTCACAGGGAAACGTGTTCAGTTTTCCCAGTAAGATAAGAGGAGAACGAGTTGTAGACAGAGTTGGAGAGGCCGATGGTGGTATGAAGACGGTGAAGCAGGATGTTGTGGTCGACGGTGTCAAAGGCGGCAGACAGATCCAAAAGAATGAGAAGGGATGGGAAGCCTGAGTCAGCTGTCATCAGCAGGTCATTGGTCACCTTGACCAGTGCTGTTTCTCTGTTGTGGCTTTGACGGAAACCAGACATATAGACTGTTGAGTTTGAGATGGTTATGGAGTTGAGCAACCACCACTTTTTCCAGCACCTCTAAGAGAAATGGAAGGTTTGAAATGGGTCTGTAATTGGCAAAAATATCTGGATCTAGTATGTGTTTTTTAAGTAGTGGTCTGATGACAGCAGTTTTAAGTGCAGGTGGAGCATAACCAGATTGAAGAGAAAGGTTTATCATCTGGGTGGTGAGACTTTACCAGGGCTATGGGGAGGGGGTTTAACGCACAAGTGGATGGTTTCATCTTTGTGTTGATGGCCTCAGCGTTTCTTTGTGGTGTTTACATGTTCTCCCATGCTTGCGCTGGTACTCCAGTTTTCTCCCACAGTCCAAAAACATGCACAGTAGGCTAATTGGCTGCTCTAAATTGCCCCTTGGTGTGAGTGCAAGTGTGAATGGTTGTGTGTGTGTGATGGCCCTGCGATGGCCTGGCAAGCTGTCTAGGGTGTACCCCGCCCCCACCCAGAATCGGCTGAGATGTGTGCCATCCTCCCCGCTACTCTAGTTAGGAATAAGCGGTTTAGAAAATTAATAAATGAATGATGACATTTTATCTGTTTTTTTTTTTTAATATATAATAATATGTAAATGTTACATATATTTTAAAATCTTTGAATATTTGTAGTTGTTTGTGTTGAGTGTTTGCTGTACACCGTGGGGAAAGTATCTAGACTTTTGTACACAACACACAGTCTTTACTGGTTTATTCTTTTTATTTTCTGTGGTATTACAAAAGCTGATGCAATGTCTGTCATGCTCGATAACCTTAGAACATGAAGCAATTTTATTAAAAATATACCATGGCAGTGTAGTGATCAGCACGTCCGCCTCACAGCAGGAAGGTCCGGGGATCAAGTCCTGGGCTCGGATGTTTCAGTGTGGAGTTGCCATATTCTCCCTCTGCTTGTGGGGATTTCCTCCGGGTACTCTGGTTTCCTCCCACAGTCCAAACACATGCACATTAGGCTAATTGGCTGTTAGAAATCTCCCTTAGGTGTGGATGTGAGTGTGATGATTGTGTGCGTTGTCTCTCCAATGGTCTGGCGAGCTGTTCAGGGTGTACCCGCTCTCGTCCAGTGTCGGCTGAGATAGGCTTCAACCTCCCAGTGACCCTAATAGATGAAGCGTTTCAGTGAGGGTTGCTTTTTTAATGGGTCCAGTGCTTTTCAGTTTGCGTGGTAGCACATTACACCAGTGGGTGGCGCTGTATCACCTCTATGTTTGTCAACACAGACCATTTGAAAGCTTATGTTTGATAAAGCTTGTTTCTTAGCTATTAAAAAGTATCCTGTTTTATTTGTTATGGTCCAAAGCAGTGGTTGTTTCTAAGGGAGAACACACAAATAATCACCATAAATTCCTTGTTTTGTTTTTTGTTTGTTTGTTTTTTTAAATCATGGATATGGTTTCTGTCTCAGTTTAATTCCCAGCTGTTGCATGTTTGTCTGAGAGCTGCTTCTCCATCCACTATAAAACCTTTAAATAGTTTTGCTCCTCTTATATTTTATTATATCAGACTTTTAACGTTTTCTACAACGAAAAAAAAAACTGTCAGACAAGCCCTTATTTGGGGATGTGTACTACTCGGTGTAAGTGGCAGACCGTGAGGCCAATGAGAGAGTTCGGTGCGCTGTGTTTGTTCCGCCCAGCCCACACTGCTGTCCTACACACACTCGCACCAAGTCACAAACTCTGCAGCGGGTTCAGTTCAGTTTATATATCTGTTTCCGAGGGATGACCAAACTTTTGGAGTGTGCAATTTCCCGTACAAGTGTAAGAAAACCATGCCGACAAAGTTGGGATTGACTTGGGATGCTGTCCGGGTGTTGGGTGCACTTTGGTCTGTGTTGAGTATTCAGACGGGTTTCCTAGTCTGCGGTCAGGAAGGTAAGTTCCCTCATATTATCAGATATCTGTTCAGATTCATGAACAGCAGGTCGATATATATGTGTAGTCAGACCTCTGACACAGACTGGAAGGACAGAATCTCTGAAATATTATCAGGAGAGTGTGATATAAAGGACTATACAGAGAAAATCTTCCCCCTTTTTTCAGCCCTTGGTTTGTTTTTCTCTAAGTTGTATGAAAGGGGTTTGTTTTCTATTCTGCATATAGTTACTTAAAGTTTTCCATGGATCTTGTGAGATCTGAAAGTGATGCATCTGAACACCCATTTCTTCTTTTGAGTTTGTTTATTCATCTCGAGGTTATTCATTTCATTTTCAGTGTGTTGGAATGGAAATTACTTAACACTGAGATTTACATAACACTACAGATGTTACAGTTCAGGATCTTGTTCACCCACAAAACTGTGTGTATAATAAAATGCTATAAATTAGTTATAAGTAAGTTATTTATACATTCAGCTTGATTGCAAGTGACAGACAGTGGACATCACAGTTCCCATACAGGCAGGAGGCAGTCGGCTATCACACATCAGTAGATTTATCACATCTCAGTTTCCCAAAAGCATCTGCAGGAGGATTAATTCCTGTTAGAGTAAGAAATCGTTCATAGCCGAGCTCCCGATCGGAGCACCATAGTCATGGAACATGGCTTGGATGGTTGTCCCGTTTCCTGCCTGGTGTCCGTGTGTGCCCACCAAAAGAAACTATGATTTAAAAAAAAAAAAAAAAAAAGAGTGTTCACTATTAATAATGAAACTTAAAACCCCCAAAATAAAGGCTCATACAGGTTCAGACTAGCACAGAATAAAAAACACATCCAACTCAGGTGTGCAGACAGACTTGCAGGTAAATAGATCTTTGTGGAACAAGTGCCGAAGTCACTAGCCTGACAGAACACGAGCTCCTTAAAGAGATCATTAAACAAACAAGACACGTGATACAAATAAAAGGCAGTAAAAAGCAAACCCAGGCTCAGAACATCTATCTGGAGCTCTGCTTTTAGGTGGTGCTTAAATCTATATATTTGTGACGCTTGCTCCACCAACTAGTGATCATTTTGTGATGCAAAATTCATCCAGAAGTTTTATGGACCTCCTGAGCTTCAGTCTCATCTGTGTTTACCCTACACATACCAGTTGGTCCCAACATGAGTTTTGTCGGTATGAATCACTTTGGCCACGTTCACAGACTGAGGAGGTGAGGATTACTGGATAAACACACTCACTCGCCAAGTCTCTCTGTACTGCATCTAGAGAGCAAGTCTCTGGATTCTAGCAGCATCATTACAGAGGAAGCTGACTGATGCTAGGATTATTACTTTACATGATTCATACATTTTAACAAGCCACAGACATTTTACAAGTCATTGGAATTAGGCAACATAAGGAGGAGAAAAGAGCAACTTCTCAGGTGATTTTACCGTCACTGTGTGATGGACAGAAAAGTTTTATGAAGGTGACAGCCTAAACAGCTGAACATCCTGGGCAGGCCTGCGGGGACGTGCCCACACCACTGAGGTGAAAATAAAAATGACATGTTCCCTGATACAGAGTGATGCCTCCCTGAAATCTAGTCCCTTTTTCAGTTAGCCTTTGACTTGACTTTGAAGTGATTTCTTTGGGGAAATGTGAATGATTTATTAAAAGAAATGTGCATAGCCCATTTAATCCATTGTAGCTTTTAAATAAAATGAGTCATCTCATTCATAAGAGATTAATGGAATAAAATATTTTGCTCCATTAACATAAAAACATTGACATATAAAAATGTTTTATTTCTTGAAATATCTATCGTTCATTTACGCTAAAAGCAATGAAGTACTGTGAACTGAAACACACCCAGACATGTCTAAGTATGACTGGGGTCTTTAAAAGTAATTACAGCAGAAAGTTCAAGTTCCAGCTGTTCCCGATTACTGTTTTATAACATGGAGAATAATGTTCATAATAACACAGCTGTATCCATATACTAATGCTTCCATACTTTTAACAAATAAAAATATGCAGTATGTATATGATGTCTGAATACTCAGTATGCACTTAATAGTAGTGGACATTTACCCTGATAACCTGTTAAATCTATAGATCCTCAAGGCAGTACATAATGCTTACACTCAATGTAGAACAGTTCAGACCAACGTAAAGACAGCATCCAAGTGGAGTCGTTTACATATTTCTGTCATTTCAAAAGTAGGTTATCTAATCAAAGTGGGGCTGTGATGGCTCCGTGGTTAAGGCTCTGCATCACTGATCTTAAGGTTGGCGGTTCAAGCCCCAGTACCACCAAGCTGCCACTGAAGGACCCTTGAGAAAGACCCTTAAAGTAATGTATAAAAATGATTAATGTAAATCACTCTGGATAAAGGTGTCTGCCAAATGCTGTAAATGTTAGTATGTATAGAGAGTAGTTAGCACACAACTCAGATGTACTGTGCCATCTTGCCTGTCCTTTGACTCATAGATGGCACAGTACATCTGAGTTGTGTGCTAACTACTCACTACCATACTCACAAAACATAAAACATACCGCAGGGACAGCCGGGTATAGGTACTTAGCCAGCTTTAGGAAATATGAATAGCTGAGAACCAGAGTGATGTAGCCAACAGAAAGCAGTTTTTGAGAATAAATGTTATGAAAGTTTTTGCAATATTAAAAAAACCAGGGATAATGCTCATGATATGATTCAAGGACATAAGAAAGATGAAGGGACCATTCTGACCTTATCTCATTTTTCAGTTTTTTGGGTTAGACCACTGTGGCTCTCAGCCCTTCATATTAAGTATTTTGCTGGAGCCTATGGTACTAGAGAGCCTGTTGAAAAAGAATATACTGTATAACTTGAAGAAAACAACATCATGAAAGTCTTATAAGAAATCTAAAGGTCTTTAAAATAATAAATTACAAAATCTAAATTTCTCATCTTTCACTGGGTGTTGGCAAATATAGCTACTCTGTCATCCGTGACTACAACCCATGGAGCTGGTATTTCCAGGGAATCTCAGGGGAGGTGTGTGGGAGGGGAAGAGGGCGAGAAAACAACTGAATGGCTAACCGATTAAGATAAAGCTAATGGTGGGATGTGAAAACGGAACTGTAACACACATGCTTGCCTCATCATGGACCAAGAGTATGGTCTGGGAAAAAATGTTTAAAGATGGACCTATACATTCACCAGACTTAGCCATAGCAAAGAAAAGGCCCCTTGGTCATGGTGAGTCACAAACAGAGGCTGCTGAACCTCATGAAATGAGGGTCATTAACTGTCTGACCACAAATGTGTGTTTGTTTTCCTGTGCTGATGATGAAGACCTTTTCATAGCGACAAAGGGATTCTAATGATGCTTGCATCAAACATGGAATGCAATGGTTCACTGGAACCTAACCTATGTAGTCATAAAGCCGTGTAGAAATATCAGTGTGGGTTGAGAATAAGTATAAAAACTGTAAAAGAAACTTGTCTTATTTGAGACATGGTGAAGGCGTCAATATTTTGTAAAAGAAGCATAGATCTCCATATTCCGAAAGACATTAAATAACATACATGCTTATACACACACACACACACACACACACACATACACACAACACACTAGGATTTTTCCTGAAAAAGTTGGCTTTCTGGAACTCCCAGTTACTCTCCTTCACTCAAAACCCAATCATTAAAACAGACTAACTGTAATTATCATTTTAACTGAAATGTAAAATTAAAACGTTCTGGAGTGTGACAAACACAAGGGAACCTGGCAGACTTGGGTTCCACACAAGACTTGGCTGTCATGCTTGCACTGCGCAGCCATTTTCACAGTCCCTACACAAGCACATCAGTGCCCATTGCTAACAGTGTGTTAACATTGTCATTACAGTATAGCCACCCTTTACTGGTGGTGTGGTGAGACATAGAGCCAGCAGTACTTTGGAAATACAGCCTGGATGTGTAGCCTTTATATTATTGTATTTGTAGGTAATGTTTATAGAAGAATGATCATTCAAATTGAATAAACAAAACCACTACAAATGTCAAGCTATTATCATTTTAAAATTCATAGGAAAAAGAATTAAAATATAAAGGACGAGTGAGTGAATGCATTTTATCAGTACTTTTTAGTATTGACTGTTGTACCCACTGCAGGTGATGGGTGTGGACACACTGTCCTGAGTCCCACAAGTGGCACTGTGACTTCACGGAACTACCCCGGCACCTACCCCAACCATACGCAGTGTGTGTGGAGCCTAAAAGTTCAGCAAAGATACACACTGCATCTCATCTTCGGAGACTTTGACCTGGAGTGGAGTAAGGACTGCAAAGCTGGTTCTCTTACCATCACAGACAAAAGTAACAACATCAGCGTGGGTAAGGAACTCATCTTATCATATTTTTATACAACAGAACTACAATGCACTAGAGACAAATTAAAAGCAAAACGACTAGTAGAGCATGATCAGCTTTTAAATCTGTACAAGTAACCCTTTTGCAGGATGTTCTCTGTATGTCAGAATGTATGAAATATTTATAGTTTTGGAACCACTTTTTTTGTCTGTTGACAAATACCAATTAACCTTAAATGATCAACTGTATTCACAGCACAGCTGATTTATATTTCATGAAACCTACAAAATTTCATGAACAGTAAAAAGCTCACAAAGAGCCGAAATGTCAAATGGGTAATGAATGCCTCCGAAGCACAAATCTTTGAGTAAAGCAGTTCAGCTGTAAAAGTGAGTTGGTTACCACAGAAACAATCTCATCCTGCTTTTATAGGGAACTATTTTCTCTGTATTTGTATTAATTTATTCATTGTTTTCTTAAAGGTCGATATGAAACTACATGAAATTTACACTGCGTATACAAGTGAAGTTATTGAAACTTGACAACTTAATCTGTATATATGGCAGATATATATGTATATATTTGTGACCCAGTCTGGCAAAATGAGTCACAGTGACCAAAAATTCAAAATTGAGTTAGCCATACCATTTAAAAGACGAGACTCTAAGCTTTAAAATGGTATGGCTAACTCAATTTTGAATTTTGGTCACTGTAACTCATTTTGCCAGACTGGGTCACATATATATATTTGGCATGGCCAAAAAAAATCCTGCTGTCTAATATTTATTGGAGCGCCTTTAGCATTGATTACAGCATGTAATTGCAAGTGCATTTTTGATTCACTTGGTCAGGTCAATAAAATGGCAATAAAATGAAGTCAGCTGTCAACCCGAATGTACTGAGTGACCAGGTTATGCCATCAATGGACTTTTTCTTCGCTGATGGCACGGATATAAAATTGGGGCTCAAATAGTGAAAGAGTGGTTCAGGGAGCATCAGGGATCATTTTCACACATGAACTGGCACCACAGAGACCTGATATTAACCCTATTGAAAGTCTTTGGGTTTCGATTTTTCCATCATCAATTCAGTGTTGGTGAACAATGAACCCAATTCTCGATGGAAATAAATATTTTTATAAATATATTTATGATGCTTAAGTTTGTAGAAACAGTGCCATGACAATTACACTCTGTAATTAGGAGTAAAGGTGGTCCAACAAAAAGAGTGCACTTTTTTTCTGGGTGATGTATAATATTGCAGTAAATCACACTAATTTGAAGTTTTAAATTTAAATCAAGTCAGTCTCCTTTAAATGGAAATTCTTATATAACTCAGTTCAACTCGGGCGGGGTTGTCCCACGCAAGTAAACAAGCAGATCTGTTCAGCAAGTGACATTTAAGGTGATAAAAAAAAAGTGTTTAAGAACCAATTTTGAGAAAATGGGTGTAAATGGTTACGTATTTGAACCAGAGAGGGAGGAGTCTTGTGGAGACATTGAAACGTTACATTCTAGTGACTCTGAGGACGAGAATGCTGCCAGAGATGTGCGTGACGGTAAATCTAAAATGGCTTATGCAGCCAAGGTTTAGCTAACTCGGCTTTCCTGTCGTTAGTTGCTTTATGATTGCCGTGGTGGACAACAGGATCACAAAAGAAATGTTTTCCATGATTTCTATGCTTGTTGTCAGCACTGGCCGGTAATGTGTTATGATGCACGGGTCACTGATGCAGCCCAGCTAATCCAACGTGTTCATGTCACTACTAAACTGAAACAGCTAATGAGAAGGGCAACATGTCTCTGATCATGCCCAGTGTCGCAGCACTCGCACGTACTTTGACAAGGGGCAAGGACTGATGTTGCCGGAAGGTTAAACATGATAATTGTAAATAGCTAGTATCTCTTATTCACCACAGGTACTCTTTAACAGAATTTTTTTGGAGGGGTAGAGTAAGTGTATTACTGTAAGTTGCACTGTTAAAAAAAATGTCTTTTTGAAAATGTTCACCGTATTTTTTTTTTTTTTAACCTTTATTTTACCAGGTAAAATGTTTGAGAACCAATTCTCATTTACAAACTTTTGTTCTCATTTACAGAATTCTCATTTAAAAAATTTTGCATTCAACTGGATAAGTGCAGACAGAAAAATTACAGTACAACATCTACATGAGTTCTATCACAAACCAAAGTTTAGTCAGGATCTTAGTAGCATTCTGTTGAGAAAAGAATTGTTAAAACAAAATTTAGCAGAAATGAAAATAAGCAGGGAAAGGAACTGCTTTAGCCGAGGTGTGTGCTGACTGCTTCTAGTTTGTTAATGAATTTATTCATGTCCAGCTTGACAAATGAGGCCCAGTGTGAAATACCTGAATGCTTCCCCTTATTGTTAGTCATGTTTAAAAAATATCCATACAGCTGAAATGAATTATCCCACAGTGATCAAGTTTGGGCCTGAGAACAGCTTCCAGCTGTCATACACACTCCTCTGGATAACTTCATATCATGAGGATAAACTAAAGTCCAGTGTGTTCACCACAGGCACTGAGGTGCTACTACTCTATAGTTACACTACTTATTATGTTGTTGTTTCTGGCAAATTCCAGACGGTCTTCCCCACGCTGTTCTCCAACTCCTGCCAAACCATGTGCCTACACAAGCAGGTTGCGTACCAGTCAGCAGAAGTTGTGTGATAGTGACTCTCTTCACAAATACACTCTCACATGCACATACATTATGCAGGAGCGAGTGATGAGATTCAGCTTGAGGAATCCAAGCTCCCTGGGGCCTACGATATCTCTCAGAGGTACTTCAGGATATGCGTTTGCGTGTGAAACAGTCAGTGCTATTTTTAGCAGTAGGGGAGAATGTGATTGTGCAGGTCTAGGAAGCCCTCAGGCTTGTCTCTTTCTGTATGATTTAGGTACTGAGAGACATGTTCTGTTCGCACTGTTAGTATGAGTCAGTAATTATGCTGCATTCCCTGAAACCCTATGTTTTGTGTTTTTGAAGTTGCCTGATACAGCGGATTAGCTGATGTGTGTATTTGCAATTGGGTGTGTATAACAAATCAGCAAGCATTGTGAAAAACAATTGTTCATGCAATTGTGTGTATGCTTTTTTGTGTGTTCTATACAGGACCTCTGTGTGGGCAGCTGGCTGCCACAGACAAGAACATATTGGTGAACAGTAGTGAAGTGACAGTACACTTTGTGTCCAGGATTCATCGGTCCGGCCGCGGTTTCGTGCTGTCCTACTCAAATAATCAATATCCAGGTACCATATGCTGGCCTTTCCTGCACACTTAGATTGTCAGAATCTTCTCATATTCTTCATATCCCCCACTCAGATCCCGACAGTTAATATTTTACAGTGAAAATCTCAAAAGTAATTTTCTTACCATGTCCTACAGCTCTGTAGTAATGTGCTTTTACTGGTTTACAGCAATATCCAGAAACTCTTCACAAACATATAACAAGCCAGATGAGTACCTTGCTAGAGGTTCTCGGATTTTCATTACCAAACATGGCCAAAACAAAAGTCCTGCTTCTACATTAAGAGACCTTTTAGACAACATTGAAAATGGCCAAACAAAATTTTAGGAATAAACTGGCTAATAAGTTTTTAAGATGCAAAACTGTGACCTTTATTCAGGGATCTTACTCTTGCTTTAAATTACACATCATTTTACACTGCTGGCAAGCTTTCTTTCCTGTTAATAATATGTGTATACTGAGAATGCAACGGTACACTTAATTTTATCAAACTCTTCAGGATGCCCCTGTTGTTCAAGGCGCACACTTGAACGGTGGTGTTACGATACACCTTTCATTTTCCTGGAAGTTCCCAAACTCACTTGCCATGGGAGAGTTTGCTTCCCCTTTCTCTTCCCTTTCTCTCTGTTTTGCTAGTGTTTGCCACTGTCTCACTAAGAGAATGATATTTGAGCTTGCCCCCTCTTCTCCAACCCATATTTGCAAACAGAGAGCTGATAGGCACATACAGAGTACTGGAGCCAATTAGAATTTCCTTGAACCCAGTAAGTGCTCTGTATGTAAATACAAGCTGGAGAAGACAGGTTATAAAGTCAAACATCATTCTGTCAGTGTGACTACAGTATGTACTAATGAAACAGAAATAAGCTAAATACTTTCTTTATTTTTAACTGTCTAAACTCTCCTTCCGTCTTGATTACAGATACATTTTTGCAATCTATGTGTAAGTCTCTTAAGATGTGAAAATTGAATGCAGGATTTTTGAAACCTCTGGTGTCAGAACACTTGGAACATAGATTGGAAACAAGGAGTCTGAAATAAATTGAACCTGTAAATACTATCCTACAGAAAGTCATTTCACAAAAAGAAATATTAACGTGTCGCCTGATGCATTAGGGATAGTATTATGATACACTTCAGGACCGTGAATACTTCATGAGATCAGGTTGGTCTCCTATACCATGTATGACCCTGACTGACATTTTCAGGGTGTAATTTCTTTCAGTGTATATAATCTCCTAATGGTTATTGTTCCTTAACCAACTGTCTAAAGAATATTACTATACTATCACATTGCAGCTCCATGCTGTAATTAAAAAAGGTGAAAATGCTTATGGTTTAGGAAGCAAACACTATGTGAGTGCACAGCAATCTGTGAGGCACAGATATATGTGTCTTTGTGTGTGTGGGTGAGGCTAACATATTGGAATGTGGTTGTCTTGCTTCACTGAACTAAAAAGTGTTTGCTCTGTAAGCAGACCAGCAGGCCTCTTCTCCTAACCTGAATAGAGAGACAGAGGCCTTTGAGAGTGGCCACACATGGGGAGCTGGGGAATAGCAATACCCCCCCCCCCTTCACTTCCTCCTCCTCTACAGAGCATGCAGCATGGCAGGTTAACCATCACTTCACCACAATTAATTGACAAATAGCTCAGTTTATCATATATTCCCATAGTTGTTCTCTGAAATGAAAATTAGTTTGCAGCTAATCCCCACAGATGTTGTACATGATTAATCATATTTACTTGTGATTGTGATTTTTCTTACTCATTTCATTTAATCATATAGTATTTCGGAATACTGATGAGCTGTGCTACTTTGACTTGGGGTATAACATTGTACTCCAGTCAGGATTTGGTTTGATGCACATTACAGCCTTCAATTATCAGAATATTTTAAGTCACATTTTACTAAAGAAGCATTATAACTAATGGCTACTTTTAATTCTTCTTGCCCATATAAATTTAGATTATTCAAAACTTGCAATGAATAGAGATTTAATGCTGTAAACAAAATGTACTTTAGGTTCACCATAACTTGACAACTAACAAATCAGTTTATACACACTCCTTATGCTTAATTTTCACTAAAAATAAAGATCCAAATTCGGCTAAACTGCTCATCTTCTGTTGCCCCTTTCTGTAGATTGGAGTGACCTTGGCAAGTGCTGTTTAAAAGCCATTGAAGAGCTCTTTTTAGTGGTTACAGTATTGCACAGCCATATACTGTAACTTATAATACACGTCATTCACTGTGCTCGGAAGCTATCGGACACAAAAGAAAATGATTCCTAGAAATTCCATAAGATCTCCTGGAAAGAGTGTGATCATGTGAGTTCTATATACAGTATTTTAACTCTGTGGGTTGCCAAGATGGTGTAGTGGTTAGCACGTCCATCTCAAAGCGAGAAGGCCTGGGTTCAAGTCCTGAGCTCAGCGAGGGTGTTTCTCTGTGTAGTTTGCATTTTCTCCCCCTGCTTGCGTAGGTTTCCTCTTGGTACTCTGGTTTCCTCCCGCAGCCCAAAGACATGCACTCTAGTTGCTTATTATGCCTCCGTCCAGGCGAGCCAGGACAGAGGCATTAATGTATTTTATTATTATTTATATATAATATGTACATATGTACAAATGTAAAAATGGTCTGTCCGGGTCATTTTTGTAAACGTAATATCTCACGAGTATGTTGATTTCGATCTTTGCACAAATGTCTAACTGATTCAATTTTGGAGGTCAAAGATCAAGGTCAGTGTGGCTTCATGTGGGCCATTTTTGTGAATTCAATATCTTGAGAATACTTATATTTATTGTATCCAACAATTTGAACCCAATACACATGACTAGCTCTGTCATCCAAGGTTTAATACAAAAAATGGCCCTAAACCTTTAAAAAACTAAAACATCTTTCAACAATACTACCAATAAAACCACCCCAGCACTGCTTTTTGACCAAACACGGTACTTTAGCATTTAGCAGACGCTCTTATCCAGAGCGACTTACAGAAGTGCTTTAAAGTCAGTATCAGTGAATATATTCTTATACTGGTTTGTCTGGACGCAGACTAAGTGTACCGTCAGTCAAACTCATTGGATAGGTGCTGTGCGTGCTAGGATTTTTTCTTTTCTTTTCTTTTTCTTTTTTTTTTTTTTTTTTTGAACATTTGTGTGCATGTGTGTGTAAAACCTAGTGCTAATCTAATCTAATCACTGCCGAAAAAGGTAGGTTTTCAACCGTCGTTTGAAGACACCTAGTGACTCAGCTGTCCGGACATCCAGAGGAAATTCATTCCATCACCTTGGAGCCAGAACAGAGAAGAGTTTAGAATGCTTTTTCCCTTGTCCCTTGGTAGAGGGAGGGACCAGTCTAGCAGTGTTACAGGATCTGAGAGAACGCGGTGCCGTGCGGGGTGTGATAAGTGCTTTGAAAAAGGAGGGTGCGGGTCCATTTTTGGATTTGTAGGCCAGCATTAGTGTTTTAAATCTAATACGAGCAGCTACAGGAAGCCAGTGGAGAGATTGTAGCAGGAGAGTGGTGTGGTAAAATTTTGGAAGGTTGAAAACAAGCCGTGCAGCTGCATTCTGGATCAGTTGCAGAGGTCGAATTGCGCTTAAAGGTAGACCTGCCAGGAGTGAGTTGCAGTAGTCTGGTCTTGAGATAACAAGGGACTGAACAAGTATCTGAGTGGCCTCAGTGGAAAGAAATGGACGAATCATTCGGACGTTAAAGAGGAGAAATTGACATGATTGAGAAAGGTTAGTAATATGAAAAGAGAAGGACAGGCAGTTGTCCATGGTTACTCCAAGGCTTCATGCAGTGACTGAAGGAGAGATCACAGAGTTGTCCAAGGAGATTGCAAGATCTTGATGGGGGGATAAGTCAGCTGGGATGAACAGCAATTCAGTCTTGCTGGGATTAAGCTTCAGCTGGTGAGCTGCCATCCATGAGATACTTGCCAGCCTACATTCCGTCTACTTTAACTGATCTCTCAATACCATGCCAGAGTTCTAATTTATTTTAATTTTATTCTATTTTATTACAATTGGTATTCAGAGAATGCTCTCAGTAAACGTGTCTGAGAGCAAAACTTTATTATAAATTATATAAATTATATACATATTTTTACTGAATAATAAATTTATTTTAATGAGTAGAAAATAAAACTGGTTAAAAAACAATTGTAATCGTAAATGCTAACTAGGATACAGTTGTGGTTCAGAACAGCATACAGTCAAAAATGGTCAGTTATGCACATGTAGAACCAATAATGTTTACACAAAGTGAGGTTTAGTATTCTGTGATGTGAGCACATGAATTCCTGTTATATATTTGTTTGTACAAATTTCATCTGTAGCCAAGGTTATAACCTAAACAGCTTCAGTTATCTGCCCCACACTGTGTTGAGAGACTGGACTCATGCTTACACCCACACAGATGCCTTTAAATCTGTATACAGAGATCAAATGCTTACACCATAATCATTACACAAGCATACACAATCATCACTAACTAAGGGATGTGTAGGCAGTATGCAGTTTGTATATATAAGCAAGTACTTTGCAATTGATACAGCTCTCATTTCCTTCTTCATAGATCTCATATCATGCCTTCATAGAGGAAGCCACTTCACCTCCCAGCAGATCAGGTAGGAGGCTGTTCCACATTTACTCATCTCAGCCACAGTTTTTAATTGTTTTTTAATCTCCCATGTGGGCATATTTCTTTCTTTTTGTCTTTATTTGTTGAAAGTGTTTTTTGTTTTTCTTTTCTTTATTTCATTTTTTATCTCCCTGGCTTAGTTAGTGTGCTAGGGCAACCTACAGGTGGATTAATGTTTTTTTTTACTTTTCTCGCATGAATGGGGGTTATTTTTTGAAATTTAAGTAAATATTTCTGAGGGAAAAAAAGGTCTGAAATAACATCTAAATTGAACAATAGAATTGTGAAAATGAATGACACGAATGTGCTTATTAAGCTATATTTTGGAGTTTCATAATAAGGACAGTCTTTGTCTGTTGGCACATAATCACTGCATCATAACCAGCATTCATACTTTGAAGCGACAGTATTAGAAACTAGGTCTTTACCAAAAGGAAAATTTAAAATTTAAAAGGACTTTAACCTTTATTTTTCTCCGGAATTCTGACTTAAAACTCCGAAGTAAGCCCCCTGTTAATGCTTGTGAGGAAAAAAATCAATACACGTAGGTGGCCCTGGTATGCTTCCGTACTCAGGAGCAGTTTCAATGCAAAACAAAATAAAACAAATTACTTACCTAACACTCCATCATATGTCGTTGGCTTTCACATTGTCTACAAACAACATAAACTACTCCTTTTTGAAGTCTGTTTGTTAGTATTACTAACTCCAGTTCCCGACGGGGGGGGGGGGGGGGGGGGGGGGGGGGGGGGGGGGGGGGGGGGGGG
>JAQMYF010000001.1:20811101-20823922 GCA_030014195.1 Neosilurus mollespiculum
CCAGAAAGCCCCCCCCCCCCCCCCAAAAAAAAGAAGAAATCTTTGACTTGTTAATTTATGCTAAATAATAATTATAGTAATAATAAAAATAATTGTACTTACTGACTAAAATACAAAGAAAATATGTTCTGCCATGCTATAGATGCAAAGATGCAGAACTATATACACTTTATTAATTAACCCAGACAGAGGTATCCAAAACACAGTCCAAAATCTAAGACAGCAGGCACAGGGAAAATATTATATCTAGCAGTCCCTCAGAGGCAAAGCAAACTTACAACCAAAGGACAGGCAGACAGAGATTGTACTTAAGGCAGGCAGTAACATAGGCTAGACATGAGGATGAGAACTAAAGGCAAACCATATACTACACTTGACAGCTAAACACAGAAAAGTAAGGCTTCGGACTATACAGAATGCAGGGAATTTACATACACATATGCAGGTATACATGTCCAATACTTTGCAATATGTAATGGTCTGTGTGTGTATTTATCATCCTCACCATCAGCTGCTTGATTGCCTACATGTGCGAGCCAAACACCTGCACCTGTGCTCTGCTTGCTGAGTGTCCTGGGGTGTGTTGTAGGTCCACTTTAGAAACAAGCTGTGCTGAATATGGAGGGAGATGGGAGGAAACAGTGACATTTTCAATATTTTTATTGATCTGCATATATTTGTATTTTGTAAATACATATAAAATTAGAAATTAATGCCAACAGCACACGGAAAACAAAAGTTGCAACAGTAGCCTTTACATTTGCCTTTACATTAGCTTCTACTTTTAACTATACTTTTAGATAGTTCAGGAATTAAGGACACTAATTGTTGCACTTTTGCAATTTAAATTTTTGTCCAGCTGCTCAACAGTTCATGGCTGCTGTTTTCTAACTCTCCTCTTCATGATGCACCATATATTTTTAGTAGGATATGGATCTGGACTGGCAGTCAGCCAATCAAGTACATACACTCTGTGTCTACTGTTGTAGTTTAACTGTTAAATTAGGCTTGGCAGTGCCCAGCTGAATAAGCATGACCTTGCCAGGAAGAGACTTTGCCTTGATGTCAAATTATGACTCTTGTGAAATGTACATTCACCTGACATGGTTATGTATTCATTTGAACGTCTGAGATAAGCTCAGACCAAGAGAACTTGGTGGTGTTTCTTTGTATAATTTACACATGACTTCCTCCTTGTGTAATACAATTTCAGGCTGCATTTCTGCCTGTAGTGGTGGACTGTTTTTAGTAACAACAGTTTTCTGAATTACCCCTGAGGCCATGTGATTATGGTAACATGGCAGTTTCCCAGCCTGATGGCTCAAATGTTACATACATTCTACTATGGTTTTTGACCTTGCCCTTCATGCGCTGAGATGTGCTCAAATTCCCTTAATCTTTTCACAGTATAATATAATATAGATGCTGGAAGACCTAATTGCACTGCAATCTTGCATTGAGAAATGCTCCTTTGAACCTGTTGAACTATTATAGCCAGTCATGATACCTCACCTGCAGCCAATATTTAAAACCCAACTTTTGTTGAGTATGTTACAGCCATCAAAATCTACCTTTGTATACATAAAATGCAAAAAATTAATATAAATGTATATTTTTATTAAATAGTTTATATAAATTACAAAATAAAATTTCAGTGAAGTTCAGTAAAATATGATTTTTACTGCATTTTCAGGAAAAGTGGTTTGTAATTACAATCATTATTCTGGTATGTCTGTTTTACAAAAAATTAGGAAACCTGTCAATGATTATGGATGTGTGATGAAATGATTTGTTGTACTAACTGTATGTGACCTATGACCCACCTTTTTTGCAGTTTGTTTTGTCCTGGAGGCTGCAAGGATGTGGCCGGAGAAATCTGGGGTCAGCATGGGCAAGGCTACAGAGATGTAAGCCCTCTTGTTTCTTAGGCTTTATCACATGCCTGGGCAAAAGCTTTGTTAATTTATTGTGTGATGACAATCCTTAAGCAATACAATAAATGAAGACTAATAGCTTTTACTTATTATTCTAAGGGTTAAAGTTTTGGTGTAATGTAATTGTATTAAAATTTGTAGGGGTGTACAACCTTTCCCCTTTTTCCTATATTTGGCTTCAGTTGTTATTTTTATGATGAGAAATGACAATACTTGCTGCTGTGAATCTTGTAGCCCAACAGGGGGTGGGGATGAATTTTCACCTTGGTCCACAATTTGCTACTACCTGCTCAGGTCTCCTATAAACACAACCACCGCCAAAATGGTGGCATTTTTTTGTCTTCAAATGCAAAGAAAATTCTGTTCAACTGGATGTCAGTGCATTGCACATATGCTTTGTCACCCAGACACAGAATCAATAAAAATACATGACAAAACTAATTAAACAGCTAACTTGTAGAGACAAGGAGTTAGCACTGAATGAAAACACATTTGGTGTTATGTCAGCCAGATGTTATTTTATCACTAGCTCATTGAAATCTAATCACATGTTGTTATCAAAATGTCACTGCACTGAGGCATTAAAGCATGCTTAGCTGTATAGGAGGAATAAGAAGGATTTAACAAAAGAGAATAAACATCCCTTGACTTAGGAGGCCAGGCAGTGTCTTTCCAATCTTAAACTGTCTCAATGTACCTTCAGATTCCTGTTTGTGGTTGACATGATTGGAACCTGATGACTTTCCACCTTACAGTTCATGTAAAGCGAGGTTATTTATGTTACTCTAGCCCCCCTGTCAGCTCAAGGCAGTCTGGTCATTTTCCTCTGACCTCTCTCAACAACAAGATGTTTCCACCTGCTGAACAGCAAATTAATGGATGGTTTTATGTTTCTTTGTACCATTCTGCTCTCTTCTGATGATTCTGATGATTACTCGTTGGTAAAGTTGGGCACTGGAAACAATGCCATGCTCAAAATTACATTACAGTTTTTCTCCCCATTATGACACTTGATGTGAGCATTTAGGAGCTGGCTCACCATTACCAGAATTGCCAAGTAGCAAACATAGTGAGTTGCCATTTTAGGTCCCCAAACAATCCATGGTTTTATATGATATTCAAAATTATTTCAACAGATCCATTCAGTTTTCACATGGTTATTACTTTGTAATGAAACTGAACAAACCTATGTTGAATCATGCAGCTTCAAAGGAAACAAAATATTAGGCCTATTTTGTTAAACGATTTTGCATATAATGACACACAAATAAAGAAAATGTTTGAGATGAGATCCAAGGGATCATTTACAGTAAATTTTTGGTAATTTGGTAAAAAAAGGGCTGGCAGGTAGTGATCACATGCTTTGAAAAAAAATAAACTATCTGACCTGTGAAGGGTGAGCCAGGCTGTTTAACTATAGCCCTTGACCAGTAGTTACATTTTATACATTGTGCTTCTGCTAGTTGATTCACTGGTTTGATAATGAATCATAAAAAAATGAGACAACACACAGGTGTTCCTGTTAAAGTGGACAGTGACAATACAAATGCCCAGAATTTATTTTGGAAGGTATTGTTCGCACACTGGGTGTCAGTAGCCAAACCAAGTTATTTGCACCCAAACCCTAATCCTAACTAGTTTTAAATAGAGTAATACCCAATTTGAATGTAAATGGCCAAATAGTTGCAATATGACTACTGGCACCTGAGTGTGAATAGACACTCCAATTAAGTAAATATGGGGTATATACAGCTTTGTGTGCATGATGTATCATGGAATTTCATGTGCGCTTCATTAAAAGAATTTTCAGGTTTAAAAATGAAAATACAAAGTTGTGATTCGAGTCCTTTTCAGAGTTGTTCATATAAGCTCCTTTTTGTTGGAAGAAGAATTTTGGCTGTAGTTTTCCCTTGACCTGAGAAGAAACATTACCAAAGCAGATAATTATGACAGAGGTTAGGATGGACTAGCTGTGTAAAATTGAACCTGCATGGGGAGATTGATTTTTTTTTTTTTTACAGCTGCTGCAGGAATACTAGTCTTTGTGGAGCCTAGCCTCAAAACACCAATTCGAAGTGCCAGATGAAAATGCCAGCAATACTACATATAATGCTAATAACTCATGTTATATTTTGATGCCTATATCATGATTATGGTTCTATAAATAATATAATTCCTGCCTTGTGTGTTTTGTAGACCTCCGTACTATGTAAGGCTGCAGTCCATGCAGGGGTCATATCAGACAGCCTGGGTGGCATAATTAATGTGACCCAGCAGAGAGGCATCACACTGTATGAATCAAGTTTTGCTAATGG
Source organism: Neosilurus mollespiculum (assembly GCA_030014195.1). Lineage (NCBI taxonomy): Eukaryota > Metazoa > Chordata > Actinopteri > Siluriformes > Plotosidae > Neosilurus > Neosilurus mollespiculum. Next base: position 20,815,351 of record JAQMYF010000001.1, read on the forward strand.
TGTCCTGTCCAGAACGTGAGTGTGCTAAACTGTCAGCTAAGCATATACTGTGGGAATAGAAAATAAGCAAACCACTTTACATTTTGTTGCTGTGCAGCCGGAAATGTTTTCTAGCTTTATAAAGTCAAGGCTATGTATAACAGTCAAGTGAAAGGTATAAGAGCAAGTTAAAAAATAAATAAATAAACAGAATCATCAGTATGTTTAAAAGATTATTCCCTCTTAAAAATACTTGTAAACCCACTTGGGGGTAACTAATTACCTTCACCATTATACACCAAGTGAGTTGAATTTCCTTTGAATTTCCCATTTGGGTCATTCCGTGTCAAATGGACCAATTTTTTAAAAGTGGGCTGCACTCGTCCCTCGGATTTTTATGATTTTTCTCTTGACTGTAGTGCCATAAAATTAATGCAGGCATGCAATTTCTTTTTAGCTTTGTATCTTAATTATTTAAGTTATAGTCATTTGAAAAATGTGCAACTTTTTCTAATGTGAAAATTGAGGTTTGCCATTTTTGGAGCATAATAATTGCTCTTTTATATAAGTAAATTGTCTTGTTTTTCATTTTTCCTGCAGAAAAGTTTTCACTGACCTGAGAAAAGCAAATACTTCATATTATTATAGAAATATTGTACGCTGAAAATGGACATTTTTTTAATTTTTATGCATTCTCAATAATTTTTTTCACTATTTTCAGATGAGGATATCTCAACACCTAATGCAGACAGATGCATGAAATTTGCACAAGTTATTCTCTGGGGCCCCTAAATAAATGGTATGCATTGAGAAAGCACATTAGTCGATGAACCTTCTTTTTATTAGCTCACAAATATTTCAAATTTCTGTCAAGGACAGTCATTGGGAAGATTTCGGACATCTGTCAGTCTCAAGTTATAAATAATTACAAACCTAATATTTACTGATTTTATACCACCCAGGCTATATACAAAGACATTTGTAGGATTCTGGGTGCCTTAGAATAATTTTTATCAGGGTTCAAAAGTTAAATTAATTGTGGCCCAGGTGGAACATATTTGAAAAAAAATTCCAGGCATAGATGCATGTCTTAGGTATTCAAAGCAATATTTTGATCTTTTTATTTTTAGATTTTTTTAACTTGTGCAAATATCTGCATCTGGCTGCATTGGGTGTTGAGATATCCTCATCTGAAAATAGTGAAAAAATAATTGAGAATGCATAAAAATGAAACAATTTTTTTCAGTGTACAATATTTCTATAATAATATGAAGTATAATTATTCTACTATACTTGCTTTTCTCAGCTCAATGGAAACTTTTCTGCAGGAAAAATGAAAAACATGACAATATACTTATATAAAAGAGCAATTATTATGCTCCAAAAATGGCAAAAACTCAATTTGCACATTTTTCAAATGGCTATAACTTTGGAAATAATTAAGATACAAGGACCCGTCCTGAATTAAGCCATCCCTCCAAACTGGAAACTGGTCAGAGAGGCAACCAGGAGGCAATTCTATGGCAAGTTTGAAGCAGTTACAGGATGTTGTTTTGTCAAAGAGTGGTCACTGTGTGCATGTGACAGCAGTATCACAAATGTGACTTGTATGGGAGGGTTGCAAGAAAAAAGCTGTCTCGATTGTGCTTTGCCAAAATGGACCTTGAAAATTCTGAGGCCTAATGGATAAAGGTGTAATGGCCAGATGAGATCAAAATTGAGAAGAAAATTGATGAGAAAACTATTTATCCCTAACACCAAACGGTATATTTGGCAGAAAGCCAATACACCTTCTCATCCAAAGAACACCATATGCACAATAAACCATAGAGGTGGTTATATCCTGTTCTGGTGGTGTTTCTTTGCAGCAGGGACTGGGGCACTTGTCAAGATAAAAAGAAAAATGGTCAAAGCAAAATACTATCAAATTCTTGAGGAAATCCTGCTGCCCTCTGCCAGAAAGTTTTCCATAGGAATAAGGTTCACCTTCCAGCATGATAAACATGAATGCAAAGTTTATCACACAGGGGCTAAAGGAGGAAAAAGGTGAATGTCTTTGTGTGGCCTAGTCAGAATCCAGACATAAACCCTATTGAAAGTCTGTAGAAAGAATTGAAGATTGTAGTGCACCAAAAGTCAGCATCTAATTTGTCTGTCCTGAACAGATCTATAAAGAACAGTGGCACAGTCTAGATGAGCAAAGTCAATAGAGAAATATCCCAACAGACTCATGGATGTAATCAGAGCAAGAGGTGGTTCTACAAGTTACTGACACAGGGGGTGATTCTTTAACCATTTCAGTGATTCTGGCTGTTTTGGTTGTTTGTTTGTTTGTATTTGTTTATTTATTTATTTTCTGACCTGTTGCTATTTTATCTTTCACTTGGCTGTTATATGTTGCATTGAGTTAATACAGCTGGAAAATCAGGTTTTTTGTCTGTTCTTATTTCAGGCTGCAATGAATCAGTATGTGACTATTTTGAAGGAGGGTGATTATTTTCTATACCCACTGTAATCACTGTTCCCTGTAGGTGATCCATTAAAAGTACCCACTATGCAAGCAAATTTCCATCCACATTTATCATTTCAGCTGTGTGGTGGTAAATGTAATAGTTACTCAGCTGTTTGAGTGTACAATATGAGGAATATGCAAATCCATTTCTCACCCTGAAATCTCTTCTTTCCCCACAGAGGGCCATTGTCAGATAAGAGACTAGTCTTCCGCAGAGGTAAATTCAGTACTGCTTGCAGTGATTAGAAGTATGTAACACTGATGCTGTTAAAAGCAACACCTTTAACAAACACCTGTGGTTTAGTTGACCACAAGTTTGTGTGCACTGAAATGCAGTTCTGTATTAGCTGGCGTATGATCAAGTGTGTAAACACTATACACATGATTATAGAGTAACTAACATGCAGTTCTAACTGAGACATCATGAAACAATTACACCTTACCAGTATATAAACATAATGTAAAACAACTCATAATGTATTCCCTCCCATGTTCCTGTAACAGCATGTGATACCCTGTTAATGGTTATGACCTACAATGCATCCTCCATATTGGATGATGTTGACAAACTGAACTGGATTCCGGAAAATGGGGACTCAAGGGGAAGGTTTGTGAAGTGGCAGACCAGCACTGAGGATCAGCAGCCATGGCTGGAACTGGGATTCTTTAATCGGAGCAGTATCACAGGTCAGGAGGGCAGAAAAATGTATTCTCATGTACCATGTAATACGGAATATCCATCTTCCTTTAAAGGATTTTTGAGTGCACATCACTGAGTTGTCTCTTTTGTTAGCAGGTTTCTCTTTAATTTGTGGGCATACAATAGGCTGAACCACAGAATGTTAGGATGAACCAGTAATACCTGTCTGTTTGGTCCCTAGGTTGATTGTATCATTGATTTTTTCTTTCCAGGAATAATAACAGAGGGACTGTCCAACTCTTTCGTTGAGACTTACATACTCAAGTTTAGCAGAGACCGCAAAACATGGAAAATTTACAAGGATGGAACGAGCAAAGAGAAAAAGGTCCCCATATAACAATCATACATATCACAATGTTATATTCTGTAATACAAAATAATGCAACCTACCAACTTGAACATTAATTTTTAATCATATTGTATTACAGAATTTTTACTTTTTTCTTCTTTGTGTGCAGGTGTTCAAAGCCTCTTTTGATGGCCACACAACAGCTCTTAACAGCCTATTTCCCCCAATAACAGTGCGTTACCTCCAGATCTGGCCACAGCACTGGCATGGCAGAATGTCCATACAGGTGCAAGTGCTTGGCTGTACATTACCTGGACTTCGACCCCGATTAAACACTGGTGGTGAGGCACCATCTTTCTACTCACTAATAGCCTTTGCTCTGTGCTGAGGTTATATATATACATTACTTGTCCAAGAAAAAAATTCTTGTCATAGCACATAGGTAATATGGCTTAGGAACTTCACAGCAGAGCTTAGAACTGATAATTACATGGTGCACTGCATTCCATTGAGTTTGCTTAGTTTCCTGAATGCCATATTTATTAGTCCAGTCAATCCTCTCCTCAGGATCCAGCATGGTGAAGCCTGTTTCCACAGAAACCGTGCTGCTGAATGAGTTCTCTACTGAAAGTCCTGTGATCATTAGCTCAAGCCCAAGTAAGTTTTAACATTCACTGATTTGTAGTGATAATTATTCCTACTACATTCACACAGTGTATTTAATCTTCAGTAATTAGCATGAAGGCATTAAATTAGCAAGTAAGTACATGTGTACAATATTTTTCAATTCCTAGCTATGAATTATTCAGTAACTAAAGTAAATATAATATAATACATCTGACAACAAGGATGGCAGTACAGTGCATTCTGACAAACTTAAATGCCCCATACAATGTCACGACTGCTGTGCAGATGGCCAGTACAGGAGTAAATCCATTTATTCAGTACATTTTTGTGTGGATGCCCTTTTGCACATCTTGCCCATGATAGGATCTGCACATGGGCAACATGATTCCTGCCCCAATGTTGCTTTTGCAGCTCCAATTTATTTTTTTTTTTTTAAATTGTCAGTCACTTGAAAGTGGTAATTAACCGTTCTGTGCCATTTAGAAGCATCCACAGAGCCTGAGCCACATAATTGTTTTAGTATATAATACACAGAAAATAAGCAAAATAAAAAGCATTGCATAGTTTCTTTTTTACATTTTTAAAACAAATCAAGACAGATGCAATAGTTTTATAGTTTATTTTTATACATTTTATCCATTATAGAGGCAAGATAGGTGAGCTTGTGCACACTGAGTAAAGGTGGCCAAGCAATGTGTAGATAATGGCATCTGTTTATAGCCTACACATTCAAAGTTAGTACATATTACGGACACATAACTATAACCATGCTCAGTAAAGGTGTGCTTTTAAACCCATTCAGAGTTTTAGTATATACTATGGGGAAACACATGGTCAAACTAGAACAGGATTTTTATTCATTTTTTTCTATTTCCTAGTGCCTGTTCCATGTCACTATGACAAACTGTGTACATCATTTTGATTCAAGCACTATCCACGTGGGATAATGTTTGTTAATCTCCTGAGGGAAGATCAGTGATCTGATTGGTCCACTATCAGGAATCACAAACATGGGAATCAGAAACACTGTTTCCATGTAGTATACTTAATGCAGTTATTAATGAGGGCTTTATAAAGATTAACATATGTTGACCAGCTGACATAAAAGGTGTGTCAGAGCATCATGGCCAATGCCTTCACATGACTCTTGTTACATCTGGTTTTTTTTTTTTTTTTTTTTTCCAACATTTAATTTCTCTTTAAGGTATCTATCCCATGTGATATAATCAGTAAGCAAATTTGTTTGTTAATTTTGTGGTTAGACCCATAGTGCACAGTCATGGAAAAAATAAGTACATCTCATGGAAACTAATAACTTTTTCAACATGTTTTTCAACAAGCAAACATTTTACCCTCTTTGATGCATTGCTTACAGAAAAAGGTGATCTACCTACAACAAATGGCAGATAAAATTAATATTTTGTAGTCTTTTCCTATTTTAAATAAACATTAAAGATAATTAATTCATTCATTTTCTGAACCACTTAATCCTAATCAGGGTCACGGGGAGGCTGGTGCCTGTCTTAGTCGACTCTGGGCGAGGGCGGGGTACACCCTGCACAGCTCGCTAGGCTATAAAAGATCAGTCACATGAAAAAACACATTGATACATTCATTACACCCTCAAGATCATAAAATTGTAAAGTATTCAAGATTAGGTGCCTTTGAGGAGAACCTACTACTGTCTTGTTTTAAATTATCTAAAAAAGATCTCTAAAGCCCTCAGAAAAAGGTTGTGGATGCTGGCAAGTCTGGCAAGAGATTTAAAAGAAAATTCCACTGTAAGGAGAAACATGTACAAGTGGCATGGATTTCAAACTACTGCCAGCTTTTCCAGGACTGGCTGCCACAGCCAATTCAGCCTGAGTGCCCATGGTTTGATGTAAAAAGAGCTCTTCAGAGAACAAAATTGAATCATAGGTAACTCTTGCAACAGTTTGTGTGAAAGAACATACATCTACAATTGGAGAAATGTGGGATGTGTGCCAGGAAAAAATACTTTGCTTTTAAGAGGAAGATTACACTTTGCCACTGACCATATAGAAAAAGACCAGGACCCAGGCCCATATGTGAATGGAGAAGAACCTCATACCAACTATAAAGCATGGTGGTGAAAAGGTTATGGTTTTGGGTTGCTTCACTGCCTCAGGGAGCTTGCAGTCATTCATTCAACTATGAATTCTGCCTCATATCAAACAGTGCTTGAAGATATTCTGAGGCTATCTGTGGAAAGCTGAGGATAAACCAGGGGTGAAATGATCCTGAATATTGATCCTAAGCACACTACCATATTCACCATTGAATAGTTTAAAAGGGAAGTACATACAAGAATATGAAATATCAAACATCTTTCAACAAAAGGAAGATCAGCCAACATTTTCAGCAAGCCAGTGTGAGAGACTGGCAGACAATTATGCAAAACGCCCACAAGCAGTTATATCTGCTATAGAAGGCAATGCTAGTTTGTAAAGGTAGGGTGTACATACTTTCCCCACAGAAGAATATATAACTACTATTTATGTCTTTGTTAAATAAATGATTGAAAAAAAAAAAGATTTTCTTTTTCAAATTAGATTTTACTTCATCAATTTTATCTGTATTAAAGAGGGTGAAATATTTGTTGTTCAGATGTTTTATTAAAAAAATGCTTTACATGGAATGTGTGTGAAATTTGTGTGAAGTAGCACTCCTATTGTTATGTTTTGTATTCAACATTTTATGTTGTATTATTATTTCTGCATTTTAATGAAGATTTGGAGATGAAAATCGTCACAAACAAGCCTTTTACTTCATTTACTTATAGGTTCCAATCATCCACTAATATTGGTGGTGGGGGTGGTTCTGGGTGTGGCTCTGTGTGTGTGGTGTCTGTTGGCAGGACTGTTGTGGAGGAGGAGGTATGTTTTAAAACTCGCTATATAGGATGTGCAGTGCTGTCATTTCTAACAAATTGTTTATACTCAACACCAGTTTTTCCATTTAAACTGTTTCAGGAAAAAGGGTGCACACATGAAGAAGTGTTGCCTTGACACAGGTAGGTCCTCAGTACAGTGATAGTATTATTTTTATTAGTAATATGTTATGTTTTTATGTGCCAGGTTTGCTTTCCTGTGGCTACTTTTTAGCTAAATGCTTTTGTCTTTTGTGATTGTTAGGCTGTCAGGGTGTCAAAAAACTGCCATATACAGAATCAGAGCTTGTGTCCTACCCACTGACTAGGAGCATCCATGATAGCCTACCTAACCCTCCTATCAATGGTGAGTGGTGTCAGATTAGCTCAAAATAAGCTTTTGCCTCAAAACGAGAAGCTTCTCTTCAAGCTTATGAACAGGCATCAACAAAACTATGTTTGTTAGTGCTTAACTTACTGTATTGTATTACACACCTATTTGAGACAGGTATTACTCTCATGTCCTAATAATTAAATTAATTGGTTTGTGGGAAGATAGGACCTTTAAAATGTTTAAATCTGAGACCACCAACATTTGATTTGCAATAAATTTCAGCTGACATAATTTATTACCTGCTATACTCCAATGAAATGATCCAATAAAATATTAATGTAGCAAATCATACAGAGATAACACGAGTCAATAAAAGGCTTGACAATATTTGTTGAGCTAAAGCTGTAGGGCATAAAAGTTTTTCCACTGAACACAGAAGAGGATAATTATATAGTTACTTCAGTAAAACTAGTGAGTAACAATTCAGTATGAAGATAAGAGCTAGCTCATGGTGGCTACAGCAGCAGGTCAGAGAGGGAACATGACCCTTCTGTTCCTCTATGGTATGGCTAAACAGCCAGAGAATCTCAAGAGAGTTTTTTTTCTCTTTCTGTCTCTTACTCTCCCTTTCAGTCACTCTGCAGCATAAATGTGCCTTTCTTTAGTCAGCTGAGCCTCTGTGAAAGGGTCTCTGTAATTGGTGCCCAAATGAGGGGCACTTATGCTAGAGCAGCGCTCATGTCCAGTACCACCACCACCCCCCCTCCCTCCCACTCCCCACTCCCTCAGGCTAACAGATTCTACAGTGAGGCCTTCAGTCAGAAATAGGACAGAGGGTCAAGACACTCAAACTGCCTTTACAGTCAATCTAATTAAAGCAGCTTCACCCAATTTGGAATTCCTTCAGTGTAGTGAATAATAGACATTGGTGTATACTACAGGGGAATGGTGCGATTTGATTGAATCAAAAGGACAGACACTTACGGTCTGTCATGGTCACTTGGAGCAGGTGGCATCATGACTATCCATAAAAAAAATCGTTGTTTTAGTTTGTTTATTCTTTAAGTTTCCATCCAGTTAAAGCAAGTCCTAAAGCTTTGAATTAGTTTCTGAGCTCACCTGCCTGTCAAGATTTTTAAAATATGTAAAAAACAAAAACGACTTAGGGGCAGTGGTGGCCTGGTGGTAAGGTGCTGGATTACTGATCCCAAGGTCGGGGGTTCAAGCCCCACTATCAATGG
>JAQMYF010000001.1:20848714-20859293 GCA_030014195.1 Neosilurus mollespiculum
ATAAATCCCCTGATGAGTGGGCAACCACGAAACAGGCTTGTCGGGATGAAATTGTAGTACTGTTATTTTTTCCCACAAACAATATATATATATATATATATATATATAAAACTAACTAACTAACTAACCAAAAGAAGTCTCTCACACAAATGACGAGACGAGCAAGATTTCCTATATCCAGGATATGGAAGCATAATTCTCCAATCACAAAGAGCAATTCTGTTTTGTTTTTTTTGTTTTTTTAAAAAGGACTCACCAAGGTGCAGCTGAACATCCTTTACTTCCAGAGTGTTTGACTTGCGATGACGGGCAAGCTGACAGGCTGCAGTCACGACACTCTCTATAAAATCATCAGCAACCTGCAGCAACATCTGAAAAATACGGAGAGAGGAGTGTGTCCCAAATCAAGAGGGTAATCATGACATTCAGTTAAATACTGATACAACCATTAGGTCATATAGCAAAGATCATATGGGGAAAAACATTCGTGATCATGGCACGATCTGAATACCTGACAAAAACCTGTAACCATTTTATAATGATATGTTCCATGTATTGCATGAATACATATAAATATATGAATATAAACCATTGACCGTGACTTCATGCAATACATGGAACATATTATAAAATGGTTACAGGTTTTTGCACTACGAGGAGGGAGTGATCAATTACCTCCTCAACATCTTCATCAAGCTGCTCATTGGGATCAATTTCCCGCACAAGGTCCTGCAGTTTCTTCTTACTGAGTACCTGAAAAACATAGAGGAATTAATAAACTAGATCAGATTCATACAGGAATGTAATGAGTTGCGAGCTTTTTGCACGAGTAAAAAACTTTTCATATGTAAAACAGGTCTGAAGCTAAAAACACTAAATATTAGGTTGCATACTTTTAGGTACACGCATCATGCTTGTTTAATACTCGATGATTTATATGATAAAATCCCAAATGTGCTCAAATCCCATTTGACTTCCATTCACAGAGAGCTCCACAAACTTTAACACAATTCAGTATGAGATGAAATACTGAGGTGATTAATTAGAGCCTATCCATTTCCAGGCACTACTGTAGAAAGAACAAAGCACTAGTACCTACTGAAGTACTGAAATGTTTGCGTCCATTATGAGAGCAGAAATACCTCTTCACATGCGCCTGCCATGACATTTTGTGACAATTAAATAGAACACTGTCAGGAATAACTGGACCTGCGACATTTCAGAATTGCTTGTGTAGTTCATTGAGGTGTAGACAGCCTCACCTGAGTTCCTTCAGGACTCACTCTCCCAGCAGACCCTGAGGTTGCCAGGCCTTTACCCGGAACTGCAGTGCTATTGGCCATGCTGGTGGCGAGGGGCGGGGTTGGTGAGCTCTCCGCTTTCACAGCACTGTACAGGTTGGATCGGCCAGGCTGCTGTTGATATTGATTCATGCTGATCTCAGCAAAAACAGTAAGTCATGAGCCTCTTGTCAGGCTGTGTTCAACTGTAAAAAATAATAATAATATTACAAATACAAGGATTAGTTGACCTGAATAAGTAGGATTTATATTAATCAAACATCCTGAAATATAACACTCCTCTATAAAAAAATCTCCACTATAAAAAACTTTTAACTAGCCATCTGTTAAAGCAAGGAGAAGTGATTACTTCTCATAGTGTTGATGAATATGCTTAATATTTTCATTTTACAAAATATCTGATGGAGTAAGAGAAGTGTGGTGTGATGTGTTGGTTATTCTTAAATCTTTTTAATCTTAATCATAAATATTTTTTCCCGCTAGAGGTCACTGTGGAATTCTGGGACTCGGCTACAGTGAAACTGTCATTGTCATTGTGTAATTCTCTAATAATCTCAGTTAAGTGCCACCCTATAAATCATCAGTGTCTTATAGATCCACAGCATTTGGGTGTCATTAGTATAAATGATATCCATGTAAATATGATAGTATAGTAGGAAAATATTTGTAATAAATGATGACTACTTGGTGACTGGTAAACATAGCACACTCATGCACAGTGATGCAGCCGTCACATGTGCTCACACATGATTCATAAAAGGCAGCTGACAGTCATGTCTTAAATTAAGCAAATTAAAAAGCAATGGGGCAAAACAAGATCCTAAAAAGGGCACAGAGTCTTAATAAAAGAAAATGAAACCCAAAAAAATGGGAGAGCCATTTGACACTTTTTGGACAACTGCTCATATAATTTAATCCAGTGCCATACAGCTGTTCCTGTATTTCTGAGGGACAACACAATGACACAGATGAGTAGCACAAACCACACACCAGTGAGTTGTGTTGTATACTGGGTAAGTGGACAAAAGGTTTTTTCATTGAGCTCAGAGGGGCTCATTAGGTGGGATTGCTGGTGGGTAAGCTTCCAGATTTATTTTGGTGGTTTCCAGCTCTGTGCATACAAAAGCACACACTCTTAATTGTCAAAATTAATTACACAAATTTGCTTAGGCCATATTTCTGAATTGGGTTAATCAATAAAGTGATTCTCTGGCACATAATCACTGCATCATAAACAGTATTCATACCTTGAAGTGATGTTGTTGTGAACCCCCAACCATCGACCTGAGCCCCACACGCTGACCTCACAAGAACTACAATACCAGAATTCTAACGCAAGGTTTTGTACATGAGGTTCAGGGTGTTCTGAATTCTTTCCTCCCTGTCATCCTGCTGAATAATCTCTCAGATAGTGTTCAAGTACCTCAAGTTTTACAAATGAAACCATGCAAATATTTAATTGGCATGTTGGATCTGGAGCTCCCCTTTCAGCAGTACCCCATTCTGGTTGGACAGACACGTAAGTCTATGGTCATAATGGTGACTTTCCAAAGTCTGTATCAGAAGACTCCAACTTTGCAACTGTGGCACACTATGTGGCCAAAAAGTATAAGGACACCAGCCTATGTGCATGTTGAACATTCCACTAAAAAGCTGGTGTCCCCTTTACTGCTATGAAAGATGCATCAATCCTCTCACTAACCAGTCCCAGCTATCCAATTATAAGTAGGTGAAGGGATTTGCTCTCCAAGAGTATTAGAGTAGGCACTCTCCATGTGACTGCTCATGCACAGCGCCTTGTGGCATAATTTTTTCTGTGCTTCGAAAAAGTACACATATTGCCATATCTTAACAGAACCTTCGCACAGCTGATTACGATTATCTTAACTAACTTTATACAAAATTTCATTACGATTCATGCTTTCTTGAGCCCCTTTCTAGACTTTGCCAAATATGCCATTTGTCAATTTGTCTCTCTTAATTGCTCTGATTTGCATTAAAACAATGATCCAGAAAAACGATAACTTTAAATGTCAGATTTTTTCGCTCACATTCAAGATTCTTTATTGTAATTATGTTCACACATAAAATGTTGTATGTATATTTATATGCCTCCAATTTTAACAAATTGAGTATAATTTAGTTCTTTCGTATTATCAAAAAACAAATGCAAATTTATGTACTTGAAAGAAACATCCAAGCGCCTGATTAGTGAGGAGATTGGCGGCCTGGTGTGCAGTTGTGCCAAAGGTGTTTGGTGAGGTTGAGGTCAGGGCTTTGAGCAGGACACTAGAGTTCTTCCACCCAACCTCGACAAATCATGTTTTCATGTTTGGTCCTTGCTGTGTTCTTTGGAGAACAGTCATGCAGGAACTAGTTTAATTCCCTTTGTTCCAGTGAGGAGAAATGATAATACTACAGCACACAGGCAATTCGGTACACATTTGTGCTTCCTGCTTCGAGTTAAAAGTCTGAGGAAGGCCTCCACATGGGTGTGATGCTCAAGTGTTTTGTCCTTAGACTGTTTATATACGGGGTTTTTTTCCTTTCCGCCTCAAAGGTTGAGTATTTAGTTACTTCGTTGCAACGTTATTTTGTATGCCGTCATTATTGTCAACCGTTTACGCCTCACCGGAAGTTTACTGCGCAAAGCATCATGGGACTGAAGGACTTAGCAGTTTAGAATTAGCAACCATAGTTTGACATAATAACTGGCCTTCCATTACCAACAGTGGTTAAAATGAACTCTATAAATGACTGAGATCTCTTAGACTTACATTTACATAATAAACTTACAAACATCACTTTGACTTCTCACAATGGCGTCACAACCGCTAGCTCGTCGTTATCAAACATTAGTTAGTTAACCTCCAAATAACTAAAAATATATACAACGTAAGGAAAAATCCTAAAAATCACAGCATCCAAATTCCCATCAACGTGTTCAGAGCCAACATTAAGTGACCTTAAACCCTGTTTTCCCGACCTGCTCGCTATATGCTAGACGTAAAGCAACACAAAGCAGATAGCTGTTGTATTGAGGAATATTATCAAGAATAATATTTGGCTAACGTATTTGACTGTCTACACCCAACACAAATTATTATACATCTTAAATCTTCCACGACTGCTCCATGTTTATGTTTTCCTAGTTTACGCTGTATGCTAATCCACTTTGTAGCTAGCTAACGACACAAAAGCATTCTGATGCTGTCGAATGGCTAACATAATGTTGAATTTAGTGCCCGTAATGTTTTGCGATATGATATAATACCTTGTATTGAAGCGTTGTATTATTTCTCCATCCTCTATGGAACTGTCGTATTAAATTATTTCACTTTATAATATAGCAAATGTACAACCCCTCTATTAGCTATCCAGCTGTGTTATACACAGTAGTGACAAGACTGACGACCGGAAATGGCACATAACAAAATAAAAGTCTCTCTCTCTCTCTCTCTCTCTCTCTCTCTCTCTCGCTCTCTCTATGTGTGTGTGTGTGTGTGTGTGTGTGTGTGTGTGAACTGACTGTACTGTGAACTGTAATCATAAAGACTGTCCTTATGTCCTTATTCCAAGACTCATATAAGCACATATTGACCTTTAACACACTTTGCTTACTTTTAATAAGCTCTAAATGAGTCCAGTTGGTCACTCAACATAGTGCATTTCTTGTATTTATTAACATAACTACTATCATTAAATTATTAGTTTAAAGAAATCAAGAAAAAATATAAGCAGTAAAGTTTTTAAAGAACTGAAACATTTATTTTCTCTTACAAGTTAACAGATTTAAAAATATGTATCCCCTAATACTGTACATCCCAGTAACCTCCAGATTTCACGAGATCTGATCTCACCAGCACTCAAACCCTTCATTGTTAAGCAACCTGTAAATGAAACTGATCTAATAGTAAAATACTGACAAGCTTCTACACAATAAAATGGTACCTCATACAGATTAGTCTGCATCCAAGTATGTGCTTTTGATTCTATGCGGACAGTTTGTTTTCTATAGAGACTAGTCCATTAAAAGGTTACATAGAATTGCATTGAATAAAGGGCACCATTTCCAGTTTATTGTGGCAAATTGACAATATAAATGTTTTGGGTTTTTTTTGCAAAGATGCATTATGTAGCACTGACTATTTATGATCTCTTTCCACAAATATAATACAAAAATATGTTTATAAAACCCCCAACACTATATTAATGGTGAGTAAAATTTTATATTTTGTGTTCTGATGTAGCAATACCTTAAAATACTACATTAACACTTTTAAAATGCAATAGGTCTCTTCCACTCTCACACAAAATTATCAAAAGTAAAAAATAATAAACAATAATAAGTCATAATGGATCTCAGAAAGGGTAACAGGAATTGTCTTCAAGTGAAGATACATGTAAGTAGTCTCATATCCCATCTATGAGGCTGATGGGAATTTGAGTTGAGAGAGAGAGCTTCAAGTCTGGAGAACACCTGCCTCTGTGGTCGCTGTATGAGTCTCTGTGACAAGAGAAATAGACAATTTCTCAGAACACTGTTCAAACAGCAACATATTCCACACACCAATTTAAATGTTTTGGGGGTTTCGTTGATCACAAATAATGGATTGCCTGAAGTGGATGTTTAATGGATATTTTCATCTTTATATGTTTTGTGTGTGAACAGAGAACACAAGATGTTCTCAAAAGATGATATGTGAGGTATGGGCAGCAAGGTGGTGCAGTGGTGAGTACCGTCACCTCACAACACAAAGGCTCTGGGACTGAAACTTTCGGCTGACCTGGGTCTTTCTGTGTGGATGGATCTTTCTGTTTGCATGTTCTTCCCATGTGTTTACTCCAGGTACTCCAGTTTCCTCCTGCAGTCCAAAGGCATGCAGATTAGGTTAACTGGTTACTCTAAATTGCCCAAAGGTGTGAATGTGTGAATGGTTCTTTGTGTCTGCGTTAACCTTGCAGTAGATTGCCAATCTGCCCAGGGTGTACCTCACCTCTTGCCTGAAGTTAGCTGGCATTGGCTACCGCAAGACCCTTATAAATAAGTGGTACAGATGCTAGATGGATGGATGGCTGGTTTCAGTGGTTAGCACTATCACCTCACAACAGGAAGATAACAGGTCATTTCTGTGTGGGGTTCACATGTTCTTTCTGTGCCTGGGTGGGTTTCCTCCAGGTACTACCCACAGTCGAAATACATGCAAATCAACTGGCTGATATAAATTGTCCATAGCTGTGGATGACAATGTGTGTTATACTCTGATAGACTAATAACATGTTTTGGGGCGTACCCCGCCTCTCACCAAAAGTAAGCTGGGAAGGGCTCTGGCTTCCCCGCAACCCTGATGGATAATCGGTACAGCTAGATTGATGGATAAAAGGACAATGAATGGATGGATATCAGTGGTTGAGTTTACCATGGTGAAAGTCTGCACACTTTGATCAGATAGTTCTCCAGTTTTCCTGCAGCTGCTAAAAGCAGGCCAAAGTAGGGTGGTGAGGGCTTAATGGGGCGAGAAGTGAACTCTGGATGGTACTGCACTCCCACAAAGAAAGTGTGATCTGCCAAAACAAAAAAAGAAAGCTCTAATACAAACTTTTGTCCTCCATAGGAAATGAAATACTGTACTTTCACCAACCTTGCATTTCAATGATTTCCATTCGTTGGCCCTCCTTATCTTGGCCCACAAAGTGAAGGCCTTTTTCCTCAAAGTGGTGCTTTAGCTCCGGATTCACCTGAAGTAAATGTGCCCGAGACCAATTGTTTGTAATTAAAAGACGTCCAAGCACAAACAGATGACATGGTTCATTGTGTTTAAGTAAATACATACCTCAAAACGATGTCTGTGTCTTTCATCAACATACTCAGGATCTCCATACAGTTTTCCTAAAATGGCAAAAGACTGAAAATTTATTTCAGTCAACAACATCATGAAAATCATTCAATAATCTTTCTACATATATATGTATACTTACTGAGAATACTGGTGGTGCTTTTGAAGATAGTTCGCCTTTTTCCCAACCTCATGGTGCCACCCATTTGTCCTGGATTATGTTCTGGCATTTCAATCACCTACATGGACAGGAAAGAGGATTTTTTTTAGAGATGCACAATCAGTATCCGTATTAACAACACTATGAACTTTAGAGGCAGTAATGTAATATCACAGCAATGTATAACTACAAATTTCATCACAAAATGTTTTACAAAAGTTTGCTTACTACAGGGTGCTTTGTGTTTGGATCAAATTCAGTGGAGGTGGCATCTAAACAGAGACACAATATGATTTCCAGTATAAAAAATAATCAAAAACTGGGAGAGCCTCTCATGCAGCTTACCTTCCCAGCCAAGCACATTGCGGGCAAATTCACAGACAGCAAGCTGCATGCCCAGACAAACACCTGCAAACCACATTTACACTGTATATGTTGGTGTACAAGCTTTCCAGTTAATGGCATTAAGTACTCTAAATTCCTCTCTTACTACCTAAAAAGGGTTTTTTCCTTGTCCTTGCCCAGTTAATAGCATGTATTTTTCCCTCAGTACCTCGTACTCCAAAACCTCCTGGTACCAAAACACCACTGGAAGTGGAAATAAACAGACAAAATATTTAAAGCAGACATATTTTATCAGTTTATAATTTAAACAGTTAATTGCACTGAAGCACGTAACTAAAAATATTTTAATTTTTCTGTATAACATTTTGTGCATTATAGGCAGCAGCATATGAATAATTCTGCTGTTCAAACATAAAACTATAACACTTAAAATAGAAATGCAGTTTCTACAATGCAGTGGAATATAAAACATATAAGCACTTTTCCATTCATTCTGTGCTCTAACTTAATTCATATCTTTACAGTATGTCTGCACCAGCTATAAGGGTGTCCAAACCTACTCACAATGAGATCCAACAGCCATTGCAGCCTGATTTCGCCTGTTTAACTCATTGATTTTGGCTTGCAATAGACTATCAGGTGTAGCGTCTCCTGGGTTTAAATGAAAATCTGCATCCATACCAGCCCTTTCTAGATAAGCTTGGACATCCCTATGCCACAGGTGCAGCTGTATGATAAACTATTATACGGTGTTCAGTCATGTGTTTTGCTCACTCAGCACTGCAAAGCTTCTGCCAGGCTTCGTGATACTTCACCGGTTCTTCTTGTTTTGTGCTTTGCTCTAGGTATACGGAGTCTATGAACTAAAACAGAGAAACACTTCTGAAATTTACTAAAATTAAGAAAGTAAATGTGTGAGCGATCACCACAAAAAAGGTTTTTTTAAGCGGAAAATTTTTGAAAAGTCTGCCTAAGTCATGTCATGTCATTTTCTGAACCGCTTAATCCTAATTAGGGTCGCGGGGGAGGCTGGTGCCCATCTCAGCCGAGTCCGGGCGAGGGCAGAGTACACCCCAGACAGCTCGCCAGGCCATCGCAGGGCAGAAACACGCTGACGGCTATGCAGCCTACTCTTGACGAAAATCAGCAATGGTTCTTTTACATAGACAGTGAGAGACATGGCCGGCATTTGATAATCTAGTTAGCTGCACTGGGAGGACAGCAGTGAGAACCTGTTGATAGGCTTGAACCCCCGACCTTGGGATCAGTAATCCAGCACCTTACCACCAGGCCACCACTGCCCTGTCTGCCTAAGTCCTCAAGTTTCATTACAAGATGGCATGGTAATAATAGTGAAATGTCTCCCCCTTGTGGGCATCTGATGAACATTCATTCACATATTATTTGCACTTATTAACCTTAATGGATTTTTTTCAAGTTATTCCATCTAAGTGTTACCGCCAAATTTTAATGGCTTGTTACTTGTACCACACCATACTCTGAAAAAAAAATCACTTTGTAATTTGTGAAACTTGTTGAGGTATACTGAAGACAAACAAACTAATTAACTAACTAACTAATTAACTTACCAATACAGATGAAAAAAATAACCTCCTAATGGAGGTAAAAACTTATTTGTAGTTTAAAGCATTTGTTCATGAGACTTTGTTAAGAAAATTTAATTTACTAAAGACTCTTTTTGTGGTGATGGGCCATATATACAGGTGAAACTCGAAAAATTAAAATATCGTGCAAAAGCTCAATATTCTAATTTTTCGAGTTTCACCTATATACTGTACAGTAAATATCCTCACAAGGACACATGTAACCAAGGTAAATAGCCATACATGACCAATGAAATATCCATAACAACAGAGATAAGCATAAATTACTCATAATTGGAGTCATTAATCAAAAACATGTCTTACTTTCACCTCTACTTTATAGTTGATTGCAAGGGCAGAATGTTCCAGTGCTTTAATAACTGATGCGTAGGAGTCTGAAAATCTGGTGTACTTTCCAACTAATGCAATCGATGTGCTTTCCAAGAGACGATCAGTTCTGTGAAAAACAAGCCAGAACACACAGCAAACAGTATATATTTCCTGATAACTTTTTGTAGCATTGTTTTATTTAAAAAATAAAATGAAGGAGACAAAGAGAACCTGACCTATCTGACATTTCTTTCCACTTGGCAAGCATCCTCTGGGGTTTTGGCTCTATGGGCAGGTTCAGCCATCTGCAAAAAAAGTTCACCACTCCCTGATCCTCCATGAGAAGTGGAACTCTATAAAGTGAGGACACATCGGGTATGCAGATGACCTAAAAAAAAGGCAGAGGGTACAGATTAGGGGTGTTTATCCGTTCCTGGGCAGGTATCAGGTAATAAAACACACAAGCTGTTGTGATATAAGCAATATTTTTTAGTCGAAGCTCTCTGTTAGATATGTGCAAGTACCTGTGCTGGCTCTACATGACAAAACATTGAGATCTTCTCTTTCACTGCAGTGTCCAGAGGTGTAGCACAGCGGCAAACTATCTAAAGTAATAGAAACTTATTAACAAAGAAGAGTCTAAACTATCCCAGATTGAACAAATGCAGCTCTGGTTTCATATTCAGACAAATGCATAAAATCTTGACATTATATTACAGCTCAAGCCTCTGACCAGATGACACTGACATCAGTAAATACTTCAGTAGATGATAGGTGACACATCATGGTGGTAGTGGTTAGCACGTTTGCCTCACAGCAAGAAGGCCTGGGTTTGATTCCCGGGCTCGGCCGTTTCTGTGTGGAGTTTGCATGTCAAGTCAAGTCAAATCAGGTCAGTTTATTTGTATAGCGCTTTTTACAATTGACAAAGCAGCTTTACATAGTACAATTAAATTAGGGAGGAATCTAAAAATTCTCTACAACCCCCTACACATCCCTAAT
>JAQMYF010000001.1:20874761-20894060 GCA_030014195.1 Neosilurus mollespiculum
GGAAAACCTGATGCGGCCCAGCCTCACCCAGACTCTCCCTCCAGTGGCCCCCGGGGAAATTGAGTTTGAGACCCCTGGTTTAAACCTTTTAAAATTTTTATTCCAGATGTAATTAATAAATGACCAAAACATTATACAGTGGCAGGTGTGCGTGTAATTTGCATCCCCGGTCGCAATTGTGCAGTTTTTTTTATCCGACTCTGATTGGAAGGGTTCGTGCATGTCATGACATTATAGTAGATTGTGTATCTTTATGAACTGGGGCGCCAGACCTGTATAACATCTCCATTAAGAACAGCACCAGTTACTACACGAACCACAACACTTTACTGATACAAAAACCTCTAATTATATGGGATTTTTATTCACAAGGAAACCTGGATCACTTTATTCATCTTATACAGTAATAACATAAAAAGCCTGAAGACCTTCCACTACATACAAATTCACTTTCTTTTATATCCAATTTCTTTCTTTAACGCAAAATACAGGAAGATCAATAATAAACCTTTTCCCATCATTCAGCAGGATTCAGTCGGGGTTCATACGAAGACTGTTAAACTATCACAGGCTCGGTACAAATCAGGCAGCATCCGTACCACCTGATCTGTGGCCCCTGCATGATGTGTGTCATGATGTGTCTGACCTGCGGGTCAGAAATGTTCTATAAACAATGTCTGTGTGCTGTGACTGTTCTCGAACAGCAAAGATTCCAGTACTTGAGAAAAAGACAGATCTACAAAGATTAAACGATGTCAGAAGTTTATCGATGTGATCCATCATATTTAACTCTATTTATATTAAAATATAAAGGAATGCGTCTTAAGTGGGTGTACACCGTCAAAACTTACACACACACACACACACACTTAACTTTTCATCCAGGGCTTCATGGTTCACATATCAGCTGTGTGATTTCAAAATCACCCATTAACAGAGTTCACACACACACACACACACGAGACTACACTCAAATACTGAAATCAAAGTCCACCTCCTACAGACAAACAGAATCAGAAAGTCACCCTGACAGGTCATCAATCACAACGAGGCAGAGACTCAGACAGAGTCAGACAGGCAGGGCAGGAAGTGTCAGTCTGAGGCAGATGAATAGACACACACACACACACACACACCAGGCACCTACAGTCAGTCAGTTACCATCAGACAGACAGACAGAATCAGACCAACAGACCAAGAGTGAGATAGTCACAGGGACAGAGAGGTAGAGCCAGACAGTCAGTCAGTCCAAATCAGACAGACATGGCGGTGAGAGCGTCTCAGCTGAGCCTCTGTGTGTTTACGGACTTCAGAGCTGAAAAATCCCACCAAAGATCAGATACAGTAAGAACCAATACACTCCTGACTTATCTGACGAGAGAGAGAGAGAGAGAGAGAGAGAGAGAGAGAGAGAGAGAGAGAGAGAGAGAGAGAGAGAGAGAGAGGTTTAGCCTCAGGCTGAATATTTCCGAAGCATCTCTAACAGAGAGCACCGTTTTAAATAAATCACTCACTCCATCAATGAACGATTTCACACATTTGTGCCGAGACGGGACTCCTGATGTCTAACGGGGAGGAGACAGAACTGTAAAATCATCACGAGGTTCATCATCATTACTACAGAAAGGACATTTCTGCCACTGAGAGACCAGAAACATCCGACAACCGCTGCTCTGAGATCACGCACATTATTACCGCATCATACCACTGATGCACCTGTGTGTGTGTGTGTTTACTGGTATAATTGTTTAAACACACACACACACACACACACACACACACTTCATTTCCATCTCAATCCAAGTGTGTGATGGAAATACCTCACTGAAAGCAGCATCGCCACACCACAGGATTTCTGCTGGAACCTGAGCTCAGATTATTATCTGTATGGAAACAGTGTGAGTGAGTGAGCGGGTTTCCTCAGGGAAGTTTCCTCCTTGGATTTCCTAATCCGAAGAAAGCTTAAATACTCCGCCCAGTAGAAGACTGCTTTAAAGAGAAACTGAAGAAAATACTGCATGTATGTTTTGTAACTGTTTCTACAAATCGTTTCACGAACCTTTTTAATCACAGAGAAAATAAAAAAAAACAGCATTTACTCGGGCGCCACTGCAATCTGAAAAGTCACGTGATCACCCTGCGTTTCCCCCGTAATAGTGGAACCAATTTGCAGATGAATGCATGGTGTGGCATTCTTTTCTTTCATATATACGATCAGATCAGAAACGATTCGGTTTAATGTAGGTTAGCGGGGTCCGGTATGAATCTTATTTGCTCCTAGTTTTATTTTATCGAGAAGTTCACTAGTTTAGATCAGATTTAATTTAATATCTGTATACTGTTATTATTGTCATTAACTTGCTTTAAATGAACTGACCAATTCACGTCCTCGTGATTCGTGCTTTTGCGAGAGTGAAACAGCTTGTCATGTCATGTCATTTTCTGAACCGCTTAATCATAATTAGGGTCGCGGGGAGGCTGGCGCCCATCTCAGCCGAGTCTGGGCGAGGGCAGAGTACACCCCGGACAGCTCGCCAGGCCATCGCAGGAGTGAAACAGCTTTTAAACTTTTAAAATAACCAATGCAAACTATCAAACAAATGTTAGCAGGCTAAGAACTGTAAGTAAAAACCACCTGATAGTGAAAATATACATATGTCCGTGTGTACGCCGATGATTTCATCACTCATAAAAGCAGAATTCTACAACAGTTTGCTGAGGCATGTGAAATCTATTCCTTCTCTTCATCCGTCCTTCATTTCCTTCAACCCAACATATATGTAAACAGATCCAGACATGGATCGACAGACAAACAAGCTCAGAGACAAGTAATCAAACAGGCAGAAAATCAGACAGACAGATAATTAGACAGGCTGAGAGATGAAGAGACCGAAATTAAATGAGAATCACTGCAGTCGCACTCGACACTGTGTGCACAGAGACACAGACACGGTCCGAGGAAGTAAACAAACAGGAGACGGCTAGTTTACCAGACAGAACCGGTGAAGATGACTTTATTATATGCACCCTGTAAATATTTCAGTATTCAGTCTGGGAGCTCAAACTGTGGAGAGTCTGAAGGCGGTAGGTAGGAATGACCTCGTGAATCGCTCCTCATCACAGTCAGGTTGAAAGCGTCTGTGATGGTTTAAAGTGTTATAGTAATATTCCATATAATCCACGACTGTCCTCAGTTTGGCCAGGATTCTGTCCTCTACCACCTCCTACAAGGCGGTGAGTTTGAGTCCCACCAGATTTAGTCACTTCTCAACAGAAATGACTGACTTTATATTTAGAAAAAACCTGAGAAAGTTTTCACACTGGGACCGAATCCTGGAGTCAGAGTCTGTACAGGAACACGTGCTCTTACCACAAAGGTGACTTCATTACAGCGATTCACTGGAGGAAACACGAGAAGCTGAACAAATTACATCTGAAAAAAAATAATAATTAAAAATCACTGAGCTCAAACAGCGTCCGAATCCAACACGGATCAAACCGCGGCTCAGAGGAACAAACCCCAGATCACAGGATTCAGAAAGAGAAATATATATTATTAAAGAGACAAGACGGCAAGAGAGACACAGAGCGAGAGAAAAAACACACACACACACACACACACACACACACCCCGTCCTTGCTCTGTGCTGTTGCAGTGATCAGCGGGCGGGTGTTCATTCTGCAGGTCACAGTGCAGGAGTGTTACTCCCACACACACCCACTGACCCCACACACACACACCCACTGACCCCACACACACACACCCACTGACCCCACACACACACACCAAAAGGTGCAGAGCTGCTCATCTGTATTGTGTACAGTTTCCTAAAATCACGTCAGATCACAGAAGCAGTACAAAAGACACTCGTGGAGCCCCTGCCCCCACCACCCACCACATCCCCCACCCCCACCCCACGGTCTGAAAGCCATGAAGGAGCATCGTGTTCTCCTAGAACAGAGAGGAAAGAACACGTCTCACACAGAGGTATGAAAACCTCTCCAGGAACAAGTGAGCACTGGCCTTCAGATTTATTTATTTATTTACCTCGAGGACGCTTTTATCCAAAGTGACCTACAAATACTCCAGAACCTACAAGAGGCTCTGTGGGAGTCCTGGAGTTAAACTCACACACAACCTTCTGGTCACGATAAAAGGAAATCTTTAATTTCCTAAACGGCCTTCACCTTGCACAGGGGCAGCACGCACCAGAAAAAAGTACCTCCACGGACGTCCCGACGTCCCACAGAAATCACATATCGCACATGTGGAACCCGATGGAACACCAACAACCCGCCCACCTGAGGTCCGGACCGCTTCCGTATGTAGTAAAGGACTCTCTGGACCATTCTTAGATTATTCTAGGTAGGAAATACTCATTTATTCATTCATTCATTCACCAAAGCACTTTAACCTACTCGAGAGCAGGGAGGGTGGAGCCTATCTCAGCCAACTCTGGACGAAGGTGGGGTACATCCTGAACAGCCCACTAGTCCATCGCAGGGCCGACAAATATACACACGAACCTAGGGCTGATTTGGACCAGCCAATTGGCCTAAAGTGCATGTCTTTGGACTGTGGGAGGAAACCGGAGTACCTGGAGGAAACCCACACAAACTCCCCCTAGGAGTGAATGAGTGTGACCCTGGTGAACCGGGGACCTTTTACCTGTGAGGCAGACATGTTAACCCCTACACCACCGTGCTGTTTTATACCAGTTTAGTTCATTTAAAACAAAACACTTGCGATATCCTTCTCATTTCATTTATCTAAATTTATTACATCTATAATTTATTTAAATACTGCAGCCGATGTCTATAAATTCCAAATCTAAACCACCACCAGCAGCTTTCTCTCAGAGATCCAGACGAAAAGCCTCAAGAGGAAAAAAGAGAAATGATGTACCAGATAACAGGTTTTCAAACAAGGAGAAATTTTAAGTAATAAACGTCTATAAAGGCTCCAAGATTCACTTAAAAAGTATTTTCACTCTGTATGATGATCTTAATAAACTCAAGACTTTATACTTCGTGTGTCTCCGCCTCTGAATGTAGGACGGAGTTCCACTAATGTCAAGCGTTCTGCGTATCCATACCCGGGTTTCCACGGCGGCTCCAGACAGAATCGATACTCTGTGTTTCACCTCTGTTACACTCAGCCATGTTCCCACTACATAATCCAAACGTTTGGTGGACGCAGAAACCTGCAGAACGTGATAGAAACCAATAAAAACGTGGACGCAGAGGGTGCGGATAGACATTAAAAAAAGAAAAAAAATCAGAAGTAAGAACCTAATAAGGACGTAGTAACGGCAGCATTCATGTAATAACGATGTAAATAAAACCCACTTCAGTGGCACAAGCGCGGCGTGGACTTGCTGAACACAGATGTGGAGGCAAGAAGTTAAAGAAGCGCATGGTGAAGTATTTACAAAGACCGGATGGACGCAGTAAAAATGTGGTAAGTACATGGAGCGATCTGATTGGTCGCAGTAACAACACACTGGTTGTGGTGCGTGTGTGATCGCGCTGATGGTAAGAAATTAGAACGTTAGACGATGTAATACAGTAACCCCCCTCTATATCACGATTCAACCATCGCGCCGCCGCGGCAATATTCTAGTCTTTCAATAGAACGTATCTATTTTTATTTTTACAGCTTTTTACTCTGAAATACCCATTTTTCTAAGTTAATACTAACAATAAAATCTATTAATTATAACAAATATCAATTAAAATGCAGCACAAATTCAATAATAAATAAAATAATAATTTAAGCAATATAAATCATAAAGCCAATCAGACCGTGCTGCTCATTCTCTTGGGCGCTGATTGGCTGCCGCTAACACGACGCCATCTCGGATAGAACAGTTTGCTCAGTTCCTCGTGTATCTCGTGTGTTATTTATCACTTGCGAGTGTTTCGTGTGAACTTGAGTTTCGTTTCAAGCCCTACGATGCCGCCCAAGCACACCACATCATCTAATCCTTCTGGTAAAGAGCCCAAGCGCCGGAGGAAGATCCTGACCATTCAGGAGAAGGTAAAACTCCTGGATATGATTAAAGGAGGATGAAGTTACGCCGCCGTGGATTTTCAGCTATTGCAGGGGGCCTGGAACGTAACCCCTGAGATAGACGGGGGATTACTGTACTACATACGTTCACTGTCTATAATACTGACTAAGAGAAAATCCACACTAAAATCACAGCATAGTGACTTTTCTGAAGACATTCATGAAACCGTGCATGGCTGTTATTTTTGTGTTCAAAGCCCTGAGTGACGCTAACCCCCCCCCCCAACTCTTCATGCCTTCTCATTTCCCTCAGCCTCAACATATCCCAGAATTCACCAAATGCTTTTAAGTGACCATAAAAATGGGAAATATTCCCTCCCTCTCTACAATCCCCACTGAAATCCCCCGGGAGTCTCATGACTGTTTAACGCCATGACCGCGGGCACTTGTTAATAACTCGAGAGGACATCATGCAGATTTTTGCTGTAACGCTTACATCAATTCTTTATGTTGATATAAATGTATTGTTCAATGTCTGCAGGGACTGGGAGACTGGACAGAAATGCTAAAGCTGCAGTGCACAAGACCTTCTTGTTCTTTTATAAAGAAAAGAAGGAAAAGGAAGAATGTACACGGGGTACACGGTGTTCCTGAGCTGTTCATTCACAGGAACTGAGTCAGAGATTCCCGAGGGTTTTGCATGGGTGCATCATTACACCTTGACATCAGTAGATATCCTGTGATTAGCTAACTGGCGAGAGACACAGACCTGACTTGGAAAGGATAGTAACCACATCCCCAGTCACCAGTAACTACCATACACCCCCAGAGCTTCAGTGATGGTAAAGTAACTGTTTACTCTGATAACAAGCACCGCACCGCGATGTTCAGTACAGAACACCGGGGTAGGGGTGGGAGCGATACAACAAATATTCTATCACGATACGGTATTCTCAAAGGAATTTCTAAACGATACATTCAGGTATGCAATTATTTATTGCATTTATTGCAATTAAAATTTATTCATAATTTATTAATAATAATTTATTAATAATACAAAGAATTTAGTCAGTGTTCTAAAAGAAGAAATAATTTTAAAAAATAATTAGAAATTAATAATAATAAAAATAGTGTAATATTATAATAATAATAATTGATAAAGTGGCGTCTGGGCTCCTCTGAAGTCATGTATCTTCTCCGGTTCTCTTGATGTCGGCGTGTTTCTCACCCAGAGACTGAAAAACTCCAGCGACGAAACCCACAACTGAACTAAATTATGTTTACAACTTCACCGAGCTTCGCCCGACTCCTCTTCTAAACAGCAGCCCTTGTATCCATTAGCATTTATAAAATCAGTGCTCACACACACACACACACACACACACACACACACACACACACACACACACACACACACACACACACACCACAAGATTCTATTTTATTAAAAAAATATATTCCTTGTCACCATAATACTGTTATAATAAATTGCTGACATGCAACTGTAATGCATGGACTACCCCCCCCCCCCCCCCCAAGTTACCAATGGCAGTATGACTTTACACTAGATAAATTCTATTCCAAGAACTATTCTACTAAATATATCTACTTTTAAATCTTTTATAGGATTTTAAAATAGCTTTAAGAAAAAGAGTTTTACTTTAACTACTCCCTGGAAGACATTTCAGCATGATCATCTAGGTGTGGTGTCAGTCGATCAGAAAATGAATGCAGTACTTATTATCGTTCGTTGATTGCACAACACAACAACACTTCTGAATTTTTACTTATACAATTTATAAACAAACCAGCAGAAAAACACAGAGTTTGGCATTGTCTTACCTTATACCTGAGCAAATATACAGTATACAGCCTATATGGAAATATCAGCGTAAAGTTCCTGTGCGCCACTTCACAAGCAGACCACTATCACTCACTCCTGAAAGGTGATACAGACTAATAGCAGCATGTGCACTGTAACCTGAGGAAAGCCATCCATACAGACACAAATTGCTACATAGAGTGATCGACTGCTCATATTAGTTAAGACCTGTTCACAGTGTTTAAGCATCAGCAGTCAAAATGATCTTCCGGTCCAGCATTTGACGTCTGAGGTCTGCCCCATTTGCAGCGGAATGTGTACACACAATATAGTCTAATATAATTCAAGAGGTTAGTTATTTAAAACCTTATTAAAAATAAACTAATGTAATATAATTTCACCCATTATATTTAATCTACCACACAACACAGCTGACACAAAATGCTTGTTAAAGGTTAACATATGGGTCCCCAAGGAACCATTTCTTAAAATGCTTTGGTTTAAAAGACCAGTGCTGTTCCTAGAACATTCTGGGAAGCTTTATTTTATATTTACACCAATACACCATCATTTATAACCACCAAAAATGAACTAAACAATTGCGATTATATCATTAAAGTTACATCTGTCATGGGGTGGGGTATATTATGCAGAGAGTGAACAGTCAGTTCTTCAAGTTGATGTGTTGAAAGCATGAAAAATGGGCAAGTGTAAGGGACTGAGTGACTTTGACAAGCACCAGATTATCATGGTTTGATGACTGGGTCAGGGCGGCTCCAAAACCATAGGTCAGTGGTTAGTGACAACCAAAAGTGGTAGAAGAAAGGACAAACGGTGAACCAGGAACAGATTCACAGGCACCTGGGGCTCACTGACACACATGGAGAGTGATGGCTAGCCTGTGGGGTCTGATTCCACTGAAGAGAATAAATTACTGAAAAAGTAACACAGGTGTGTTGCAGATTGCTGCATAGCATATGAGGCGGTATAGCTGGAGACCAGTCAGAGTGCACATGCTTGACCCTGACCACCCTAAAAGTAACTACAGTGGGCTCATGAGCACCCTAAATGCTTGACCCTGACCACCCTAAAAGTAACTACAGTGGGCTCATGAGCATCAAAACTGGACATGGAGCAATGGAAGACAGTGGACTGGGCTAATGAGTCCCATTTTCTTTAACACCATATGGACAGTTGGGTGCATGTGTGTCACTTTCTTGAAGAAGAAATGGTAACTGGATGGAACCAGTGTTATGTTCTGAGTAATGTTCTACTGAAAAATCTTGAGCTGTTGAATTCATGTGGATGTTACTTCAACACATACTATCTACCAAAACGTTGTAGACCGAGTACACTCCTTTATGGCCATAGTCATAAAATCCACCCTGCCAGTTTGAATGGTTGTGTGTGTTGGCCATGCAGTGGTCTGGCAAAGTATTTAGGGTGTTCTTCCTGTCTTCGCCCGATGTTTGCTGAGATAGGCTCCAGCTTCCCAGCAATCCCTAGTGAAATTAAACGCTTCAGCAAATGAATGAGTGAGTAATTACTTTCTTGTAACATTCGATCAGGGTTTTTTAAAAAGAAGTCTGCAAAGGAGGTATCAATACGTACAAACCAACTTGTACTTGTAACAAAGCAACTATGTCTAAGCAGCTACCAGGTGTCCAAAACACAGCTAAGTGCTGGTGTGGAAACAGCTTCTGAATTATTGCCACTAATGCAACATTCATTCATTCATTCATTCATTCATCTTCTTCCGCTTGTTCCGGGGTCAGGTCGTGGGGGGCAGCAGCCTAAGCAGTGAGGTCCAGAAATCCTTCTCTCCAGCCACATCCTCCAGCTTTTCCGGGGGGACGCCAAGGCGTTCCCAGACCAGCCAAGAGACATAGTCCTTCCAGCATGTTCTGGGTCGAGAAGCACAAGCCTTTAAAAATTTCGCCTGATCTGATCAATCAAGTTATTTTCCAGATTCCTGATTACATGAATAAACTACAGTGTATTACATTCACAGCAGTGATTTAAAAAATAATTGAACAGCTGCCCTGACTAAGCTAGATTTTTTATTATTATTTTTTTTTTTTTCAGGGATGAAATTCCATGATATGATATGATATGGTATGGTATGGTATGGTATGGTACGGTACGGTACGGTACGGTACGATACGATACGATATGATATAAGATACGATACAATATGAACTTTCCTACCATGGTCTGAATTTTATCCACTGGAAGATACATTGTTAATAGTATTTGTGATCCAATAAGCATTAAATAAAGTTCTTGTCATCTTTCCATTATCTATACATTATCTTGCTGGATAATAAAACTCTAACAAAGTCAGAATGTTGAAAAGAGTCAGACCTGAAGTAACGTGCTGACCGTGTGTCCGCTAGATGGCGCTTTAATCTCATCCACAACAATCAAATGTCAACTGCTACTGACAATATGAACATGCTGTCAATAGTTGAAGTATTGGTTAGGGTTTTTTTGTTTGTTTGTTTGTTTGTTTTTGTTTTTTCAATGCTAATAATCATCAACCCATAGTTTGCACATTTAATATCCTGGATAATTTTATAAAATGGTCTTTGGAGATTTTGTGATGTAGGCGTTCAAAATGATCGTGCATGGTGTAATTCATTGTCTGTAGTCCTGAGTGCTTTTAAAAAGTACTTTTATTTTTATAAATCCCTTGTAGAAAAAGATCATCTTGTTTTAAAAAACATAACATTCCACCAAAACATGGCCAAAAAAAATAGGGTATATACATTTATGAAACTTAGTGTCTGATTGTTTTCAAATTAGACTTCAATGTGCTGTATGCATTTAACAATATGATTAATACAGAAACAAATTGCTTATATTTCTTACAGCAACAGCAAATAAAATCTTGACTATAAGTAATAAAAAGAGCTTGCTCCATGAGTCATGTAAAATTTCAGATTCAGCTGGATGTTAAGCCTGGAATTAAACTGATCTTCCCACTTCCTGTCATTCATTGTGCTCAGACCCTATGGCTCCTGATAATGGTTTGTGTTGCATGGAAATTACATAAGCACAAGGAACTAATGATTAAAGACAAAATGCTATTTTAAAGTATGTTATTTGAGTAGATGCTGGTACTTATGCACTCATAACAACATGCAGTTTAGATATGAGTAAAGTATAAAAAATGTGGCATAACTGTGCTATATCAAAAAATATATATCTCAGAACTGAATAAAAATGAACGATCAAGAAAAATATTCAGTGCGACAGTGGTACAGTGCCATGCAGTCAGACGACACCCACAACATCCTTTTCTAGGAAAACAATACAGCAGTTGGGGGGCGTAGGCTACTGTGTGTCCATGCACAGCCAACATCCTCCCTGTGCCTGGATAAGCCTAATTTGATTATGGGGGCGGGTAACCAGAGAGAGAGAGAACTGGATCATGCTGCTAGCTTCATCTGTCCATTTATAGCCTCACTCACAAGCTCAATCTCCTGCATGATATTAATATCTATATTAATTTAGCAGCTAATACTGTTTTGTCTTTTGTTTCCTGAGCTGTTCATCAGTGCCTCTGGACTTCCACCCACAACAATCAAAAGAATCTGCTTTTTTTTTTTTTTTTTTTTGCTGACATAGACCCCTCTATGAAAGCTGTGGAGGGTCTATTGAAAGGAAATATTGTGCAAACTTAACTGCGTAATTAAATGAAAACATGTGGGTGCTTGTTTGCACTGTGTGCCCTCACAAAACTCTACGTTCATTATGATGGTGAGAAAAGCCAGACTTTCATGTGCCTCAATAAGTAGAAGAGAGTCCTGCTGTGTGTGTGTGTGTGTGTGTGTGTGTGTGTGTGAGAGAGAGAGAGAGAGAGAGAGAGAGAGAGAGAGAGAGAGAGAGAGCTTGGTTAATTAAAGTATTTGAGACCTTGTCCATAAAATTTACAATCAGCATTTAATCCAGTGAGGATTGCTGTAATCTGGTACCCCTTGGCTTGGTGACCTGGTCCTAATGGGATTTTATTTTTATACAATCATTCACTCTTAATTTTATGAAGGACACATGAAGTCAGGCAGATATACTGCAGCCCTGTCATGTGATTCTGAGCTGGAAAGGGCCTAGAATACATACCATACTTGGATCACTGTCATTTAATGAATTTAAATTGTGTTATTTATTTTATGCTCTGAACAAACAAACACACACTATTTTTTTTAGATAAACAGATGTGGTGACAGTTAGTTGTAAGGATATCCTGAATATTTCACAATCTCTCCACTTCTCCACTTCTACCAGCAGCTAACAAGCTGTTTTCCACATCACAGTCTTATAGTCCTGTAAAACGTAGGGGTAAAGATAATTAAACATTACATTTATTATTTTATTTTCATAATCAGTCTTAAAACATTTTCTGTAACACTATGGATATGTTTTGGCCAATTTGGAATGTGTGTAGTTATAATTGTCCAAAATGTTGAGGGTCATCAATAGGCTTATGTTATTTTTAGATAAATATTCCTATCCATCTGACTGACCTTAACACTACAATACTTAACAATGACAAAAAAAGCAAAATCATGACTTAAATTTAATTTAAAGAATTATTAAGAATTATAAAGCATTATAATATAACATCTACAAACAAGAAGGTAGCAAAAAGAAAAAACGTGTTTAAAATTTTAAAGCTATATTAAAAGACTGGGAGAAAAAAATAATAATTCTGCTTTATATTGAGCATTAAAAAGAGTATCTTTTACCTACATCTCTCTGGCACACACACACACACACACACACACACACACACACACACACCACACACAGAGTTACATTGTAAACAGTATGAGCTGTGGATCACTGCTGACTCACCACCTGTCGCCCAGGTGCAAGTCCAAGTGACCGGTTCAGCTCGGGTAGGAGTCATCACAGTCAGGGAAAACAACACACATATCTTTCAGTCACAAGCCTCCCAATATGTTTCTTCTGACAGTGATATTCCCACATCATTTTACATCAATCTATTAATGCACACCTACTGTTAGAATGAAAAATCATTGCACCCATCCATTTGTATCAATCAACAGCAGCTTCTGGGCACCATTATTTCTTTCCATCAGATACTCAGTAGGAGTTGGTGATTCAGAAATCTATCTATTAAAGGACAAGAGGGAACAACTAAGTAATTGCACATTCACTCTGATAAAGTCCATTGTGTGTTATTTTCAAAGCATACACGTGTGTCTGTGCTATTGTATGTGCGTGTGTGGGTGTGTGGGTGGATACTTGAACCGCAGAATGACTGGACCGACCATCTGGGCCTGGAGAAGTCGGCATGCTGTCAGTGTTTCATCCGCCCTTCTTGTCAAGCTTTAATCCTGCAGTAACCCAGAAGCAGATGCCACTGGCACGAGGGAGGAATAGTGAGAAGGAGCTGCAGCACAACGCTAAGCTATGTC
Organism: Neosilurus mollespiculum; assembly: GCA_030014195.1. Lineage (NCBI taxonomy): Eukaryota > Metazoa > Chordata > Actinopteri > Siluriformes > Plotosidae > Neosilurus > Neosilurus mollespiculum. Next base: position 20,888,041 of record JAQMYF010000001.1, read on the forward strand.
CAGCCTGACTTATATAAACACCATAGGTGTTAATTCAACATTAGGGATGCTGCTTTATAGATGGCAGATGGTCTGATTTGTATTTGTGAGCAGCTCCCTGCTGCCAAAAAAATGACAAAATAAAAAGAAGTAGATAAAAAGATTCAAAGAGTCACAGCACTTTGTCAGGCTAGTTTGACCTAAATTCATATATAGAGCAGCTTAATGAAAGCACTATCAGTTTTGTGAAGGAGGCAGGAGTGCTTGATTAAGCTCTGAATTGTTCATGATAACTGTAATCTAACAAACTGCTTCAAAAATTTCAGTTTTTTTCTTTGATGTATAAGAACCTGCTGTGAACTAATGCACATTGGAAACCTACCAGTGACAGCGATCTGGCAGCATTAAATTTGATTTCGATCTATATCCTAAATATCCTAATTACATACCCTGGGAGAGTCAGGCAGCCAAACAGCAATTTGAAAGTGTCAGTTAGCACAAAGTCTGTTGGCAAAAGAAGCAGCAAAAAGGTGATGCCAGAAAATATTAAAACATCCCCAAAATCTGGGTATAGAACATTGATGACCATCCTTTATTTTATATGTCATGCTGTTGAGTTCCTTAATCTGATTTGTCCGATGGTGTTGAATAATCTTCCGTAACATTCAACCTATTTCTGATAACAGTTTATGTATTAGGTATTTATTAAGGTGCACAATTTAATATGTTAAAACATCTTTTAATTATACATAGATCAAAACATGTTAAATAACAAAGGAAAACATTCATTTATCTGATGAAGTAAGGGCATTTATTCAGAAGTAATAGAATGAGATTTGCTAAATTGCAATCATTGGTAAATCAGTGTGGTATAGAAGAATTATAAAACACTTAGGGATGTGCTGGAAAACAATACACAAAGGGCGTTATACCACACTATTATGGATTATTTTCCCATAACATCAGGCCCCATTGTGTTTCGTTCCTTATTTATTAAACTACTTTGTAAATGTACAATTACTGTCTTTAGCCCATCTGTTGCACGTTTTGTCAGCCTTCGGCTATTCTGTCCATCAGTTTAAAAGGGCCCCTATAAGATCACCACTGACCAGATATTCTTTCATTACTGGTCTGTTCTAAATCAAGCAGAGATATCTTTGTGCCAGAACTACACACACACTGTCACATCAGTGATGTTAAACAGTAAGAATAATCCTCCCACCAAAATAATATTACATAAATAGTGGCTCTGAAGTGTCCTTGTTCCCCTCATGGATAAAGGAAAGTGTGTCTAATAAGTTACTCAATTATGTGCTTTACTCATAAAAGTGGCCTAATCAAATTTAATGAGTGGAATTTTGCTTAAAATCTTCCAGTGTACATTAAGAAAGTTAGATATTTGTTTCATGAAAGGCTGCCTGTTTCAAAACTCCTGTGTTCTATGACTTTGGACCAAATTAGCTGAGCTAAAAACACACTGCATGTGTGGCACACTTCAGAATGCAGGCCGTCCACTTTGTTGTCTCGGTTCCATTCCCCTCCCCATCCTCCACCTCCACATGTAAAGCGTGCAACTCTTCATCTGGGCTGAGTGGAACAGACCTGGTATTAGCATGTCAAAACCAGTCTGTGGTCCTCAATGAGAGATGGGAGGAGTAAATGAAATGACAAAGCCACAACAGAGACAGCTGATCTAGAAAAGGTGCCTGTTTAAGCACTCTTCCTCCCTGAGTCCAGCTGCTCTTCAGAACTGCTGCATCACAATGCGGAGGCGGCATTGATGAGCACCAAGCCAGACTAACCATATGTCTGAAACACACACATTGCCTCAAGAGGACAAAGACTAGTGGTCTGCATTTTGACTTAGCCATTTCAATATGCTACGTTTCTAGTGTTTAACCATTTCCTGGGAGACTTGTTTGTTGCTTTGGGTTATCGTCTTGTTGTATAAATCACGTATGGTATATCCTGACATTTATCTGCACCATTTGCTGGTATGATACATCTATAGATCCAGCATCAATGGAAAGGCATCATGGACCTGAGGTAGCAAGGAAGCCTGAAACAATAATAGCGCCACCTCCATGCTTCATGGCTGTAATGATGCTCTTTGGTTTTCTCTATATTTTATTGAGACCCAAAAGAGCACTTTTGGATTCAACTGTTCACAGAACATTCTACTAGTTGTCTTATGGCTTACCCAGTTAGTCTTGATCAAACTTCACACAGGCAGCAGTAGGTTTTTGCTATCCTGTCATGCACACCATTCTTTTTTAGTGTTTGCCTGGTGGTGGACTCATGAGCATTGACATTACTCAATGCAAGAGTGGTTCGTAGGTTGGTAGGATGTTACTTAGGAGATCCCTGAGACTTGCTGTCATAGTATTCACTGTGCCCTTTTAAATGATTACTGCTGGTCCTTGGGTGTGTAACAAAGGTGTTAAATTTCCTGTATTTGTATGTCATCTGGGTGGCACGTGCTTGCATGTATTTGCATGTGTTTCCTCTGGATACTCAGGTTTCCTTCCACAGTACAAAGACGTACACAATAGGCTGAATGGCAGTTCCAAATTGCCCAAGGTGTGGATGTAAGTGTGAGTGGCAGTGTGTATGTGTGTGTTGCCCAGCGAGCTGTTCAGGGTGTATCCCGAACAGGTAGGTCTGGCGAGCTGTTCAGGATACACCCTGAACAGCTAGCTGGGCAACACACACATACACACTGCCTCTCACACTTTTTGCAGCCTAATGAGCATCACTAACTCTTTTTCTGGTGTTCTCAGGAATCTCCTTTGACTGAGGCATGGCATGCTTCCAAAACACTGTGTGGTAAAGACAAGATTTTGTTCTTGAAATAATGGAGAGCCTGCTTTACTCATGCCTGATTGTCATCCCCTTGACTGAAATGCCTGATTTCAATTACCCCTTTAAATGAACTCGGACTGTTAGAGGGTAGCTTTTTCTGACAAAGAATTTAATGCTTGATTATATTTTTTCTCAACAAATAAATGTAGATATTATTCATTCATTCATTCATTTTCTGAACCACTTAATCCTAATTAGGGTCGCGGGGAGGCTGGCCATCTCAGCCGACTCTGGGCAAGGGCAGAGTACACCCTGGACAGCTCACCAGGCCATCACAGATGTAGATAAAATATTTTTTCGATCAATTGTTTATTTGGGTATGTGGTTTCATTCATGAAGACTTTCAAAAAGGATCCAAACTCTTGCCACATGTGCAGACATGTAAAGTATTATACACCATATTTTGTAAGTAAATGTATTGCACTCTGCCAGCGGTATCATTGTTGCCTTAGGATTTTGAAGAATTTGGACTAATTTCCTGAGCATCAAAAGGTAGATACATGCATCAAACAGCAGTGTTCAGATAATACCAAGTACTTCTTCTGCTTGTACAGCTGGCATCGCAGATGTTTACAATGTAATCAGATGTTTTTTCTCTGCCTAAGAAAGGGTTGACAGCTACAACCATCGACTCCACAAAACAGGAATGAGGCACATTTCTCAACATTAGCAGGTGATTTCTCAGACCTGCTAATGGTTGCATTTAAATGTGTTTTGGAGTATTCGCACCTGGCCATCAGCATCTGATTGTGTCTCAAATCCAATCACGCAAACACATCTCAGTACCAGCAATGCACAATGCAGAGAGACTGTAAACAGCTTCCGTAGTCAGAACAATGTAGATGTCCATTATAGTGCAAATTACTGCTGTATGTTGCAAAAGGAAAATATGTACCAAAAGAAATCCTTCAAACTGGATGTTTGCATCCAAATCACCTGCATAGTATGAAATGGATTTTTAAGCATTTCGATGTATTTCCATTTTCTAAATAATAGTGTTCAGGACTAAATGAAGGTTTAATAGTTACAATGCTGTTTAGTTGTCACAAAAACAAATAATGCTGATGTTGTCATTTTGGTAGTGTATGTCAGAAAAGTTGACCAGCCAGAACTTGTACTGTCTTCAATAAATCTTTCAATGTTGTTTGGGTGGAACTGTTGATACACTAAAACATCCCTGATAGAAAAGCTCCAGTGAGCCTTCCCACTTCCTGTACGTCCATTGTGAACAGAATGACAGGATGCAGGGAACAACTTTAGAGCAGAAGCCAGTTTGTTTTCCACAGAATTTTACTCCACCTTTAAACCAATTTTCTACACATTAGGTTCCCGGAACACTCTTAGTAACGAATATTCTATCAGACACAATTAAACATAAATAGATTTTTATATCAGTGCAAAACAATTCCTGTCTGAAAGAAACACACATGGATACTCCTGCTAATGTTGGATAAATGTATACAAGTGGATTTTGAGGCCAGAGAATTGGTGCTCATTTTGCCGCGTTGATGTAGGCGATCTATATTTGGTATCTGAGCTGAGAGACACACACATGTCTTAAAATAGCTCTTATACCCCAATTTGGACACTTGTGCTATTCCACTTCATTTAATTCTGACTTAGGAGACCCAAGCTGTCATAGCAAAAAAAGCACAAGGCCTGAAGGTTTTTTTTTTAAGGTCACTCCAAAAAACCAACACTAATGCCACCAAGCTTACACCAATCAACTCATAGAATAAGACCAACACACTGGTGTTTGAGCCTCACAATAAAAAAACTTCTATGAATTTTATAATCCAAAGTCTAATGCCTTGTCATCTGCTTTAACAGCATGTCATTCAGAAAAACAACAGCCAGAGGGACAGAGCATGTTGGTGTGGCTGAATGCAAAATGAAACCTAATCTCCTGGCAGTCGGTGCCCTTTGCTCCCCCAGAGAGAAGGGCGGCAACAAGAGAAGCAGCTGTCTCTTACAATGGAGCAGCTCAACGATTCTCATTCAGACCTGCCTCACCAATCCAGCATCAATGCACACACTCAGCTGACAATGCTGGCACACACGATAGCCAGACACTGGTGGGGGGAGGTGCTGGGCATTGTCTCATTGTCTAAAAAAGATACCAAGGTTGCATCATCAGTAGTCTAACTGCCACGTAAATCATGGTCAAACCCTACTGAGCACTTATGTTCTGCCAAAACACCATGACATATACACATAAGACTTACTTACTCCTGCTTATTTTTGAGTTTATTCATAACCTATATCACTCAAAACTGTTAACACCTTTAAAATTGCTTTTTTACATTGGCTGTGTGTTACCAACAGTGCCACTTGTGTGGCTTTTGGTATCTGCTCCAGCTTTATTTCAAAAGGAACTACTGGTACATGACAGATCTTGAATGAAAAACTGAAGTCAACAAACAGAATAATCCGGCATAATAGTGGTTCTGTTCGTCTCGTCAAACTAACGTCATGTTGTTCATCTGCACAAAGACATACAGATTTATTTCACATCATTTCACTCTGACAAAAGCATTGATTTTAGGAAAATACATAAACACTCAAAATTGTCTGATAGATCAATTATTTAGTAAAGTTGTATAAATGATTTCATTGGATATACTGGACTAAATAATACTGCCAGATTTACAGAAGTTATAAATAAATTGTGGTAAGGCCTATTATACAATTTAAAATCTATCAGTCATGGTTCATATCAGTGAATCTTCTTGGGTGTAAAATGAACACGAACTCAAAAGTCCTTAATTTCCCAACTAGTGGATATTCCTGAGTACATTACATTTGTAAATGATCTTTTGTAAATGAAATTCATTTCAGTGATCACTTGAGCTACATTGTCCTTATGAGCATGTTCTACTTCCATTATATTTTTGTCATCAATTTGCTAAAAAAAAATTTCATTGAGTCTGGTCATTCATTCATTCATTCATTAATCCATCCATTCATTCATTCATTCATTCATTTGCCAAACTGTTAGTTACGGGGAGGCTGAAGCCTATATCAGCTGCCTCTGGGTGAAGGTGGGGTACACCCTGAACAGCTTGCTAGTCCATCGCAGCGATGACACACGCACACACACAGACACACACACACACACACAAACACACAAACACACACACACACACACACACACACACACACACACACACACACACACA
>JAQMYF010000001.1:20931360-20950294 GCA_030014195.1 Neosilurus mollespiculum
TTTTACATGCCTCTCACCATAGACAGTGAGAGACATGGCCGGCATTTGATAACCCAGTTAGCTGCACTGGGGGGACAACAGTGAGAACCCATCGACAGTGGGGCTTGAACCCCTGACCTTGGGATCAGCAATCCAGCACCTTACCACCAGGCCACCACTGCCCCAATCTGAACATGTATACAGCAGTAAATGTTTGCATAACAGAAACAAAATAAATTTCGAGAGGACAAGAGAAGGGTGGCGTGATCAATGTGGTTTCTACTCCTTGGCAAAAGTACCTTGTTTCTCACACATACCCTTGGGAGCTGACATCATCTGTAATTGTATTAGGGGATCATTCATAGAGTTAATTCTTTTTTCACAGCCTACAAACATGTTCATGTATATGTTTTATTGTAAATGTTTTGGACTTCTCTTTTATTTCTTGCTTTAAGGCTAATCAAAGGTCTGTATCATGGCAAACTCCAAAGAAATGTTAAACAACAATATAATGATAAAAATTCTCTTATCGTTGGTGTGGATCCATACAAACATAAAAAGAGTGAAGTAATGATTTGTGTGTACTGCCTTCTTTTCTGTTTCTTGACATCTTTTAATATTTGGTATGCGGCTGAGTGTGCATTCAAGTTTCTATAAAAATGTATCTCTCTCTCTTTCTCACTCTCTCTCTCATTTCAATCATTCCCTCTCTTTTTGTGTTATTGACAGTTAAATATATCTATGCATTTAAGCATATATTTATGCATTAACTAAACATATTTCATCATTTGCTTCCATAGTATCAGCTCCAAACAGGATATTCATAAAATGACAGTCCACTGAAGTGTGGAGTTTATGAAACCCTTGTCACATACACATCAGGTATACAACAGAAAATTGGGCAAATTCCTAAGACAGCTGTCAATGTCTCATACAAACCTCACATGCTGTGCGATAGAAAACACTGTAGTAGACCCTTGTCATGAAGGTGTGAACATGTTCAAAGTTTTTTTCTGTTTTGTAGTTAATTCTAACTGTGATTCCCTAGGTCTGTTGTTCTATGACATCCTACAGCTGTGGTCATCTGATGCACTCAGAATTTTACAATCGGAATATTAAAATAGTAAGATAGGTAACATAAGACTAGCCTAAGATTGCCTCATGTTAAACCTGCACCATTTTCCGACAGCATTAGGTTAAGCATATGTACCTCATGTAACATAAATCAAGTATCACAGGAATATTGTTTGAACACTTTTCATTTTGACTCAAACCTGATCTGTGTTCCCTATGAGGGAATTATAATAATACATACTTTATATGTAAACGCAATTGTGCAACTTTCAAATACACCTCAGTCGTTTCTGCTGTAGCCCTTCTAAATTTGTACGACAAAAAAGCTCAGGTTTTTGTGAAAGGGGTTTAACAAAAAAAAGTCTTCTCACTGTATTTACTAGAATATTCTGCACTGCACCCAGTATAAAAAAAACATCATCAATTATCTACACTAATCTTCTGACTAGATGACTGACTAACCCCTCCACAGTGGTGGATCACTCGTAACATTGAGTCATGATGTAACATTCCCAAACCCTACAACATGAGATATTAAAGAATCAGGACATGGTGGGATGACCAAGGATGTCATAATCAAAGCAATGCATAAATTTAATTACAACATTATAAAAGTACTCGTATTACTTTAAACAAACCAATACAAATAAGTGGTGCAATTCAAATGTACACAGAGGGGAATACAATTACTATAAAAAGACACTGTTGGAATTTAAAGAGCTGAACTGGCCACAGACCGAACCTTCCTAATCCATTGTGACCTGTGCTGCTGTTCCTTTCTTTCCATGCTATTGGCCAGCTGGTAGTGACGAATGCCAAAGAAATGCCTGCATTCCAAACAGGAAAAAAGAACAAATACGGGCCATTACTTCTGGCTCTACCATAAACATGGCTGCATGAGCCATAAGCATTCCAGCACTATGCTGCTGAGCTACTCCGTTTCACAATAACATGCTAGAGCAGGAGACAACTGGTCATGTGTGAGGTAAATACACAGACAAACCTGGGGTAACGAGATAAGTAAATGGGGGATAGGAAAGAAGCCTCAACTCAATTAAACCACAGAGTGACAAGGATGCACTTTAATTTACTGTAGCAGTGGATGATCCTGAGAACAGATGTGTAGGTCAAGGACAAGCCAAACCCATGCAAATGTGAGACAAGGACATTCACAAGCACTAAATCTTATACGTGGCGGTTTTATTTGCGGAGACGAGAGTGAGGTTTCATTAAACGTGGCACAAAGAAACAAAGAATGAAAACGCATGCATGAAAGGCACATACTCAGAAGCGAGAGAGAGAGAGAGAGAGAGAGAGAGAGAGAGAGAGAGCATTCTATCCCTGTCTGCTGTGCTGAGCAGCTCCTGTTGGCAGTTGGTCTGCCCCTCCTCCACGCTCTGGTATCTTTGTTAATCAGGTGTGGGGGAGGAAGAAAGAGAGCCTTGGGAAAGAGCAAGTACTGCGCTGTCTTAACTGCATCTCGAAAGGGTTAAAGAAGAGTCAATGGAGCAACAAGCACAGTATGAACACATGCATGCAGCCTCTCTGTAAAACTATTATGATAAAATGGGAAGGTGTGATGGTGGCAGACATAAAAGTGTGTTTGATAAGATAATCATATATTGGTATTATTTATATATCAATGGACATGTTCATTTATAGTTATTCATGTCCCAGGATGGGTTTGCAATACTAGCCAAATTAAGAACACCTATTTTTAGTTTAGTTTTACTTACCCATGCACTAAGACCATAGAAACAGGTACATTTATTGCATAAAATGCCACACATAGTTCCAAATGGCTAAACTTGCAAGCAGTTTTGGCGAAACTATTTTGCAATAGTACCTTGTTCAAGTACTAGCTACTCATTGATTTAAATTAGCTACTCTTCCGCAATCAGCTACTATGAAAAAAGCTAATTGCAGAGAAGTAATTTTGTTAAACTTATTAAAATCAACTGAAATTTTCACATTCTTGTGTTGCTAAATTATATCCAAATGACTGTGATTGTTTTTAGCTCGGAGTGAGAAATAGTGAACATTTAACCTATAAATCAACAATCATCAAAAAGCAACAGACAGAGAGAACATTCTCTTCATTATTTTTTGATCTTATCATATTAAACAATACATCTGGCTTGTACTTAAAAAAAGACTAACGAGTTTCTACCGTGCTACTAAAATGTATCTAAGCTCACAGCATTTCTACTTGAAGCAAACTGCTCACAGAGAAACAAATCACACAATAATTGTCTCTTTTATTCAACTGTACTAGCTTTATTGATTTATTGACTACAGCTCCCTTTAACACAGCTGAGATATCCATTTAGCATGCATTAGTGTGCCTCGTAATAAGGGCTAGTTAGTTTGATCTAGTTGACATTAAGCCTGTGAACTGTGTTTAAAAGACCAACACATAATATGATGAGATTACATATGCTGGAATCTTAATAGGTTGGAACATGTTTTGACACCCTGCTGTACCAGGTTTTCACCACAGGCTGAACAGATTGCCATGCAAATTAGGGCACAAGTCTGCACAATGCAGATGCTAATGTGTGGGAAAGATACTGCACCTCTAAGGTGGGTGGCACTCCTTTAACCGATGTTGAGCTTTGGGTAAACAATGAGCCTTCATGCTCACACCAGGATGTTGATTCCATGATCGACCAGACAGACAGCTTCAGCTATCTTTTAAAGGTCTGTTTGGTGTGTGTAAATGCAATTGCTGCTCACTTTATTCAGTGATCTGCATTCCTTAAAACAATGCTACATACTATTTTTTCTTGCCTGTTTTATTATGAAGATTAGAAAAGGCCACTGTCTGTGCGGTCAGTCCTGCTCCTGCAGCCGGTGGCCCAGAATAGCATCAGCACCCCCCAAACACACACACACACACACACACGCACACACACACACACACACACACACACACACACACACACACACACCTCCATCTCTTTCCCACTTCACAAACACTGCACAAACCAGTAGGTCACATTGACTTCCACTGAGCTGCTAGAGTCTCTCTCTCTCTCTCTCTCTATCTCTCTCACACACACACACACACACACACACACACACACACACATTCTTGCTAAATGAAAAGGTAAGCAAAAAAGAAGCACATGGTGCTGAATATAGCAGCTGATTTATATACATCACTGGGAATACATTAGATAATTCAACTTAGCAAAGCTAATAATGCAACATAACCATGCTGTTTACTCGTGATTTATCTTCTTGTAACTGGTTACTGATTTACACGGTGGCACGTCCTGGACATGTGGTGGTATCACCTTGTTTTGTACCGAACAAGGTTGTGCTTGCAGAGTATCTATTCAGCCATTATCTATACCGCTTATCCTTCATCACAGGAAAGCTGGAGCCAATCCAAGCAAGAGGGTGAGAGGCGGGGTACACCCTGAACAGGTTTTTAAACGATTGCAGGGCTAACACACAGACGAGCAACCGTTTACAAATAAGGGCAATTTAGAGAAGCCAGTTCTGACCTATTCTGCATATCTCTGGATCCAAAGGAAACCCACGAAAAGAACATAGAAACTGCGCACAGGAAGAATCCAGTCATCTGCAAGGTTTGACCCAGAACCTACACCTTGTTGCCTGCTGCATTTGTCTTGGTGCAGATAATGATCCATATACTTTTGTATTGGCTTCATAGTTTCTCCAGCAATTTGGGTAAAATGCCCACAGCACTACATTTCAGTCAGCGTGAGTTAAACAAGATTCATTATCAGTGAAGTGTATCGGGGAAATAAGCTCTGTTAGCATGTAATTTTAGTTGAGAATTGGGGTGGGGATTTAACATGTGGTCATTTAGCTCTATGTAAGATTTGCATGTACCTGGTTGAAAACGAAAAATTCCTACCAGATTCATAAAAGTTTGGACTTTGTATTCAATGTATTACTTTGTGCTCATACCTTGAAACTCCTAAGCATGGCATGTGCTGAGTCCAATAATGCAAGTAAGCCACTGCAGCGCATTGGCTACCATAGGCACAGACTCATCTTTCCATGATAGAGCAGCACTTCTTTTATTGTAATAGCACTTTTTGTATAAATGAACCCCCGTGGGATTTCATGAAAAAATGTACACTGCCCAGCCAAAAAAAAAAGTCCCGCTCTCTTATTATAGATTATTACAGAGCATAATCAACATGGCATTGATTTGACAGGCAATATCACAGCATTCGTCTTCATTCAGGGTTGTTGTTTTTTTTTTAACCAACATTTTCAATTGATGATGAGAAAATAGAACCACTCCATAAAGTCTTCCCCAGCACATTATGGAGATTTTCAGTATGGTTAAGTTCAGGACTCTGTGGGGCCAGTTCATGTTTGAAAATGATTCCTGATGCTCCCTGAACCACTCTTTAACTATTTTCACCTGAATTTTATATCCACAGAAGAAAAGGGCCAATAATGGTATAACCTGGTCATTCAGTACATGCAGGTTTCCAGCTGACTTCATTTTATTGCCACATAATGTTGCTGAGCCTCGACCCGACTAACCGATGCAGCAATGATTGATGAACAATGAACAATGATTACATGTAGTGGTCAGTGCTAAAGGTGGTCCAACAAAATATTAGAATGTGCAACCTTCTTTTTTTTTGGCTTTGTAGTGTATCAATTTTATGGTTTTTCCTGTGACTTATGGGTTAATCTAGGGGAATACTTTAGAATTTAGAGGCTTAAAAAACTATTTGTCTAAGTTTATATAAGTCTGCATTCATTTTGAAGAAAACAGAACACACAAAATAATTGTTATAAACCAAAAGTTTCTAACAACTCACATGTAAGCGACATAGCCGCGAAATAGTGCGACGTCGTTTTCGGGTTGGTTTCGGCTGGAAAAACCGGCATTACGCACGAAATTAGCGGTCACTTTGAATATTTTCAATTATCATATTGGTGGGAATTATCCTACTTTGAGAATGTGGGAAAATTCTAATTTCGCTTCAAATTTTTTGCGCAGGTCCAAACTTTTTCACCTAGGCCACGAATATGGATCACTTACCTCGAATTCGACTGAGTATTTCCAAAGTATGCAGATTCCAGTTTGAATTTATTCAATTCCCTTCAAAATAAAATTTGCCTGTACTTTCAGACAAGATCTCTTGCGTGCAAGTCAGCTTTAATATTTTTTAACTGAATATTAGATTTTTTTAAATATAAATATTATAAATAGAATATAAATATATTATAATATAATAATATAATATATATATATATATATATATATAATAATATTATAAATATAGATATTAGTAATATATGTTCAAACTGTAATTAAAAATGATTGAAAGGATTTTAAGTTTTTAGATGACTGACGTCATTCACACCCTCCCTGGGGGATTATAAATAAAAACTGCAAGACTGAAATGTCCATGCTACAATAACTAAATCAGTCTCTTTTTCAGAAGCAGCACTGAAACACTTTTTGCACAATAACACTGAAGCACGGCCAATGGGAACAAAGGACACGGGGAGGCCACGCCCCTTCCACTTCAGCCTGCCTCCGAGCAGCTCACGCGCATATAATTCCCGAGCTGACCTACTAAAGACACTCAGCCCGTCGTTCAGTTTGCGCAGCGCGGTGTACTATGAAGCTCAACCTCTTCGGAATATAAAGGCGAATCCCAAGGCGTTTTGGCGACGCTTTGTTAAACCAGGTCTCGTTCTGCTGTGCTGTTGGGATATTAGTGTGTTTTAAACGGTAAGCACATTTCTCCTGGCTGTGAAACACGGAGCTGATTCAGGGCACGAGCGCACAGCCCGTTTCTATTGTTCGCTCCAGTGCTCACTTTATTCACTGCGCACTACGGGGTTGCATTTGCAGTTATTTTGAACGCATGCACGCCTGTATAACGCGCGTGTTAAGTTTGCATGGTTTATGCCCCCATGCCGATTTTAGAGGGATAAGCATTTATTTGTTTGGGACTCGGGTCAAGTGAAATAACTGCTCTCTTTTGTTGCCCCAGCCTGTCTAGTTATAGACACGAGTGTTGTGAGTGGTTTGGATCTGAACCGCTGTTATTTGAAGGGGTTGTGTTTGAGAGGTAATCATGGGTAACCAGCTGGAACAGGAGAGAAAGACACCTTGGCTATCTGCAGTGGGAAAGGTGCTCACACTGAGGAGCCATCTAGCAGATCTGTGTGTTGTTACACTCCTGTGTCTCAGAGGCTTATGTTTGGTTACCCAATGCTCTGACTATTAGGACAGCTCAGGCTTATCCATCTGTACACTGCCGTATAATATTGACCTTGTACAAACCTGGCCAATTCCTGTTCTTGTGTGATTAAGTCTGAATGAGTATGCACCAGAGGAAACACTAGTACCCCCCCTGGTTGTTCTGGGTGTTAAATGCCTTGATTTGCTGTGAACAAACCCCTTTTGTTTGGTCATTTAATAATTACTGATGAGTAGCTGGTATTATGGTGCAAATTTCACTTTTAAAATGTAACTTTGTGCTCTGTTTCAAGGAAGGAACAAACCATGGCAGATCACATGATGATGCCCATGAGCCACGGCCAAGTAAACGGCAACCTACATGGCTACCGGATGGGCATGAACAGCCAGCAACATGCTCCCCAGCCTGGACTACGAGCCATGCCCAACGGGCAAGTAATGCATTATGGGCCTCAAGGTGCCATGCAGCGGCCCAGCATGGTGATGAACGGGCAAATGAATGGAGGCGTGATGGGTCATCACCAAATGCAGTCAGCCAACATGATGTACAACAACCAGGGTCAGCAGCACCAACAGCATCATATGCACCAGCAGCACCACCAAGGCCAACCGCAACAGCAGCAGCAGTACATATCCGGAGGCCTTAACTCCCAGCAGCTCATGGCCACCATGCATCTACAGAAACTGAACACCCAATATCATGGGCACCCACTTGGTGCCATGAATGGGCACCATGTGCCAAACGGAGCCCAGTTTCGTATGGGTCCAGCTCAGCTAGCCAACATGCAGCACATGGGTGGTCCGGCACTGGGTCTCAATAGCATAGATGCTGACCTAATTGATGAGGAGGTTCTTACAGCGTTAGTCAAGGACCTGGGACTGGATAGAGTGCAGGAGCTGCCAGAACTGTTTCTGGGACAGAATGAGTTTGATTTCTTACCGGACTTTGTCAGCAAACAGCAGCCCAGCACAGTCAGCTGCTGAGGCATGTAGAATGAGACTGAAAGGGTGAATGCTGCAGTAAGAGGCGATAATTACCCAGTTCATAGTCTTGGGGAGAACTATCTCTGCATAGTACAGAAGAACGGGCAGATGTTTCTCTGGTTCACTACTGGAAAGAATGGTGGTGCTCCTGCCAGAGCTGTATCCCTATTGGGGTGGGGTAGTAGATAATATTCCCACCCTTCCAGACATGAATGTAATGACATTGCTGAACTATGAGCTTGGTGCAATGTAATGCACTCTTAGTTCCAATAGCAGTTTTGCATTCACATGTAACTTATTTTTGTTTGCTCAGTACCAACATAGATCGCAAACTTTGCTGAGGAAGTTCTGTGCAGGATGTTGTGTTGCAGGTTTGATTGGGGAATGGGGGTTGGGCTTCTAATATGTGTAACTTGAGGCTCTGTTGTGTTATGGTTTGGTGTTAAACTGGGAGGTTCCCATTTATAACAAACTGGTCACCAACAGTATTAACTGGCTTAATCGGCTATGTATGTGCTCCATTACAAGTACCAAGCAAACCCATATAGATATATTCCAGTATCTGTTTTGGATTTTGCCATCATAAATGTAGAATTGCCTTAAATCACACCGTTTTTATTTATTTGTTTCATTGACCTTGAGTTTTGAGGTCAAGAGGGATTATACTTTTGGCTTTGCTCTTTTTATTAATAAAGATGGCCAAGTTTTAACTGTGGCCTAATTTTATGTTCTTTTCTGAATTTACTGGAATGACAGAATGCTGCTGAAATCAATAAATAGGCCATGAGTTGCCATCTTGCATCCTTTGTGGTCGAGGCTTTAATAGTGATCATCTTATTTTTCAGTCCAGGCATGATCTCGAACGTGATGCATCTACACAAGCCATATAGCTTCTACTTGACACCAAATGGTAGCCACTAGTGTGCACTGATCCTCTCACATGCTAGTCATATTTTTAAGGGTTAAATCTTGTTTAATAACTGTCTTATTGGTCAACCATGAACCACTGAGTATATAACTTGATTTCATGACCCATAGCCAAACATATTACCACATAAAGTATGATTTTACTGTTGTTGTTTGTTTTTTGGTGGTGTGTTTTGGTCAGCAAGAGTAGTCCAGTTTAATCTGTGCTTACCTTGACTACACAAGCTGTCCTGGCCTGCAGATTTTGTGTCTGGGAACCGAGAGAGTGGGTTCCATTTATGGCCCTGTCCTGCTTGGACTTCAGGAGGGGGTTGCAATGGCAAGCCTTTAACACTCCTTTGTCATTTCCTGCTTCTCGTAGGGGGGAGGGAACAACGGGGCAAAGGTTATGTAGATTCCAATCATGCACAGGCATCTCCAAGAAGAGCATGCAGACAAGTGCAAAATGGGTTAATTGAAGACTTAGTTTCTGGATTTGGCACCCTAGAGCTTGTTTATTCTGCCCATGTCAGCCAATTTGTGTTGTGCTTCGGGGTGAACTGTAATGCTGTCACGCTGTAAATTTACAGTAGTCATCCTATGTGTAATTGACTTTTCCTGGCTTGACATTTTATTCACTGGGATGGAAGCTAATCTTCCCTATTCTCATGGCTTCCTAGATATCAGGGTGGATACAACTGGTCTTTTGCCTTTTCTCTTGCTTTTGTCTGAAAAATAAAATGTATTTATTTTAAGCAATAATAAACTATTTTATTTATGGAACAAAACTGCTGCTAATGTGTGGTTATTGTTCAGTTATTTGTTTTAATATCAGTTACCTGTTTTCTAGTCAGACATTTCAAACCAAGGTGTGTGAGGTTTAAAAATAAAGATCCTGAGTTTCTTGAATTGAATAGTGGGGGTTTTCGGTACAAAGCTGCATCACCAATTTTTGCACCTCTGGGGAATTCAGCTGCTGTTCTTGCTTCTCACTGCAATTTGAAACTTGCCTACAAGATTGTGTGTGAATTGGGTGAAGGCTAGTCTGGGCTATGTAACGGCTCATGCCTTTTCTGTTATCAGCTGATTCCGAGTCTAAGATGCCCGTTACCACCCAAACCTCAACAATTGGTTTGCTAAATAGGAAATGGGTGTGAACATTTTATTACACGCTGCATTTGTCTTAGCCCAATCTTATTCTTAGGTAATATTGCTTAGACAACCGCACGTACAGTGGCTGTAATTATTGTGCTTCATGATCGTTCTCCTTGAAATAGTTTGTGTTAACTTTTGTACGTGTCAGTTTTCGACATGTGAGCCAGACTAGACCGAGACTACAGGGTGTGACGACAGATATTTACAGTTAACTGGTGGCTGTTTTGCTCTTTCTCCTGCCTCTCTTGGGCCACCCACAACAACCGCTATACACACTTCCTGTGAGTGCTTACAACGTTTTCAGTTTAAATCAGCAACCTGAAACCCACCATAGTGAAACACAGAGGTCTCAGCATAGTCACGGAACAACCAGGAAAATAAGAAAAGTGCAATTACTAATGACAAAGTTCAGAAGCTCTTGTTTTGGTCATGGTCAGGGGATTTCTCCATGGGGTTTTCCCTGGAGTTTTATACGATCCCAGACAGGGGACCCCTGAAATGGCACTGGCTTTACAGGCAGTCTCACACGGTTTGATTTCCAGGCAACACACGGTACATCTCCTCTGAGTCACCCGGTGTCCCCATCCACCCACTCTTCTCAATAAGTTAAATGAGATAACAACTACAGTTCTCTATATCAGAATACCTAACTACAGGCATTTCCCATGACTCCATAAAGCAGCACATCTAAACCTAAATAACTACTAGATAAGTGCTATTATCATAGCACCACTGCTGATCCTAATGGCACAATCAATGAATGATAACAGTAATTAAAAAAAACTGCTGTTCCTTTCAGCTATAAGCTGTTTTTCACTGATTGAGCCTGATGTGTGAATCAGTAGTGCAAGCCTTAGCAATCAATAAATGAGCAAATCATTTAGAGCATTTAATTGTAATTTCCTTCGGAACACACTTCATCAGTTGTAGAACATGTGTAGTGGTTAGCATACCCGCCTCGCTGCAGGAAGGTTCTGGGTCCAAGTCCCAGGCTCAGGCTTCCCATGCTTGTGTGGGTTTCCTCCAGGTACACTGGTTTCTTCCCACCATCCAAAGACATGCACATTAGGCTAACTGTCTGTTCCAAATTGCCCCTAGGTGTGAGAGTGAAGGTTGTGTGTTGGCCTTACTATGGTCTGTTGAGCTGTTCATACTGTACCCTTCCTTTGCCTGGTGTCATTTACAGCATTTGGCAGACACTCTTATCCAGAGTGACTTACAATCATCATTTTTTTTATACAACTGAGCAATTGAGGGTTAAGGGCCTTGCTCAAGGGCCCAACAGTGGTGATAGTGGGGATTGAACCGTTGACCTTTGAATCATTAACCCATTGCCTTAACCACTAAGCCACCACTGTCCTGGTGTCGGCTGAGATAGGTTTCTGCCTCCCTGCGTCCGGAGTAGTAGGATTAAGTGGTTTGACATATGGCTGAGTGAGTTTTAGAACAGTCTTGTTATACATTGCTCAAAGATTTATAGTCCTAAAACCTCAGCCTGTATGGAAAATAAATATATACAGTGCTTAACAAGTTTCTTAGAGCACAGGTCAAGAATGAAAAAGAAAAATATTTTTTAAAAGTTTATTACAGTTCACATTTTATTTGTCTTTGTTTTTTTTATTTTATTTATTTATTTATTTTTTTAAAAGAAATATTAAACAGGAAACTCAGTATTCAATGTGATTTAGTGTGGCCTGCTTTGGTTTTAATAACAGCGAGTATCGTTTTTTTATACACCCCCCCCCCCCCCCCCCCCAGTTCCTAACTGTTTGTAAAAGTTCTCAAAGACAGTTTCCAGATTGCTGTTTCTTATACAGCTAATCTCTACACAATTAAAGATGACTGTTTGTGATTGTTGTCGTGATATATGAATCCACAGCCAAAACCAACTTACATTCCTCTCACTTGTGCCAGGTGGTCTATTAAATTAGTTTTGTGGTGAACATGGGCATTTATAGGTTTTATCTTATCAGTGTTATCAATTTAAGTGACCTAACCCAGGGGATATAAGTATCTAACAGAGATATCACTATCACTTACTTCATTCACTTGTTCATTAGCCGAACCACTTAATCCTACTAGGGTTGTAAGGAGCCTGGAGCCTATCTCAGCTGACTCTGGGTGTAGGTGAGGTACACCATGAACAGCTCGCCAGTCGGACAGATGCCAGGTAGGCAACTACCTGACTGCCTGTGAAGTTACTTGATGAGATTGATATTAATAATTTTGTAATACCATTTTTATTTTTGTAGATGATAATTATTAGTATTATTGTATTCATAGCTTCTTACAGTTTTTCCACAGCTTTTTATGTGGTTTCGCTGGCATTCCTAGCAAACTTCCATGGGAGATATCCTATGTATCCTATTCATTCATTCATTCATTCATTTTCTGAACCGCTTAATCCTAATTAGGGTTGGGGCGGAGGCTGGCTCCCATTTCAGCCGACTCTGGGCGAGTACACCCTGGACAGCTCGCCAGGCAATCGCAGGGCAGAAACACGCTGACGGCAATGCAGCCTACTCTTTTTGAAAGTCGGCAAGGGTTCCTTTACATGCCTCTAATCGCAGACAGTGAGAGACATGGCCGGCCTTTGATTTCAGGTTTGAGTACAGTTAGCTGTACTGGGGGGACAGCAGTGACAACCCGGTGATAGTGGGGCTTGAACCCCCGACCTTCGGATCACTAAGCTAGCACCCTCTCACCAGGCCACCACGCCCCCTTGTATATTTTGTATTGTGAAAAAACATGAATATAACATTTTTGCTGAATAATCAACATAATAAAGTCATTGTGATTTTCAGAGTCTAATAAAACTAAACTGTCAATATCCACAAGTAACAATACAAAACAAGTTGGAGAACAAGTAGTGCAGATGAAGAGCCTGATGTTCCCATTGAAAAAAGAAAAAAAGTGTCTGCTTATATAATACATGTTTAGACATGGATTAGCCACATGTATCAACATGCTCTTTGTTTTCTCTATGAAATTATGCTCAGCACTGGCAACACTCAGGGATTTCTCTGCCCCCTTTTATCGTTGATGCGTAATAGTAAGAAAGATCCAGACTTCCTGATCTTTTTGTGCGTCATTGGTTATACGGATCACTGAACCTCATCATGTTCAAGTCCTGTTGCAAAAACAGGATCATGTTCCAAAATCTCGGATGTGATAAGATGTGTCACGTGATCAATGTAAGCTCATAACTAGGTTTTAAATGTTTATATTTCTGTCATCTACAGCATGTGAGGATCATTATGGACCCGGTCAGCAATAAATGCACAGGTTAGCATGGGGGCTAAAATTCAGGCCTTCACACACCCTCCCTGCACAGTGGCCTGAATTTCAGCCCCCCACGACTTGGGTATTTTTTGCTGCCTGCCTTTCATGTTAAGGGCAGAGTGTAAATTATTCAGTTGCTTGTGTGAAGTGCAGACCTCAGCCTGGCCGGCTAGAACAGGTAGGAGTGGCACTGTTTGTTGTTTCTTGTGCAGTGTGTGTGTGTGTGTGTGTGTGTGTGTGTATGTGTGTCACCCTCCCGTGTCTCCATGGAACTGGCTTTAATCGCCTATGTGGCTTAATTTGACTGACACCCTCATGGCTAAAAAGAGTGAGCTCCACAGCTATTAAAGGCCACCTTTCCTTTTTTTTTAACACTTAGGAAAAAGCAGATCAGCAGATTTTACACACACAGATACAATCCAAATGTTTTCTGAGTACTGTGGCCAAACTACAAATGTGGTCCAGATGGAGCAGGTTTAATGTCTCACCTCCTGGAGATTACTTTCACACTGACATGATGTGCAACAGCAGCAGCAGCATTTCAACTTCATGACACATTTATCTGACGTAAGCAGGAGCTTCTTCTGTGCAAAACGAGGATGTCGGATGTTACATAAAAGTAGAATTGCCCCAGTATTCTTTAACATGATGAAAATATGGATAATAAAGTGTTGGGTTTAGTGTCGATAATCACCTCACTGGGCCATGCCAAACCTTAACGTATATTTCTATAAAAGAAATACACCTCTTATGACTTCCCATTGCTGCTTAGTGATTAACTAGTAAATAGCTTTATGTGTTTTATCTTCCATTATTCATTTTGGCAGAATACACAGGTTCTCCTGGCAAAACCACAACAGCTCACAGGCTTAGTATCTCATATTCACCTTATTTACATCTTGTTTTGGTTCTGTGTCTGTTTACACTAACAATAACAAGATCATGTGACTGGAGGAACGCTCTTGGTTATGTGTGAAAGGTTGGCAGCGCAACATTGATTTATAGAAAGTGTAAAAGTTAGAGATCAAGTGTTCAGAAACAGAAGAGGGCATTCGATTTTAAGATGAATAAAAAAGGTGGGGTTTTTTTATTTGATTTATTTGATTTTATTGATATGATTTTATTTCCAATACCTAACACTGTATTTCATTTTATTTAATATTTCACATTTGACAGCAATGTTGGCAGTACAATGTGTAGCCTTGTATCTCAGTCTCTGATGCAGGAATACTGTGGTACATTTCTGCTCAGATAGGGCTTGCACTATGTCCAGCACTTAATAATAGTCCATGTGACACTCATGCACATGATTGCTACTGAGCACAGCTACTGTATATACTGCAGGTTAAGCTAGTAAACTAAACTCTCAGTTGTTTCTTCCTTCTTGCTTTGAGGATGTGGTGAGATTTACAGTATTCTGCATCTTTCTAGTCCAGCATCAGAGGGCTGTTTACATAGCAATTTCTCAGTTCTCATAAACAGTTTGTCAAAACAAAATATGAAATATAAATGTATTTGCAGTGATGTAACTGGGTCATTAGTTTCATATTTTTGTGAATACTTACAGTAAAACATTGAACATATTATTTATGCATTAGCCTACTAGGAACATGCCTACTTTAGTTTGTTGTAGTCGGCATGTTACTCCAGCACTTATGTGAAGCTACACTGCTGTGAGATTGGTGCTGATGTGATGTTAAATGTAATTGAATAAAATACTATAGAAGTGGGATTTTGTGTATTGAACTGTCACAATAATTCTTTTTTTTTTTTTTTTTTTTAGAATGGATGTGTGGGCATTTAAATTGTGTAAGAATATTTATATTCATGTTCAATGTTAAGTAAATAAGCTATTGCATGTGCCGTTGTTCTGATTTTAAAATATATAAAATCTATAAAAAATACATGAACACATTAGGTCTTGTGAATAAATAATTCTACTTCATTTTTTGATAACATAGCTAATAATAAAACCATGTAAGGGCCTCTGTGAAATTATTATATAGGGGCATTTCTAATATTAATTTGTTGAAAAAAAGCAAACTTTGAGAGGCTGCCTTTTTACATGGGCCTGTTATCCCTGTGGAAGTATTATGGTAGTGTCGGTGATCAGACAAAGTGAAGCTAGTTATAAAGTAAATTACAAAGTTTAACCAACATTTATTACAAGGTGTTCTTTGGGTGGATTTACAGACAGTTAAGAAAAAGGAAGGGAAAAGAACACTGAATAACAGCAAAACTAACAGGATAAAAGTTGAATGTAATAGCAGAATGATAATGAAAAACAAATTAGTTACATTACTGAACCAATTTCCTGGAAAATTAAAGTGCTATAAACATAATCTGAAACAAATGTTTAATATATCAACATGCAGTGATAGAAAGCAAACATCCAATATAAAATTATAGTAAAGCTCAATATTTAATGCTTAAAAAAACAAATTAAAAAATGGAATAAATGGGATTTATGTATTCTTAATATTAGCAGATACTTTACACACAATTGGATCTGGTAGATTTCAGAAGCATGCTATGATGAGAAATGTTACTTCTGCGACAAAACAATTACTACAAAAACACACATTCTCTTGATTTACCAAGTAAATGTGTTTATACGGACTACAGAGGTTCAGATTGAAGTTAGCTGTATTGGTAATAAATCACTATAAACAGCTCTATGTACCTGAGCCATCAGAATGATTAAATCCATCCCTTATTTCTGCCAGCAAGTAAGTAATTTGTCGGAAAGTGTCTTTCTGAGGGTCACCACACATGGCAACATGCATACAGGCTGGATAAGATGCTCTTTGATAGAGAAAATGAGTGAGGGCTTTAACGCATTGATAGACAAAGAAATCCTGAGAATCTACACAGGCTGTGCTGCCCCCTTGTGTTGACTGGTTGCTCCAAAAATGGATCCTCTTGAGCAAGTTTGAAATACGCTTGAACTAGAGCTTTCCTGCAGGATCTGAAATGATGGCATTCTTAAACAAAACATCAAACAAGATGCAAGCACTCAGTTTTAAAATCTGTGTCAAACGACTTCATATTTTTATTTCAGTCTTATCACAATGTATGAACTCTAACAATATAGTATAAAACTGTAAAAAAGTACAAATGAACCAGACACAAACAAGACCATACAAAAGAAATGCAGTTTATCATGGCATTAACTGCAGGTTAGGTGTGCAGATATGTATAAAGTACAGTATTACATATGAAAGTGCCTCGGAGCAAGGCATGAATTAGAATCAGTCCCAAAGTTCAGTGGGATAGATCTAGTGTTTGTGTAATCGCTGTTAAAGGAAATCCGGGGGGAAAAAATCCAAGCCCTTTTTGACTGCAGCTATACAGGATAAAAATAATGTTTGTTTTTTAAAAACAAACAAACAAACAACAAAAAAAACCCCACAGAGGCCTGAAAATGGCCAGCCTACTGTCCATGCAGCTGTGATCCTGCATAATGCAAGACCTGGCAAAAAACAGCAACACGTTGAATGTTGTGGAGAGAAATGTGCATTATTTAACTGTCCCTATCATGAGATCGGGGTGAGTGTGCTACATGTAATGGGCAGCAAATCAATTAAGAGCAAAGAGACACAAACAGGTAACAGAAACACATTCAGAAAAGACCACTGCAATGTCAGTAATGCTTCAGTAAAGCTTCAGTGGACTTGAGGTTTCCACTGTTATGTGCTTGGTGGAGTGGAGGAGGGGTTAAAGGTCAGCTTTTCATGTTTAGCGACCCTGTTTCAGCTTGTCAATGTGGAAGGTGAGTTTGAGAGCGGGGCCAAGTTTAAGGCCCATGTACTTCATCATCATGTCACTTCGCAGTAAAAGGAGAGCCTTGCCATCAATTTCCTATAACATGCCAATAGCAACAGATACTCAAAATCAAGACTTTCAACCACAGAGACATATAAACACACTGATGCCTAAACTCGATACATACATGTTTACGGAAAAGCTCTGCATGTGGGCCCAGCTGAGGGTCCAGCTCTCTGATGAAGTGCATGACGTCCTCTACTGTCCACAAATTTGGATCCTGCCCACTGGGACGAGGGCTTTCTCTGGAGTTCAGGAAACGCTCTGAACCTGTACCCAAACAAAATACATCAACTCGGGTTTTATATATTTGTTTTCGTTGTCTGAATTACCAGTCATCCATTTAAATGAGTTCAGGGACTGAAACTCTGAAGATAGGAATGTGCACTGCTCATGTAAGCAACATAACCCTTATGAGTTTCCAAAAAAGTCTAAAGCAAATATGCTAATTGTGTATCAATTAAATATTTAAAAGTTCTTCTCATTATCCTCCACATTATAATTATTTTTCACCCTCACCTCATGACTCAAACTTGCTAGACAGCATGCAACATGATATTATGCAACAAACGCAACACAGAACAGATTTATGATAAATCGAAACGCGGATATTACAGAGATTATTATTAGATTATTATTAGGCTATGCAAGCTGTTACTGCATTGTTTAAACAGCAGACGTAACATCACATACAACAGAGGTTATTCACTCAGCTCGAATGCCACAAATATGAAAAAAAAAAAAAACCTCATCAAAAAAAAAAACAAAAAAAAAAAAACAGCTATCCTTTTACAGGCTGCTGAAGGAGAAAACAAAAAAAAAAAGGGGAATCAAGGTAACAGTTTTTATTTCAGTTTGACAGCCTGGTCAAATGTTCATAAATGGCTATTAAGAAAAAGCTTTATCCCCCCCCTTACTAAAATAATAGGGTTATTAAAATTTGTGTGTGTGCGTGTGTTCACACCTGCAGAGCCGAGGCGACACAGCTGTCCAGTTGAGATGGTGCTTTGAGAATGAGGGTGCAAACCTGGAACCTTACTGGGGGACAATCGTGTTTTCTCCATGTGTTCCGAGCCTCCATTCTCCACCAGAAAAGACTCTGCACATGAGCGTGCGGGCACACACACACACCCCCATCATAAATCAATGGTTATTGTAGTCAGTATCACAGTAACTACTTTCATGATACACATCTCTCTCTCTTGATATTCAGGTCTGCCAGTAGATAGTCAGCAAAACAATAGTGGCACATTTTATTTTAAGATTTAACATTCTCAAAAATACAAAATACCCAAAGTAATAACACAGAATCAGTGCCTTAAAAGTACAGTGTGTAAGATCTTGGAGAAGCTATTAGAAGAAATTGAGTATATAATCAATTAATACATTTTCATTTTATATATATATATATATATACACACACACACACACACACACACACACACACACTCACCGGCCACTTTATTAGGTACACCATGCTAGTAACGGGTTGGACCCCCTTTTGCCTTCAGAACT
>JAQMYF010000001.1:20952068-20982088 GCA_030014195.1 Neosilurus mollespiculum
AGTTGCCGCCATGTGATTGGCTGATTAGAAATTAAGTGTTAATGAGCAGTTGGACAGGTGTACCTAATAAAGTGGCCAGTGAGTGTGTGTGTGTGTGTGTGTGTGTGTATATATATATATATATATATATATATATAAAGCTTTTGGAACCAAAGAATAACCAGTTTATATCTACATGGGGAGAGGGTCGCCTCTCCTGGAGGCCGCTATCTTGCTTCACCATATTTCTACCGTAGCCCAGACCCATACAGTCATCAAAGGGGATCAGTCAGAAATTAAATTCCAGTTTGTTGCAATCTGGAACCTCACCACTAGATGCCATTAGCTGCTGTTAAATCTTACACACTGTACCTTTAATACTACTACAGATATTTCAACAAAATGCTTTTGAAAATAAACTTTCAATATACTAAATAAAATACATGCACGCCTGAGCACCTAACTCTAGATTTAACTAATCATTACTTTAAAACTATACTCATGTTTTCATGCAATGTGAATGATTTAATTTTCAGTGATCAGTTAGGTATAGCTACAATTGCAGGGATGCAGTTACACTCGAGGAAATACATGGAGGAGGAGAAAGAAATCTTTTGGGTGCTATTGGGAGGATTTTAGATTATCCAAATTAGCTGATCTTGAAATCTTCTTAATTAACAAGATTCATTAAATAAATCCCGATTTTCGAATGGGGAATAATACCTAGGGTACTTGATCACGCAGTCTAATAAGTGTAGTACCTTCAGATGGGAGGCAGTGGCTTTTAGTCATCTTGTGTGGCAGTGAGCTGCTACTGCTGCAGGAGTCTGACAGAAATCTCTTTGTCCCTCGACCTGGTCCTGAACTGAGACATTCTGAAAAGCTCCTCCTCTCTAACACACAACATTTAAGAAAAGACATACATAGACAGCTATCAGATTCACTCTATAACACTCTCTAACTGAATGAAAAGCATTTTTAGGAGTGTGTGTCTGAGCTGAAATACATGTGTGTCTGTGAGAAAAGATGGGGTGGAGATCAGTTATGCCAGGATCTAGTGGGGGAAAATGTTATATAAATGTACTTAATATGCTCATATTTTGTTGTATTGTGTAATTAACAATTATTTATGGAATGCGAGGTGGATGTTGCTGAATAATCCCAGAGACGAAAAGATGGAGTAAATAAGATGGATTCAGTAGAAAAGATGGATTCAATTCAGCAACATCCTCCGAGCCTGAGGCATATCGTTGCTTTAGTACATACTACACAGAAACATTAGCAAAAAAAAAAAAAAAAAACATTCTAAAACAAGACTTTTAAGAATGCAAAGGGTGGTCAGTGACATAATTTTCTCCTGTAGCAGCTCCCTAGCGCAGACCTGTGTAGTTGTGGCTGTCGTAGTGGCCTCCACCCAGAGGTACTGGCTGGCTGCCGAACAGTGGTTCACAGTGCAGGTTGTGGCAGAGCTTCTCCAGGAAGCGCAGCACATACGTCACACTGTTCACTGCTGGCAGTGTAAGAGTGTGCTGCTTCTGATCAAAGTGGGCTGCAGGGCAATAGAGCAGAGGTCAGGGGTCAATCAGCAATATACTATTACTTAGTAACTACAGAAGAAGAGTGAAAGGGCACAGTGACCTGTGTAAATGGTTAATAGTCATAAAAAGAGGGGTACCGAAGTACTGACCTGAGATGAGCTCTCCTCCATGACCTGGTTTGAGACAAGAGAAGACGATCCTCTGATTATGTGCACAGTCCACACAGGCCTGAACACACTGCTGCAGCACCGAAGATGCCCGACCAGGCCCAAAGTGGTCTGGCAGAGTCTGCACCCGACGTGAATCTAAGTGAGGACCCACTTTGCTCTGCTTATTCAGATACACACACACTGGAACACATGCATACAAGACTAAAATGAGAAGCTATGAGACACAACATTCCACATTACATGTCTGCTGCTATTATAGCTGGATACAAAGTGCATTTTAGACCAAAAGTGCCCACTCTGTGATGATTCTTAGTTTACACTGGATGTTCCATGCCACATCAAATACATGGGGATTGAAGCATTCATTTTTGTGCTTACATGACCTGGTTTAGTAAATGCAATATGCAAATAACTATACTAACCTTCAAATGATCATGAAGCATGCCTGATCACTAAACTTTAACTTCATTAATAGCGGCTCTCCTGAGCAGAGTGCCATATTCATATTCATGGAACATGATTTGGACGGTTGCCCCATGTACATGCCACGGGAAACCCAATAAGGCTAAGTTGATGCTGACTGGCTGTTATTGCTCACTGTCATGGCTATGGTCACCAAAAAAGAAAAAAATGTTTTTTTTTTGTTTTTTTTTTTTTTACAACATTAATAATGAAATTGAAAAGGGTTTGGGAAAAATAGAGGTTTAGGGGTTTCCTCCGGGTACTCCAGTTTCCTCCAACAGTCCAAAAACATGCACAGTAGGCTAACTGGCTGTTCCAAATTGCACCTAGGTGTGAATGTGAATGATTGCATGGCCCTGCAATGGTCTGGCAAGCTGTCCAGGGTCTATGCCGCCCTCGCCCAAGATTCAGCTGAGATGGGCGCCATCCTCGCTGCAACCTTAATTACGATTAAGCGGCTTAGAAAATGAATGAAGGAATGAAAGTTCACTCCTACTGTATATTCTGCGGAAATGAAAACTTTCACCAAGTTTGAATTTTAACCAACACCAGAGGGCACTGTTACTGTAACACTACAAGCTAAACTGTGCACACTTCATGTATAAATGGCCATGATGATTAACATGGTAGCATATTGGACAGTGCTGCTTTGTGTACAACGGACTCCAGTAAATGGTAACATAAACATTTAGGCACTGCCTTAAAGAGGAGCTCCTGACAGAGATCTCTACTGATAGGTGTCCAAGGCTGGTGTAGCATGGCTCCTTTAAGGGCTGAATCAACTTTGGCCCTGGAGGAAATAAATAAATAAGTCTCCCCTGTGTGTACTAGAGAGGATGCAGACATACTACACTGAAATTGGTACATACTGAATATATGGATGCTGCATTATTGTCATAACCCTAATGCCCGTGCGTGTCAGGGTGGGGGAGATGACGATTGACAAGAACTGATAACATCATCACAGAGAACCAATCAGAACACCATCAGTTCTCCGACGTCCATACTCCCTGCATGCACGTCTGCAGTCTGAGACCCAAATAAAAACCTTTATTACCTAAGTGTTTAATGGTTAATTTAGAAAAAAATGACATCTCGACAATACAGAAAGTGCGTATGAGTGTACAGTATTCAGCTCAGATCTTTGGGTCAACTTAAGGAACTTGGTATCTTTTTGCACTAACTATGGACAGGAAAAGTTATAAGGAACCTCTGCTTATTGTGGTCCGTCCATCTTTTACACTTGCTTTCAGTTTCATCATTGTGTGAGCTATGCATAATAGCCAATCATGCACGAGCTACACATAACAGCCAATCAGCATCAAGTCAGGAACGAGGTACAGACACAGAACAGCCATTGAAGTCATGAAATCTATTCTGTTTTGATTTCCGCTTGCAACTTAGTACAGGGTACATGTCCGACTGAGCTGGAGACCGTACCTGTTGGAGCCTGCATAGCAGCACTGGGGATGGTGGCGTTATCCAGTGGTACAGAGCTGGTGTCAGGCTCTGGAGTGCTACTGGTGGGAGATGTGGGCACTGGGTCAGAAGCCACACGCTGTTTTCTCTGTTTATGCAAATGATCACAGACATATAATAACTGACAGATTTATATTGCGAGTAGGATACTTTTCAAAACCTTTAATTCCAAAGTAGTAATTCCTATAAAAAGGGTTTATAGTTTCAACAGATGGTGCAGGATGGTAACTGCAATTTGCCTTGCATGGAGCAGAGGCCTCTAAATTGGCAAAATGTTTCTTTCAAATGACATGATAACGTGTTGTATTAAGGAAAGTGGTGAGACAGAAACCTTGGTGCCGGGTTTGGGGCCTCTCTTTTTTGGGGTCTTGATGGTTTCTATCTCATTCTGCTGAAGCAGTTTCTGAGTCCAGTTAGTTGAGATTCGTCCTCTGGGTCTGCCAGGACCCGCCATTGCCCCCTCCAACCATGCAGCATGCTTAACCCAACCCATCTACAACACACACAAAGACGTGTTCAACAAAATGTGGAAAGTGGCCACACAAAAGATGAAGCTGAATTAATCAATGTGGTGGCTCAGTGGTTAAGGCTCTGAGCTACTGATCAGACAGTTGGGGTTTAAGCCCCAGGGCTATCAATCTGCCACTGTTGGGCCCTTAAGCAAGGTCCTCAGCTGTATAAATGAGATAAAAATCTAGGCCACTCTGGATTAGAGCATCTACCAAATGCCCTAAATGTAAATATAAATGACTAATAAGCAGTAAAAACAATAAGTAGTCGCTCGATTCTAAAATGTCTTTAGTGTACCTTATTCCCAGGCTTAGGCCCTCTCTTCTTCGGAATTTTCACAGGTTCCGGTCCATTTCCAGACTGATCTATCTGGGGTATGTCAGAAGAGGTGCTATCTTTCTGAGCCCAGGAGCTGGTTGGCTTGCCTTTCTTGCGTCCAGGTTTACGCCGCTTCTGGGCAGGAGGTCTGCTAGGTGCTGGGGGCATGGGCATGTCTGTGCCCTCCACACTGCTATCAGGTAGTGCACCTGAAACACCCAGTGGCTTTGGTAAAACCACTAAGAGAAAAGCAAAACAGAACAACCACTGCATAACCAGAGCGACATTTGAAGATTCCAGATTAATATCTTTAATTTACTCTCAATCTGTGCTGTTAGGTGATCTTGGGCTGCTGTATAAATTTAACTCATTTAATCACAGTTCTTTTGAATGAAGAAAATAATATTTAACATAAAATCTCAAAACGTTCATGTTTAAAATACCATATAGGTATCTTTCATAGAGAATACTGTTTAATCATAGAACCTTATAGTCAGCTGCAGTATTACCGACACCCTGCAAGAAAACAGGCAACATTTTGTTTTCCAATAAAGGAAAAATGGGCTCTATGGATAGGCTGGCATCACACTCTTCCCTGTCAATTAGAGCAACACTAACAAAAATGGGTGTCTGTGAACTATGTAGAAGAGGGATGTTAGTATTTTATTCTGTGAGTTCAGCTACTTTATTGTGCAGCATGGGCAGTGGTTCAATAAGACAGCATGAACTGCTTAATGTGGCGTCACTGGCAGGTTGCCATCATGTGATAGTGGAGTTCTAGCTAGTGGGTGGGTCATCTTAATTACTGAAAATGATTTCATAGAAATTTTGGATTTGTTATCAAATAAACCTTACATACACAAAGAAATACCACCTATGTATCCTAAAAAAACCCATACAAATAAAAAAATCATTCTCATAAGAAATTTCCTTTTTTGTGTGAATTTTTTCTCTCTCCTTAATTTAGCCATATCCAATTCCCACCCGTCAAGTGTTGCCTCCCTATCACATATGACCACCACCAACCAGGGAGGGATGTAAGCATGAACATGCCCCCTCCATGACATGTGATGCTGCCACCTGCCTCTTAATGAACTGCTGCACATGCGTGATTGGAGGTGGCCTAACCCACCCAAAGGAAAAGCGCTATCCGCCCCTTTGGTATGAATGAGCACACAGACGCCCATGGATTGGCTGGTGAACGCTTTGAGTGACAGGGAAGCATATGCAATCACTCCCTCCTGTGAGAGCATGGCCAATCAGCTCCCATGGACTCCCGGTTGCAGATGGCTGCAGCGTCACCCCGGATTCAAACTTGCAAAATAAATAACAAATTTCACTTGAAAATGTAAATATTGTTTTGTTAGGGTCCCAACGAGCCAGTAAAACAAATCAAATAAATTTGCAGTTGCTATTTCCAGAAACTAACTGCTAAAAATGGCCATTTCCTATTTCTCAACAAATATAAAAATCTGTTTGCTAACACCAAAGAGAAATCTGGTTTTGTGTATAGGCCCCATATTTTATTCCATTTTTGGAGAGCTTACTCTTCTGCATGAGACTAATACATAACATCAGAAAAGTGATGACAGCAGGTTTGAGGACAAGCTGTATCTTGTTTTCAAGTGCAAGGTATGAATCATGTCAGTCAGCATCACATAAATTCACCGCAGGAAATCTATCAGTGGACTGATCATAAAACACATCCTTTTCAGATCAGGAATATTGAAACTACAATCAAAACACCATGCTGTGATCTGGTGAGATGAAAATGTTTCGTCCATGCATGTACCCGCATCTGCATACCTGGTAAACTATAGCAGGGAACCACAGCTGCAGCGGCACCAAAGGCATTGCTCATTGTTCCAGCATACACATGGCAAGGCTTTTGTTTTCAGAGCCATGGTGACCCATTTTGTTTTACACCACTGAACAAAAACACGAGTTACATTACACAGCCATGTTGCTGACGGCTCCTTTAACACTGTGTGAGTAAGGGTGTCTAGTGTGAAGAAAAGTTTAATATTAAAATGTAAAAAAACCCAAAAACCATGTAATAAGGTTTTGTGCTAAATAAGTGCTGAAGCACATTTAAAACCATGTCCACTGCTAAAAAGTAAAACACCTGGTCAAAAATGCAAGCCACAAACCCACACATCCTTTATCATCCATGGAGCTAGATTTGTACACACCTGTGCAGGCAGCCAGTTTTGTAGTTTACACCAAGCTGATGAGCACTTAAGACCTTCACACACAGCCCAGTTTATAAGCCAGACTGAAAGAGACAACCACTGTCTGCACTATGGTCTACTGTGTAGGTGTCTGCGCGCATGTGTGTGTGATTAGGGTGTTACAGGCCCCACACTTCCTTCCTGCCCTTCACTTTCAATATCTTCATAAAGCCCTTAAAAAGCAAAGCAAGGAGATGCAAACAAGGGAATTCAGGAGTACTGTGACACTTGTACACATACCACACCTGTGCCAAACATGTGCCAGCACAGGGACATATACCACGCGCTGGTGCTGGCAAAAATACTACCTTTTTCAACCATTCGCAGTGCTTTTCCACCCTCTCACCCCTTACACGGGCCCCTTTCATGCACTCCTCACTCACGTACACAAAACACCATTTGCATATGTCATGCACACTGGGGTGTACAACGTCAACACCTGTATTCTATCATTCACTTGAGATGGAAAGCTTAGAAAGGACAGGAGAGACCCTGCAGATAAACAAACAAATGCAACATATAAAACAGTGTTTGATCTGGCCTTGTCCCAGTCAGATTTACAACTGTAGGAGTTGGCATATGCTTGCCTTGGCATGTGGAGCACAAGTACACATTGTGTTTCTATCTATTAAACACAAATACACAACATTCCAAGGGGTTTAAATAAAGAAAGTACTTATATATCGTCACAGACTGTCACTTTCTCTCTCAGCCAACAAACCACAAAACTTACCACAAAATGATCTAGCGTCCCAGATTTATCTGAGCTCCTTTTTCACTGCTTGTCATGAGCCGCAAGTTCTCTTTCTTTCTTCTGGGAAGAACTCAGTGCCCCCTGTGTCCTCCCTTTCACCCTCTTATCCACAGACCCACCCACAGAGCTGGACCACTCCCGCTCTTCCTCCCAACTCTGACATGGCAGACTACACCCACGTGAAACAGTAAACCTCTCACTTTACCCTACTTTCTTTTTACTTTGCTCTGGGAGCAGGCGCCAACCTGAGGCCCACTGCTGGGCACCAAGCATCGAGCGGTGGCTGTCAGTGCCAGCTGAGCAGGTGCCAAGAGCTCATAAAGCAATAATGCCTCCACAAACCCTTCTCTATTGCTGCTTTAATCATTTTGTTCAGAAGCAAAAGAGCTACACCTTTCACCTCCTGTAACCTTTTCAATAAAAAAATTATTTTATATTCATTGCATTTAATTCTTTCAGTTCCTTCTGTAGTAGTGTCCTGTGTTTACTTTTATAAAACGTGTCACATATAGATCCTTTAAATGCATGCTTGAAATATACCAGATAACATTATTCAAGCAGCAGCTAGTAACTTATATGCCATCAGGCACTGTTGTGTGCATTTACTGGTCTCTTCCAAGTCTTTGAAAGATAGTACAGATCTGGTTTGCCTTTAATTGAAGCATATAATCACTGGTTTTACTCTCATTTTTGCAGATTCTTCTACTTAAGGCAGCCATTTGGGGTACCTATGCTTTGCCACTCAATCCAACTGTAGGGGTTGTGTTATAGTGGGGAAAGTGATGTCAGTGCATACCCTCTTTTAAACATTTACTGCCATCTACTGGATTTTAAGATATATACCACTGTTGAAAGCAGACTTAAAAAACATCTATCCCATAACGTTAACAAAATTATTTTGAATTATTTTTGTACCTGAAATTGAGTCAGTAGGTTTTGCGCAACCCTGCTTTAAGAAGCTCAACAAACAATCCACACCTAAAACATTACTTCCACCAAGGATGTTATGACATTACTGTCTGCTACAACTGTCCTTAGGCCACAATTCGACACAATCTTGTGTTTTTCTCTTTGTTCAAGGAAACATGTTTAAGCGCTCTTCAATTATAATTACATATACACCACGTTTGATCTGCTCAACTCAAATATAAGTTCTTACACTTCTAACATTTACATTACATTTACAGAATTTGGCAGATGCTCTTATCCAGAGCGACTTACAAGTATACATTTTTACAACTTTTTTTTTTTTTTTTTACAACTGAGGGTTAAGGCCCTTGCTCAAGGGCCCAACATGGATGCTTCATCCTATTTTCCATTTGAGCAGCAGGCAAAGTGTGACGAAGTACTGACAAAAATCCTCCCTCAGCACAGACAGTTTTTTTGTTCTATTCGCACAGGAAAAAAGAGAGAGAGAGAGAGAGAGATACCTTTAGTGCCAGGTGGCTGAAGGTTGTCTCCAGTGAGACTGCACCAGCCTACAGGAAAGATGTCTCTGGAGTCGTAACGGCAGTAATAGTCAAAAGCACCCCTCCAGCCATCGAAGGTGACCAGCACCTCCACTCCTCGCACTGCTCCCACTGTAGCAGGACAGATAAAATGAGGGTTCTTCCTGTCCACGGCCTCCAGCTTCATCCCCACCTGGAAACAATTCTGCTCTGGAGAAGGTGGTTCCTGCTGAAAAGGTCAGAGAAACAAAAGAGCAAGAAAGAAAATCATTAAGGGGAAAGGAAGTAGAAGAGAAAACCTGAGCTGAAGTGAAAATGAAACCTTTTCCCCCAGCACTTTCAATCAGACTACACCCATTATAATAATAGACCAGCATGCTTATATGCTGCACATCTAATGAATTAGAGTTACATTAAACCAACATTGGTTTGGCATCAATTTCTCTTAAGTGTGTGTGTGGGTGCTTCAGTAAATCTGTTTAAGCTGTCTCTGTGTATCCTTATCTTTAAGTGCTACTATAGGAGAATTTGAGATACTTGTAATAAATGAACTGATGCTTGTTATTCACAGCCTTTAACAGGGTAATCAGTTCTAGATAAGGGGAAACCTTGGTCTGAAGATTTTATTTTACTCTTCAGAACAAAGTAAAGCACACCTGGTCAATTATTTTGTTGTTATATTGGTCATCACAACCCACCATTATCAGTTTTATTACACAGACCAGCCATAATATTAATACCACCTGACTGGTCAGTGGATAGACAGCAAGCTGCAATGTACTATGTGTTCTGACACCTTTCTATAACAGCCAGTGTTAACACTTTCAACAGTTTGTGCTACAGTAGCTCTTCTGAGGTATCAGACCAGACATATTAGCCTCAGCTCCCTATGTGCATCAGTGAGCCTTGGGCACCCATAACACAGTCCAAGGAAGAATAATCAGTGAAGTATCACATCACTGGTAGGTACTTACCACTGCATTCCAGGAACACCCCACAATTTTGTAGATGAATAAACCCAGTGGCGTCACTATCACAATGTGGCCTTTATCAAAGTCACTTCAGTCCTTACACTTGAACACTGATTATCTCCTGCTTGAAACACATCAACTACTAGAACTGACTGTTTGCCTTCAGCCTAATACATCCTACTGGCAGGTGTGACTGTAACAAGATAATCAGTGTTATTCACTTCATCTGTCAGTGGTCATAATCCTTTTAATGTTATGGCTGATCTATGTCTAATTAGTAGCAATATCTAGTAATTGATTTTTAATAGTTTTTAGCTCTTTTCACTGGTCATTTGAATTTAATCTAAAACCTGGAAATACAAAAAACACTAGGGCTGGAAATAATGCCAACTTAGACTCACTGTACTCCATCAGTGAAATGTTCATGAATTAAAAAAATAATAATAAATAAAACCTTCTATGGCTCCAATATTATCAACGATGTAACTGTACACATTTAAATAATCTGCCTTATAATAATAGTTTTGTGTTCTGAGGAGACAGTTAAAGATATACCTGTCTGCAAACACTTTGAGAGCCCCTGTTCTAATAAAGGAAATTTACTGTAATAAAACATACATATATGCTGAAGACTATTTCCAATGAAAATTGATTTAAAGGTACAGTGTGTAAGATTCAACCAACTAATTCTTCCCCTTTGAAGTTTGGGGAAAACTTACTGTATTTATTGATGATATACTTCTTATTTTACTAATATCATCCAAAATGTTACACATTGTACCTTTAATGTTAATATCATTATGTAAATCTAATGTTAATAAAAGAACAGGCTTGAAATTATGATTTGTTGCTGCATGCTTTCTTTGTTATTTATCAATTTATTTATGAACTTTTAAATACTTTTAACCATCTACACGTACAGTGCAACAAGGAGAACCATCTTGTGTTTTCTGTTTTTTCTCTCTATTAAGTTATACTTAAAATACTTTATTACAATTACAGTGTGTTATAAGGAGGGGAATAAATAAAGGTGGAAAAAAGGGGAATAAAGAAGAGCAACCAGCAGACACAATGTATGGAATCAGACAGATACCTTGTGAAAGATGCGTGCTGGTGCCATCTCGGCACCGTTGAGTGTTTTCAGTAAGAACATGGGCCAGGACGACGCATTCAGACGAAACCCTGGAGAAAACATTCACACAAAGAAAGCAATTTACAGAAGACATAAGATGAAAGTGATAGTTGCAAGGGTACTGATGTTTAAATGCATGAATGGGAAATGCTGTACACACATTTTCTGGTACTTGTAACTAAAAGAAGAAAAAAAATTGGTTTTGGTGGTATAAGTGCACCCACGTACATGCAACTTTTTTTTGTTTGTTTGTTTTTTCTAGGTTTTTTTAATTGTTGTGCTGCTCACACAACATGTATCAATATAAAATATTTATCCTTATCTGCATTCTTAGTCAGTAATGGGAAAGCTAAATACTTCACATAACAAAATTCTTAATAAAACTATTTACGTACTACAGCTGCCATAAACCTCTATTTTGAGTAGACATAAGCAAACCCTAGGGGTATAATGTACTGCTAATTTAGTTTGTATGTTTTCTGTTATTATTGATATCATTCTTAACAAAAACATTAATGGCATATCTCTGGCTTCAGGCAATGGTTTAAAAGTGCAATCCCATTTTATTTAACACAGTTTCATGTGAATGCACACAATTCAGGTCAGCCGATTTCACTATAAACTCTACCTCTAATAGAATACTAATTACCTGTAACTATGTCGGAATCAGTGACACAGGATATAGACTGGTAGAATACACACTAAACATGACACATTTAATAAAATCACTACAAGGTTGAATAGGACTATTTAATGAACCAACTTGCCTGCTGGATCGAGTCACACATGCTAACAAGAATAATATTTAGAGCCACAGCTTTTAATAATGTAATCTATCTCGTAAAGTTTTTGATAATGTATACTACACTAACGGTCACAACAATACAATAAATTTTTCTACCACATCTGCAATGCCAACAGCAGGATATTATATCTTGTGTTATAAACATGAAAAAAGGGAACAACAGACTGGACAACTTTAACCCAGATAAAAGAGGATGTGCATGTGTCTTTTTTTTTTTTTTTAATCAACTTTGCCCATCATATCATCATGTACACTTTTACCATACATCACATAATGTTATGCAAACACACTTGATAAGTAACCAAGTTGTAAACAGCTAAGACCTTCAGAACCACTCATGTTGAACTCAATTCCTATAAATAATAGTGTGAGAATATGTGGCTGTGTTCACCTAGAGGGGGCTGCAGCATGCCTCCATTCTTCTCACAGCTACCGATGGGCTGGATCTCAGACGAGTCCACTAGGCGCCAGAAGTCGTTTTTGTTGTCACTTCCATCGAGGCGCAGCCGAAGCCGTGAGCCGGTCAGTCCCACCACTGTGGCGATGCAGGTAGAAGTAGTGTTCCTGGGGTCCTGAGCTTCCAGCTTCATTCCTGCCTTGAACTCGTTGACTGGGGGTGTAGTGCTCTGCGAAGAGGGCACGCAATTAATGCACTGCCTCAGTCTCTCAGAAACAAAGTAACGGAGACCGTCCACATCATAGTACTTAAATATACATGCACTGTGTTGGTCACCAGGAAACACTTCTCACTGCTTGTTATACTGATGCCTGCTCATGAACCGTTGGCGAATACAGCAAAAACACTCACCTGTTTAAAACAGTGGGCCGG
Source organism: Neosilurus mollespiculum (assembly GCA_030014195.1). Classification (NCBI taxonomy): domain Eukaryota; kingdom Metazoa; phylum Chordata; class Actinopteri; order Siluriformes; family Plotosidae; genus Neosilurus; species Neosilurus mollespiculum. Next base: position 20,964,695 of record JAQMYF010000001.1, read on the forward strand.
AGCAGCGATAGCACCTGTCTCTTTCAAATACTTATCCCAACTGAAGTGGCCTAAGGAGGAGCAATAAAGAAAACATTTCAACCTTAGACGTCTAACTCTGCGTTTTCGATGTTACTGCATTGAGTCCTGTCTCATACCTTTCAGCTGAGGCTCTGGAAGTGAAGAAAGTAATCTACATTGCTGAGACATGGGTAGTAAAGTTTAAAACTGAAAATCAAATGGGAGTCAATCATCATTCTTAAGCAAAAATTCTGAAACTGGCTGGTCTTTTTGATTGGTTGAACAAAGCTATAATAATGTAGCTGCCAATAAAAAAATGGCTAGATGAGACATAAAGCTGATGGAGACATGGACTTTAAAGCAAATGATGACTGAATTGGAGGTACCTTGATACTGTGAGAGAACTCGTGAGGGGCGCCCACTGCGGGAATGTTTGATCCGTCTGCCATCTTTCCACTCGATATCTAATAAAGAATACATACGTCACTAACAGACATTTTTCAGTCTGACCTACCAACATGCATGATATGATTTCTTCAACTGTACATTGTTTAAAGGGCTGGTGATCAGATTCTACACCGTTTCTAATCCATTCCATTCATATATTTCATGCTCTCTTTCTCTTTTGCTGTACAGTACATATAGGTGTTTATTGGGACTTATTATTCAGAAAAATCAGAGGAATCTTTCAACAAACAGTCATGAAGAACTGGAGCAGAGTGTCATATATGAACCTCACAGTACAAACAAGGGCAACATTCATCAACATGACAGCATATAACGTGCTTGTTTAGTGCTGCATCACACATTTACTCGTTTCAATCATCCTGAGTTACTGCATACTACTGTTACACTTGCAGGACTGAGTGGACATGGAGTCAGCTGGGCTGCGTGCAGCAGACACCAGTCTTAGAAAACATAGTATTGGCCAGTGCTGACAGGTGTCGCCAGGAAAATGGCGGAGTGCAAAGCACTCACCTGCACAAACAAGCACAGAAACTGCGGAAAACATAACACAACATTGGCACAGGCCGTACTCCAAAAACGTTTCCTTTCGGACGCAATTCAGTAGTCTGTGAAGACCATTTCAAGCCAACCTGCTATCGGCGTGGCCTCCAGGCAGAGCTACTTGGCATGAAGCCCAAGTATTTTAAATATTACAAACCTTTTATGTCTAAAACCAGATCGTTCCTACAGAATCCCTTCATAAAAAGTCAAAGGATGACAATGGGCGGGATCAGCACCTCCCCAAAAGGAACAAGGAAAAGGTAGGAGCCTTAGAATGCGGGGAGTTTGATCACCTAAAATGTCAGTTGTTTACTTGCGCTGGACAACCCGGCCCAACGACTCCACGTCACATCCAGGAAAAAATGCCTGTTCCTCATTGGTTCAGCCTCAGCTAATAATCCAAGTGAATAAAATTGTCCAGTATAGTGCTTTTTATGGTAATTTATGTTAAAATAAGCTCTGCATCGCCTAAATGTATCATGTAATGCATGAATTATGCTGTAAGGATGACCGAAACCAAAACTCTTTGAATAAATAAAACAGACATTTCATTTGTTCACATGATGCAACTTGTGCTTTTCTGGGGAAACAAAATCTTAACACCTTACCTTTTGTTGGAACGGGCTTTTTCATGATTCAGTTATATTTGGTTTGTCCTGTTTAAATGAACACACACAAACACAAACAAACAATATCAGGAGTGAAGCAATCTTGCATCAATCACATACAGAATCAAAACTTGTGATACACTTCCATGTTCAGGATTGAGTTTTTGTGGGTCTCCAAGACTGCTCCAAAGTAATCTTTTATAATACATAAGATTTAAGTGAAATATATTCAGTGCACTTACTGTGTGTTGTAGTTATAATTATGATTCATTCTAATATCTAGCTAGTGCAAGTGAAGGATACTAAAGGATCTAAACATTCGTTATGGTTATGCATCGCATGAACTATTTAGTGCAAATGGCTGATAAGACACCGTTCAGAAACATGCGCTCATCACCATGATGTAGTAACTAATAACAACATGAACAGCGATACCTCAGTACTGCATTAGTGTGTGTGGGAGAACGGTGCCTTCACTTCAGTTTCCTCTTCCTTTCAAAAGAAGGGCGCCTTTTTCGAGGATGGCGTCCACATGCAGGCGCCCAGATCCTTCCTGCCTGCCTTCCTTCCTTCCTTCCTTCCTTCTCTCTCTCTCTCTCTCTCTCCCCGCCAAGAAAATGACAGACAGCAACGTTATTTTCCTGAGACGCGTTAAGCTAAGACTGAATAAACGTCATAAACGACGTCCTACTTGAGGCATAGTGCACTACATAGGGTTCAAGTGACATTCTTTTATACACTACGTAGTGCACATTTATAGGTAGCGGGGAGCAATTTAGGAGTTAACCTAACAGGACAGGCTCCAAAAGGGCAAACCACCTAGGAGATGTTAGGGAATAAACGGTCTGTAGCCTATTATTTATTGCTAAGACTTAAACAAACTGATTAACCTGGAAATTAGTTTAAAAAAAAAAAAGTAGATATCGCTAGCTATAGCAATAGGCACGGGAATTACATGATGTACCAAATAAACAGCTAACCTTATATCAGTACCAACTGTCATAAGTTTTATTAAAGAACCCGTTAGTGGGCTACCAAAATAAATAAATTAAGTTTGAATATGCTGCCTTTCTCTTTTCTAGGATAGAGATTATAGTATATCCTTAGGCGACCCAGGAAGGTCCAGTTCAGTGATGTGTGTGCATCAGTAATATATGCTGGTACGTCATACGCTCGAGGACATTCTCTGTAAATAGCACAGCATAGCTAGGCTAAAGTGCCTGCGAGCAAGCTAGGCGCCAAGCTAACAAAAGCAATGCACCAGCTGTGGAAGGCTAGCTATGCTAACAAGAACGTCAATGTTTATGAGCTAGTGTAGCTAATATCTGACGTGTATAACTGCTAGCTAGGCTAACAACAATAGCAACGCATATGCCTTAGCTTAGCAAACCAACAGGACCTTCAGTACACTCGTCTAGCGAACCTGTTATAGATATTTACTCAGTTTTCTCCAGAACTTACTAAAGTTATATAATAATGTGGATTTAGGAAATTAAACGTGGCGAGTTACCTCGTTCGAACTTGGCTAATACCTCAAATGTGACGTTAGTCCGCCATGTTTTCTAGTGCGCGTGCAGTGTGTTTGTAGTGAAGGGAGGGGAGTGCGGGGTCGCCTGGGAGGGAGGGTGAGAGAGAGAGAGAGAGAGAGACCCTCACAAACAGTGGCGCTAAATGGAAGCGTTTTGTTTGTTTATTTCATAAATCACATTTTAAAAAGATAACAAAAAAAAATCGGAAGCACTTTGTATTCACAAAAAAAATATTATCTCATAATTACAAGTTAATAAATAATTTTCATTTAATTTTAACTTTATCCTTTATGAGGGTTGTGAGGAGACCGGAGCCCATCTCACCCTTAACAGCTCACCAGTCCTTCGCAGGGTCAACACACATGTAACCATCCCCACCCACATCTAGGGGCAATTTGGAACAGCCAGGTAGCCGAATGTGCATGTCTTTGGACTGTGGGAGGAATCCTACACAAGAACATGCAAACTCCACACAGAAACACTGTCTCTGCCCCTGGGATGTGAATCCAGGACTATGCTACTGTAATCACTATGCTACTGGGGTCATTAGTCAGAATTATGTAGATGGAAAGGTAAACAAACTTTTGGCAGAGTTTATTTGATCATTCATTAATTTCCCCATCTGCAGCTGTATCCCAGTCAGGGCCAAGTTGGATCCAGAACATCTCCTAAATAATCCTATAGGGAATATTTTGTGTGTTGTTGTACATAGTAAAGCATGGTTATCATCCAAAAATCCCAGAGAAACCAGAAACAGCACTTTAAAAGAAGCAGGACCAAGATTATTCTCAGCGGTGTAACTGTGAGGGGTGGAGAAACACTGCATTCGTTATGCCTTGTAAGTAATAATTTGAAATGCCAGTCCAATTCAGTTCAGTTTAATTGTACAGCACTTTTTTACAACTGACATTGTTGCAAAGCAGCTTTACATAGTAAAGAATTTAAACTTGTGATTTTAAACATTTCCGTATAAACCCTATACATCCCTAATGAGCAAGCCTGTGGCGACGATGGCAAGGAAAAACTCCCTCAGGTGACACAAGAAAGAAATCTTAAGACTCAAAGGGGGAACCCGTCCTCATTTGGGTGACCCACCTTCACATGCTATATATGCAAAGTGGAAAGGAAAACATGACCACTTCCCTCAAAGGGCTTGCTTCTTTGTTGTCAGGTGTGTAAAGTTCAGAAAAAGCTACTTTAATCACATTTTATAGTCACCAATGTGAGTTCTTTTGTTTTATAGTGCATGTTAAATAATCTTACAACACTTTGGACTAAAATTACAGTACAACAACAACAATGAACACTAGTGAATAACACTAGTGTTATTCACTAGTGTTCATTGTTAAATAATCTTACAACACTTTGGACTAAAATTACAGTACAACAACAACAACAATGAACACTAGTGAATAACACTAGAAAAATTCCTGAAGAAATTTTGAGATGTGGCTGCAGCTTCTGCCTTAAAATACATGAAAACTGGCGTGCTGAATTGTACAACAAATTCCTCACAGTTTACACAGGTTTCTAAGTAGCTGTGGAAAAAACAGGCGGTGATAAATCAAAGAATCAAAGCATATGTGCTTTAACTGTAACCATTATTGTGGGGTTTAAGCCAAGCTCTATATCAGGGCAATTTAATTAATTTGGAATGAGGGCCGGGTCATAAAAACAATCCCAAATAAGGGGAGGAGAGCCGATACCTCGAATGGTGATTGGTCCACTATAGCAGGTTGTGACACAGTGAGGCAGGGAAAACAAATTAGAATTTTTTTAGTTGAGAGTGTTGAAACCAATTTAAATGATGTATTAATACAAAGAACAAAGGTGTTGTCAAGATACTGGGCTGTGGGTAGAAAAATCTTATTTCTCTTGAACAATAGAAATGGATTTTTGGCATTTTGGAAAAGAGCTCTTCATATAATGTATTTTGTAAATGCATAATAACATTAGTCCATTGTACGATATCATGACATATAGGCCCAAAGCATTTCTACATTCAAATGATAAAAAAAATACACCACACTGAGTAATCAATCCAGGTGAGCCGTATCACAGACATTTAGAACAGATAACATCCACTTCACACAACTGTACCAACAAAAACAACAGGAGTGTAGAAAGGTATTAAATACAAGTACAACAATATATGAGTGAATAGTAACATTATTATTCAGAATAGTGAATGATAATAATAACAATATTAAGAAGAAGAGAATTAAGGGAATATCAGGAAAGAAAAGCAAGGCTTTGAATTACAGTATAATAAGACTAAGAGAAAGAGGAAAAAGAAAAGAGGAAGAAGTGAATAATAAGACAGAAAGGTTCATTTTAAAAATTATAATAATAAAAAGATAATGTGAATATCAACACACGGGCATAAAACTTTAACCCCAACATCCAACCTTTTCATGAATCAATCCTAATTACTAGTTTGATGAACAGAACTATTACTTAACTGATTTAGTCACCAACATTTCACATCCAATGAGAGAAATGAGTTGTTGTTTTTTTTTTTAAATTTATTTATTTAACATGTGTGTGGGAGAGAGAGGGTTAACTGTTTCACAGGTATGGGACAGGGAAGAGCAGGTGAGTGGGTGTATGTGGGTGTGTGTGAAAATATTTGTTCCATTTGTGTGTTTAATGAAACACTTGAGTGCAACAGGGTCTCTGTCTGACTTTCCTGCAGTATTATGCATTAACTGTTTACGGGTATGGGAGTGAGTGTGTGTGTGAGTGTGTGTGTGACTTACACATGCAGGGAGATTAAACTGGCAGTTACTGATAGTTTAAACTGCCTTTTAAACTGAAGTAATGTGTTAGGCACATGTCTTGCTTTTGGTCTTCTAATTATAAAACTGTATTTCCCATCGCAATGAAGTTGACAGTGTTTGAGAGTTAAGAGTTTGGTGAACACGGTAATATAAATTATTTCACTGTACTGTCAAAAGTGTTTAAAAAGTCATGATTTAAAAATGACCCTCAAAATGATTTTAAATGATTTTTAAAAAGCTCTATTTTGTATTGACCTCTATGGAGTAATTTACGGTACAGCTGTCAGTCAGAGGCTCGCCATTTCACTTCTACAAGTGCTGTTGACTTGAAATTGATATGGTCAGAACCAGCACACATTTTCCTTCGTTTTGATGTAAATTTTATTGGTGTGGAGTGAAAATTATTAAGTTGAAAAATGTCGACTTCAGTGTCTACATTAAACGTTCAACCAAGTTTCTATGTGAAAGTATGACTTCTTGGCGAGGCATCTAAGTGAGGTGAGTTTCATGATCATTTGTCGACCTCTCCCGTTTCATTTCAATGGGATTTTTTGGAGTGGATTTTGGCTAATTGTGTTGCCATGGTAAAGCAAAATGCCAATAAAATAAGTAGCACACTCCACAGCAATGAGACACACATTTTGATAGGTACATTGTGTGGGTGTTCTTTCCTGTTTGGGCTGCATTAAATGCGATGAAAGAAGAAGACCTATTATTCTAGGGTGAATAGTAATATGTGTCTGCTCTTAAGCAGCCACATAATTATATATAGTATTTTATTTTACTCATATTTTTTTGTCTTTGCAGTGTATCCTGTGTCCCAGGCACATGGCAGTTAGCATTCCAATGTGTTGACAACAACTCTGCAGATGACCTGCCATCAAGGCCAGTAACTACAGACAGTTTCAGGAAATATGCTACTTTTACTCTTTATCGGGACCCCAGGAGCCAGAGCAGGGTGGGCTGAAAAGTTCATAGACTGACGAATAAGGAGTAATGCCAAAGCAATGAAATAGGAGAGCTTCTATATAACAAGGGGGTCCAAGTGCTGCAACACAGATGGAAGAAGTGTGCAGACTGCAGGGCAGAATATGCTGAAAAATAAACCATGTTTGGTCAAATTTGACCAATGCATCATGGTCAGCCTATGAACTTTTTTTCCCCCCTTGTGTGCAACATGGGCTAAAATTCTCTTCCTACCTGTTTTTAGTTTCTTTTCCTGCCCTAAACACACCCCACAAATTTGTCTCTACTTGCATTGCATAAAGGCAGGTCTTTGGTTATTGCTGACTGGTATTTAAACTTGAAAATATGTAATACAACTTTAGTCAGTGTGGATGATTGTACTTGTCTCCCTCCAGGAAAGTATTCAGGAATAATTCTCCAAGAAACTCTGATTCGTCTCTATGGTCCATCATTTAAATGTTAGTCTACTGCAGATTCCATTAAGAAGTAGGTATGCAGTTCAAGGGATGCATGCTGATTTGGAAATTGTGTAATATATATTTTTTATTTTGTTATACTGCATTAACCCCACAATGGAAATTATTGCCCCTGCATTTAACCCATCCAAAGTGAGCACACACACATGTAAACAGTACGGACACACACTCGGAGCAGTTGGCTGCCACACACTGGGGTGCCCGGAGAGCAGTTGGGGGTAAGGTGCCTTGCTCAAGGGCACTTCAGCCATGACTGTGAAGGAAGGGAAGGTGCAGCTCACTCCCCCCACCACCACACATTTTTCCTGCAGCTTCAGGAATCAGACCAGCGACCTTTAGGTCCCAAAGCCGCTTCTCTCACCATTAGGCTACGGCTGCCCCCGAACTTATAATATAGATTCATTGAGAGATAATATGTGTACTTTATTAATTCACAATAGGGAAATTTGGGGATAATAAAATGAGACTGTCACAGAGGTAGAGGCAGTAGGTGGTGCACTGGTAGGGGGCCTGCATTTCTCTGTGCTTGTGTGCAGTTTCATTTTACTTTATCCCAAATTTACTCTTGTGGATTTTAGGATACAAAAACAAAAAAATAACTCCAAAAACAAGAACCTTTTACAACTATGTACAAAAAAATCACTGTGCCTGAATGTTCTGGGCTTTATGTCATTATGTGAAGCACATCCATTCTAGAATAAAGCGAAGTGAAACATCCCAAGACTCACACATGTACATGGTGCAGAGTTTGCATTGTGCACATCTACTCCTGCCCTTGGTGGCTCTGAAAGCAGCATCACTCAAGATCTCACAGACTTGTGCAAGGTAGAATGCAAAGGCCAGTGGAAGAGAAGCACTTTCAGCAGCAGCCTCCCTGAATACGTGTTCTTTCCAGACGTTAGCTAACCACTCACTATTTGTTTAAAAATAAACAACTTCTTGGCTCAGTTTCGATCATAGTCTCCCAGATGGTCCCACAGGATCTAAACCACAGCAGCTGGAAATGTTTAAAAAGCATAGTGTTTGCAAGATATAGCACCTTAAGAGAGCTAAAAACTTCATCAAACCAGGCTGAAGTAGTTAAGCATCTCATCTGGATCATATCAATCCACAGCCTATTTGCTGCCACTACATGCTTCCAGCATTATGCTTGTTGGTGTTGGTAAACAGTGACATCATATGAACAATACCACTGGAAAAATCCTAGGGTGTTGTAGGACTTCTGAAACTCCAACTGTGCTCAAGTCATCCTCTTGGGGCAGAATGGAAAGTGTGGGGTGTACAGATCCTAATCATAGCCATCACACCATTGATCATCCAGTGGGTGCAATAGGTGTTACTAAAAAATGATTTAGACTAAAATGATGAATAAAGATGATATGTTACTAAAAAAGCAAGATTTGTCATGCATCATGCCATCACACGTATAGTATATACTGTATTTAAAACCAATATTTCTGCCCTCTTCAGTTGACATTTTGAAAGCACCCTATTTTGGAAGAAAGGAGAATCATAATAGGTTGATAATACCTCAGTCAGTATTATATAATGTCATGTGATTTAATGGTGGATTGATTTTTCCTCAGATAACACTTGTTCATTTCATCTGAACTTTGCACCAGCACCTTCTCAACAAACCGAGGCTGTGAATTACACCTCCAGCCCACACTAACAAAAGTGCATGCCATTAACAAGCATTTAAAGGCAAATGCATTTACAACTCTCAGTACTGAAAAGCTCTACCTTATTCTTTCAATACTTTCGAATTAGTTCAGTACACTGTTTTAAAATATTTAAACCAAGTAAGATATGACTGATAAAGAAATTCTGCAGTATTGTTGTAAACCTCTCTTGAGTAATGGGATGTTTGTGTCTCTTGGGTGAAATCTTTTCCACATTAATCATTCCATTTACCATTTTATCTCCATGATCAAAAATATTGTTTCCTGAAATGATTGCATGTTTTGTGACTTGGGAAGCCACTCTGTGCTGCGTGGGAGTTTTAAATCTTCCACATTCTTTCCATTGTTGTTCTTGACTAGCCTACATGCATAACCCACTCACAGTCCTCCTCTTTGCATGGTCCAGTCAACCAAACCAAGAGCAAAACCACACACACATGCACACATCTTTCCTGAACATACAATCTGTGTTTACCTTGATCACTAATGGATTCGGATCCAAATTATGTCTGTGTCTTTAATGGATATGTTTAATAAATATAAAATGCTGTATCATATTATTTCTTCTGCTTCATGACATTAAGATTCTGTTTTTTCCTTCTGCTTATGGCACTTCTGATATAACCCTAACCGACTGAGGTTAGTTTTACTATAATAATTGAAACGTCGTATATTTTTAATTTTCATTTATGATGTGTATGTGTTATTTTGTAATTGTATAAGCCCCAAAAATATTTATAAAAAAGCCATTAATCCACTCAAAAGCTACACAGGACACAGGCTAGTTTATTGAGGAAACGGGCAAATTTAATTTCTTTATTCGGGTTCTGCTTTTGTGGCTAGTTCAGTAGAGACAGTTAGAATCACCTGTAGCCTGAATGAGTAGCACTCCTTTACTGACAGCTTATTTACCAGCTCTACCATTTCAATTTCAATTCAGTTTCAATTCATGTTCAATTTCATTCAATTTTATGTGTATAGTGCTCTATACAACTGACAGTGTTGCAAAGCAGGTTCTATTCTTCTGTAATACAATCACTCAGGAAATATCACATACTAGCCAGGAACAAAAAGAACTTGATAAGTTATGTAGCTCTGTAACTGATGTAAGAATAAAGGTGCAAATTGGACATACAATAAATATTAATATACACTACATACTCTGAATGGGTTTACAAACTTGGTTAAAATATGTAAAAAATAAACTTACATTTTTTGTTTTAGTTTGTTTTATGTTCCTGTATAGCGCATACTAAAACAATTGTGCACCTCAGGCTCTGTGGACATCGCTGATTAGTCCTCAACTTTCCATCTTAAGGGACTATTCAGTGACATCCTCCTCACTTTCAGCACATAATTGCTGACTGTAATACATTTGTTTTTAAAAATCAATGTCTTAAATTTTATTGTGCAATAAGAAAAGAAATAAGTGCATTGAGTGCTTTGTGTTCTCAGTAAGGGAATTTGATGGAACCTGGCAGGAAACTGTTGCATTGTCTAGTTGCTTTGATGCTCAGTCACTTGCAGCTTCTGCCAGAAAGAAAAAGTTTAAAAACAAAGTCTTTGAGATGCGAAGTAACAGCAAGGATTTTTATTTGCTCATTTCCTGAATCAGGAACAGTTCAGGTTACAGTACAGGTCAGATGATATATGGCAGAATTTCTACAGGAAGAAGAGTTTTCAGTTTATCACCAAGGGTCACATTTATGACGCTGATTATGTCAGTCAAGGACATGTACAGTGATTACCAGTTCATTGGAATAATAATAATAATAATAATAATAATAATAATAATAATAATAATCTACTCACCTGATGTGAAGCTACAATGTGATAATAAAGAGCCCAAAAAGGGCACCGTAGTTCTACAAATGCCATTAAAACCCATGTAAAAATGAGATTGCACTACTTTGATGGAGGTCTGCACTCTGTGCATTTCAATTTCAATAATTGCTTAATGTAACCCACATATCTATTAGTGTCTATAAGGTATTTGTGCATTTGGTTAATGGGAAGAGTGGCCAGAAAACACTCATTGGATAGGAGGCTTCTAATGGTATTGAGCGCTGACCAGCTGGGAGTGCACAGAATGCTGTCGACTGCATTTTTGCATAAAAATATTGCTTTTGTTGGACAATGCACGTTTTATATCCCACCTTAATGATGATTGGTTGACCTATAAAATGGGTGAAAACTTGTAAACATTGCCAGTTTGTGAGGGAGTGAAAGGTCTTTTCACACTGTGCTGCTACAGTAGAGTTGATTGTGTTTATTTTAATGTGTCAATATTTAACGTAATATGACCAAAAAGCACACATACTGTTAAACACATGTAACTGCACACAGTGAAGAATTGACCTTTTAAAGACTGAAAGTATGAACCCTGTCCAAATAAAATCTGCCCAAATTTGCTGTGTTTTTGCTTTCCTTTATTCAGTATTATATTTTGTACATGTTCATAAACACCAGAAAAAGGTTATTGATAAGACTTTATTCAAAATAAAAATACAGCATAATCATAAACTGTTTGAGTTTATGTGGCTCATGTTACAGTATTTGAATTTTGCCACCATTCCTTCAGCAGCTTAAACAGAATGTCCGTCCAAGTCTGCATACAGCAAATACTCATATAGTACAAGCCTTTTTTTAAACCAAAAATATTAAAAATAAATAAAAACCCAAGACTGGTGGAGCGACCATGTTCGCTGACCTTTAGTGTGTTATGGGTACTTGGACACATGCATCTGTCTAAGTTGAAGACGAAGCTGAACTTCTAATTAACTAATTAGTTAGACCTATTTAAAAAATTGTTGTCTATGTAAATGTAATGACTATTATTATATTACTTTGCTTTAGTACAATATTCATAAGCTCTTGAATATCTAGTAATAATAACATGAACAATATATAGCTCATGCTAAAGATAGTAACTTATTAGGACAGAGCAGGCACCCATGGACTGCAGACAGTCAAACACATGCACAATTTCCTGCGGATCTTGGCCTGTGATGGCCTGGCGAGCTGTCCGGGGTGTACTATGCCCTCACCCAGAGTCAGCTGAGATGGCCGCGTCCCTAATTAGGATTAAGCGATTCGGAAAATTAATGATTAAATTAATTTTGTGTCTTGTAAGACTGTAGACTGGAGCAATCTGTCTTGGAGAAACGTGCATCTATTAGCTTCCTAAAAGGGTTCTTGTTGAAGTCACAGAGAAATACTGTTGTGGGGTTCGACTGAGGCCGCTGAGGAACTGGTGGCTTGGTGGTTATGGATCTGGCTACCATAGATAAGTAAGACTCGGCTCCTCAGTTGTATCCTCTTTCTTATTTATTTATTTAAGTATCTTTGGATAAAATCATCAGCCGAATATAGTTGGAAAACAATTGTCCTCCCAAAGTTTTCAGTAGCTGCACCAGTGATGCTCTGTGTAGGAAAGCCCAGGATGCAATGCTTCTAAACTTCATTCAAAACCATCCCACCAGCTCTTTGCTGTAAGTCCTGCTGTCGTGGTGTATTTTTGGCCCCAGCGTTAAGTTTCCGTGAAACGCTGACTACAGATGGCGCTCCCACATCTGGCGGAATGCGATAGCGAAAGAGGGGCGGGGAATGAAACACGTCCGACTGGGTTGAGAACCCCCAAAAAAGCCACGCCCACTCGGTATCACCTGCGTAATTGCCTCGAGAGCGTCGCGCGGCTGCTCAGGTATGCATTTGCGACGTGGTCGGATATTATGGACCTGAGCTTTTAACGTGGTTCGGGAGAGAGAGAGCGCGAGCGTGGGATATACACGATGTACACGAGCGAGCGCAGGCGTATGAGCCTGCACGAGGTGAAGAGGAAAAGCTCCATTCGGGTTGCAGCTGGGAGTTTATGGAAGGACTCTCTGGCGCTGGAGCTCAGCGCTAGCAAGAGCGCGCCCGGTCCACGCAGCCGCAGCCGGGCGTTATCTGTGGTGTATGTTGTGGTAGGGGACGCCTCGGCACCACAGAGTGAGGAAAGTCTTTCTCTGGGGTGTGTTAGGGAAGCGTGTGTGGAGTCACAAGCCGAGCTTCAAACCGTCCCGTTTGAGGCTATCGCACACGCCACAGCCAACACATTGGATATTTTCTACAACGCAGGCAAGTACAGACACGCTCAGTGTTATTACAACTATATTACAACTACATTACAACAACTCTCCCCCCCCCAGCAAGCACTACTACAGTACTATAGTAGTGTGCTACTGCTATACTGTCTCACACTCAGAGCAGCTCTCACTGGCCATTTCTGCTACACACAGGCAGCATACTGACATAATAATAATAATAAGAAGAAGAAATCATTTTATCCTAATTGCCTCTATTCCTAAAGCCTAATTGCTTCTTGCTGTAGATGTTGCCGTAGTTGAGATGAGTGATTCTCTCAGTCAGCCCTCTCTGTTCTATCACCTGGGTGTTAGAGAGAGCTTCAGCATGACCAATAACATCATCTTGTACTGCAACAAGCAAGAGAGTGACCTGCAGCTTCTAAAGGTGAGCTTAGAGGAGATTTTGGTAGCTACTGGGAGGAAAAATAACAATTTGAAAAAAAAATTACATTAATCTGAAGACGGCATGCTGCCACATGTATTATCTGTTCATTCATTCATTTTCGAAGCCGCTTAATCCTCATTAGGGTCGTGGGGCGGCTGGCACCGACTCTGAGCGAAGGCGGGGTGTACCCTGAGCCATTGGAGGGCCAACACACATACAACCATTTACACTAGGGGTGATTTAGAACATCCAATTAGCCTACTGTGCATGTTTCTGGAATGTGGGCGAACACCGGAGTACACGGAGAAAACCCACTTAAGCACGGGGAGAACACACAGAAACGCCTGAGCTGGGGAATCGAACCCAGGCCTTCTTTCTGTGAGGCGGACGTGCTAAACACGGTGCCACCATGCCACCCTGTATTGTTGTTGTTGTTGTTGTTGTTGTTGTTGTTATTATTATTATTGTTATTTTAATAAAAGTCACCTATGCTACAGGGATATTTTGTAGGTATGCAGTGATTCCTCGTGTAGGTTTGTGACAACAAAATTTAAATATAATGGACTGCAACAATATCATTGTAAATGTATTCAATGATGGCCGACCTGCCTGATATTCTCTACAGATGCAGACAGATACACGAATAATTATTAAAATAAGTTTTAATACCTGAATTACTCCTCTAAAGTTGCCACACACCTTCGTTTCTCACACATAAAGGTTTATGAATAAAGGGACAGAGTTATGCACGTACCTACACTGTGGCTGCAGCTGTCAATCTGTTTTGCTTTTATAATGTGTCACTTGAACAATGTGTTAGCTCCACAGGCAGTTTTTTCTTCATTAATCAGTGGTAAAATGGTTCAGCAGGTAATACTGCTGCCTCACACCTCTAGGCATTCTGATTTGAACCTGAGTGTGGGGTTTTATTTGCTCTTCCTGTGTCTGTGTCAGTTTCCTCCATGTTTTCCTCTCCACCTTCCTGAAACATGTGAGTGAACTGGCTTTGTTAAGATGCTGCTTGGTGTGAATGGGTGTGTGTGAATGGACTAGTGTTCATTCCTGCTTTGCGCCAGTGTAATTCCTAGGATATGCACCAATTCCTGAAAACAAGTCATTCAGTGGTAATGGCTCAGCATAGAAGTACTCATGGCTAGAAAAAACTTTTGGATACCATTCCCATCCATTTCCTTACCTTGTATTTATACATGTGTAATGACAATAAAGTTGAATCTAATCTAATCTAAAACATGGTAGTGAGTGGTGCTGATACAATTTGTTTTTCCTTTCTTTTCTTTTTTTCCTTTTTTTTAACTTTTTCATGTTTTGTAGGATACCTTGTGGTTTTGCGGTACTGAACAAAATATTTTTTCCATGTACACATCAGACTTAGTCATCCTTTGGTCCTTTACCTTCTTGACTGGAGATTTTTGGTTACAACTTAATTAATGGGTCGCTGCTGTGGTGAGAATAATAATATCTCTCCAATAATATTTAGTCATTGAGGGTCATTTGTGGGGTCCCTTTCCAATGATGCACAGGATATGCAAGTATACAGGTTGATAAATTGTTTATAGTAACAGATGGACTACTTAAAGTAATATTACTTACAGGATAGGTTTATCTAATAAACCCCCTAAAGCTGCGTTCGCACAGGAACTGACAAGTGAATTGCTCGCTGCTGTGCGACATGCGATATCGCGTCACCTCTCAACTAGATAACGCCCTCGCATGTTTCCCACTTTAAAATCTTTCCGAGTGAAAGTGTGCTCAAATCAAGCTTTCCTACAGCAGGTGCCGGTTGAGAATATTTATGATCATTTTCTTATATTGTGTAACTTTATTTTAACTTATATTATCATATATATATATATATATATATATATATATATATGTGTGTGTGTGTGTGTGTGTGCGGTATTATCACAGTTTTTATCTACTGATTTATTATGTTGAAATATATGTTAACACGATTCAGTAGGAAAAGATGTTAAAAAAGCAATGTACATTTCATGTAGCTCTAAATAAACGTAAATAAAGGGTGGTATAGTCAACTGATCAGTTAATCAGAGCATAAACATACTGTTGATTGACAGATGCTTCCAAACTTGTATTTCCATGTGAACACGAGTTTTGTGACTTTAAACTCATGTTTACCTGGGACTACATGTTTGGAAGCATCTTTCAATCAACAGTATGTTTATGCTCTAATTGGAAATCGCTCATGTCGTGTGAAAGTATAACTCATTTGAACTCTGCACCCACCTACTTTGTGTTACGCGAGAAAATTTCGTTTCGTCTGCTCTCACTGTGTGTATCGACTTTGCCTGGCCACTTGCTGCTTCCTTTGTGAATGAGGCTCGAGTGTATATATGTATGCGGTATACCCCGGGAGAGAACGTATATTGACACACTTGTATTAGGGACTTTAGTATCTGCACCATGATCAGTTAAGATCTTAATCATCTTTGTTTTTACAAAATGTTTTAATAAATTGTCAAGCTCTAGAAACAAGCTCTGGAATTTTTTTAATCAAATATTAATAATATTGATTAATTAATATTATTTTCCATCATTAGTTGATTTATCTGATTTAATATGTCTTAAACAGGAGCACTGTGGGAGCTATACCTTCATTGCTTACATGGTTTCACCTCAAGGAATGGTGTTTGCCTGTGATGCAACTTTAATGCGGGGAATCCAAGAGATTCTGCAGTCTAGATTTACCATCGAAGCTCTTCTGACACCTTTAGTGGATCAGCTGGTCAAGCTGTTTGAGAATGTGCATATCCATGAAAGGTTGGTAGTATTGCTCGTCCTGATAAAAAAAAATGATGTTGCAGTGTGACATTGACAAAGATGTTTCTGAAGCTGAAATAAGAAATGAGAAGTTTCAACAGTACATAATTTTGTTAGGTGTTATAAACCTTTTACACAGTACTGCAAGTGTAACTGTAGTGTTGTTTTTGTAAGTCATGTTAATAATATTGCTCATAGTCTCCAACAGTTATTCAAAGCAGTGTAGAAAGAGAAAATTCTCTGAGAAACCAAAGTTATGTATACAATATGTTATGTTGTCTCTTTTTTTGTTTCACTGTATCATATTTCTACTTCATACAAATAATTCTAATTGGTTAGAGGATCCTGCGGATATACGCTTTATGGACAGTTGTACATGGATACCTGACTATCACACTCACATGTGATGGTTGAACATCCCATTCCAAAACCGTGTACATGTAATATGGAATAAGTTCCTCCTTTCTTACTGTAACAGCCTCCAGACAAGGAGACATTTGGCACAAGTCAGCATCCCCAACAGTGTTCAGTGAGATTGAGGTCAGGGATCTGTGCAGTCCACTCATATTTTTACACCTCAACCACTGAAAACGATGTCTTCATTAACCTTGCTTAGTTCACAGTGACAACTTGTTCTGGACTTGTTTTGGTCAGGTGCCACATGCAATTGGCCATATAGTGTTGGTGTCTGTCAGTATACTTTCTTGTTGCCTATTTTGTTTAGTATTTTACCCTGGAGTTTTTTCTAAAATTCGACAAGTTTCTTATTTGAAATTGTTCTAGTGAGTATGTGCATGAATCCATCCGGCGGGAGATCCGGACGGCACGTGAACGGTTCGGTGGAGAAGCCCTGAGCCAGGAGCTACACCGAATCCAGAAACGCTTGGACACTGTGGAGCTTCTCAGCCCTGACATAGTGATGAACCTCCTGCTATCTTACCGTGATATCCAGGTTAGGTGTGTGTGTGAGTGTGTGTGTGTGTGTGTGTGTGTGTGTGTGTGTGTGTGTGTGTGTGTGTGTGTGTGTGCGCGCA
>JAQMYF010000001.1:21011550-21022336 GCA_030014195.1 Neosilurus mollespiculum
AGGAAACTCATTGAATGAGAAGGTGTGTCCAAACTTTTGGTCTGTACTGTATATATATATATATACACACACACACATACATATTTATGTATGTGTGTGTGTGTATATATATATATATATATACACACACACACACATACATAAATATGTATAGAGCCCTGCAATGGCCTGGTGGGCTGTCCAAGGTGTTCCCCGCCCTTGCCCAAAGTCGGCTGAGATGGGCGCCAGTCTCCACGCGACCCTAATTAGGAAATTTAGGAATGAATTTAGAAAATGAATGAATGAATATGTGTGTGTGTATGTATATATTAAACAGGGGATTCCCTGTTTAAATATATCTCATTTTACATTTTATGTGATGAAAGTTTAGTGAGATTAAAAATGCTTATGCAAAAAGAATAAATAAATTATGAATAAATAAATAAATCGGCTTTGAATTAAACCTGAAATATACAGAAGGTATATATAAGGGTAGAGCTGGTTATAAAATCTAAATCAAAGTCATATGAACAGCCCAGTAAGAATAAATACATTTTAAAAATGTCAGCAAGCAAATAATAGGCCAAAAAGTAAATTCTGATTTTCTCATTTGCTTTTACCAGCAGGAGAATACCAGAGGAGTATGTCTGTACCCATAGCTGTGCGTGTGGAGGATGTGGACGCTGACAGGACAGACCTCTCTCGTTCCCTCCATCTGAGTAAAACTCTCCACTGCCTCAGGGACAATGACATGTCTGAGAGCTCTTCAGAGAGTCCTCCCTCCACCAACAACTTCCTGCTGTGAGCAAGAGCACCAGCCACCATCTTTTCTATCACATAATGATAGGACTTTGGCATAAGTGTGTGTTTCTGAATTGTGTGTTTGTGTGTGACAGGATACCAGGGGGACCACAAGAGGGCCTGAGTCCTGCTGGGTCACATGAGCATCTTGGTCTTTTCTTACTCAGGAAAGACAGCGAGAGGAGAAACACTCTGCACCGAATCCTTACTGATTATATCAGTCAAGTATTGCACAATATGAGTGAATCACTCCCACAGGTACACAATTATAAACTTACAGCCTTTGTTAACGTATGAAAACAAAAATGGAAGGGAAATGAAGTTTGTTCTATAAATACACACGCTGTTGCATTTTGTCCTGCAGACTGAAAAGCCCTGCATCAACTCTGAACACATCAAGCAGCTGATTGGCTGCCTGGGAGAAAACATCCGCTTCCCAGACAAGAAGCAGCTGATGAACCGACTCCTGAAGTTGCGCAGTAGCCTGCATAATGACGCAGTACCTCTCAGCAGCCTCCAGGCAGCACTCTTCAACTTCCAGGATGCTGTATGTGGCAGTCAATATGCAGTGATCCCTGTACTGGGGATTCTGTCCACTGTTTTTACTGTTGGAAAAATATATATATAATTTGTCTTGCTGAAAATACAACCATGTGTTATAAATCGTTTCTACAGGTGAAGAAGGTACTGCGGCAGCAGCAGGTGAAACCCCACTGGATGTTTGCTCTGGATAACCTGCTCAGACAGGCTGTGCAGGATGCCATTACTGTACTTCTGCCAGGTATACTTCACCAGGGCATCAAATGGTCACCACAATTATATAACTTCCATTATCACGCTAATGCCAGCTGGGGTGTTTTTCAGAGCTCAAGCTGCAGCTTCAGTCATCCTTCGAGACAGAGGAAGGTTCTCCTGAAACTGAACCACTGGTAGAGGAAGCAAATGAGGAGTCACACACGGAGACAAATGACTCAATAAAAATGTCTCAGGAACCTCAGCAATGCAACCTAGAGAGCGTCAATTCCCGGCTCCCCAATGACCTCATCCCTAGCTGTAGCCCCCTTGCCCAGGAATTTATCTTGTTAAGCCAGGAAACCAGGAGGTATTCAGCTTGATTATTTGTTCACTTAATTTTGTTTATACAGCGTTTCCCACAGGGCTGGAATATACATGAGGTGGTAGCTAATGGAAAGGAAATTTTGTTGCATGTGATTACTGATTGCTTTGGAATCTGCTCAGCTCATTTGAATTGGAATTTGTACCACTCACACTTCTCAGTACATCAATTGTCTATCAGTAACAACCACAGGCTTCAGAAAAACTGACTTTCTTTTTTAATGCGTCCGCACCGACGATAGCCAGGGCCGGAGGCACCATGTTTTCAGGTTGTCCGTCTGGGTCGTTTTTGTGAACGCAATGTCTTAAGAACACTTTGAGGGCTTTTCTTCAAACTTTGCACAAATGCCCACCTTGACTCCAAGGTGAATCAGTTCGATTTTGTAGTTCATAAGTCAAAGGTCAACTGCAGCCTCATGTGTGCCATTCTTGTGAATGCAAGATATCTGAAATGCTTTGAGAGATTATTTTCAAAATTTGCATGAAAGTTCACTCTGACTCAAGGATCAACTGATTAGATTTTGAAGGTCAAGGTCACTGCAGCCTCATGTGCACCATCCCTCTAAATGCAATATCTTGAGCACACCTATATTTATTGTATGCAAAAATATACACTTGACTAGTTCTATAATCCAGGGTTTAACAAAAAACATGCCCCTAAACCTTTTTAATAAAAACAACTAAAGTATCTTGCAGTCATACTACCACAGACACCACGCCACCACTGCTTTTTGACTCAACAATATACTTTAACTGATCACTCTCTATACAGTGTGGACCCATGTATCCACAAGGCAGTAGTTGTAGTTACACTGTGTGTTATCTTTCAGGTTGGGAATCTTATTTAAATATACTTTTCTACATTTATAGCCATTTGTTAGCTCTAGAACAGCAGTAAGTTGCTCTACTCAGTTCACACTGCAGAATCTGACATGTTTGCAAAGCTCATCTGCTGCTGTAATGCTTTAAAATTAATAACACATTTTTTTCCTTATGTTTCTGTGTAGTATATACTAAAACAGTTATTTGCCTCAGGCTCAGTGGATGTTGCTGGAATGAATAGTGCTCTCAATGTTCTGTCTTGTGACATCCACCTTGCCTTTGGCAAATAAATAAATTGTCCTGATTAGTAGGTTTATACACTGATTAGCCATAACATTAAAAACATTATGACTACTGACAGGTGAAATGAATAACAGTGGTTATTTCATTACATTGGCACCTGCCAAGAAGTGGGATATATTAGGCAGAATGTGAACAGTTAGTTCTTGAATTTGACGTGTTGGAAGCAGGAAAAAGGAGCAAGTTTAAAGAACTGAGTGATTTTTGACAAGGGCCACATTGTGAATGTTAAAAGAATGGGTCTATTCATCTGCAAACCAGCAAGTCTTGTAGGGCATACATGGTATGCAGTGATAAGTACCTACTAAAGGTGGTCCAAGAAAGGACAAACAGTGTAGTGTGATGGGTGCCCAAAAATTAATTTTGCACATGGTGAGTGAAGGCTAGTTCATCTGGTCTGATCCCACTGAGCTACTGTACTGTAGCAAAAATTGTTGAAATTGTTAATGCTGGCTATGATAGAAAGGTGTCAGAACACGCAGTATTATGGGGCCGAGCTGCAGATTATTCAGGTGGTGTTAATATTATGGCTGATGATAATGTAAATTAAAGAGTGAGAGCAAGTTCCTAAATGTCAGAGAAGGTGGTTAGTAAGGATAGTAAATGATAGTGTGACAGTTTGTTGTAGCCTCAGTACTGTCATGAACCATGCATTAATTTTTGTTTTTCCAGGGTGCTGACTCTCCTAAATGCGAAGGAGAAGGAGTACCAAGAACTTCTAAATAACTCACTACGGAATACACAACAAGCAGTACAGACACTAAAGGTCAAGGTGGCATCAGAGAGCAACGGTAAATACAAGAGGTTTATTGTACTGAGTGACGCGGTTTCTTGTAGATACGATGAAAAATAATTTTTTTTCAAATTATTAGAAGGTTTTCATTTTAATTGATAGTTGTACTGTAAAAAACAATCTCTGACCCATTGGCATTCGATTAACTTCCTGAACAGTGTGACAAAGAAGTGGTGCACAGCTGGATTGTCCTCACTTGCTGGTGCATGTCTGCATACCTGATGTGTATAGCTATAATGTGGGATATTATGTCAGTCATCCGCCACACCTCCATAATGATTTAGGACTTGTTTTGACAAAGAAATCATCTGTTGTGCTGTTAAAATAATCATGACTTATTAAGTAGGATCATTATCTCTAATGTTATATTCTGATTAATCTGAAATTTTAGAACTGAATATAAGGACACACTTGAAGGAATTTAGTTTTGGGTTTACTTCTGTTGAGCTGTGACTGTTATGTGGACATTTATTAATAATGGGTGACATGTTTCCTCTACGACCACACTGTAGATTATGACTTTAAACAGAGTTATGTATAAAGTGTAATCTTGTGCAAAAGGAAATTGGAACTAAATCATTTTCATTGTCAACCTCTCTAAGTTTGAGCCACAAAGTGGAGAAGGCTTCACTGTTTCTTTTATTAATGACATCCTAGCCAGCTAACTCAGGAGAAATTGTATGTTTACCTTCTCAAATCAGCAAACAGATTGGGGGGGTATTTATTCAGTATTTTAGAAACTGCTGATTTCCTGGGAATTTCACACACAGAAGTCTTGAGAGTTTTCACAGAAGGGTTCGAAAAACCAGAAACACCATGTGTGTTTAGGATCTCCAGACAGGAACACCCATAAAGAGAAAATTCAGTGTAATCTTTAGAGGCTGCAATGCAAGACTGACCTTTGTGTTTTGATGGACAGAAAGGCTTCTAAAGCTGGTGTGGACTGAAATGCTGTCAGAAACTGAAACATTTTCCTACTTCTGGAGTGAATTAGCCTTAAATGGCACTGGAGGAAAATAGACTCTCTCTCTCTCTCTCTCTCTCTCTCTCTCTCTCTCTCTCTCTCTCTCTCTCTCTATGTCTCAGCATAAATCAGCTAAGTAAATAAATAAGCTGAATATTTTGACATATTTTCTGACATATCATTATCCTGTCTAGATGATGAGGCTGTTTGCCATAACGCTGAGACCCTGGCCATGGTGCACTGGCTGAAGGCTGTCCCTGTGGATGAGCACACCATAAACAAAGTGAGTGCATCTCTCTTACGCTTTACTCATCACTGAAAAGAATCTCACATATCGCATCATTACTGTGTTAATTTTTATTTCTCGTTCAGCTTGTGACTCACTACTTCACATTAGACATCCTGCTCTATATGGCCTCCAAAGATGACCTTAAGTACTGTGGCATCAAGTAAGCATGTTCTTATGCAACCATATTTCATTAATCGGGCAGGAGGTGGAAAAATGATAGCTTTATTAGCTAGCCCATGGGGGCAAATAAAAGCTCTACTGTGCTGCCCAATCCTAGCAATAACAGTATTTAAAGTAGCACCTTGAATTTGTGCCATGTCAGCAAGTCAGATTTTGGCCTACAATTCAGCTATGAAATATGTACTCACTGTGGTTAACCATATAATGACATTATTTTGCCCAGTTCATAAGCATTTCCACATAGCTGCATGTTCCTGAATCTGAAATTTCATTTGTGCTAACAAAGTTACCTAGTAAAAACATGGCAGTGTGCATCATCCTGTTAGGAAGACAGTATGACATGCAGTGCATGAACAAAATGTTCATTGGGATACTACAAATGAAAGAATATAAAAAACAAAATGCTTGGACACTTATTTCCTATAACATCAACATGTAGGAGGTCTTGAAGCTTTAAAAAATAATGTATTGAATTTATTCTGAAATTGTCTTTTGGTGTGTAATCACAGAGGTGGGATGGTGTGTCGTCTTTGGGCAGCCATTGCTACACAGAGGAAGAGTCGCCTAAGCATGGTCACAGAGGAAAGTGAAGAAACCAAACTCTAACTAACCAATTTATGGCTTGAGGATCATATGAGCTCAGTGAGCTTTGATCATTTGTCTGTCTGGAAACTTGTATTTTTTTTTGTGGGATGTTGATTTATTTATTCCATTGTACTGGGGAAGATAAGCAATGATATATATATGTTCAAGTTCTTAGTTCTGCTTACACACTGTGTCTGTGCGTGCGCACAGACACAGTGTGCACAGTGTGTAGAGGTTAGTCTTGCTGCTCGGCTATAATAGCCCATTTGATGAAGATAGCGCATA
This sequence comes from Neosilurus mollespiculum, assembly GCA_030014195.1. Lineage (NCBI taxonomy): Eukaryota > Metazoa > Chordata > Actinopteri > Siluriformes > Plotosidae > Neosilurus > Neosilurus mollespiculum. Next base: position 21,017,665 of record JAQMYF010000001.1, read on the forward strand.
AAAGTTGTCAAGCTGGTTTGGATGTCTTCTGCAATGTCTGTGGCCTTGGAATGGGGATTTTTCGCCACTGCTCTCTTACCGGAGCGAAGGCATCTTTCTGATGGTCCCGGTTGACCTGATCGTGGATCCGTGGTGGTCTTTTTTTGGGTGTCTGTTCACTTTTGTCCGGTCTCTGTGTATGTATATATATATGCGCATAAAAGGGACCTTTTAAATATTCTCTGCAGAATCCTAAAACAGTATTGTTCTATGAATCAGGGCTCCACATTGAATCCCGTCTGGAAAATAAAGAAGATCTAAATAACCTCAAGAAAACTTTTTGTAAGAGTGTGTATGTGTAACTATATTATGTATAGTTCAAAGATTTTAGATATTCAGACATGTGACAAATTTAAGAGAAAACAAAAATATTTTAGTAAAAATACTTAGTAAACCATTAGTCCAAACCAAACTGATAGTTTTAATGTGCCTCTCTGGAGCTGTACTGGATGGATGAACACCATTCTCTTTCACTGTATTCTCTTTCAGATGATGGTGGTGGTGAAGAGCACTGTCTAACACATCTAGCACCAAAATCTCCCATCACTGTTTAGTTGACTACAGCATATATCATTTCCATAATTTACATATTAATCAAACCATTAGGCCCTGTGAGGATATGATCATCCTCATAAAGATTTCTTCTATCAGAATAGATATATTTTATCATAGGACAAAGGTGATCAGATACAACAGCTCCGTGTTGATCTGTAGTAACCATATCCTATGTGAGAACAACTGCACTCAAAGCTGCCAGAAAAATGCCCCCATAATGTTTTTCCTTTAGTTTGTTGCCAGTGTGTATGTAAGGCCATGGGAATACAGGGGATTTGGCATTTTATTTTTTAATGTCATGTTTTCACCTTTCTCTACTTCAAAAGCATTTTGTTGGCTTAAAGTCTACGTTATATTCACTTTTGGACCTGCAAAGAGCTGCAGACAGCACAGAAGTGTAGTAGTTTATGTTACTACATTCTAGTCTGCTTGGATGATGCGTGCATAGTTTTGTTGTCTGATTTGTTTCTTGTAACTCAGTGCGGAAAGCGGCAAACTGGTGTGTGCATAGTTTGCAGGGTCCTCCACATTTTTAAAATTACAGTGTGCATTTTAATACATGGTTTGATGTTTGTTTAGCATATTTGAACAGCTGGTTGTAAATGGAAACCTCAAGCTGTGTGACTGGACAGTCAACAGTCCTTGTCTTTACAAATCAATTTCTGCCGACACCCACTTTGCCAAAGTTTCCCTCACCCTCTAATGATGAAATTTGCACCACAAGGACCTTCACACACTCGCATACACGCAAAAATATAACTCGGTCATTAGACAGCTGATAGATTGTTAACTATTTAAAAAGCTCTTTCTCTGGAAACTGTTATTAATACTGTGATTTTTATTGTGTCTGTTTATTTCTGAATTACTTTGCAATTATTTCATGGATTCTTCAGAATTACACGTCATCTGTAATGGGTGCTTTTTTAAAGCTTCCACTCCACAATAAACCCACTTTTTACTGCAACTGTAAAGCTTTTAACACTAACACTACTACAACATAATGTACAATAAAATAATCTGTGACTGTTTTAACAAGTCCTAATCCATTTTCTGTGTGTATTTGATTTTATTCTGACTCAGTTTACATTTTATCCTGGTCAAGGGTACAGTGTGTGTGGATAGTGTCCCAGACTCACTGGACATGAGGTGCGGGATACACACTCAATGTCACAACACACACACACCACTTGGGTCAATTTATCTTGCCGTATCTGTTTACCAGCATGTTTTTTGTAGGTTCACAAAAGAGTACTCCAGCTTCCTGAGATAGTAACTTGAGCTCCTGATCAAACCCAAGCACTCTGGACCTGTGAGGCTGCATACATTGTCAGTGTTCCAGTTCATCTCAAGAGTTGTTCAGTGTAATTGAGGCCACTTGAATTCTTTCACACCAATTTTTACATACCATGTCTTTATTGACCTTTCTTTGTGCATAGGTGCCTTGTCATGCTGGAACATGTTTGGGCCCCTCATTTCCGGCAAAAGCAAATTGTGCACTTCCAACTTTGTGGCAAGAGATTTGGAAAGGCCCACAGATGGACGTGAATGTCATTTGTGTCCACAACCATTTGGCCATATTGTATGAAAATGCTGCTGCATCCTTTAGCTAACACTCAGAATAACTAGGAATGCAGACCTCCACCAAGGTAGTGCAATCTGTAAACTTTTCAATCCAGGACCAACAATCCTTCACAGCTCTCCCTTAAAATTTTGATCAGTTCTTTCTGGCCCAAGAACAACATTTTGTTACAATTTCATGGGAATCCTTCTCTTAGTTCTCAAGTTATCATGCTAGCAGACACACAACCAATCTCATACCCAAACCCCTAGGGTCAAGGTAATAAATTAGGGAAATTTGTTTAGATTTTAATTTATTAAATTAAATTTGTTGCCATTCTAAAGATATTATTTCAGAAAAAAAAAAACACCAAAACATAATGTAATGAAATTCAACACAGACATTGCACCAAGTTTACAAACTGATCTTGAATCACTGTGGTCTTGATACAACTTGAATATTTCTAAAAATGGCAGTGCAGTAGAATAGACAGTGTCAAGAAAAACTAATTTTCTTATGAAGTAAAGACATAAAGTGATATGATGATGTATTGCATGTCTGGGCCGAGTGTTTCAGATATTTTCCAGGCTTGACATTCCTCAGGACAGTGTGGTAGAAATGAGACAGCTATGAACAGTCTGACCATCCTTCATGTTTTTATACTGTTGACTTCACCGTAGCAACAGTGGTGTGCCTCTTTCTATCTCTGCCACCCTCTCTGTGTGTGTGTGTGTGTGTGTGTGTGCGCGCAAATCTACAAATCCATTTGAAAAATCTAGAGAATGGCAGCTGAAATTCCCATTACTTATTTACTTAATTTTGTTGTTGCAACACTACAGGAGAAATGTTAGGACTGAAAACTAGTAGATTCTTGTCTCTTCATAAAGAAATGAGGAGACACCCTAGTCAAAAGTTTTAATATTGGTATTGCTTGTTTCTCTTAGGTTGTACTTATTTTCCTTTTGTTGTTTCATTCCCCACTGGATTTTTACTTTTATTATTATTATTATCATCATCATTATTATTATTATTATTATTATTATTATTATTTTATTACTTTATTTTATTTTATTTTTGTATTACATTTTTTTTTACTTTCATGAATCCACCAGGTGAGAGCACAAGGCAACATGATTATTTTCTAATGGTTTGTAGTACAGCACATCTACTTGGCCTCAGTCACTGTACTTGTTAGATTTAGTATGCTTTTGACCTGCCCTCGTTTAGTACAGGTTATTTACTTGCTCGCACACACACGCTGTGCTGCAATGGTGGGATGGTAATGCCTGCACGTCTGTAGAGTGTAATGTCTCTGTCTTTTCTCACTGATATCTCTGGGCTTTACCCAGCAGTGCTATAAGTCAGCTGACTCTGTCTGAAAAGGTGTTTTATCATGTGCCAGGAAGCAAGGGTTATGGGCTGGGTTATGAGTGTCATATGATGGATTATAGATGAGCCATAATGAAGGTGTATCTGCAAGAATGTGTTGATGTGTGGGCTTGGCAGTTGAGTCAGTGCTATGTGCTCACCGGCAGTCTTCCACATGACAGGTCTAACAGGCATTTTACAGGCTTTGTTCTGCTTGAAACTATGAAAATGATCACAATTTGGCAGTAATATAGATAATCTAAATCTAGTTAGTAAAGTTTCAAAGGATCTAGATGTTAGTCTAAATTCAGTTTATAGAGCTTTTTTATGTAAAAACATTATACATTTAAAGAAAGATTTTTGTGGAAATTGGATGCTATTCCATGCAATTTTGGCAAGGCTAGTGCGCTCATGGGCCTGCATGGATATTGGGTAGAAATTTAAGGAAGTATTGTTTATCTCATGTAATTCTGGACTGACTAGGCTATTCCAACACATTTACATGTTTCCCCTTAAACCACTCGAGTGTTGCTTTAGCAGTATGAAACTCCATCCCAGTCTCAAATCACAGGCAGACTGAAACTCAAGAATATCCCGTAATTTAGCACCATCCATCTTTCCCTCGACTTGGATCAGTTTCCCAGTCCCTGGTGCTGAAAAACATCCCCACAGCATGATGCTGCCACCACCAAGTTTCACTGTGGGGATGGTGTTCTTTGGGTGATGGGATGTGTTGGGTTTGCACCAGACAGCGTTTTCCTTGGTAGCCGAAAAGTAAAATTTTAGTGTCATCTGACCAGAGCACCTTCCTCCATACATTTGGGGAGTCGCCCACATTCCTTTTGGCAAACTCAAAGCATGCCTTCTTATTTTTAACACAAAGTAATGGCTTTTTTTGTCCACTGTTCCATAAAGTCCAGCTCTATGGAGTGTACGGCTTATTGTGGTCCCATGCACAGATACACCAGTCTCTGTTGTGGAACTCTGCTGGGTTACCATTGGTCTCTGTGCTGCATCTTTAATGCCCTCCTTGCCCGGTCTGTGAGTTTTGGTGGGAGGCCCGTGTGAGTGTGTGTGTGTGTGTATATATATATATATATATATATATATATATATATATATATATATATAAATAAACATATATAAAGTGGT
>JAQMYF010000001.1:21022436-21038135 GCA_030014195.1 Neosilurus mollespiculum
GAAACGCCCGAGCTGGGAATCGAACCCAGGACCTTCTTGCTGTGAGGCAGACGTGCTAACCACTACGCCACCGTGCCACCCTTCTTAACAGATATGTTTCTTAAAAATGTATTGTCTCATCACATGTAAGTCTACTTTTTTTTCTGTACAGCTCTACTGCAAATTTACTACTATGTTCATTTCTAATGAATATTCTACTCTGGATCTGGAAGAAGCAGTACATGTAGGGGACATTCTTAGCATTCATACCATTGTGATTTGATTAAGGGGCCACCGATGACCCTAGTTACTCAGTAAAGTAACCCCTATACCCCATCACACAATAGGTAGGCTTCTTCAGACAAACCATTCCTAAACCTGAGCTTTAGCACTTTATTTCAACATTTTTATTTTGTTGAATCCACAGAGTTTTAATGTTGAAATTGCTGTGCTGGTATTACGTATGGTTTGTAATCAGTTTTTGTTAAAGTAGTTTGAAAAGTCAGTGGCTTTGCATTAATCTTTGGGTGTTATCTTTTCTTTAAAATAATCCCATCACAGTTTTAGCGAATGTGAGTAACAATTCCACAGTAGTCTCTGTTCCGTTTTTCTCCCACTCTATTTATATTACAATTAAACCCTCCAGTCTGGTATTGTGTAATGTGACAAATTAAGCAGATCCCTTTAATCTTTTCTTGTCACTGACTCTAGTGGGGGGTGTTTTCAGGTTTTTAGGATAGTCTTTTATATACAGTGTGTTGTTCACTGAATCTTTGCTGGCTGCTCCACTACCCATGCGATTACATCATGCTCTATTGTGTGTGCTGTTTACATCGAGCCTGGATCTCTTGCCCTGTATTCAGCTTCAGGCCTGCAGTGTTCACTCTGATTACCCACAGAAAGCACCAGGTTGTGCTTGTGAATGGACCTCTCTCTCTCTCTCTCTCTCTCTCTCTCTCTCTCTCTCTCTCTCTCTCTCTCTGTGTATTTCCTGTGTGCATATTTATACATAAGTGAGAGAAAGAGCGAACAAGAACCTGTTACCTTCAAATGAGCCCCTACTTCTCTCCCACAGAGCGGGGACTCTTTTCCTGCACACCCATGTATAGCTGGACACTCAATAAACTCCCTCCTGTCTCTTAAAATCTTCTTCCCATGTCCTTTCATCTGTGGTTTTGGACAAGCTCTGTGGAACTGATTTCCCACTTGATAAGGATCTTTTTTTGAGCTGAAGGGTTTTATGTGGCACTCCAACAAGAAAGTCGAATAATATTACTCTAGCTTATCAGTGTCTTTAACAAGCTGACATTATTTCAAGCAGGAACTAACACTCAGCACCAGTGCAAATCAGTGCGTTCTGGCAGATAGATGGAGAATAGAACAAAGAATTGAATCTTATAAATAACAGCTGGAGACTTTTTTCTACATCATCAAAAGGCAGCACAATATTTGTTTCATGACACTGTGATGTTTAAACATTACAGCTGAAAGCGTTACAGCTAATAAGCGATTTTGCATTGATTGCTAAGTTAACATGATATAGCGAGTGGTTTTAATGTTCCTGGTGTGCTGAGGTTGATTAAAACGTGTAATGTTAGCATTTTTTAATATGATTATACTATATTATTCCTGCAAAGAGAGCGCACACACACAGAAGCAGTCGCAGACATATTACAGTGGCCGGAGAGCAGTTGGAGGTTAGGTGCCTTGCTCAAGGGCACTTCAGTTGTGGAGGAAGGGACACATTTTTCCTGCCGGTCCGGGAATCGAACCAGCAACCTTTCGGTCCCAAACCTGCTTTTCTAACCATTAGGCTACAGCTTCCCCTATTTAGTATGTAGTATTTACAAATAAATGTACAGAAATACAGACATTCAACACCAAGCTATATAATTAAAACAGATGTGGGAAAATGACTACAATTAATAATAAAGTTCTGTGTAGACTGTACAAATCTCATCATTATATGCTTGCGTATTGGAGTCAATACTTTAAATGAGGCTAGTTGGTAATGATGGATTTTATAAGGACATAAAGGGCAAGTCTGTACTAACAGCTACAACAAAAAAGTTCATATTAACACTTATTTTCGATTTATTAAAATGTAACATCATCTTGTGCACATTTGTGTGATTGTATACTAATTTTAATATGCTATACAATAATACCACAATGATGCCATAGGCTGGATCCTGTGCACTGTTTTTATCCAAAATATTATAAAAATAAAGCTCATGGAAGGGTGCTGGTTTACTAGTCTGAAGTTCGGGGGTTCAAGCCCCACTATCACTAAGTTGTCACTGCTGCCCCCCAGTGCAGCTAACTGGGTTATCAAAGGCCAGTCTCTCAATTTCTGTGGTGGGAGGCATGTAAAAGTTGTTCATAAAGAGTAGGCCATTTTGTTACCGTCAGCGTGTTTCTGCTCTGTGATGGCCTGGCGAGCTCTCCAGGGTGTACTCTGCCCTTGCACCAGAGTCGACTGTGATGGGCCCCACCCTCCCCGTGACCCTAATTAGGATTAAGCGGTTCAGAAAATGAATGAATGAAAAAAAAAGCTCATGGATTAAGCTTCAAATCACATTAAATGTTAATTGCAATTATATCTGAATTATATTATTATATAATTGCACTTATAATGTATGAAATTAAAGTTTGATGTCACTGTTAGATTAATAAGGAAACTTCTGCCTGTTTATAGGTGTGCTTCATTCACTGTACTGAGTAATGTACTTCATTGTGAAAATTTAATCTTTCTTTATGTCACAGCTATTTTATTTTGCATTTTAATTTCCAAGAAACAACCCAAACGGTCTTCTCTCTGCCTGTTTTTGCTGCACCACTTTCACTTGTCTGGAGTGTCCTTGTCCCCCATCCCCCTTCATACTCCTTTTCTATCCAGTTGCACTGACAGGTGGCTCTTGGGGTTTTTGTGTTTGCATGGGCCAACAGCTGCACAAAGATGCCCCACTGTGTCTTTGGCGGGACGGTGTGTCCCCTCTCAAGAGTTTTATTTGCCTCCTCATCACCCTACATCCATGTCTGTTTCTGTTGTGATCTACAGATGACAGTTTAGTTTGAACATCATTGCTTTCTAAACGTATCAGAGCTGCAGGAAATACACCTAGCAATTATAGTACACTAAAAGGACAGGAAGTCCTGTTTTTACTCTATAACAGGTCAATCTTCATATAAACATTACTGTATAGAGTAACATTTATGTAGTGTGCACTGTGGAGAAATACTACCTCAATAAAATGAGCAATATGTCAAATTCACAAGTAATCTATGCGTATAAGACCTGCCTGGCTACATCCAGACATTCACTGAACTCTATCAGAGATGCTGATTAGATCCTGATGTTTGCGGGATCTCACTTCTTTGAGAGAAATGATAAGAGCATGAGATAATTGCTTTAATCCAATTTACGTGTCATGGGAAGGAATATAATGATATTTTGGCATTCAAAGACTGGTTTATTATCAAATTTAATTTAATTGATTTTGATTATTTTCCTAAACAGCAATAAAACCAGTAAATCAAAAATAAAAATACTCAAAATATGACCTTAGAAAATTTAAACCTAATTACTCAATCAATATTATAAATAACTCAGGTTGAGGAGTCAGTAGGAGGAACAACATCAAACTGTCCCTACAGCATAACTTACAATAAATAATTAAAGAAAGAAAGAAAGAAAGAAAGAAAGAAAGAAAAAGAAACCCAACACGTATCTTTAAATACTTACACAATTATACACTCACTCGCAAACCACTTACTCCTACAATGGTTCTCGGCCGACACTGAAGGCGTTCACAGACTGTTGCAGGTCCAACTCGCTCTCACACATACACCTAGGGTCATTTTGGAACAGCCAATCAGCCTAATGTGTATGTCTTTGGACTGAGGGAGGAAACCGGAGTACCTGGAGGAAACCCACACAAGCACAGGGAGAACTCCACACAGACACACCTAAGTCAGGGCCTCGAACCCAGGACCTTCTTGCTGTGAGGCGGATGTGCTAACCACTACGCCATACTGCCAAACATTACACACACAGAGATACAGATTTCCAATACATGCACGTACCACCCTACATGCCCCTATGTCTCGTCAACGAAAGGATGAAAAGTATGGAGCAGAAAAAAGGAGGGAAATGAACATGGGTGCTCTTTCTATTGCTCTCAATGTCACACTTATCCATCAAATTATAATTTTGTGTTTTATTTTGAATTATATAAATGTCATGATAATAAACTTCTAGATTTCATATATTTAACATTTAAAAATGTTGATTTAATAATATATTCTAGAAAAAACCCCCAAACTGTAATACGTCTGAGCTTGTATCTGAAACCTGTACCAGCAGTGTTGAAATCAGCTGAGCGCCGACACGGTTTAAAACTGTGGCTCCCGGGTAGATTCCACCTCCAGGAGAGCGCAGGTACACCGCTTAAAAATCACAACACTGTGTAACACAACAAAACATTATCCACACCAACACAGCTCAAAAGTAAACCTCAAAATAGTATCTAATAGTAAATGTAGAGTTAAAACAATATCCCAGGTTAAACTCATGGTAAAGAAGTAAACCCGGGATAACAGTTCCCCCCTCTGTGTAATAATGGTACAGTCCAGATTTCGGCTCGAGCTGTGCGGTGATCTTTACTGCGAGCATTCCAGGACCGTCAGCTGCTGTATGGGAGGTGTGTTTTGGAAATTTGTGTTTGGTACTGAACTTCATTTTTAAGGCTTTAGAAGTGGAGTGTCGGTGTTTCCAGCCCCGGCAGGTTTCCTTCCTCCTCTCCTCCTGTGCTGTGGGGACTTGGGGGCCGCTGGGTTTTTTCCTTTCCCACCTTTATTCCGGAGGAATGAGTTCCCAGCTCAGGGGAGTACACTAACAACAACCAGAACCATGGAGGCGGAAGATCTTAGTGGAGTAGTGCAGAAACAAACAGGTAAGGCATGAAAAAAACAACAGGAATATTTAATTCATGTTTCATTTGGGTGATGATATGTGGAAGGGGATGAGTGTTTGTGTATTTCATCTGCACCACGTGGCGATTTGCTTTTCATGTTGAACAGTTTTTGATCTCGAAACTCCTTTGGAGTCGAGTTTGAGTTTCATCTACTTCTAATCACTTCATGGTAAACATCTGGCTGATCTGAGTGATCATCTGCTCCTCTACTTTACTCGAGTCTTTGGTACTTACACTTTGATCTGGCTACATAGTTGCATTGATCCTCAGACTGTGTGTGTGTGTGTGAGAGAGAGAGTGTGTGTGTGTGTCCTCCTGTGGTCGGTGCTGTGCATGCATGGAGTGATTAAGGTGCGACACGTTACAACACATCACTAAACTATCATTGCACAAGCTTCCTGAAAGCAAGGCTCATCAGGTAATGCAGGACAGGTATGTCGAGCTTGTCTGGTCATTCATTTTCTGAGATCTAGGCACTGCTTTCTGTGTGTGATGCATTGATCTGGCATTACACTTCAGTGGTGTGTGTTAGAGAGCTCTGGATTTGTTGAAAGGGAAAGATCCAGCATCGTGTGTGTGTGTGTGTGTGTGTGTGTGTGTGTGTGTGTGTGTCCTGTATACTGCAGCAGGAACACTGCGACGTGTAGGATGGATATGATCGAGTGTTTTTTTTTTTTTTTTTTAATCCTCATCATATTGACTTTGGCAATATGGCTGTTGCCGAAAGCTTGAACTGACCACTGCCTTCCATTTGAGTTGACAGGATCCTGGTGATCTGCTGCAGATGATGCAGATGAGTGGCTATGTGGGTGTTTTGATGAATCATGGCGCTCACACACGATCCAACAAGCAGAACTTTTGACTCAGGCCATTCTTTCACCACGGCACGTTAGCGGTTTGTCAGGATTAATACCATTCATTCCTTTGTTTTTTTTGCCAAACCGCTTTATCCTACTAGGTTTGCGGGCAGGCTGGAGCCTATGTCAGCCGACTCTGGGTGAAGGTGTGGTACACCCTGAACAGCTCACCAATTCATCACAGCACACTGCTCACACTCACACCTAAGGGCAATTTGGAACTACCAGTTAGCCTAATGTGCTTATCTTTGGACTGTGGAAGAGGACACCTGTGTAAACCATGCGAACACCTCACAGAAACACCCTCGCCGAGCAAGGGACTTGAATCTAGGACCTTCTTGGTGTGAGTTGGACATGCAAACCACTATATCCCCATGCCATCCTTGATTAATGAGAATGCAAGGCATATTGCAGTTACAGTACCCAACAAAACATGTGTCACAGTATGGTATTTTAATTTGTTTTTTCATTTTCTGAACCACTTTATCCTGGTCAGTCAGGGTCATGTTTATCTGGAACACCAAGCATGAGGCAGGAATACATATCTGATGGGATCCTGGTCCACACTGCTAGTTAGGTGTGCATGTTGACATGGGTAGTGAATACATACGATATGTGGTTGAATGTGATCTTTCTGGGGTGTAATGTAAGGTCTTTTTTTTAATTCTCAATGAACAGAGAATCATAGAGTTAATTACAGCAATGCAGTCAGAGCCAAGACCGAGCACACGGGCTGAGCAGTTTGAATACATTAGTGCTGATTTAGTATGATGGGGAGCGCTGCTGCAGTGGTATTTTAGGAGTCATCTTCTCTTAGTAGACATAAAAAAATTGTGCTTCCTTTCACGTGCTGGGAAGACCAGTGGGGTTGATGCTCTTGGCTTCAAGTCGCAGCAGTCCACTGCCTTTTTGTGGGGAAAATCTGAGTTCCTAGAGCACGGTCTGACAGCGATGCCACAATTTGTCCTTAATCCTACATCCAAGTGACTGAACACTTACAGAATTGTCCGTCTTGCCTGGGCAGATTAATCAAATGCATTCGTCACAAAAAAATCATCTAAAATTGCTATTCATTCTTTTGTTTGCCGACCTGATTAATCCTAAAAGGCGGGGTATACCCTGAAGAGCTCGACAGTACACACTCTCAACATTCATCGTTCATTTTCTGAACCGCTTAATCCTAATTAGGGTCGCGTGGAGGCTGGCACCCATCTCAGCCGACTCTGAGTGAGGGTAGAGTACACCCTGAATAGGTCACCAGGCCATCGCAGGGCAGAAACACATCGACGGTAACTCAATGGCTTACTCTTTATGAATGACAGCAATGGTTCTTTTACATGCCTCCCACCACAGACAGTGAGTGACATGGCTGGCCTTTGGTAACCCAGTTACCTGCACTGGGGACAGCAGTGACAACTAGGTGATAGTGGGGCTTGAACCCCTGACCTTTGGATCAGTAAACACACACCCATTCTTTTTTAAGGCGGGTTAGCCTTATGTCTTTGGACTGATGGAGGAAACCAGAGTACCTAGAGGAAACCTATACAAGCATGGGGAAAATATGCAAACTCCACACAGAAACACTCTCTCTGAGCCAAGGACTCGAACCTAGGACCTTCTTGCTGTGAGGCAGATGTGCTAACCACTGCGCCACCATGCCGTCACTTATTTCAGTCAATTGTAATTTTGCATCTTAAATGTTGTAATGTTGTCAAAATCTTATGTCACCATTTGATGGTTTCTATAATGTTGTACCATTTCAACTGAAGGGATGTGGTTTGGAAGATGGTCTTGAATCACTTCCCTGCTCAGTGGGGTCCGAATTCAATTTCATCAGGTACCATCGAGTGCTATGGAAAACTCAACGATTTGCCAAGTCAGCTACTTTATTTCTCTTCACATAAAATCGAGTGCACGTTGGGAAAAGATCAAGCGACTATAATTCCATGATCTCGTTCCCACTTTAGCCTCAGAGTCCTGTTCTTGGATGGTAGGAGTGGAACCTGATAGGGTCTGTTACCCTAACATTTGTAGTAGTGTTCATTTTGAGATTCTTTTCTACTCAACGCAGTTGTAGAGTGCTTATTCGAGTTACTGTAGCTTTTCCTCTTTGGGCTCTCTCTTTTCAGTGGGGGGTTTCTGCCTCCAGAAATGCTGCCCAAAAGTGTTTTATTTTTGTGTTGTTCCACAGTGTTCTTCCTAAACTTCAGAGTAGAGGTCTTCAATCTTATCTGCAAAAGCTGCTGTGGCTGCAGTCTTATATTCCATCCAAAACGGAGCCGCACCTGATTCCACTTGATCAAGCAGTTCACCTTGGTCTGCACTCAACCATCAAGTGTACCCTCTATTTGGCTCTAGTCTGCTGCTACACTCTTTGCAGATAAGATTGTAAAGCCCTGCTGCAGAGTATGTTGTGTGTGTGTAAACGAAATACTTTAATCAGTCCATATGGCATTAACAATCATGTCACGGTCAAAGACACTGAGATCACAGTTTTTGTCCATTCTGATTGCTGATGTGTGCATTAACTGTTTCTGTTGACTTGTATCAGTGATGGTGGTGCTTGAACTTTATCTCTCTCTCTCTCTCATATATATATATATATATATATATATATAAGTATATGTTGCGTCTGCAACCCTCAGCCCCCTGCCCCAGCATGCAACAGCATAGAGGTTAGCGCTGACCACAACAGACTCCTAAAACATCCTGAGCAGTGTTCGGCAGATGTTAAACGACCTTAAAAAATAGAGACGTAGAGATTTTTGTAAAATGCGGTAGTGTTCTTAACCCAGTCCAGTTTATCGTCAATATGAACTGCAAGGTATTTGTAATCCTCCACCATTTCCACATTGATGCCCTGGATGGAAACAGGGGCTGCTGGTGTTTTGGATCTCCTAAAATATGTATATGTATATACTGGATTACTGTATACATTCAAACATTAGTTGTGTATAGAGATTGGGGAGAAATCGATTCAGTAATTTGTTGCATTTCTTTTGTGTGGCGATTCATCTTTCATTACACTGGCTCCAAAATGTTTTATTTATTTATTTTCTTTTAATTACTATTTTAAAACTTACATTTGAATTCGAGGTGCTGAAACGTTGCCGTTTTTCTATAGTCCTATAGAGGGAGCAGTCTAAAAGGTTCACACATTGGTAGGCAGCACAGCATCTCACGTGGAAGACGGGAATTGTTACCAAATGTTGTGTAGAAATAACAATTAACAAACCTTCTTTTACATAGTTCGAAGATAATAAATTAAGTATTAAGTTTTTGTAATTAACAAAGAAGTGGAAAGATAGTAATAACGAGTCAGGATATTTATAGAATTGTGGTACAGAATCGCCATACAAATTGGATCGGCACCTAAGTACCATACTATTAAGTATTAGATGGATCCTGGAGATCCTTAATCCTAGTTGTAGCAGTTATAGTTACCGCTCCATATTATACTATCCTGTATTGCGTCAAAATACTTGCGGCACCTGCAATGTACCGTTAAAACATCTCCATCTCGTTTGATACAGCATTAAATCTCTCTTTTTAAGCACAAGTTGAAGATGTGAAAATGTTTCTTCTTTACAGTCCATACAGGCTTGAATCATTTGCTACAGTGGAGAAGGAAAAGGCTGTTGAATTTTTGATATCCTGTGCAATTGTATTAATGGGATGTGCACCCAGCTAGCATTTTAACACAGATTAATGTAAGCACAAATGATTCTCACTTTCTCTTCACTATTTGGTGTATATATATATATATATATATATATATATATATATATATGTATGTGTGTGTTTTTTCTGTGAGTCTTTAACACTATTTAATAGACACCGCTTCTTGGGATTTTCAACCTGCTCATTTGGATTCATTATAAATCTCTCTTTCAGAAATCTCCGTCCTCTATACTACACTTTCCTTCTCAAGACAATGTGGCTAACAGTAGTGACCACTGTCTTCTGTCTGTTAGCTGCTGGGTTGTGGATTTGACCCACATACCTGAAACATGATGAGCAACATTCTCGAAAAAACTTAGTTGTGTTCTTACTCTGGCCTCTCTCTCTCTCTCTCTCTCTCTCTCTCTCTCTCTCTCTCTCTCTCTCTCTCTCTCTCTCTTTCTCTCTTTTTATAGCAGAGATTGTTGGTCTTCTGTATGACACAAGTCAGAACTGTCCATCCATAAGTATGGAAGTGGTATAAGCTATTATTGCTAAGTGGTCTCCTCTTTAAATGCACAGTTGGCCTTTAGCCAGTGTTACATGGTCAACTTGTAACAATGATTTTCCACACAATGTTGTTGATGAAAATTGATCCCCATTTAACGTTATGTCGGATGACTTTCCATGCAACTTCGGGCTCTACAACACGTTGCGAGTTTTTTTATTTGGAATTCATATAACAAACTTAGAATGCAAGAATGCAAATAATTAAGGCGTGTGACATGGGTCAACTTGCAGTGACGATTTTCCACGCAACACTATCATAATCATCGTTGCGATTTGACCCATGATACACCGGATTTAGGCTTAGCTTCCCGTTTTAGTGGCCGTTAAAGCTGAATCCTTGCGACACATTTTCAGATGCTTTGTCCCACTGTGTCCTATTAGTTGCCAATTCTTTAAATTCCTCACATTCAATAAGTTGCATGTTCTCTGGCTCAATGATGTAACAACTGGGCTTTCTCCTGCAATGCTGAGTTTGAGTTTTATCTTGTGGTTTCTATTACAATGTATACTTTTACCTGTGAGAGTTTCAAGCCCCCTGCAGAACCTGTTTTCCAGGAATGAGAAGACTTCTGCTTGTGTTGGCCACCTATTTTCAGGGTTCCTGCTGAGCTTGTTCATCTCGCATAGCACCCTAGGTGGTTCTTTAGTTACATGACCTTCACCATGATGGCATAAACTCAGCAGGCAGTCCCCTACTTGGAGTAGAACTATTACTGCCTATTATAATATAAGTTTAAACACTTACTTTCAGTAGTCTGATATTTAAACATGTACAATGAGCCTTAGCTTTAGCTTCCAGTTTTACTTTATTCCTGTTTTCCGGGCAGGTAAAATTGAATCCTTTTAAATATAGTTCTACAGTAGATGCTTTAGATGAAAATATTTCCCTTTTGAAGAGATCTTCCTTTAAATGTCGGAACTAACCCGAGGCACTATAATTGTGATGTATGAGCTTTGCAGTATTCTTTTTTTTTTGTTTTTTTTCAGAAAAGGTTCTAGGTTTAAGGTTCACCAATGAGTTTTAAACAAATAGCTTTCAAGGAAACGCCATGAATAATCTTCACATTTATTCTTCAGTGATGTAAAAGGACTTTGAGTTGCGTAAACTATTGGTGTTTCTGCTTGAGAAGTTGGACCACTGTCAGTACAACATGCTGATTGTGTGTGTGTGTGTGTTTGGTTATATTGATTCTGACATGCTAAGGCAAGAATAGAGGCTGATGGGAAACCGGTTCTCTTATGTATCATGCTGTGTGCCTCCTACCTCCTTCCTTCTGTCACTCTTGAGGAACAGCATCGTTCAGCTCCAGCACACTGAGCCTTTACAAAACCAGCATCAAGCATGCACAAGAATCCTTTTTGTGAAATGGACATTGTAAAATAAACATGCGTAACCAGGGATAAAATTTAACACTCGCGTGCTTACCCACAGACAATAAATAGAATGTAGGGTGAATTAAAAGACCTGGTAACTAATCCTGCTGCCAAGCTGAAAACATGGATGGATGCGTGTATATTTATGGCGGACTAGCCCAACTTTTGGTAGATTTTTATGTTTAGGCCTACGTGACTTTTTTCAACTGGACAGCATGTACAAGCCGTTAGATTCTTGAAGTTAGTGGTTTCATGTATGTCGTTAATAGCACAAAAACAGGTTTGCCACAAAATCTAATTGGATATATGTGGTAAGAACGTGTTAGTACATGAGGTAAATTGGTACCCAAAATGTGTTCACTGCATGTTGAAAATCTGTTCATCTGTGCTCTTGTTCACATATTTACAGTTGTGATTTAAGTATAAGAAAATAGACGTGAACAGATGTACCTCCATCATTGGGAGAGAAACTATCAGTGGCTTGACTATAATCCTACTGTCGGAGACGTCAAAGTAAAGTACAGTGCCAATGACAAAAAGCTCAAGGGCCAGGAGTGCTTACAAATCATCCTGGAGAACCTGTGGTCATGCTGGTCAGTAAAATATCAGGTCTGATATTTTATATATAGACTGATAGATGAATGACTTTTAAAAAAAAATAAGGATGCATTGCCATCAGCATGTTTCTGCCCTGCAATGGCCTGGCGAGCTGTCCAGGGCGTACTCTGCCCTCGCCCAGAGTCAGCTGACATGGGCGCCAGACTCCCCTTGACGATAATTAGGATTAAGCGGTTCAGAAAATGAATGATAGATTAATTACCTTATTAGTCCAGTTGGCTAAAGTTATAATGAAGTAGGACTAGTAGATTTACTGCTTGAATAGTCCTGATGGCTGGTCACTAACTTTTTCTAAATTTCATTCCTGCGTTAGTGCAATTCAATACATACACTTTAAACATCAGGTACAATGAGTGGCCCATTAGCAAATCTCCTTCAGTATTTACAGATCTGGGAGGAAAAGCAGGTGTGTTATGAAGAGTTAGATAACTGAGAAAGGTAAATTTTGCCTTGGAGCTACTTGGATGGAACTCTAAGCCTTGTTCATTCTGTAATCTCTACCCATATGAAAAGCCAGCATATATTTTTTAAGGCTTAAGGAAGCGGCTTTTCCATTGTTATCTGGTTTTGCTAGAAGAATATACTAAAAAATAAAGCACCTCATCCACCGTGTAGCAGTAATCTATTTTTTTTCCATAAGAAAATGAGGAGAAGGATTAGAACAGTCCTCTTCGTAGAGATACAAGTTCAGTTCTTGTTCTTTTCAGCATACAACAAGAAAATAATTATATCTAACAGTTCAAAAAATGACACTATTTAATATTCCCTTCTATCTGGTTTCCAATTTAAAAAGCCATAACAAAAAATCATTGTAACGTCTAACTTCATGTTTGTATCTTCAGAAACCACTAAGATGCTGGTAGTTTCTCTTTGCTTTTTCCTAGTCTCTCGTTGTGCTTAATTTACATATGGAATATAAACCCACTCATACAGATGAAGAGTCAGTCGCTGGATGAATGAATAATGAGTAAAGAGGGAATAGGAAACTGCAGTAGTAGTGCAGGGGTTGAGTGTGTGTTTAGACAGGATCACACCACCCACCAGCATGGTGCTAGTCTTTAGCACCCATGTGGTATTTCAACCACATGCCATCACACACTCGGATTCTCTCACACACTTCTACACTCTCATGCTGGACACTGACTTAGGCTCTTTCACAATGGAAATGGCTCTCAGAACACAACATGCACAGTATCCAGTAATTCAATTCTGTTCTAACAATGGCTTTGAGTCTACAAAGCTGTCTTGGGGTGATCACATACACATTTATTCCATTACTACTGCTTTAATGAGAGCCTGGATGGACTATTTGAATATAATGCAATTTGTACAGGTCAGATTACTCACTCACTCACTCATTTGCCGAACTGCTTAATCCTGCTAGGGTTGTGGGGAGGCTGGTGCCTACCTCAGCCCACACTGGGCAATGGTGGGGTAAGCAATGAATAGCTCGCCAGACCGTCGCAGGGCAATGCACACAACCATTCACACGCACACCCACACCTAGGGTCAGTATGGAGAACATCCACACATAGGGTCACCTAGGGAAACCGAAGTACCTGGAGGAAACCCACCCAAGCACGGGGAGAACAAGTAAACCCCACCCAGCAATGCTCAAGCCCGTTAATCGAAACCAGGACCTTCTTGCTGTGAAGTGGACGTGATAGTCTCCATGCCACTGTGCCACCCCATGAAGGACAAGCTCATATTATTGTATTGGGTTAATGAACATCAAGCCTTGCTTTAAAAAGGTTTGAAAAATTGAAGAAGACATTACCAGTGATGTACTTGTTGCCTCACTAACACAATTTCCTATTTCTTTAGAGAGAAATCAATCATGGCCAGTTAGCATGTAATTGATTATTGTTAATTTTGCAGAATAGGACAGTTATGAATATCATACTGTGGTCCATGAGTCTGGCTTTATTTAATCTAGAAGATGAATTATATTGGTAGCTCAGGCTTTGATGAAGCTGTAAGCTATTCCCTTGTGAAATATATATGATACTGCTACATCAGGATGATGAAGGAGCTGGTGCGAATCCATTTCAAGACCATTTCTGAACTTAATTTTAGATTGTAGCCAAAGAAATACGATGTTGTGGGCTTCAAAATATTTGAAATCCCTAAAATGTTGCTAAAACAATTCTAAACACTTTAATACAGCTTTATTACAGGTTGACCTAAATAATACATTTTTAAACCACTGTCTCATGTGGAACATGATTTAAAAAATTAAGTTAAACGGTTTGGTGTCAATCAAAAAGAGAGAGAGAGAGGGGGGAAAAAAATCAATAATTGTCACCAATAGTATTTTGGGGCTCCACAACAGCTCTCAACATTTAGACAAAAAGCCCTGACTGTACTGACTGGACTTAGGGGTAGCAAGCATAGCATAATAACATTTAGTTAGGTAGTTAGCAGTTAGCCATTTTTAGTCTAACTGGGATCCTGATTCCCTCTCTGTGTTTAGCAGTGTGGTGAGTGGTTGTTGTGATCTGTGTGTATTTAGCTTAATTCCGTTGTCATGTTGAGGTCTAATTTCTATCCTCAGCAGCTCCCTCTCAGTTCACACTTGGCTGTATACTGAGGTTAGAGAGACAGAGGGGAATTCACAAACTGTGTATTTTAAGAGGTTTGCCAGTACCATGAAGCAGACAGACTTTAGACAGAAGTCTAAAATAAGAACAAGTCCAGAGCAGTCTGTATACATGTATAGTCTCACAGCCCAGATGTGTAGTTATGTCACTTGCCAATAAATATGGCATCCATCTACATTCACAGAAAGATACAATTTAATTTAAAGGCTCATTTATGCTCCCTTTATGTACAAAAAAATGTTAAGCAATACATCCTCTACAGGGCAATTCAGAGGCAATGAGTCACAAGCATAGCGATGGTGGAGGAGGTCCTAATGAAACATTTATACACTGAAGGTGAGGTGGATGTTGCTGAATGGTCTATTTGAGCAACATCCACTGAGCCTGAGGTGTATCTTTGCTTTTACTGACAATACATGAGAACATTAGCACAAAACAAGCACTCTAAAATGAGATTTTATTCATTCATTCATTCATTCATCTTCTTCATCCACTCTGTACACATCCACAAGCTTCCCTAAAATGTGCTCAAATGCGGATGTAATTAACAAAGAATACGGATAAAGGCTCTGTGTGTATCCGCATCCGCCTTTGATGTTCAGCATAAATGTGCTTTAATATGGCAGATGAGCAAAAACATACTTGTTCATGAAGCCTGTGGGTAAATCTGCTTTATACAACACGAAGTGCTTCACATAGAACACTAGGTTAACGTTTTCAGTCAAGTGACAAAGTTTTCTGAAAAGGTTGTTCCAGTGGTGGTGTTTCACCTGCAGCGTTTGTTTTCCCAGTAATAACCTGTGCACAGAATTGCAGAGAGCCAATCAGATCACAGTGTACAAGATCCTGGAGGTTGGAGCCAAAAAAAATAAAAAAAGGCCGTATTATATACAGTGGCTGCGTTTGTATTTACTTGTGTTGTCTTTGACTAATATATATGTGAGACTATACATGTATACAGACTGCTCTGGACTTGTTCTTATTTCAGACTATATATATATATATATACACACACACACACACACACACACACACACACACACACACACACACACACACTCATCT
>JAQMYF010000001.1:21043766-21063547 GCA_030014195.1 Neosilurus mollespiculum
CCCCGACAACATAGCTCCTAGGATCATTCGGGCACACAAACCCCTCCACCACGGTAAGGTGGCAGTTCAAGGAGGAGCAGCGCCAATGTGTCCGAATTTAATTTAAAGCAGAAACATGCCCATCGACCTTTACTGCTGTGAAGCGAGCACAGCGAGCGGAACGGCAACACTTATTGTTCTTTCCTGCCTGGATGCTAAAGCCATTATTTGGTTGGCTTCCCAGGATTCCTTGCATGTGGTAGCACATGTGCTGCATGATTATAGGAATGTTGAGAGAGCCACTTTGGTTGGGCTCGGTAGCCTCCATGAAGGAATAAACGGGCCTGGAGAGATTAACCAAATGCGTACAAGCAGACTATATAGACTTCGATTAACTGCCCCTTACAGCACTCCACTTCTCTATGAGAACTTCTAGTAATTTTTGACCTACCTCCATCTTATTTTTTTTCTAATTTAATCATTATTAGATAGCAGACTATCAAAATTCCAACTGTAATATCTGTACCTGATAATTTTATCAGAACAGCCAGTTTTAATCAAGCTTGTAAATGCATGTATAGTAAACCTTTGGGTTTCTGTCATTAGGATAGAGGACAAGGACGATTCACTGTGTGAATATAAAGGGAAAAAAAACACTTTGAATGTATGATACTACTAGTAATAATAATAATAATAATAATAATAAGCAAAAACTATGAGACATAACTGTTCAGATATGTAGTGAATGCTTTTACATGCAAATGTACCTGGGTGGTTAACTGTAATCGAAAACAATGTGGTTCAGATGTGTATCCAGCAAAATATATTTTCACGGACTAAAGCAAACACTCAGAAAATCCTGAGCAATGAAGACAATCATACAGCAAGAAAAGAAAGAACAGGTACCTAAACTGTAGTTTAGTGCTGCTTTGGTAACAGATCCTCTGTTACAGTTTACCCAGTCTCATGCAATTACTGTATGTAAATTATTTAAATGAAGACAGCAAACTGAGAAAAAGAGTTTTCACAGGTTTACGTATGTTTATCCTCTCCTGCCTAATTTGTGAGGTGGTGACAGAGTTAATGATAAACAATTAAAGTGAAATCTTCATTTATTCCCATTTAATTTTCTGGTGGTTTTTTAAATATATATTTATAATGTGTATTTATTTAGGTTCAGTCTGGGTTTATAGTTTCTATTATGTTGGTACACTGTGTCTTTTCCTAAATTCACTCAATATAAATATCATAATGTATGCTGTGAACAGCATGCATGAAGGTGGTGCCTGACCGTATGGAGTGTGATCAGCAGTAGAGAGTACACACTGCCCTGCTCTGCACCGTTCCTAATGCTAGTTTCACTGCTGTACACATATCCAAGGCTGGTTGCTATGGAAACCATCTCCTTGCTGGTGCTAGGTGGCCGGGATACACCGGTGTTAATGGATAAATATAAATATTCCTTCTCTTTTTAATATTCTGTGCTCCGGTGTCCTGCAGGTTTATCAGTCTGGTACTAATGCTGCTGAACAGACTGCTTACGAAAGTACCATATAATTGCATATTTTCCTTGTAGAGAGAGCCTCTCTTTCTCAGGTAATGCATTCTTCACACCAGTAAACTGAATTATTCCAGTGTATACAGATAGATGAAAGATTCATTGAAGATGTATACAAGTGATGCTGTAGATGAGATAGAGAGATAGAGGAGTTAAGATAAGCCATTTTCGCATCTCAGCCCACGGTATGAACTATGGGATTGGATACAATGTTGGCTACCAAGCAAACCTGTGTAAATGGGGGGATGCAACATGAACTAGAGCAACCGGTGCAGTTTAGATGACTTTAAAAGGTAGAAAGTCCAGGAATTTAAAGTATTTTGTAGACGCTGTTAATGGGAAACAACTACAAGGAGGGTACCTCTTGACATTGTTATAACAGCTAGCCCTGCTCAAATCGTGTCTAGGCATGTCTAAATTTAAGTTTTTGTATGGAAGGCATTTATAATTATACACAAATCTTGGGCATATTAATGGTATTCCTTTAGAACAATTATAACAGCTGTCAACCTGTCATTGTAACTAAAGTTAAACATGATATTAAGTGGGTGATAATAGGGCGTCTGAGGTATTAGCCCGCTTGAAATACTGATATCCTTAATTCAAATCTAAGTCCATCTACTAATTAGCAGTAATCAGATTGTAAGCATATAACTATAATTCAGTCACTTACCAGTTTAATCCATCTCTTGTGAGCATCAGGGTTTTTCTTCTCTGTGGTAAAATTGTGCAGAAGAAACAGTGGTTTGCTTCTACATTCCAACTATGGATATTACACTGACTTTTACGCCACCTTTCAAGTCTAATAACCGTCGGAACATCTACAATAGCACAGTGTGCATCATGTTTTCACTTTACCTGAATTTCAGGCTAGAACACAGTTAAAGCTACACAACTCCATTAACACACAATCACGATGTGTGGCTTTGGTATCCAAATGCGAGAGAGGCTCAGAGTTCGTGCATGCACAGATGAGATGCGAATATTTGCTTATTGACTGAATAAATTTCTGTTCAAACACAAAAGATATAGTAGATTAAGAAATATAGAGTAGTTGGTTATATTTAGGACAGCATGGTGGTGCAGCGGTTCGCATTGGCTCACAGAGACTGCTTGTGGGTTTGAACCTCTCGGTCGACCCGGGACCTTTCTGTGTGGGATTTGCACATACTTCCTGTGCGTGTGTGGGTTTCCTCCAGGTTCTCTGGCTTCCTTCTACAGATTAAAGCCAAAAGACATGCAACTTAGGTCAAATGGCTATGCTAAATTGCCTGTAGGTGTGGTCAAGGGCATCATTGTGTCTGCGCTAGCCCTGCAGTAGACTGGTGACCTGTTCAGAGTGTATCCTGCCTCTCATCAAAAGACAGCTGGGATTGGCTACAGCTTTCCCTGCAATCGTGATGAATAAACAATCATGGCTGCATGAATATTGTAATTTATTTCCTCCAAAACCAAAATATCAACATTCAAATATTTAAAATCCTGGTTTCTACTTTTTGTTGTCTAAAAGCACCCAGTTCTGGGTAGATTAGCTCTTATAGGTCCAGACAAAAGAATTTGAATTAACATGTCATTTCTGGCATAATTTTCACCTTAAATATTAACTACAACCCCTGGCAAAATTATGAAATTGCCTAACTTAAAGGACCTTCACACTTTTTTCTTTCAATCAAATAAACATATCAGTGATGATATGTAGATTCTAGCAATGCCTAAAGATGGAGCTCCATATTAATTTCTCTATTGATAGGTGTCCAAGGCTGGTGTTATAAGAGTAGCATGGCTTCTTTTAAGGGCTGAATCAACTTCAGCCCTGGAGGAAATAAATAATTCTCCACTGTGGTTCCCAACTATAGGCATCACCCGT
Organism: Neosilurus mollespiculum; assembly: GCA_030014195.1. Taxonomy (NCBI): domain Eukaryota; kingdom Metazoa; phylum Chordata; class Actinopteri; order Siluriformes; family Plotosidae; genus Neosilurus; species Neosilurus mollespiculum. The sequence continues at coordinate 21,047,171 of JAQMYF010000001.1, forward strand.
TGTGCTAGTTTCATTATCCATTTAATGAGTTCATGTTCCATGCTTCTGTTCATGTTTGGTGTTTTGCTTGAAGAAAGTTTGTCTGCCTACCTGAGTTAGAGTGTGTGTGTATGTGTGTGTGTTATTCTGCTCAAGTATCAACTCAGGCAATGAACACTGGACTATGGGGCTCCTCCCACAAATGCACAAACCAAATTTAGCAATAATTTGTGATAGTTTTATATTTAATAGAAAAAGTCAGGGTGAAGGTTTTTTAAGTGTGGCAGTTCCATAATGTTTTGTGTGGGGTTGTACAGTTAAGAATTGTATACTGTACAACCCAGTATACAATGGGGGATGTCATTCTTCTTTTAAGCTCATTTAATGCCAAAAACATATGGTTATTGTTCACAAGGTCTTATGCTAATCATAGCTAATCACAAACACTTACCTGTTCTCATATGAGGTCTCATTCAGATTATTCTCATACTGCATGTCCTTTCAGCACACTACTGTTCACATTTACCCTTCTCCACCTGTATACCCTACAGTACTCTAGAGTTTCACTAAAAGAGACTTCTACATGTTATCTCTGGAAGTTTTTCTTTGTTGTGTCACGCCTGGCTTGTTCAGTGATGATCAAACGCTACATCTGGAGTTCTACATAGCAAATAGGTTTATTGTTAAAAATTTGCAAAAAATGCAGAAAATGTAATTAAATTTATCTGGGTATGTAACAGCAAACACTCTGCAACTCCATTCTGTTCAACCCCAAAGTTAAAAAATGAAAAAATCAAATCAAAGTTTAAAGATGGAAAGTTAATAAATAACATTTCTATCCCAAGACTTTCTGTATTTTTTTTGTCATAGAATTGTATTGAACTATTGGTGGTCTTTTTGTTTAATTATATGGACCAGTGTAAAACAATAAATTCTTTAATATTTCAACACATTTGAATAATAAATATTACATGATTTTGTATTCAAAATCAGTATTAAAGTATTTGACATCCCTATTGTAAGAAACATTACGCTGCTTTTCACCATTTACTGTTTTTGGGTCAGTCTGCTTCTTTTTCTGGCTTGGACTGAGTGACTCATCATGATGAACGTAGTCTGCTCTTCAGCTCTTGCAGCTCATGGGACTATTCAGCTTTTTCTGTGCTATAAATAACAGCCAAAGTGGAGCACAGGGCTAGAAGGAACCTGTCTGCACTGCCTTAGTGTCGTGTTTTATTCATTTATTACACTGAAAGAAAGCAGATCTGTACCTTAAAAAAAAAATAAATAAAAAGCTCTTTTACACTGTCATATGGTCATGTATTACTCCCTTAGTTTTAAATGGAAATTATCTGGTTCTGTGTGTGACATCAGTCTGACAGGTATCTTCTCCATCTCCTAATACCCACCACTGACCACCTTGATTAGCTGGATGGGGTGTGTATGTGGGTCAAGCTCTAGTTGCTGTGTCAGACAAGTACAGCCAATTCAACTACATAAAACCTAATCTAGTCGATGCTTCTAAAACCTAAAAACGAAAACAAGGTAATTAAGGTGATGTGATTAGTGGTGAAATGAATATTTCAGCCAAGAAGGAACTTATTTTTTTCTTTCATCCTCAGCAGCAGTCTGTTAAGACTTCTTGGCCTCTGGAATTTACCCTACAGTTTTAAACTACTGTGGAATTTCATTTAGGCCAAACCATGTCCTTAATATTTTAGGGAAAAGAGAAAGTGTGCAGCTGTGAAGGAATAAAGGGCTGCACTGAATTTATAACATGGGATAATACGAGAGCATCATTTGTTTTTAAAGAATTTAACCACAACTTATGTGTAAAATAAGTGAACAAATAAACTACAAAACAATCTCTTTCTAGATGTCCCACAGCACGTATAAGAACACTGATGAAGGGAATAATGTTATTGAAACATCAGTATTTAGGCTATTTGTTTGCATTTGCTCAGTAAGAGACCAGAATCAATGTAATTAAACAGATAGTAAACATTATATGATTTATTAATAGTGGCCAATTCAATATAATGAGATTTAAAAGCAATTAAATAAAATTTTATGGTTTTCTTTAGTTAAGGTTCCATCTAGGATTAGAAGGTCGTGCACTGTTTTAAAGCACCCACTGATGTCTGCCCAAAATTGACACAAGGGGGAGCACTAACATTGCTCCACAGCAGCTATCCTGCCCAGGTCTGCAGACTTCTTTTTTTTTTTTTTTATTCATCTCAAACGGAATAATTAGCCCATTTAATTGGTCGTCCATTTAGTTCACTATTGCAGCACAATATTTCCATGCTCCTTTCATGATGGTAGCATCTCCTGGAACACAAAAGCAGAAGATTGCCTGGTTGCTATGGCGATCATGCACTGACAGATGCTAATCTTATAATGATGCTGCACAAATGGGGAATTTAGTGCCTCATTTCCTTTTGGCTACATTTCCTTAACAGCATGACTTTGACAGTAGTGTTGGCTGTAGGGCAAATCTTCGGTTTCTATTAATGCACTCATTCTAATATGTTTTTATAAGAAAAGCTAATACAGGGGTGTTCATGGTGACTGCACTTTATAATCCAAGTTTTTTATAAACCACTTAATCAATACTATGGTGAAGTTTTCTTGGGATGATAATGGAATGTGTGTGGAAGAAGTCTTGTGTGTCAGTGTTTTGCAGTGGTCACTAAAGGTTATGCCATGGGAGACTCTTCAGCATTGAGGAGTTTGCGGTTTCCTGTTTTTCACTCACATGAAAACTGTTTTTGTTGTATTTTTAACTTCATGAGAAATAATTAAAGACAGGCTGGTGATGAACAACAAGAACTAACTTGGCAGTTATCAAACACAAATGCCCTTTAATTCATAGAAATAATTGTAATCCAAGGTGTCATTGATTATTTTCCTATAACAGTGGGCCACACCAGGATTTATTACTTAGGGATAGAAGACTTAGGCTTCTCTGTAGAAATGTGGTGTGAATGACGCAGCACTGAGAGTGATGTCTGTTACTGCTGCCAGCTCCTGTGCTGATTCTCAATGTTTATTGCACTGCAGATGTGAGTCTGGACTCGCCTGCACAATACCTCCTCTCATCAAACTCTCACTCTCTCTTGGTCTCTTTCCCTGTCTCACTCTGCCCTCCCCTAGATGCAATAAAGGTGGAGGACAGGCAAAAACTGGCGAAGGAAAGGAGAGAAGAGAAGGCAAAATATCTTGGTAAGTGAAATATGGTTTTCAAGAAGACAGTGCCTCCTGCTGGTTGTGGTTAAAGAGCATAAAAATCATCTTCAAGAAACTTTTATTTGTTTGTTTGTTTGTTTGTTTACTGACTAATCACTTACAAATTGCTGGTTTTATTTGTTTTATTCAGCATGTCCAGTTTACCAACCAAAGATCCAACTCTTTTCTCAGTATAAAAGACACTGTATGTGTGTGTTTGTGTTGGAGAGTTTGCTGTATTGCTCATGGCTGTACACAGCTGCACTGCACTGCTTTGCATGATTGACAGGTGCTTTTGTCTTCTTTCTCACTCTCCAGAACAACGTGGCCAGTTTCAAGGTAAGCCCTTTCCTAAGTGTACGTGGTGGTGGTGGTGGTTGTCGTCATCACTGTTTGGTCCACAATCAAGAGCCTGATCTAGTTTCTCATTTTTTTTGTCACCTCTGTAACATTCATTTAATCTCTAGACGCTTAAATCATTTCCTCTGTTCCTCTACTTTTCTGAAAAATCCAAAATTACTGGTACTGGTCAGTGTAACTGTAGTAGGGAAGTATGTTTTCATATAATTACTAATAATCCATCTCTGGGCTAGGCAACCTTGGCTTATAAGGCAAAAAGTTTTTTAGTAGTTGACCTAGTTTTCTTTTTCTTTTTTAAATATTCCCCATCTGTTTCTAAATACATTTCTTCATGCCAGTAACAAATACACAAGGAGAATGTACTTTTTTATGCATCTGTTACAGCTTGACCCAGAGTTTGAAGATGAAGGCCTGTAATATGAAGGGGTTGTTGTAAGTCGGTAAAGATGTATAGATATACAGTACATATAGAGCGATACAGTATAAGAGAATTTTAGAGACAGAACCAGGAGGTTCACCATATTTGGATTTTTTCCCCTCATAGAACCAGAAACCATAGTGTTTTGCTTTGGTATTGCATCATTGTTATTTTCACTATAATTTTCTGAACAGCTCGGAAAAGCTTGTGGTATACAGACTGGCTTGGCATTATAAGGTCCTAATTTTTGATTTGCTTTGTTTTAGCTTTCATTTTGTGTTTTTTATTATTATTATTATCATTATTGTTATTGTTATTGTAATTACTATCTGTCCTATTGTATAGAGGGGTGAGGCTGTTACCCATATCAGCTGACTCTGGGAGAGTGCAGGGTACACCCTTAGCAGCTCGTTGGTCTGTCCCAGGGCCAACACACACTCACACTTGTGCCTAGGGGCAATTTGGAACAGCCAGCTAGCCTAATGTGCATGTCTTTGGACTGTGGAAGGAAACAAGAGTGCCTGGAGGAACTTCACACAAGCATGGGGAATACTCACAAGCTCCACACAGAAATGCTCTGCCGAGCCCGGGACTCGAACCAAGGACCTTCTTTCTCTTAGGCACACATGTTAATTGTTAGTCTCTCTGGATAAGAGCGTCTGCCAAATGTGATAACATATAACCACTCTGCCACTAATGCTCTTGGGGTTTAAAGTAAATTCTAGCTTGTGTGAGTTGAGAGGTATTATTATTTTTGCAAGCTCATGTGGGCAGAATGAGATGATGCTGCGAGCCAGATTTGTTCTATGCGGCTAATTTCACTCGTGATGCCTCATACATACATAAAGCCATATTAAAAGCATTGAACTTAAGCAGCTGTGGGAAATAAGCTAGCCACTTAGGACATTTTCTGTCATTATGGTTCTTTGTGTGTTTAGAGGCACACCGCTGACATGTGAGACAGGATCTGAATGATCTCATGCCTCATAGGTCATAAGCTAAAAATAATGTCTAGCTATTAGAGAAGACAAAGTACAACGAGCTGGTATTGCAAGAAAAACAGCACAGAATAGCTTCAACTGGTGCTTCTTAGGTGTTAAAGACTAAAAAAAACTACTTGTTTACTTATTTGTGGACAGTGTGTCAGCTGTTCAGACAGCCAGGGGAAGTTCATTCCAACGCACAGGTTCCAAAACAAAGAAGAACATTGATGCAGGTTTTCCTTGAATTGAAGCTATCCAATAGCCTTGAAGGGTGCGTGCTGTGGGTCAGGGTGTAATGAGTGCCTTTAGTTGCATGAGGTGTGGTCGGTTTTTGGCTTTTGTAGGTAAGCATCACCGTTTGAAATCTGACGTTGGCAGTAACAGGAAGCCAGTGGATGGATAATGCGTGATGCCATGCAGCTGCATTTTGGATTAGTGTCAGTGATCTATTGGTACACAGGAGAAGACATGTCTGGAGCGAGTTACATTAGTCCAATCTTGACAAGACACGGGTGTATAGGGCATCTTGTGAAATGATGAAATTTAGAAGGTGAGGAAGACATTACTTTTGTAAAATACGCTGGCATTCAAGAAAACCTGACAGTTTGAAGTACAAGTTTACACCCAGATAGTCCAAAAACAGAGATGGTCTGTTTTATTACTGTGTGAACAGCTCACCGTGTGTTCCTGTGTCTGTCTTTCTATGAAGCTGCTAAGAAGTCAGAATGGTTGGAGAAGGAGGAACGGGCCAGGCAGTTACGGGAGCAGCAGATACAGGAACGCAGGAGGAAGCTGGAGGAACAGAGGCTGAAAGCTGAGAAGCGAAGGGCTGCTCTGGAAGAGAGACAGAAACAAAAATTGGAGAAGAACAAGGTGAGCTCTGATCTTCTGAGATCTACGAGGAACCATCCTCAAACATCTACAGGACTAGATGTTTACAAAATTGTGGAAATTAGCCACAAGTAGAAATAAGAGCTTAAAGGGATATACTAATTATTATTTTGGAGTATACCTGCACTCATGCAGTTGTCAGATTTTTTTCATGAGCATCTCGTGATGGACTTTTTAAATGTTTGTTCATAGGAGCGTTATGAAGCTGCAATCCAGAGGTCTACAAAAAAGACATGGGCTGAGATTCGCCAGCAGAGATGGTCATGGGCTGGAGGCCTGAGTGCTAGCTCCAGCCAGAGTCAGAGTGAGTAGCACAAAGTTATGTCTGGAGATTAGTGTATTTGTTATTCCTTTGATTTTGGGTGGAAATTAAAAATAAATGAGACATAGTTGGAATAACTCCTTCCATCATAGTCATACTTTGTAACATTACACAAGAAAATGTCCCCCCTGCCCCTGATGTTGAGTAATATGCAGCTTTAGCTGAGCTCAGTTTGGTCTGGTTCACTACATTGCCTTTTATGGCAGATGCCCACATTACTTAATTGCCCTGTATAATCCATGCATGCCCTGAGAAGCTTGTTGCTTAAATGGTGTTTTTTAGACTCCACTGGTTTCTTAAATTGAATCTGTCTCATGTTATCACTTATCACAAGATACCACTTTGTTATAATTTTTTTTAATAATAAATTTCATTTGTGGTCAACCACAATGACATTCAACAAATATTGCTGCTGTTGGATCTGTGCGTATGCGTGTGCATGTGTGTGCGTGCGCGCGTGTGTGTGCGTGTACTGTATATAAACATATATTACCAAAAAGAAAAGAAAGCACATTTGAATCTTAGCTACATATTTGTACTGGTGATAACCATTCTAATGCACATCTTTCATTAGGCAAAGGTTTTAACCACTGAGCTAATACAGCATTGGCAAAAGAACAAAAATTGCTTACTTTTGTCTCCTGGATCATTGGTATCTTATACACAGTGAACCGGATTGGCTGCAGGGTTGCAGCCAATTGTTGTTGGGTTTTGTTGTTGTTGTTGTTTTGTTTGTTACTGCCTGTTTAATCAGTTGCCCTTGACTTTCAATTGACGGTTAGGTGTGGATCTTGCTTGGTTGGAATGAAAATCTGCAGTATCCCCAGTCCTTTATGGATACAATTGGGCAGCCCTGCCCCAGAGCTGGTTAGGTGTCTCTAAGATACAATAATACTGATAAAGGCATTAGCATGGAAATTTAAGCTGTTGAGAAAGAGTTGTAGTGTGATGCAATGAGAGAGTTGGACTGAACTAATGCATTGCTGAATCATTACACAGTGATGAAGCAAGGGCTAAATCCCACTGGAACTGCTATTAGCAAGTACTCAAATGGAATGGTGAGTGATGATGAGAACTCATTAACCAAATGGAAAATAGACCAAAAGTTCATGATAGAACATTAAATGAATAAAGGAACCTTTGTTACAAATGAAATACTGGATGCCAGAGAAGATTTTATTTATAAAGATGAATTTGCATGTCAGTCAGGGTGAAACTATTGCTGTTTTCCTGAACTTGTGTTAAGCTGCTGTCAGCTCTGCGGAATGAAGATGAACAGTAGTTGTTCCCTTCAGAGCAATCTGCAGATTATACTAAGTCACTGCAGTGGAGCTTGCTACTGAGTACTGTACACAGGCTACAGAATCTACTCACATCATTCATCACTATGTACTCCAGGGATAGCTGTACTAATCTTAGTACTTCTTCCCTTTAGAATCTTAAAATGGTTCATTGTGCACCCAAAAAATCCTGGGTTTTTTTTTGGTTTTTTTTCCTCAGATGGGATCTTTCTGCCCTGTTCTGCTTGTTTGTGTATTGTAGTTTATACATTGACTGAGCTATTTAGATTTGGGATTTTAGAGATCATGTAACAGACTTTTTTCGACCTTCTGTGAGTATCATGGTTGTCTGTAATGTTTGAGCGATGACACACTGTAGCTGATGTTCAGCACTTCCAGCTTCTGCTGTGTCCATCAACGTGTGTGTTCGGTATTCTCTGGGTTTTACAGGCCGATGCTCAATTTCTGCAGTCAACCTTCCCAAACACGTGGATTCTGTTCTAAACAAGCGTCTCTCCAAATCCTCCGCCACCCTCTGGAACTCCCCTAACAGAAGTAAGACAACCACCCGCCTGGACTTGGTCTCCTCCCTTCGTCATCTCTGGCTCCTCCCCTCACATTTATTGATTTCCATTTTCCTCATTATTTATTTATTCATTTACTTTTGATGTCCAATCGTCTACCTTCTCCTGGCAGTCACAGAGTCATTCTCCCTTTTCAACTTGTCCACCTGGGTTTTGACTTTCATAAATCCTGACACATGCATTTTACACTGACATGGATATGTGAATTTTGCTGTTCTGTCCCTTCATGTCCTGTTCCTGCACGTTCCTCCCAAGGACATCACATTGGGGTTTAATTTTCTCAATGGTTCCTTTTGGTGGTGGGTGTCTCTGTATGTCTCTTTCTTTATGCATCATAAGCCAGTTTTCATAAGTGAGCTTGTGTCTGTGTTCTTGTGCTCCACCCCCAATGATTATACCTTTAAAATATGATTGTCTTCCTGCATAATTGTCTTCAAACTCTTGCTAAGAATAGGAAATTGTTCATTCTTGTAAATCGATCATTGTAAAAGGCAACTTGTTTATCTTTTATGAATCAGTTTTATGTGTTTCTTTCTCCTCACTACACTCTTAGGGGGAAAAGTTCCTACAAAATACTCTTGAAGGTTCTATAATGAACCCCGCTAGAGAGCTAAGAAAGATACATCCATTCATTGTTCAAAGAACCATAAAGGAAGCCTATCTCTCAAAGAGTGTACTCAGCATGAATGTGGACACATTTCATAAACCTAACATTAAAAAAGGCTATTATTTAAAGGAATGTTTTAATTTGTGTACTCATTTACACCTTGAGGTAAGTTGTGGTTGCAAATCCACTGTCTAGGATATGGAAAGTGGAATACTCTGAAAATTTCCAAATATTGTTTTTTTTTTTGTTGTTGTTGTTTCAATATTATCTTCAAATGTTTTGCCAAATTTACGGCGGAGAACATTTAAGAAATGAAAGTGTTAAATAATAGTCTACTTTTCAAGATTGAAAATACTGGAACTGGAATAGTCTAAAAAGAATTTAGACTATTCCAGGGATCAGCTGAAGAAACAGAGGCAGATTCTTCACAATACTTCCTGGGGATAACTTATCAGTCACTTCTTCTATTACAGTGTACCTATAAGAACTGATATAGTTTTAAAATGGATTGGTGATCACACTAAATACTGATTGATTAGAAGTTTTTACATTATAGTATATTTAACATGTGTAACCTGTTCATTTTCATACTGTGCACCTCTTTTGTTAAACATGTGTTCATAGTTCTGCTTTTCTGCAGCTCGTAGATTGGAGTTAAGTCCATGGGAGAGTAGCATTGTGGACCGGCTAATGACCCCTACCCTGTCCTTCCTTGCACGAAGTCGCAGTGCTGTCAATGTGCAGAGCAGTGGCAAAGTTTCTCGTGCGTAATGGATTAATGTTTATTTAAAACTATTCAACTTTTAATTAATGTTCAGTAATATTGGCCTATTGTATGAAATCAGTACACTATAAGGCGCATTTTTACTTGTACTTTTTAGTGTTGAACCTGACTGTTCATTTTCTGTGCAAAGCAAAGGCATATTTCACTGCAAATTCTTAAGAATGAAAATCAGCATTGTAACAATGGAGGCTCAGATATATTTAGGATCAATCTGGGCTTCCATTGCATTTTTGTGCAAAAATAAATTATGAATGTTTCTTTGGAGTGATGATTGACACAATATCTATTCCTTTTTTTTTCCATAATAGTAGTTTTTCCATCTGTTCATTATGTTATGAACTAGTAGCTGTATTCCATGAGAACAGGAATAGATGTGATTTGAAGAAATTACTTACTATTCAGTCAGCAAAATTATACAGTATGTACAGTTATTAAAAAGACAAACAGACCTGCTCCCAGTAATGGTGGGCATTTTGTAATGCTCAGAGAATGATTACCTGATAACTTTGAGTAAAAGTGCAAATAATAACTTAAGGAAATGAAAACTATCATGTAAGTCATCTGTGTATAGGTGTTAAATTCTTAATAAATTTTTTTGTTAATATTCTTAATAAATTTTAACTTCTTGCATCTCTGTAAATGTCTCATTCCCTACCTCACAGAGTCGCCACTGTGCCCTCGTTCAGCCTCGGCGAGTCCATTCGCAGTATGCTCTCACCGGCCCCACCGATGCTCTGAACGCTTGAGGGTCACAACAAGCACCCCTGACATCACCCAGCGCCAACGTCGACGAGACTCTACTCCTGTATGCTTTATATCTAGCTCCAAAACTTGTTCTTTATTATAGTGTTTATGCATTTTTAACAGTCTGAGGTTTCTTGACAGATGGATAAAAATAAGAAAGAGAAAAGGGACAAGGAGCGGGAGAACGAAAAGGAAAAGAGTGCCATCACCAAAGAGAAGGTGCTGAAGAAGCGACAGTCATTACCTTCAGTGCCAGCGAGATGTGAGCCCAGGTAAACTTAATCATTAATTGCTGATGGCTGGATTGTATGAACAATTGCTTTATTATTATGGGATATTGTTCTTTGCTTGTTGTTATTGCTAATATTTTTTTTCTTTCCTGTCTCCAGGTCCACTGCCACGATGAAGCAGCGGGCTTCCTCACCGAGACCCCCATCAGCCCTTGCCAGCCCCAACACTCCAAAATCTCGACCTAAGAGGGCACGTACACCAGTCCGTGTTGAGGCACACACAAAGACTCTCACTGCAGCAGAACAAGCCCGAGAGCGCCGCAGTGAGTCTTACAATTACCCCAGGATCTAATGGACAACATGCCTTTTTTTTTTTTATATATACTTTTGTAAAGATTTTGCACCTGAATATGGGTGTGTTAATTTGTAGTATTCAGTTTTTCAACTTGTGTTATTAACATGTTTTAGAGTGAGACATATAATACAATTTTGTATAGAGCTTAGCTTAGAACTGATGCTCAGAAGCTACAGTAATTTACCAGGAGAACAGTTTACATTGTTTTTTATTATAAGGGAAGCTTGTATAAAATAACCTTAAATTATAAGGTTTAAGAGAATCTTAATCTTTCTGCAGCTACATGTGAATTTGTGGTATTTACTGAGTCATGGGACACACTAGAGAATAAACAGTTTCTGAAATTATTATTATTTAGTTTAGTTATGAAGATTACTATCGTGTGGTTTAAATTTTTAAATTAGGTAGAGTTTAATAAGAGACCAGTGTTTTGTGACATGAGGTGTTTCTTTAAAATGTACTGTTTAAACTTCAGAAAAATACCACCTCTTACCTGTTCTCAGTTAAAAAGAGTACCCTGTACTCGTGAATGTATCATCTGTTTATCCATGTATGAATATTGTTTTAAGGTGGATAGACATTTATTGTAAAAGTGAATTTAAAAATTGAACAAGTTTCTTTAAATTCAGATAAAGAGAGTTCTTTTTTAACACATGGAATCTACTGTGGTTTACCTGTGGTATCTAGCGGCTGTGGATGCCCAGTTTTCACATAGGTAACTTTTGATAAATAATGGTTTTGTCTTTTTTGTGTTCTTTCTCTGTTTTTTTTTTTCTTTCTGTCGGCCATTTAGCTTCATCTCCCATCCCTTCTGTCGTCGTGCTGTCCACCCCTGGCACGCCCCCTCGTACAAATACACCAACCCCAGTGATCTGTTCCTCCTCTGCTCCTGAACAACCCTTACAAAATTCCAGCATTCCACTCACTTCTCCAGCCCCATCTCCTGCTAAGCCCATGGCTGGAACAACAGATCCAGATGAAGCCGTCCGCATCCTGACTGAGAAGAGACGACAGGCCCGAGAACAGAGGGAGAAGGAGGAGCAGGAACGGAGGGAGCAGAAAGAGAGAGAGAGGTCAGCTTCACAGTTAGCTTGCAAAATTATTAGCTTGCAATAGACAAAATAGAAAGACGGACTTTTGATGTCAAATCTTCCAAAAATGTTAACAGCTAAGGACAGCAGTTTAGAGTGGCATTTCATGCACTAACATTTCCAGGACAGCTGAGAGTCCTACTTGACACACGCATGCTCTGCGATGCAGCTGAATAAGTTGTCCTCCAGCTATATGTGTATAATGTATTTACATGCAGTGAGGAGTTGTTGACATTAAAAGCAAGCAGCTCAGTCCTGCGAGATGGTGTTTATAAGAGGGAAGTTCTTTGGCAGGAATGACAGTTCCAATCAGGCCTGGCGCTTGCCAACTGATGACTGCCTTCTTTTTTTTAGACCCATCAGCTGAGTCTCATATAGTTATTTCACATTATAATGTCCTCTGTGTATATGTGATTCCACCTTGAGTTTTCAATTATTGAAGTTTAATAAAAGATTTAGGCCCTGCCACAAAGCGGAGCTCCAGATTGATATCTCTATTGATAGATATCCGAGGCTGGTTTTGTAAGAGTAGAGTGGCTCCTTTAAGGGCTAAATTAACCTCAGCCTTGGAGGAAATAAATAAATCATTGTTCCCTGTGTTTCCTAAATTTGGTTTCTGAAACTCAATAGCTGATTTCCATGTTCATTTGTATCACCTGTCTTGTTAGTTTAATTATCCTTGTAATGAGTTCATGTTCCATGTTGTTGCTAATGTTCCATGTTGTTTTGCTTGACGAAAACGTTTTGTCTACCTACCTGAGGTAGATTGTGTGTGGCTTTTTTTTATTTCTGTGCAAGTGTGAGTGGTGGTGTATTATCCTCTATTTTTGGGGGATTCAGTTTTCTCATTGCATGAGCTGTACATCAAGTCAGCGACTGGCTATGGACACGGGATAGATATCAAAGTCATATTTTATGCCTATGGGACTCTGCTGAGTCGCTCCGCTAAGAAGAATTTAATTTCATTGACAATCTGTATATGGTGATACTGATAATCATATGCATGTGTAGGGAGGAGCGAATGGCAAGGGACGCAGAGGAGAAAAGACGTAAGGAAGAGGATGCACGGCTCATGGCAGAGCAGCAGAGGCTGAAAGAGGAAGCGGAGCGTCTGCAGCAGGAGAAGGAAGCCCAGGAAAAAGCCAGAGCTGAACAGGAAGAAAACGAGCGCCTCCAGAGACAGGTTAGAGTCATCTCTCAGAGTTATGGAGCTGAAATCTCCAAGTCTGGCATCTGCTTCTGTTAAAAGAAAAATTTGACCCACCATAATATTCTAGTGTCCCAAAGCCTGAATTGTTTAATGATATAGAGCACCTGGTCATGTTAAACTATTAAAATAAAACGTAGAATAAGAAAGAATTTGTTCTGCTGTCACTGTTATCATGGCTGTGTGTTGTGCACGGGCAGCATGAAAGAAAATGAGCATGTGTATATTGGTTTATCACTCAATAATGACTTAGCAAGGAAAATCATATCCACAACCTTTATTCTGTTACATGAGTCATTTACTTTTCTTAATGTCTGTCTCTCTCTCTCTCACTCTCACTCACTCACTCTCACACACATACTCATTATTCATCTTTTCTTTCTTTCGCTCACATTCACATACTAAACAAGAACAGTTAAGAACAGTTAAGAACAGCAGCTCAGCAAAAACACTGACACGTCACATGATCTTCGGTTTTCCCTGTTGTTCTGTCCAAGCTTTGTTTTAGTAGCACAAGGACTTCACACACAGAAAAATCCTATCTGAGACATTTCTATTGCCTTTATACTAGCTATGTCAGGTGTGCCAGGGTTTTTTCTTTTGCCAACACTGGCACCATCTTGCGTCCAATGCTGCATTTAAAAAAAAAAAAAAAAAGTGTTAAATGAACAAGACACTTTACATTACATGCAGACATGTAGAAAAATGAGTAGTAATCAATATGTTTTGGGTTGAGTCAGCAGTAGCTTGACATCTGTTCCATCAGTCACAGCTGTGTGTTTTGCAGAAAGAGGAGGCTGAAGCCAAGGCCCGAGAGGAAGCAGAGCGGCAGCGTCTGGAGAGAGAAAAACACTTCCAGAAGGAGGAGCAGGAGAGGCTGCAGAGGAAGAAGGTAGGATGAAGGCCACTCGTTTCCAAAAGTGTTCTGACCAAAAGTTTAAATATGTGCTTCAGCCTCATGAAACATTTTATCCATGACTGTCTGACCACATAGCACTTATGTGCCTTTGTAAAAATAGATTTTAATTGCTATGAGTAGGAATGTGAGACCACACACACATGCACACACACACTTGATGGGTTTAGAGATAGTCCCATGCTCCACAATGGCTTCAGTGCTGTTACCCCTCATTGGAATCACACATCTTACTCCAGATTGTTTTTTCGGATCTGCTCATGTATTTGTTCATGTCAGCTGAGCGTACTGGATGGATTGCTGTATATGTCTCTTCACATTGCTCTTCACTAGCCTTGCTGTAAAAGACAGATGTTATTGGTCATAAACAATATTACACATTATTGGTATATAAACAATATTATACATTTCTTGGCCTCAAAAAAAGTTCATCTTGATTACAGCATGTAAGTGACAGGGCTATGTTACTTCACTTGGTCAGGTCTAGGTTCAGCAACATTATGTGGCAATAAAATTAACTATTGAATGACCAGGTTATTCCATCAATGGACTTTTTCTTCCCTAATGGCATGAATATAAAATTGGAGCAGAAATAGTAAGAGTGGTTCAGGGATCATAAGGAACAATATTCCCACATGAAGTGGCAACATAGATTGCTGACCTTAACCCTATTGAAAGTCTTTGTGATGTGCTGGAGAAGACTTTATGAAGTGGTTAGATTTTTCCCATAATCAATTCAAGATGTTGTTAAACATGAACTCAATTTTGGATGGAAATGTGGTGTTGCCTAAGTCTGTCGAAACAATGCCATGGTGATTGTGTGCTGTAATCAAGGCTAAAGGCAATCCAACAAAATAATAAAATGCGCAGTCCTTTTTTTGGGGCTGTGCAGTGTAGCTCTTATAAAATAAATATTTTATTAATTTAGTGTTCTTGTTATAAATGCATGTAAATTAGTAAACTAATCTAACATATTACAGTTTGTAATGATTTTGGTTTAATGGGATGTTTTTTGTTGTTTTTTTTTTTCTTCTTACCCACCAGCGTCTGGAGGAAATTATGAAAAGGACACGCAAAACAGAGACCCCAGAGAAGGTAAACTTCTGATTCGCATCCACTTCTCTGCATGAGGTAGCCACGGAGTCCAAAAGCCAAAATGTAACTCACTTTCCTCTTCCTTTCCTCCTCCCACACACAGAAGGACATAAAGTCTTCTCCTACTCCCCAAGTTAATGGTGGAAGTTCTAAACCTGAATCAGAGAGTAATAAAGGTAAGAGTCGACAGTGTGCTTAACACAGATGCTGTTATTGCTTATTGAAAAACGGAAGTCCGATATATTTAAAACGGGCTCTTTTTTCCATTGTCTCATTTTTCCCCCTCTCAACAGGTTTCTGTTCGTTAACAATTTGGTCTGTAAGAGCACTTTATTTATTTGTTATACAACATGAAATTACTGTGAACAAGTGTTTCTATTGTGAGGGAACTGACCACATGGCATGCATTCCCTGAACAGCCAAACCACCATTAAACACATCCTGTATGGCTATGGTGGCTGTATCCAGAGTTCGTCTTTAGTCATAGATTTCTGTTTAGTCAATATGATGTTGTACACAGCTCACACTTTACAGAATCACACATGTTGGAAAGAAGCGAGATGAGCAAAGAAATAAATTATCAAACAATCAACACCTAATATTTATTGTTTTCTTGTTTAATCTAACAAACTATGATTGGGCTATTGCACTCTGTTGCATTATCTTGGGGAAAAATAATCTCAAATAGTTGCTTTCAGACTGTTGGTAGTGTACGCCAGTAGTTTTTGAACCAGCCTTCAGGGTCTCCAGATGGTGCACATTTTTGCTCTGTCCTTCTGTTATGATGAGTCGGGGTCTCATCTTGGGGTTCTAAATACTGTTTTCATGTTGCACACTGTTCTGCTTCCCTGCTATACTTGAGCCATTACCTGGTACAGATGAGATGCCAGTTGCAACTTTTTATAAAACTTAGCATTTATTGGTGTAAGGTCATATCATAACAAACTTTAACATTTAAAAATGCTGTGAGCAGGAAAATATACTTCAGATGGCTGGTATGAAGACTACATAACTACATACTGCCATCTGCCACTTTATTTGAAAGTGTGCGCTAGGTACTATGGCGTGTGAGCTAGGTTCTATGACATGCTGATTTTCGTTCTCAGGAAATCGGGTGTGTGTTTGTCTGTCCACAGTCCACAAGGGTGCGGTCCAATAGGTCTAGCCTATTGTCTAACCAATAGTTCTAATGCTGGGATCTAATTAGATAATTCGAAGTTCAACTTCCCCTCCTTGAATCGCCACCTTATCGTGGTGGAGGGGTTTGTGTGTCCTAATGATCCTGGGAGCTATGTTGTCGGGG
>JAQMYF010000001.1:21076139-21094767 GCA_030014195.1 Neosilurus mollespiculum
AGAACATTCGTTTACCACAGTTTATATACAGTCAGCATCGTTTGCATGGTGTGCTTTAATTTATGCAGTGTGAAATGTTTCAGGTGTTGCCTAGGAGGGCTTTGTTTCTGTGGCGTTCGTTACGTTTATTCAGTGTTGATAGTTCAGGGTGACATATGATTAGGAATATATATATATATATATATATATATATATATAACACTTTAGGTTTCAAAACAATAATTTTACAGCACAAAATGAAATGTTACAGAAATAAATGTTAGTACAGTATGTCAATAAAGAAAACAGCATACTTTACTTGTAAAACTGCAAAACTCTACCTGATCGTATTCTATTTTTAAAGAAAAAGTCATCACACCTAACATTGAATTAGTTTCATTTATTACTGTTTACTGTGCTTTATAGAATTTTTATGTAGAGTTCTTTAATTTAATGCCATTATTTATATGTAAATATAAGTCATCTTTGTTCTACACCATTCCTTTGTGTACACTATCTACCAGGTGTCTTACAAAACCAGCCATAGTTTTCCTGCAAATGTCGACTGTCACACTATTTTTTGTACTATCTTGCTAATATACAAATTATAAAATTAAAGTCTATAGCAAAGTTTATACTAAAAATAGGGTGCCTAAAACTTTTGCACAGTACTGTATATAATATATATATATATATATATTACCTGCAAGTCTGTATACCTACCTGAGAAATGTTCGTGGAGCAACTGCCGAAATCAGAAGTTTGACAGAACATGAACTTGTTAAATGACTAATTAATCCTATAAGATAGGTGATACAATGACAGTGCAGTAAAAGCAAACCCAGACTTGAGCACCTACCAATAGAGTCATCTTTCAGGAGCACCACTTTTAGGCAGTGCATAAATCAATGTTACAAATTCAAAACATCCACTGGGTTGGAACTTCTTCAAAGGTTCTGCAGTAAACAAGCCTTCTTTAATGAAGAATTGGAAAAGGGGGAATTAAAATAAGTATATCTAAAAAAGAAAAATGAAAATGGTAGGATTAGAACAATGAAATTGAAATTGTAATCTCCCACTTGCATGCACATGAAATATATAGTCCATATACCCCTTGATGTATGTCTCCACTATTTTCCACAAAACCAAAAAAAGCAGGCAGTATAATCTGTTCTACGGTTTTTCTTTGCTGTTTGTGTTTGTCTCTTCCTTTTGCACCTGACAGTAAAGTTTTATGACCTAGCCACCTGCCAATGGCCTGCGGTGGTTCTGCCAGCTTTCCGATTGGTTATTTTCAGAACAGGGTTGCTGTCTTCTGAACAGCGTCACTGCATGCCCTTAATACTGCAGTACAACTTTCATAATAAATCTCAGCTTGGTTTCCCCCAAGAAAATGTTTTTCTCTCAATTAATATGGCTCTCGCAGCACATCAGGAATTGGAGAAAATGAAATTCTAGCGTTTCCTTCTCGCTATTTCATCACAATTTGGTCGTTGTCAAAGTTGCTCATATCCTTACGCTTGTCTGTTTGTTTTTGCTTCCAACACTTCAACTTCAATAAATCATAATATATCCCACCAAGTATAATGATACAATTGGTGTTATTCTCTTCACCTCTCAGTAGTCATAATGTCATGGTTGATTGGTATGTAATGTGAGAATGTCCCTCTAAAACAGTCCATTAATTTTCAGATGTCAGCACAAAGAAAAAAAGAAGCATTCTCACCACCAAGTAAACCTTTTGATGAACTAATACTTTCTGGTATTTTACTGTAAACTAATAGCCTACAATAACAATAAAATGAAATCCTGTAAAATTAGAAAACAAACAAAAAAACCCCCCAAAAAACAAGTACTGTAAATTGCAGGACATTCATAGTACATTTATTGCATCCACCGAGGTGTAAAGAACATGTTCATTCAATGTGCAGTGGCAGTATAAAGCAACCATGTGATATATAACCTAGGCCAAAATATTTTCTTCACTTTCCAGGCCTGTCCTGCAACTTTATTACTTTATTACTGAATAAATCTGCAGTTGCAACGTTTCAGGCCACAAGACTTTTTTTCATCTCACTGCCTGAAGAAGTGCTGCATCAGTCAAGTTATACAAATACTTTTTCAGTCAGTTAGAAGAGCTTTCCAACAAAGATGTCATCAATCTTCCATTGACCCATGACCCTGTGTTTTAAGGTCCTTCAAAAAAAATAATAACAATAATTATTGTTGCTGCATTCATTACAGTTTTGATCTTTTTGGTGATAGCTGTTTAGAGCATCTCCTGTTGTCTAGACTGGAGGAGTAGAAAATTTTAATCCAGCATTGCAAAAAAGAAATCTAAACACAATCTAATCCTTAAGCATTTAAATCAGCACTTTGCTTTCTATGGCCTGTCCTGTCCTGTGGATAGCTTTGCCAAGCTAACAAAGCTACCAGTGTTTTAGTAAAATACAGTCTGGCATGAGCAAAGAAAGGATTTGCTGGCATTTGTTTCTGATTTTTTGAACTGAGCACATATACATCAAAACCTGCAGCCACATTACTGTTTCCAATAAAGTTTGGATCACTAAACGAGATTAAATAGTATAAAAATATTTTTGCATTAACATAAGTTATATTTTTTATGCATTTCACAAAAACTTATAGAAAGAAATCCAAGACCCAAATTGCTGTTAATCTCCATCAAAATGTCCTCATGCTGGTACAGATACGTGAGAATTTAAAATATTACCATGTTATAAATCATGTTACAGACAGGTTCATTCCAATATATTACAAATTGTAGATGTTTGACATTAAAACTTGACAAGTTCAAGTTTCAAGTTTTATTGTCATACACAGGTAACAATGGAATATCACTACCAGCAATGGAGTATGGCTTAGATGGTTGTCTCATGTCCCCTAAAGCTCTGCTTTTAAACAGTGCTTAAAGCTATATATTATTATCTTGATATAACCATAGTAAACATTAACATAGCTTGGTTGCACGGTGGCATAGCAGTTAACATATCCACCTCACACCAAGAAGGTCCTTGGTTTGAGTCCCGGGGTCACAAAGGCATTTCTGTGTGGAGTTTAGATGTTCTCCTCATGCTTACATGGGTTTTCTCTGGGTACTCTAGTTTCCTCCAATAGTCCAAAGACATGGATGATGGACTGCTGAGCTGTTCAGGGTGTATCCTGCCTTCACCCAGAGTTGGCTGAGGTAGGATAAAGCAATTTGGTGAATGAATGAATGTAATCAAACTGGGTGCAAACTATGCAGGGTTTAATCAAACAGCTGCACAAACTGATTGTGATACCATTTGTTGAATTACTAAAGCCACTTCCTACACAATTTCATTAACTCATTTAATTATTTCCACTTCATTTTTAAGTAGCTTGATTTAGAAGACATTTGCCAACAAATTGAGTTTGAATGTATGAATTAGTGAAAACAATGGGGTTTAATTTTTTTAGAGAGCAAGTTTTTTCTGACCCTTGGAGGCAGGTTAAAAGGCAAAAACAAACAAATAAATTCCCTGCTCTGAAATTACATTTACAGCATTTGGCAGACACCATTATCCAAAGTGACTTACGTTCATCATTTTTTACACAACTGGGAACTTAAGGGTTAAGGGCCTTGCTCAAGGAACTCAAGGAACCAACAGTGGCAGCTTAGTGGTGCTGGGGTAATTGCTCTGCAAATACATTTACAGCATTTGGCAGACACCATTATCCAAAGTGACTTACGTTAATCATTTTTTACACAACTGGGCACTTAAGGGTTAAGGGCCTTGCTCAAGGAACCAACAGTGGCAGTTTAGTGGTGCTGGGGCTTGAACCAACAACCTTCAGATCCGTAATCCAGAGCTTTAACCACAGCCCCCACCAATTAACATTATGGAGTCCTTATAGAGCAGATTGAAATGGAACACTGGGTCTATTCAGACTAAAAGTTTTTTCTGGCACAGTTCTCCAGTGAATAAAAAAAAAAATGAGATCAGTAAATGCAAGCAGAACATGTTTCACTTGCTAAAACATGGCAGAGGTTATTTTGCTTTTTATTTCAATGTAATCTTCAATGAGCCAAGTCCCTTCTCTAGCCCTTTTTATGCATTTTATTCATTACTACTGTGTGTGTGTGTTTTAGCATGAGTTTATGCATGTGTGTGTGTGTTGTGTTATTTTGCAACCACTCCCTCTCTGTCTCCATATGTACATTTTTATAGACTCCTCTGTATATTCAACTATAGACCCCACAAGGCATTGAAAATTAGACTAAAAATTAATAAATAAAGGTAAAAATAATGTTCCATGATAAGCTCCTGATATGTTATATAGTCTGACAGGATATTAAGATAAGGGCTACCATATGAAATCTTGATCAAGAGCTTCAGCAAGAGTAGCTTTGAGGAAATTGTTATTTTCCCATTAAGTAACAAATGTGGTCATGAATAAAATCCAGATGTGTGTTAAGTACTAGTGCCAGTGTTGGGTTTTGGCTATCTGTAAAATTCAGTGTGTACATTACGGAAACATTTATTTTTTTTTACATTTAACTTCTGCCAGTATATGCAAACCTGTACAGAACTCACTCACTCATTTGCTAAATCGCTGAATCCTATTAGGGTCACCAGGAAAGGCTGGAGCCTATCTTAGCCAACACTTTGTAAATGTGGGGTACAACCGGAATAGTTTGCAAGACCATCAAACAACCATTTACACTCACACCTAGGGGCAACTTGGAACAGCCAATTAACCTAATGTGCATGTTTTTGGACAGTGGGAGTAAATAGAGTAAAACACATACAAGCATGAGGAGAACATGCAAACTCCACACCTATGCCCGGGATTTGAACCCAGGACCCTCTTGCTGTGAAGCTGATGCACTCAACTCAACTGCAGATTAAGAAGATTCAACTGAACTGCAAGCTGAACATAAATTTATAGTCTTTATTTAATGAAGCAAATAATAGATTTAGTTCAGTAATAATATTTGCAGTAGGTTGAACGGTTTTGTGTTTTCCTCAAGGAAAAGGGTGAATGGCTGTTTACTTACTCTTCCATTCTGTCAATAGAAAGAGTCACTGAAGTCCACATAGATAGAAACATTTCACTCTGTTTTTTAAACTAACCTTTTACATGATTATGCTGGAATATGTGCTACCTGCTTCATACCTGCTTACATGCCTACTCTGGCTAGGGATCAGCCCCATGTTCCCAACTTCTTATGTTCCCCACTACCTATGTTCCCCGGTCCTTATTAAATTAATTGATTTTCAAAGTAACAATTTATTTTGTGATTTCACATTTTCAATGTTAATAGGTTTAGGGAACATAGGTACTGGGGAACAAAGGGGCTGGGGAACATAGGTATGGGGGAACACAGACATGGACCCCTCTGGCATTTAATTTCAGTTTTTCCTGAAGTTTATGTGTTGTAGTAAGGCTGGAGCCTATCTAAGGCAACTCGGGTGAGGGCAGGGTACACCCTGAACGGCTCACCAGACCAACACAAACACATTCACACCTAGGGACAATTGAGAATATCCAATTAGCCTAATGTGCATGTCTTTGGACTGTGGAAGGAACCTGCAGTACCCAGAGGAAACCCTCACAAGCACAGGGAGAATGCCACACAAAAACGCCCTTGTGGATCCCAGGACTCGAATGAAAAATATAGAAGGTATAATTTTCTGTATTCAAAAAACTATCATAGTGATATTGGCACTACACAGCTCTAGGCTCTTTTGTAAGGGGTCCAAGCCCTAGGGGGGCTGGAAACCCAATTTTTTAGATAAAAAGCATTTCACAGCCCCAACTGCTGGGCTTGTGGGAGAATTTTTACCAGATGGATAAAAAGCAGAGCATGGACCATGGAGACAAAAAAAAAAATAAAATAAAATAAAAAATACTCACAATGGCGTACAAGGGGTGCTACAGTTAGGGAGAAAAAAAAGAGATATTTTGTATGAGATCAGAATATAGTCTCAAACTGGTATCAGAGTAATAATAAACAAAAACAAATGTTTAAAATTTTATAACATTTATAAAATAAATAAATTTATTAAAACTTTTATAACAATTTTAAAAGTGACATTTGTCACGCATAATTATCTGTCATAAATTCTATTATCAAATAGTATATGTACAATATAATTTATATAACTTATATTAATCATTTCAAATGATGTATTTATATCGCCACTGAATAATTAATAAAAAGATATATTATGATAGAGATTATATACAACTTCTTTTCATAAGTTTAAGTGCACATAACTACACACTCTCCCAAAAAGACTTCCAACAAATAATGGGACTTTTGCTAAATTTTCAGTAAAACTGAAACATATATGCATGTACCGAACTCTCTTTGCAGAAACAGTTTACTGGTAGATTGTTGCAAATATTATAATGAAGTTATTTAATATTTGATCAAAGCTTATGAAAATAACATGTCCTGTTCCATGTCCATGGGTCCTGTTCTGTTAGTATGCAAAGTTTCAGTCATATACATTAACTATTAGGGGAGTTACAAGCTTTCAAAAAGGCCCAAAATTGGTAAATTGCAAGTTGCGGGCTGACAAATGGGTAGTAGCCTGCGATCTTCAAATGAACATATCTCTGAAATTTTTTGAAATAGGACCTTGAAATTTGGCAGGTGTTCATGTTGAAACATGTTCTATGTCTAAGTTTTCTGAAAGCTAGGTGATTTGACATGGAATATGCTGATCGAATTTTCGCAAAATTTGGTGAGAATGATCAAAGGCTGCACCTGAGGAAATTATTAAAATATGGTAGTAATTTCTCTAAGTGGGCATGGTCTGTATGCCAAATCCCATATTATTCAGTCCCCTCCTAAACTATTGGAACAGTTCGTCTATTTTTACTGTAAATTAAAAACATTTGGGTTTGAAATTAAAATAAAATAAAATAAGAGATCAGTATTTTAGTTTCTATTGCCAGATACTTACATTTTTTTATTTATTTCTTAGCATACAGATTATATACTTTTTGATAGGAAAAAATGCGACACTTTGTGTTTTATTGTCTGTATGCTTTGGGTGCATAAATCTACTGTTTTAATACTCTCAACAAATCAGCTGACGGATGCAGGAGAAGGCTAAAAAATTAACAAATTACCAATATATCCGGGCAGCACAGTGGCATAGGGGTTAGCACTTTGACTTCATAGTTTTCCACTGTGGATCATTTGAAACCACTGAGGAACCGCCTATTTAGTAAACATGTGTATCCACTTGTCACATCCTTTGTTACAGTTACAGGAAACCTGTGCCCAAAAGCCTGAAGACATGGCAACACACTATATGAGCATAGCATCCAGGTCATGGTAATCTTAAAAAAGCTTGAGTCAAGGCAACTGAACTTCTTTTTCTTGTATTTTAAAGACGTTTCTTTTAATCCAAAAACCTTCGTCAGTTAGAAAAATCTGGTGGAAAGTACCTGCCTTATATAGGCTGAGGAAAAAAACTCAAAACACATCACTGTCCCACACATCCATTCCATCGCTCGTTAGAGTCCTTTGTCCTATAGGGTTATTTAACTTGTCTGCATATGGGGTCATTTGGTCGCATGAATTAAGGTGTGAAGTGGAGTGAAACCTCTTGGGGAGGAGATCCAGGGCTGCCTTGTAATTGCTTGAAAGGTGAAACCTCAAACCGCCTCCTCGGTTTAATGTTGGTTTTTCCTTCTTCACATAGATGGCTTCCACTTTCGAACCATCTCTCTTCCCTGTCCAAAAGTGGACTGCTGAGTCTTGTCCTGAAGAGGTGGCTCTCCTGTGTTGTGCCATCAGTTTGTCCAGTTGATGTTTAGTTTCTCCTATGTACAGGTCTGAGCACTTCTTGCTGCACTGGACTGCGTACACAATGCCGCTCAGCTTCTCTTTGGAAGTTTTGTCCTTGGGGTAAACCAGTTTTTGTCTGAGGGTGGTGTTGGGTTTGAAATTTACTGGAATGTCATGTTTAGAGAAAATCCTTCAAAATTTCTCAGACACTCTTGTCACATATGGAATGACTACATTCCAGCAGGTTGTCATTCATTAAAGTTGTCATTCAATATGTGGCAAGAGTGTCTGAGAAATTTCGAAGGATCCAATTAAATCCATATAACTGCCTTTGGTTTTGGGAAGCCCTAAGAAGAAAGCTGAACTTCTATATTCCGTGTCTGAGCTTTGGTCTTGTCTAATCATCTCTTTATCATCTTCATGTCATACATATTATTTGTAGGATTTAAGGCCTTAAGGTCTGTCTGGTTCTAAAGGACTGTGCAGTATGAGCTGTTTTTAGAAAAAGCAGCCTGTGACCAAATCCCTACCCTATGCCATCTCAAAACATTATTTCCCTTGAACAGCCTACTTAAATGATTCATCCTGCTAGAAAAATTACAACTAGCTAAGGCCTTAATCTTAACACAAAGCCGGATGTTGAATGGGAAAAATACTTACCGTAGGTCAGTGAACATTCATCATAAATGATTGGTATTCTTTCATGGAACTGAAAGTCCAGGACTGAGAGGGTGTGTATTCATTTTTTTAATAATTTTTTTCACATACCCATTATTACTCTTCATCTGTGGTTCTGCCTGGGATGTTGTCTATTCCTGAGCATATACACGGTGGTTGACTTTGTGAGACAACCAGCAGTGACTCATTGTGGTTTCTAGCAGCATTCCTCTCCGAAGCTTCTGAGTGAAACAGCACTCTCGCATAAGGGTAGAAGAAAGATGGGAATAACACAGAATCACAGTGTGGTTCTTAACTGTTTGTACCAAGAATGGTTAAATACATCTGTATTTTGTTAGCCATGACTTTAATAGTTGCATATAGCTCACTTGCCTTGTACATTTATCTGTATCTTTTCCTTTTATTTTGTCTCTTGCTTTTGCATTTACCTTAACTTTGAACTCTGAACTTTAAGAACCTATATTACTAGCATTCATTTTTGTGAATAAAGGGAAAGCACCCTTAATGAGTTGTCAGTCCATTACAGGACACCACGCATACACAATTTCACACACTCATTCACACCTAAGGACAATATAGCAACTTAGTGTAGCCAATCCACCTATTGGCATGTTTTTGGAAGGTGAGAGAAAACTGGAGAACCCAGAGGACACCTTTATATGCACTGGAAGAATACAGCATGCAAAACTCCCAACAGAGAGTAACCAGAGCTCAGGATTAAACCAGAGATTTGAGGTTGTAATGCTACCCACTGTGTAACCATGCCACTTGCTAGCCATATTTGTACTTAAAATAAGGAAACGAAGGTGTGAGTGTATAAGAGCTAATAGAAATGCAGTCTAGAACACATGGGAATTATATTTCGAAGAAGAAAACAAAGGATTTGGTAAGAAGCTCTGTTATATATTTTGGGTTTACAACTGGTATATGTACAAACATAGTGAGTTGTTGATTAGCAGAAATAGGGTCGAAATGAGCTTTGCTGTAAAAAGACATGAAGCTGGTGAATAAAGTCATGCCCAAGATTTCGTGACACTGGTGTTAATAACAGTGTACAAAATGTCAATACAGATATTATGTTACAACCTTGCATATGGCCATTGGGAAAAGATAGGCTTTTAAACAAAATAGGAATTGCAGAAACAATGCGTCTGAGTACTTAAAGAAAACATTAAGCTATACGACTGCAATGGGATTTACTAGATTTTAATGATAGCACTTATAAGAATGCACTTAGATGCTCTTTTTCATGCTGACTCATATTTAACTTAGTCATCTAAACCATGTAACCTTTTTAAAACTATAATTAGTAGTCTGAGTAAGGACTATTAAAACTAAGTTTGTTGGAGCCATGTGTATGTTTTATGACAGAAACCTAATCGATAGTAAGCTTTCTTCACTGGACCACCCTTTGGGTCTTCTCTCATTACAAGTTATATTCTGAAACGCTAACTGTAAGCGAGACTGATAACAGCCTGCAATGCTGAGTGACAGTGCAGGGAGAAGGCATCAGGATCAGGCACTAATTTTACCCGTCACACAGGGAATTGAAATTGAGAGCCACCTGTGCAAAAAGCTCATATGTGCTTGAAAGGTTACGTGTATAGTGAAGAGGGCCAGGAAGAGCATGTTCTTGTGATTTCACTCCAACTGGAGAGAACCCTGTTTATTGCAGCCACCACAGAGACTATGCTTCAAATTCGTTTTTATTAACATAACAGATCATATACTCAGTGCCATGGGACTGAGGAACAGGTTTATTTTGCAGCTTGTTGAGTTAGATTCTTATCTTGGGAGCAGAGAGCAGCTGCCATCCTCACTCATTAATACTTTGCTTTGAGCATCCACGACTCTCTGAGAGTTCCCAGTGGAGAGGGCAGCTGTGATACCTCTTGCCTACAGGCACATACATCACTTTTAAAAGCCCATCACTTGTTTTCTGTACAACAACAGGATAAGAATATACTAGATTTTACACTCTCAACAATAATAACTGTCTTAGTCCCCAGTGAAGATAAGATCCCCACCAAACAATTATCTGAGGCACACTTTCTTGTCTGACAGTTAAAACTTGAAGTTTGAAAGACAAATGAAAGACAAATGTCTCTAAAAAATGAACCCCACATTGGATGGAAATAAATGTTATGATGTTGTTTAAGTTTGTTGAAACAGCGCCATATCGACTATGTGCCGAAATCAAGGCCAAAGGCAGTCCAACAAAATATTAGGGCAGAGTGCACAATTTTTATTTTTGTCTGAGCAGTGCACAGTATTATATAATAGCATACTTGGCATGAAATAATTTTTTAAGCACCTCTCTGACCTCATGTGAAAGGTGCATAAATTAAAAAAATTAAGAGAAAAAATGAACAAGTTTTCTATCGTTGTTTTCTTTCTTTCTTTAAAAAAAAATACATTTTTTTAAATCAATTAGCAGCTTTAGTTCCATCAGTACATAAAGGTACCTACTATCAACATGTTTGTCATGGTAGCTAAACATTATCCAACACTTATCTTTACGAGCTGTCTTGGTAGCTTAATTTTATGTGTTTGAAGCCTATGTAAAGCAGTGTAGTTAAACATAAAATAATGGTTATCTAAGGCACACTGTGCCAGAATTCACTTCTTTAATCTAATAATCACCTTGCTGCTCAGAAACATGCCCTTTATTGAGTGGATAATTTCACCTGGATAATGCAGAGTTGTGTCTTGCTTTAATAAGAAAGACTGTCTGGTGCTCCTCTCTGCATCCTTCAAAACAGTTCTGATTGTCTTACTCTACAACTGTAAAAATAAAATAAATAAATAAATTATAATGCCACTATTTGCTGTTACCCTCAAAACAACCGGTTCCCTTTAGTGTCTGGGTCCTCTAGAGTTTTGTACCTCATGCCTCACTTCACCTCTGGCTTGCACATTTGGGATCTAAATCTACACCTTATTTTAAATCTACTTTGTCATAACATCTGTTTTTAAATGTTATTCAGATGTAATGTACTTGCATTGGCAGTGATACAGTAACTACTCTGCATTTCTATCTTGTCACAAGCTACAGGCTACAATCTAAAATATATAACATACAGCTAAACTACCCTTTCAGTAAAGTTGCTTGGTACTCTAAAAGTGACTTAAGCCTAGCTCACATGTAAGCATTCACGGCCAAATGTACAAGCAGATTTTAGTTCAAGGGTAACTGAATATATTTTTGGAGGTAGTTGGTTGAATTCGAGGTAAATGGTCAATTTTCGCGGTCTTGGAAAAAGTTTTGGACCCGCTCAAAATTTGTTGCAAATTCAGAGTGGCTCGAATATGAGCGAAGAGCTTCGGAAGCAGTTCAGTCCTTTTTGCTTGTATTTGTACGGCTTAAGTGACTGATTTTTGCATGTCATTAGAAAACATAACAAACTACACTGAAGTTACATTATATGGCCAATTGTTTGTGGACACCTAACCCATTTATGAGCCATCCCCATTTTGTTTCCAGAAACTTGGAAGCTGAGAATTGTCTAGAATGTATTAAAATTTTGGAGTATTACAATTTCTTTTCACAAGAACCAAGGCGCCAAAAAAAGGCATGTTCCAACACAACAGTGGCACTGTGCACAAAGCAAGGTCCATAAAGACATAATTTGCCAAGGATGGTGTGGAATTAAATGGTCTGCACAAAGCCCTGACACCAAACACCTTTGGGATGAGCTGCAAAAATTTTTCTAACATCACTGCCTCACCTCACTAGTTCTCTAATTGCATTGGCAAAATCTCAAAACCATGTTACAAAGTCTAGTGGAAAGCTTTCCCTGGAGAGTGGCGCTTGGGTTGTTTGAAAAATAAACATACTGTCTATGAGTGTAATGGACAGGTGTTCATAAAAATTTGGCCATGAAGGGTACTTTGTAAATTTGAGGAATATAAATTGTGACATTTTAATTTTATTTTAATTTGCAGCTAAATTGTTATAAAATTAAATGCATATGCTTTTTACAGGATATGCCTTAAAAAGAGATTTTGCTGATCTATTTAAAAACAGCTCTCAATAATAAGGATTCAATATTACTGGTACAAAAGAATTGTACTTAAAAAAACAAACAAACAAAAAAAACCAAACAAACAAACAAAAAAAACAAGCAACACAGGGAGAGTTCACTCTCTGCTCTTGGTTAGTTTGGTACCAGATGACATAGTTAGATATTAGAAAAGCTACATTATTTAATTACTAAGCTACTGCCACACTAAATGCAGTTTAGTTGGTAATTAATACTGTGATTATTATTCAATGTCTCATTGACTGCACCATGGCCAAATTGAAATGGTACCACCTGTTCTTTTAGTGTCCAATCGATTCATTTTCAAATCAATTTGAAAGATTTTGTTCAAGTGATGTATTTTCAAAACAATTGTTGTACTTTGAACATTTCATATCACATTTTTAGTGTATTAGTTTTGTATACAAGGATAAGTGAACGGGCGGCACGGTAGTGTAGTGGTTAACATGTCCGCCTCACAGCAAGAAGGTCCTTTGTTTGAGTCCCGGGCTGGGGCATTTCTGTGTGGGGTTTGCATGCTCGCCCTGTGCTTGCATGGTTCAATACAAAGACAAGGACATTAGGCTAATTGTTGTTGTTTTGAGTTTCTTTTCTTATGTGTTCTATCTTTTCTTGAGTACTGCACTGTATTCATGCTACCTGCTAATTTGTCATCAGTATTTTTTCCAGTGATGACACCAGGGGGATTAGCCCCATGTTCCCCAGTATCTATGTTCCCTAGACCAGA
This sequence comes from Neosilurus mollespiculum, assembly GCA_030014195.1. Taxonomy (NCBI): domain Eukaryota; kingdom Metazoa; phylum Chordata; class Actinopteri; order Siluriformes; family Plotosidae; genus Neosilurus; species Neosilurus mollespiculum. The sequence continues at coordinate 21,089,359 of JAQMYF010000001.1, forward strand.
TGTTCCCCAGTCCCTATGTTCCCCAGACTTTATGTTCCCCGGTCCTTTTTAAATTAATGGATCTTTCATTGTATTGTGTACTTTATAGACGTAAGCTACAACGATTGTATCTATATTGTAAAAGAAGTATTATGAAACAAAATCAAACATACTCATCAAAGTAACAATTTATGGAATATTAGGGTTAGGGTTCCTGGGGAACATAGGTACTGAGAACACAGACATGGACCCGTGCCAGGTGCTGTTGTCTCCTGCTGACATGAATTATTACCCAATTACAGCCATAAGCAATATAAATATAACTGCAGTAGTGGAGAGTTCACCCGACTCATAACTTTCCCAACTGCCTCTCTCATGTTCTCAGCGTCTTGGGATTGTATCCATCTGATATTATAAGTGCAATGTTAACTTAAAGCTTTTCCACTAAAATGCTATAGATATGTCAGGATCAATAAGTCATTTAAAGCCTTTGACGCAAAAGGCTGCTCTTTAGCAGTAACCCCACCTCATCCAGCTGCTTGGAGTAAGTTTCATTGAGAGCTTCTATGAGTATCCCACACTGCATTATATGAAGAGTCTATTTAGATCTGAATAGTTGGCAAGGAACTGTAAGTAGGGGATTAGAGACTAAAGTTAGCCAAGGCTAGAGTCTAACTAGGGGTATTATAAACAGAGCAGGAACTGCAATGATCCCTACTGTTTGCTCTTTTAATTAGAATGTTATTAGCTCTTTTGTAGATTGATTCGTCCTGGACTTTACCTGGGTCATAAAATTAGTGTTTATTATTACATAGAAGCTTATAAGTGTATTAGCAGAAATTAAAATATTGTATGGCATACTGTAAATTGTATAATCAAGACTATACACAATACAACATATAGCCTTAATTCTTTATTTCTCTCTCTCTCTCTCTCTCTCTCTCTCTCTCTCTCTCTCTCTCTTTCCTTCTAAACAACTTCATCATGTTCTATCAATGTTTTTATATTTAGGAATGTATGCAAATTCCAAAGACCACAAACAGAAGCAGTATTTATTATTATTATTTTTTTACACAATTGCACAAACAGATTTGAACATTCATTATAGAAACCTTTACATGTGCACTCCTCTCCCCTGTAACTTTAGACCTCACACTGGCTCAACTACCCAATATATTTGATCAAACACGCCTAAACAAAACCATATCAGAGTAGCCTGCATTCTGAAAGTCTGAGTCAAAGCTCTAATGATCAGATTATTTACACTGTTCAATCCAGTGAGTCATTGAGGCTACACCAGTTGTGCTCATTGGCAGGGCACCCAACCAACTTCCTGGTGCCATATATAAGAAATTTCTTGTGGCCAGGTGAGCACTAAATCAGGGGGAACTTCCACTGTATACTTTCATAATGTAACAAGAACTCAAAGCAATTTTGCTGTATTTTCTAAACAGTGTTTTGCTCATAGATCATTAGCTTACCATACTATACAATACGGTAGGACACTACACATGTACAAGCTTTTATAATTCTGAAGAAATGCAATTCTGATAAAGATTTCTGAGAGTCATTTTGTTTAAAAGCATTCACACAGTCACAGAATTCTCTAACGTGGTACTAAATACATTAGCCCTTAGCTCTTCAATTTGTGCATAACAGTTTGTGGTGCATGTATCTCAGTCAGAACTTTGTTGTTCTCAAATGACTGAGCATGAGTCACACCCAGGAAGCAGATTTTCTAAAACTAGAAGTGTCCTTGGGGTTTGTGAACAATTGTGTGTATGCCAAACTTTTCTGAGGGGCCAAGAAAGTTTTAGTCAGCTACCACATGTAATGATTTTCATATGACTGTCAGTTTGTTACAACAACTTAGCAGGACATACAAAATTCTCCAGTATGTCTGAAATGTCTGGGGGAAATTTGGTAAATTTGGTAATTTTGATGTATTGACATTACTTGAGGAAATCTAATATTTCATCTATATTATACTATACAGTAGATTTTATATATTCTGTTTCATGTAAATACCACACCGGAGTAAACTCCAAAGTTATCCCCTCATTCCTTGTTGTCCATGGCAATGGACGTAGTGTGTCTGAATGAAGTTTGATTTGTTAATGCCTTTAGTCAACACTTGACTTTGATGATTCTAATTAAAGTCTGATTACACCTTTCAGACTGTAGCACCTTCTTGGGTTCCACTCACCATCCCAGTCAGTGCTGACACAAGCTGGTGTGGACTAGTGAGGTCTATGACATGGAAACATCTAGAAAATGGCAGGAAACAAAGAGCAACTGTGTGAAGCCATCCTGGTGCTGCAGTAGTTACATCCATAAACTTTGTCTTGTCAGCCAGAGAGTTTTGCATGAATTGGAAGTTGAAATGGTACTATAAAAGGCTTTATAGCAAAATCAATTTAAAAAGATAATTGGCTTAACATATTAAAATAAGGGCAGCAATGTGGCATAGTGGTTAGCACTTTCACCTCACAGCAAGAAGGTACTGGTTTCAAGTCGCGTGCCTGGCAATAGTGTTTCTGTGTGGAGTTTGCAGATTTACCTGTGCTTGCATGGGTTTCCTCTGGGTGCTTCCTCTGACAGTCGAAAGACATGCACATTAGTGATGGGATGGTGGCATAGTGGTTAGCATATCAACCTCACAACAAGAAGTTGCATGTTCCCCCTGTGTTTGCATGGGTTTCCTCTGGGTACTCCAATTTCTTCCCACAGTCCAAAGACATTCATATTAGGTTTATTGTCTGTTCCAAATTGCCCATAGGTGTGAAAGTGAGTGTGAATGGTTGTGTGTGTGTTGGCCCTGTGATGGATTGGCAAGATGTTCAGGGTGTACCCCGCCTTTGTTCAGAGTCAGCTGAGATAAGCTCCAGCCTCACCATGACCCTAGCAGGATTAAACAATTCAGCAAATGAATTAATGAACATAAAAATCCAAGCCAACTATTAGCTAATTAGTATTTCAAAATTAACCCTGACCAGAAATGATGTAACCATTTAGCTTGCATGAATGTCATTTTTAAACTCAGCTTACCTTTTACTCACAGGATATAATACTTTTGCTATGCAAATATTTCCTGACGGGCAGTGGTGGGCCAGTGGTAGGTTACTGGCACTGGATTACTGATCCCAAGGTTGGGGGTTCAAGCCCTGCTATCAACTGGATGTCACTGCTGTGCAGCTAACTTCGTTATCAAATGCAGGCTATATCTCTCACTGTCTATGTTAAGAAGCATGTAAAAGAACAATTGCTGATTTTCGTCAAGAGTAGGCTGCATAGCCGTCAGCGTGTTTCTGCCCTGCAATTGCCTGGCGAGCTGTCCAGGGTGTGCTCTGCCTTCACCCAGAGTTGGCTGAGATGGGCACCAGCATCCCCGCGACCCTATTTAGGATTAAGCAGTTCAGAAAATGAATGAATGAATGAAATATTTCATGTTTGAATATCAATCAACCCATTAGGATGAATGGGTTATACATTTACATTAACTTTTCAGTTTATAGTTAGACTATCCTTATGATCAGGGTTCAGCAGAGTCCTGTTCAAAGAAAGATAAAGTCAGAGCATAATGCAATATTGGTCAAGTGGAAGTAGTCTTGGGGTGTTTCTGTTTGGAGTTTGCATGTTCTCCCTGTGCTTGCATGGGTATTCTTTCTACTCCGGTTTCCTCCCACAGTCCAAAAACATGCACAGTAGTGTGAGAGTAAGTGTGAGTGGTTGTATGTGTGTTGGCCATGCAATTTTGTCCTCCAGTTTCCGCCGACAGTCCAAAGACATGCACATAAGACTAATTGGGCAGTGGTGGCTTAGTGGTTAAGGCGATGGGTTACTGATCCGAAGGTCAGTGGTTCAATCCCCACTATAACCACTGTTGGGCCCTTGAGCAAGGCCCTCAACCCTCAGTTGCTCAGTTGTATAAAAATGATAATTGTAAGTCGCTCTGGATAAGAGCGTCTGCCAAATGCTGTAAATGTAAATGTAATTGGCTGTTCCAAATTGCCTCTAGGTGTGAGTGTGGATGGTTGTATGTTTGTTGCCCTGCAGTGAGCTGTTAAGGGTGTACCCTGCCTTTGAGCAAAGATGGCTGAGATAGGCTCCAGCCTCCCAGCGACTCTAATAAGATTAAGTAGTTTGGTAAATGATTGAATGAATGATGTTAACACTTTACCTCAATTAATTTTTTATGTTTTGGCGATTGCTATTTCAGTTTTTCCTCATGTAAAGGGGTTGCATACAGGACTGCTTTCATGTCTGGAATTCTGTTGTGGGAATTCTGTACTCTTTTTAAATATATTTTTAATGAAACGGTATTCGATATCCAGTATAAAAGAAAAGGGTGGCAAGGTGGCGTAGTGGTTAGCACGTCTGCCTCACAGCAAGAGTGTGGGTTTCCTCCAGGTGCTCCTGTTTCCTCTCACAGTCCAAAGACATGCACGTTGGCTGCTCCAAATTGCTACTAGGTATGAGTGTGAATGACAATGGTTGTGTGTGTTGCCCCGCAATGGACTGGTAAACTCTTCATGGTGTACCCTGCCTTTGCCCATTGTTGGCTGAAATAGGCTCCAGCCTCCTCAGCCTCTGAGTCACAGAGTGAGTATTAAAGAACATGGATAAAGAGAGAGGGAAGCTGTCAGCTATGTTTGATAGGTGGAATGCACAAGTAGCCAAATCCAGTTTTCGGTCAGACTTATATTCCATGTTTTACAAATTACCCTAGAACACCTGTGGTCCACTCTAGTGTAGATATTTAGCAATAAAGTCAAATTATCAGTTGTGTGTTTGGCTTGCAATTTGTGATGATAATACTAATAAAACTGCCTTCATTCATTCATTCATCTTCTTCTGCTTGTTCCGGGGTCAGGTCGCGGGGGCAACAGCCTAAGCAGTGAGGTCTAGACGTCCCTCTCCCCAGCCACTTCCTCCAGCTCTTCCAAGGGGACACAGAGGTATTCCCAGACCAGCCAAGAGATGTAGTCCCTCCAGCGTGTTCTGGGTCGGCCCCGAGGTCTCTTCCTGGTTGGACATCCCCGAAACCCCACACCAGGGAGGCGTTTGGGAGGCATTGTAATCAGATGCCCGAGCTACCAACTGGCTCCTCTCAACCCGAAGGAGCAGTGGTTCTACTCCGAGCTCTTCCCAGATGACAGAACTTCTCACCCTACCTGTGAGGGAGAGCCCTGCCACCCTGCAAAGGAAGCTCACTTCAGCCGCTTGTATTCACAACCTTGTTCTTTCGGTCACTACCCAAAGCTTGTGACCACAGGTGAGGGTAGAAACGTAAATTGACTGGTAAATTGAGAGCTTTGCCTACTGGCTTAGCTCCCTCTTCACCACGACAGACCAGTAAGTCAAGTCAAGTCAAGTCAGTTTATTTGTATAGCGCTTTTTACAATTGACATTGTCACAAAGCAGCTTTAC
>JAQMYF010000001.1:21106899-21120780 GCA_030014195.1 Neosilurus mollespiculum
CACAGCTCCTCTCCACTCTACCTGATGATGTCACACACTCTAGTTTTGAGCATTTTGCCAAAACTTGACCTCAAACAGAAGTTGAATATTTTGAAAAGTTTGAATGGGATTTGAAATGTTGAATGATATCCTAAATCCTAAAATGTTTGGAATGAGAAAAATAGATGCCGGAATGTCCTAATTGAGCTGAACGTTTTGATGTGTGAATGATGTCTCTACTATAAAAAATGTGGAAGGAGATAGGTGCCAAAAACACGACAGAATAATAATAATAATAATAATAATAAAGAATTTGTCCGTAGAAGAACATAGGTTTGAATGCTTTCAGCATTCACGCCAGTTAGCATAATGTGCATGTCTGTGGAATGTGGCAGGAAACTGGAGTATGCAGAGGAAACACACAAACACGGGGAACATGCAAACTTTACACAGAAACACCCTCTCCAAGCCTGGGACTCAAACCCAGGACCTTCTTGCTGTGAGACAGACATGCTAACCTCTACACCACCATGCTAGTTCTATATAGAGCTTAGTGGTTCTTGCACACAGGGCAACAATAGGCTATCCCGTTTTCTATCCAACCAGCAGCTAGCATTGGATTTGATTACATACCACTTGACTTGGTTCTGTGTATAGTGAGGAGAATTTTTGCTACACGCTGCACGTTAACTGAAGGGCATTTATGTTAAGCTGACCTTAAGTATCTTTTATAGTATACCAAGCTTTTTTGGTGTCGTATGCGGAAACCCACAAAAGCATGGGGAGAACTTGCAAACTCCACACAGAAAAGCCGTCAATGAGTGGGGAGGTGGGTGTGCTTACCACACCATTACCGTGCCACCCTGAGTGAACAAATTACTTCAATTTAAAACAAAAAATTCGACAGAAAACTCAGTATTTATTCCATTTTCAGTATTTAGTTTGGGCTCCACTGGGATTTAAAACAGTGGGCATTCTTGATGGCATTGTTTTCGAATATTTTTCGACAGTTTTTGTAGCACTGTGCTTCAAATGATTTATTGCTGTTCCTTAAGGCTGTCTTTTGAGGGAGAAAATCTTTATGTGATCAATTTGGGAATCAATTAAATGTCATGTTAAACTTGTTTAAGTGGATTCAAATCCATCATTTCCACTTCTGTTTCTTATTTAACTAACCTGTGCACAATTTACATTCAATTTTGGGATTGTATCCATGTGTGTATTGATTATATGTATGTGTATATATATATATATATATGCATACATACATACATACATACATATGTATGTATGTATCCATAGACAAAAACACTTTACATTTCTGTCATTTGTGACAGGTAGTGTAATAAAATTGTGGAATTGCTTAAAACCTATCACTGTTTCACTGCTTGAGTTGACTGTGTCAGTGTTGATGTTCACCATGTGCTCTCGCCATCAGAAGGCATGTGCGCTATAATTACATTCTTTAGATCACCGTACCCAGTGCAGGGGTCACTGACACTTGCATATAGGATTAAGCAAATGCGAAGTGAACACTGGAGGTATGTTAAGGATCTTTTCTGGAAGACCAAGTTTCTTCTATCAAACTTCTGGTTAATGTGTTAAGGATTTTCCTCAGATTCCACCATTTTGTGAAATATTCCATCCCTTTTCCAAAACACCACCACAGCATGATGTACTTCAGATTACAGGTTTAATGGACATTTTGTCCCCCAGAAGAATAGGTCAGCATCCTGATGATCACTTTCATATTTTAGTGTTATTGTGTTATCTTTCTTTTCAATTGAACATTTTGTTGAACTAGTTCATTCCTCCCTAGGGGTTTATTTGTGCATATTTCATGAATGATGCAGTGTCGGTGTCCCCCAAACTATTTATATTTGCAACTTTCAACTGTTTGTACAGATGCTCATGGTATGTTTAGTTGTTCGGACATTGCTGCTAAGGAGGAACCAGACTTTTGGGTGTCCAGATTTGTGATCTTGACTGAGTTAATTCTGATCTCCAGTAGTATCACGAGCAAAAGCCACTACATTTTAAGGTGCACTCCCACATAAATTCTATTTGTGAAAAGTGACCAATCAGAAGCTTGTAAAATGTTAAGTACAATAATTTCTTGCATCATCTAGACTGTTGAAAGAGATAGTCCACTTGATATATGTACATAAATATTTGATCAAAGAGTTCTGATGTAGTGAATTAATGCAGAAATAAGCCTGTCGCTAAGTAATTGTTTTGGAATTACCTAAATTTTGAACAAATTATGACAAATTCTAATAGTTGCATTGTCAAAATAAATGTATATAAATAAATACAATTTGCAAATTAGCAATATAGATATAAAGCTCCTTTTTTATTTACATATGACATTTTTAATGTCTAATAAGTTAATGGAATGTTTTATTTTATTTTTTATAAGTAAAGTTATAAGTAAGTTTGATTTTTCACATGGGAATGTGATGCACTATTAAACCCAGTTCAATACATTTTTACAGTTCAAACTAAGTTTGTATAGATCCTCCCTGTCTAGGGGATGAAGGAAATTGTGTCCTATGTGCCAAAAGCAGCAGCTGCCTTAAAAAAAATCTTTCATTTTATAATTGGGCATCTCCACAGTGAATTTGCACTCTGTGCTCTGTACATTCAATATTTGGTTTGGAGTTTTTAATCCAGATTAAAATAATAAAATTTTAAGTGAATATGGTTTAACTATTAGCAGGGGTGTCTGGTGATCTATTCAGGGTGTACAGTACTTTGCTTTCCCCCAGTGTTGGCCGAGATAGGTTCCAGCCTCCTTGTGGCCCTAATAGTAGGATTAAGCTATTTGGCAAATGAGTAAGTGAGAGTATAAGCAGTGGTAATATGTGTGTGATGGTGGACTCCATATTACACAATAATCCTGTTGTTCACAGACTATAGTTTAAGTCACACAAGTTAAAATTAAGCATTTTTGTTTGTTATATTAAACAAATTTAATATAACAAAATTATACTTTTTACAGTTTATATTTATTCACCTCAGGCTCAGTGGATATTGCTGAATAGTCTCTGAAATGTTCTTAGCATACACTACACAGGAACATAAAAAATATAGTATATATTTTTTATAACCATAGTTAATTTTTCAATTAAAAAATAAAATAAATCATAAAAACTGCGATGGCCTGGCGAGCTGACCGGGGTGTACTCTGCCCTCGCCCAGAGTCGGCTGAGATGGGCGCCAGCCCAACCGCGACCCTAATTAGGATTAAGCGGTTTAGAAAATGACATGACATGACAATAAATCATAAAAACTTGTTTTAGTTTGTTGTTCTTGTGTTTTCAAATAGTACATGCTTAAACTTTAAATAAGTGTAAAACTGCACATTTATAGAGCTTAGTTTACTTACTTTCCGTATAGTATGTTCTAAACTTTGAATGAGTCGGTTAAACAGATGCAGTAAGCTGCACAGCATGCGCATTCTTTCATCCAGTGCAACTGACAAGTCTGGTTGCCTTTTATAAATTTGACCTAAGTATCTATATATATGTGTGTGTGTGTGTGTGTGTGTGTATATATATATATATATTGGAGTCAAGGATATATCTTGATATTTTCTGTTGCCATAAAAGCTAGTAAGTTCATCCAGAGTACCATCAGTATGAGTTCTGCTGTGGCTGATTTGTGCTGCAATCCTTGACAGAAACCTGTAAGCAAGCTCTTCAGCAGTGATGTCTAAGACACCAAGATCTTCCAGAACTCACTCTCGCTCAGCCTCAAGGTCAAGGTCACGTTCTGACTCCCGCTCCCGCTCCAGGTCTAGAAGCAGCACACCGACTCGTTCAAGGAAGCACCGCTATGGGTAATTTCCTGCTAAACCTTAAAGCCAGTGGTTTAAGATTGTTATATAGTTGTGGTCCTAGATTTTGCCTTGTCACAGTAAGGATGAACAGTTAAGGGGGTTACAAAACACAGTACATTTACATTAAAGAAATAGGCGGATTTTCCCTTCCTGTTTACATGCTTTAAATAAAAGATTTTTGCTCAAGTTATTTATTTACAAACTTGAATACTTTGTTTTAGTTCATTATAAAACATAAGGCAGTTGCGGCCAGCACTATGGCCCGGGTTCCGGGCTTTTCTGTGTAGAGTTTGCATGTTTTCCCTGTGCTTGTGTGAGTTTCCTCTGGGTATTCCTGTTTTCTTTCACAGTCCAAAAAATGCACAGTAGGCTGATTGGCAGTTTCAAATTGCCCCTAGGTGTAAGAGTGAGTGTTAATGGTTGTATGTGTGTTGGCCCTGCAATTAGTGAGCTGTTCAGGGTGTACCCAGAGTTGGCTGAGATGGACGCCAGCCTCCCCATGAATCTAATCAGGATTAAGCGGTCTTGAAAATAAAATAAAATTAAATTTAATTAAATAAAATTGCAAGCTATTTAATTAAAGTGCTCCACTGCTTTCCAGTCTTGGATTATCTGTAATGAAAATCATCTATTTCTAAATAATCATTTAAGAATTGATTTAAATCAAAACATTTGTAAAAAGCATCAAGAATCACTCACGAAATATTTTAAATTTGTAATTCACATCGTAATACCTTCAGGGAAAGAACAGAGGTTATATACAATAGCTGAAGTTTACCTTTCCCTTTGTGGAAAATAATACAGAAATACATTTCCAGATATTGTATTGTTTAAGTATTCCTGTATTGCAAATAATAAATTTTATAATGGGTTAATCTGTCTTGAGAAGGAACAGTGACTTTAACCTGATGACAGTACAAAACAAATTCATATTGTAGAAGTGCTAGCTATCAGACCAGGTGTTCTTTTGTATAAGGTTTATGAAATTACCTGAATAACTTACTTTAACTGTTGAAAAGTCAGATTTAGCATAAAGTTTCTGGTATGTAAGCTAAACATTCCCTATGGGTAAATTCCTCCTTAAATTACTTTAAACTATGTAAAGCTGCTTTGTGACAAGGTTAATTGTAAAAAGCGCTATACAAATAAAACTGAATTGAATTTAATTGAATATGGGTAACATTTAAAAGAGAATTGTAATATGAGGGCTCACTATGCTTTTCCAATATTATTAAGATAATTAAAATTATATGAGCCTGAGGTGCGTGATTGTTTAAGTATATACTACATATGAACATAAAAAGCAAGCTTAATAAATTTGTGTAATTTATTTTTACATATTTTACATTACAGAGGCAGGTCAGGTAAGTTCCACACTTCCTAAGCAGTGCATAAGGGCTGTGTAGCTACTTATATACTACACAGAGACATAACTAACTTGCACTGAGTATACTCATTCAAAGTTTTAGTATATACTATGCAGAAATGCATAAAAAGCAAACAAGGTTTTTATGGTTTATGTTTCCATTTTGAAGCATGACAGTAATGATGCTATCTTCAAGTGACGGTATCAATCCGTGTGTATCTTTTGATTCAACCATTATCCATTCATTCATTTTCTAAGCCTCTTAATCCTAATTAGGGTCTTGGGGAGGCTGGCGCCAATCTCAGATGACTCTGAGCGAGGGCTGGGTACACCCTGGACAGCTCGCCAGGCCATCGCAGGGCCTCAAGCATTATTGATGCGTTTTTTTTTTTTTTTTTTTTTTTAATCCCCTGAAAGCGGACCAAACTGATTGCACTATTCTTGTTTTGTGTAGTATACAAAAAAATTTCTCAATTTTGTCCATTATACTATGAATAATTTGTTCAGTTTAGCCTCTTTCAAAATGCACAAGAAGGTGGTGAACCTTTCAGATTCATGTGCTTTGTTTAATTTTATGAGAAAAAAAATCTGAATATTACAATACTTGTAATACTGTAATTCAATACTGTAATTTAATTTGAAATGTACTTTACTTAGATACTGTATACTTGACATGTAGGGATACAATGAAAATGAAAATCCCAGAGCTTTTATCCTTAAGTTGTAGGAATATTAAAATTATTTCATTCAAACTTTGAATCAAATTCACAAGGAAAAAGACTTCTTAAATTTTTACCCTTAGCTGCCCTTTTCTGGGTAAGAATAGTATGGCGTAACTGGAAGTCAAAAACCTCCTCCTGCTTGGCAGTATAATAGTGGAAATCTTTCCCAGATGACCCATGTGACTGACTCTTTCCATACACACTCAGCACAAGAGATGCAGAACGTGTCTCACTCTCTATAAGTGTGCAGTGCTGCACAGAGTACCTTTTCTTTCTATTCCAATGAAAAAGTTCACTGGGTGAGTACAAATTTGCATAAGAGTTATTAACAGGACTATTTAAAGGAGGATAACGATCAGTTTAACTTGCCGCTAAAGGAAAGCTATTGTGTTCGTTATACAGTATGTGCCTTGCAACTGCTTAAAAGGCTAAAGTAATTTCTAACAAATAAAATGAGTTAAAATTAATTTCAGATTATTAACAATGTCATATATAATCAGTTGTAGATATTAGATAAGTGGGATGTGAGTAAAGAAAGCATGTGGGAAAATATTAATCTATGAGTGTTTGGAAGCAAAGAAAACCTTCTTTTGTGCATTTACATTTTTACATTTTATGTAGTAAAAGTTAATTATGAGAGTAATTATAATAAATGTAAAACATGTTTTCTGGTATTTCTGTGATTTGAATGAATGCAATGCATTATGTATTTACTCCATGCTAAGAAGTATTTATATTCAAATATGCATACAATACTGGGCAAATATTTGTCTTTCTGAGAATTCTGAGTTAATGTGTTTAGCAGCTATTTATCATGTATGAATTAGTGTGTGTATGTGGAAATACATCATCAGAAGAAAAAGCGGACTGGTGGTTGCATTTTGGGTTAAGTGGTGCTCTAGGGCCACCTTGTGAAAAAAATACTTTTCAGTCAAACTTAAGTCATGTAAACAGTTTCTATTAAAATACTTTACTTAATGCATAGAAACATGCAATGTTAAATGTAACTGTACACAGAGTAGTTGGCCTTTTATGACGCACAATGTTCTCTGTGTGCAATATTAATGAGCATACACATTTGGCTCATCTATATACTCAGTACTACACATATACAGTACTATATATTCATTTAAGCTCTGTTTTTGTTATCTTCAAGCTCTAGGTCTCACTCTCGGTCCAGATCCCATTCTCCATTCCATAACCGGGGACGGAAACATCCACGGGAATATCAGAACCATTGGGAGTTCAGAGGTTATCACAGAGGCTTCCGGAGGCCTTATTATTACCGGGGAAGAGGACGAGGCTTCTTTCGTGGCCGCTTTCAGCGTGGTGGGGGAGGATACAATAACTATAGGTCAAATAACTGGTACAACTTCAGCAAGTACCCACAGCAAACAGAACAGAAACAGCAGAAGCAGCAGCAGTCACTGCACCAGCATAAGCAGCATGCTCACAGTCCAAAGAGGGGGCGCTCTCGCACCCCCAAGAAATGTGCAAGCAGCCCGCAATCCATGATTCAATCACACTGCTCTGACAGATCTTCATCACTGCATTCACACCACTCCTCTTCCTCCAACTCATCCAGACAAATAACTGCTTCTGTTAAGGCTGGGACTGAGGTTCTGTCTGCACCTAAGGAAAGTGTGAAAGCTGGAGGAGAAAACGATACACTCTCAGTTCAAGGAGGGCACCATCCAGAGGTAGATGAAAGTACAAGTAGAGAGAAGTCCCTTAAAACAAGGTTGTTTCCAATAAATCTGAACAGCAGCCCACCTACTCACTCTGCTGTCCATGACAATCTAGCCTACAATGAATTAAGTCATGCTCCTGAAGATTCAGGAGGAACCATCAATGGTGCCACCTACAGTCAGATTGTTGCTTCTACTCCCTCTACCAGTAGCCCTCAAAAGAAAAGTCCCAAAACAGTTTTCTCAGGCTTTGGGGTTTTTTCAAATGCTGACCATGAAGAGGATACGGTTGCCATCTCTATAGCATTTAAAAAGTAAGCTATTTACTTACTCAGCTCATGATTTTATATTTTTACCTGTACTTGTAAATTAGATGTTGTGGTTAAGTCAGTGATTCAGCCATATGGTAGCTGGAACTAGAAATTCATCTGAAGCATTGTTGCTTTTTTAATAAGCTGAGTACAAACTAAATTACCCATTACAAACACTTTGTTGGAGAAAACATCAACAGAAGAAAAGACGTAGGTGGCATTGCTGGATATGTTTTTTATGAGAACAGTCATGCATATAAATTGTACTGTAACTTGGGAAAAAGGGAAAAAAAGTTTTTTTTTTTTTTTTGTTAAAGTCAGAAATAAGCTTCAGAAATTAATCTCCAATACAAACATTATTGGTGATAAAAGCATACACTTTAAGGAACGCTTATAGCAAAACTGTGTAAAATTATTAATCACAGTTATGATGCTTAGGCAGATGGTCCACATCCAGGCCTTTGCCTCTTTGTGACTGGCCTGTGTGGTCAGTGGGAAATTCAGAATTAAATGTTAATATCTATACATGATGATCATTAATTTCAGTATGTTTGTACGTGAATGCAGACATATGCAGTTTCACTATAATGTGTTACTGAACTTAACTTTTGAAAGATGTGAGTTAGCTTGTGCCCTTCAGAAATGTCAACTCACTTGTTTAACCTGAACACAGACTAGATTTCTGTCATTAAAAAAAAAAAAAAAAAAAAAAAAAAAAAAAATGAATTAATTAGACTACAAACAAAATGGCAGTAACACTTTATATAAAGTTAATTCAATGCTTTGAAGCACTGCAAGAACAGGCATGTTTTTTTCATAGTTGATTAAATAGTGATATAACGTTTTTATTATGGCTACTTCCCATTTTTATTGCCCAGTCATAACATTTACTCTTACCACTAGTGGCTTATCGAAACCATACAATTTACTGCTTTTTATAAAGAGATAAAGTAAATTATTTTTCTGGCCATTTGCCATTGAACTATTTAATGAACTATGTTATAGATTTTTTTAAATCACTTCTGATAAGTTCGTTGAGATCCACGACCCTAGTAGGATTAATCGGTTCGGCGAATGAATGAATGTTTTTATGTCACTAAAGAAAGTAGTATACAACACATAAGAACATCTTTCAGAGAAACAAAAACATAATGAAGGCTGCTGGGTTTTGCTACAAAACTAAAAAGGTAAGAAGCAAGTGTGTCTGGTTCTGCAAAATGCTTCGTAGCATTTCAAATGAATTTTCAAAAACTTGACACAATGCACCTGGGATTACTATTGAGAGCAAAGGGTCCTCATACCAGATACTGTCTTTGTTTAATTAATTACAGTTTATTGTGCTTTATAGTGTTTTATTAATGTAGAAACATTAAAAACAATCATTTTATTATTCTTGAAGCCCTCTTTGGTCTACAGCATTTCTGTTCATGAAGCTCAAGACCTTTGCATAATACTATACACTTATGGTTCACTGTATTAAGAGCACTTACATAACTGCCCATATATGCCGTTATCTTCTGAATAACTGGGCAGAGGTGGCTTAGTGGTTAAGGCTCTGGAGTGCTAATCTGAAGGTTGGTGGTTCAAGCCCCAATATCACCACTGTTGGACCCTTGAGCAAGGCCCTCAACTCTCAATTGCACAGTTGTATTAAAAAAGTCACCCTGGGTAAGGGTGTCTGCCAAATGCCGTAAATGTAAATCTAATACGCAAATCATATGGCAGCAACACTTTAATTAATGTATACTTGTATAGTACTGAAATATTCTCTCGGATTCCTTTCTAAAGTCTATTTATGGATTTTTTAGTTTTGTTTTGTTTTAAAATTTCTGTTTTGTGACAATGCACAGGAATAATTAGTTGCCAATGTTTCTTTCTTGTGCTTCTCAGATTCTTAGAGGAGCAGAAGCATAAAAAGCAGGCTCTTGCAGATGAAACCACTGGAAATGTGGCAGACAATGAAAATGCATTTCCTGAAAATAGAAATAGCAAATGTGAAGGCACTTTTGATCAGTTGTCTGGTACAAGACTTTCCAGGCTTGGAGACCAAAACAGCAAAAAGGCGGGTGAGGAGTACAGATATGTAGACAATTTAAAGGGAAAAACATCATCCAACAGTTTCAGGCCAGTAATCCTCTCTGAAGATGAGGAGGAAGAAGAAGGTGAGGTCACTGAATCCCATTTACAGATGAAGGTTGTCGAGAATAAAGTTACCAGCCATAAAAGCAAAGTTTCAATGTCAGCTCGTGAGCTGTTTGAGGAACATCTCAAGAGGTTAGATGACAGAGCATGGGATGATGAGCTTGAGACCTTCCTAATAAACCAAGAGAAGGAGAGGGCTGCAATTATACATTGCAGAGGGCTACAATCTGCTCTGTCCAAAAGAGAAAAATTTGCACGTAAGTTTGAGGACCTTTCCCCTGAAAGACCTTCAAAAGTTAAAAGAAAGGACAAAATGACATTGAGTCCCTCTCCCTCGTACAAAGCTATTTCTCAAAGGAGCTCTGAGACCCAAGAACAAGAGATGTTCATGAATTTGGATGATGAATCCTCACCTTGGGCTTCAGGAAAAAGAGAAAAAGAGTTTAGTCTGAGGATGGATTCCCTTAGCGAAGATCTTGCAAGGTAAAAAAATCCTTATTTTGTAATGGTGCCATTCCTATTGAACGCATGGTACAGCATCGCCCAATAAATTAAGCGTGATCCAACATTGCTGGAACTTACATTACTAAAGTCAGTTACTAAAGTAGATACCCATTTTGCATTTGGTTGTTCTTACTGCCAGGCATACCAAACAGTGATATATGGATGGGACATTAATCTGTTAAAACCAGTGAGTGTGTAAAGGTAATTGTCACTAGCTAGAATTGATGCACAGTAATATTTAATAGTATAATTCCTTCACAAATGTGTGTTCTACTGCATATTTGCAAGGTGTTTTCACAATTTTGACATATAATTGAATGAACTATATTTATTAGTTATTTAGCAACATTAAGTTTTCTCATTGCAGATATTCAGCTTGATTTGCTATACTGTATTAATTCTGCAAGGGAAATTGCTTATACATGACACATAGAAAATCTTCAAATAAGGCCCATCACAAATAAGTTTACATGCGCTGTTCCCAATATGGCACTATTTGGTGTCATCTCCACATTACCAGAGCCTAAACATCTGCACATTAATATCACTATCTATTGCCAAAGCAAATCTTCTTTTACTGTAAAGAGAGAAGCAAAATATACATACCCTATTCAAAATATCCAAACCCTGACTTTTTCAAAGGTCATTTCACTTGGATCAAAACCCAGACAGAATATTAATTCCTCTAAGAAAACCTGGCTTCCCTTTTTAACAGAGCCTTGGGCTAATGCTTCTATCCATGCTGAAACATCGCTTTTAATTTTTTATGTTTTTTTTTCTTTTATGCCTGTTTATCTTTCTATAACATTTACTCCAACAATACAATCTAAAGCCTCCAACCCCTGCTGATTCAGATTTGCAAATCTGTGATGATTATCATTTCTATTTTTGTGTGTGTATTTGTTCCTGAATTGCTTGTTGTGCTTTTGGGCGCAACCTTCTGGTAAATAATTAAGGGGGGGGACGTGAAAGTGTAATAATGAATAATGGTGACTAAATGGCAAGTGTAAATTAAATAATATTAATAATATTAATAATAATAATAATAATAATAATGATAATGATAATAATTATCAGCTGCGATGGCCTGGCGAGCTGTCCAGGGTGTACTCTGCCCTCGCCCAGAGTTGGCTGAGATGGGTGCCAGCCTACTTGTGACCCTAATTAGGATTAAGTGGTTCAGAAATGAACGAATAAAAATCAGGGATGACAGGCAATGTTTGCACAACATTGTACTAGGCTTATATCACCTAGTATCCTGACGTATTGGATGACTGGATGTCGATATCACAGCATTTTTACCAGTAAGATTATGCATAAACAATCACATTATTGGACTGATACACAATACCAATATCAATCTACTGATGTATCCGTGGCAGCACCGTGGTTAGCAGGTCTGCCTCACTGCAAAAAGGTCCTGAGTTTGGGCCGTGCGTGAGGACATTTCTATGTGGAGTTTGCATGTTCTCCCTGTGGTCTCATACTGGGTCAAAAGTCAATGAGTAAAAGTGGGTTTTAAGACGGGTTTTAAAAGTGGACAATGAAGGGGCCTTTCTAACATGTAAGGGCAGACTGTTCCACAATTAAGGAGCTTCCACTTTGATTTTGGTACAGCTAGGA
Source organism: Neosilurus mollespiculum (assembly GCA_030014195.1). Classification (NCBI taxonomy): domain Eukaryota; kingdom Metazoa; phylum Chordata; class Actinopteri; order Siluriformes; family Plotosidae; genus Neosilurus; species Neosilurus mollespiculum. The sequence continues at coordinate 21,119,076 of JAQMYF010000001.1, forward strand.
GCAGCTGATCAGCTGATCTTAGGGACCGGGTAGGAGAGTATGGATGAAGCAGCTCAGAGAGGTATGGCGGGGCGAGGCCATTTAAGGGTTTAAAAACAAATTAAAAACAAAAAAAAAAGTATAAAATGAACTCTAAAATACACCGGTAACCAATGAAGTGAAGCCAGAATGGGTGTAATGTGATCTTTCTTGCGTGCTCCAGTTAAAAGATGTGCAGCTGCATTTTGAACCAGCTGGAGACATGAGAGGGAAGACTGGCTGACTCCAAAATAAAGTCCAGCCGAGATGTGATAAAGGCATGGATTACTGACCCGAAGTGTTTTCGCGAAAGGATGGTTTTCACCTTTGACAACTGCCTTAAATGAAAAAAGCTGGACTTCACTACTGTGGAAATTTGACGGTCCATCTTAAAATCACTCTCCATCTTAAAACCCAGATTTGTAACCACAGGTCAGGCACATACAGTGCCAAGGGACCCAGGTCACCAGCAGGGGACTCACAGGTGCCACTGGGACCAAACTTCTGCTTTAGTCATACATAAATCTGACTGTCGTCAGCATAGCAGTAGAAGGAGATACCATGCTTTCTAAGAATAGAGCCCAGAGGAAGTATATAAAGTGCGAACAGCAGTGGCCCTTAGATTGAGCCCTGTGGAACACCACATAGTAGGATTAAATGGTTCTGCAAATTAATGAGTGAGAGTGATGTGTCCCTAGTTATTCATACTACAGGGTATTTTTGATCACTTCTACAGTTTTTTTACAGAACAGAGAAGACTTGGGTGAATAATGCATTTACCAAAGACACGTTTTTGAACATACAGGAAGTATTTTTGTTTCTGTTTATGACAAAAATGACCATTCCATCATTTAACTTGTTTTCACTGTTTCTTTTATCATGATAAGACACTGCAGTGTGTACCAATACTATTTCTAAAAAAAAAATCCAATGCCCAGCAATGATTTTCTGGACAAAATAAATGGTGAAATTCTGCTGTCACATTTGGTTTGTATTGCATGTCTAGTCCTACTTTTTTTTTTTTTTTTTTTACAAACATTGAAGAGTAATAGATATATGATGTAATAGATATTGTTTGTTGTTTGTTATATCTTGCAGATCGTCTGTTTTGTCTAATGACTGGAGGAATACTGTGGAGCTTGAGCATTGTGAGAAAAAGGGACTTCAGCAACGTTGGTGTAAAAATGTATGCAGGAGCACAATCGAGCTGTTTGCACAGCATATCATTTCAATTGTCCATTATGTGACAGGTGAATAATATCACTACAATGTAATGAACACTGCAGTTATGGTTATCAGATTTCATCTTTAACAGTTAATTGTTTTACCTGTGGTTCCACAGATAAACAAGCACTCTTCTTAATTAGTTTTCAATGGAACTGCTGGGGGATGTAAAACAAATTTGTACTATTTAAATTATACTCTCCCCATATACACTATGTGCACAATTATTAGGCAAGTTGTATTTTTGAGGATTAATTGTTTTTGTACAACTATACAGTGCTCTTGGTCAATCCAAAATGTTAGAACCTAAACATTTAAAGTAGTAAAAGTGAAGTTTTGGCTTTCTTAAGAGAATATCTATATGTACACCATTATTAGGCTATTATTGTGCAGAATTATTATGCAACTAAATGAAAAACAAAGATTTTCCCATCTCACTTGTTTATTTTCACCTGTTAAAGTG
>JAQMYF010000001.1:21121238-21138839 GCA_030014195.1 Neosilurus mollespiculum
AAGGAATCATCTGTATTGTGCAAGTGGTATGATTTAATTAATGTGTGTGTGTGTGGGCGTGTGTGTGTGTGGGCGTGCATGTGTTTGCATCTATGTACGTACCAACCAAACATATCTTTCTCCATTAGAACATCATTTCTCTTCTTCTGGAATGACTCTAAGTGATCGGTTTGCCATGTACCAAAGACTGGCAGATGAGAAAGAAATTATGAAGCCAAGAAAGAGTCCAGAGATACACAGGTATTGATTATCTTATTTACATTTTTTATCTTGCTGATTTTGTTTAAATAATTTATCTTTATATTGAGAAATACAAACTTTAGGACCTTTATCCCTGTGAAAACTTGCAAGGAGCCTAGATCTTCCTAAAAGTTTACCAAACTTCTTTGATTCTTTAACTTTTTTTCACAGGAGAATTGATGTTTCTCCCAGTGCTTTTATGAGGCACTCCTTCCTCTTTGATGATTTGGAAGGCTCCCGGGAGGGCAACTCCAAGGTGACCGAAAATTTTGAAATATGCCATGTTTTGGAAAAGAATGCAGCAAGAGTGAGCCAGCCACAGCATTTTTAGAACTCCTCCATTCTCTCTTTCTCTCTCTCGCTCTTTCTTTATGCCCCTGTTTTTCTCTTGCAAGAGAGACATAAGCTCACTGCTAAATGAAAGTGAGATGTGAAAATGGGCACGTTCAGTTAATTGTGTTGTAAATTTTCCCACAACTATTGATGGTTATGCTTTACTGTGGGTACAAGACTTCCTAAGGCAGTTGAGCCAGGAAATGAGCAGTCATAAATGGAAGTGACCACTTGCTCCCATGGCAAAGCCATTCAAGGGACTCTTATCAATTATCATAGTAAGTATTATTTTTCAGACCCTGAACAGAGCAAAACAAGCAAAAATTAAAAACAAAAAAATTTTTTTTAATACTTTCATATCCACTGGAAGTATTGTGATATGGTAATTTAATCTTTCTCAATCTGCCAAAACTTGTTCTCTACGATGTTTCAAAACTATTTAATCTGTGGAAGGACTCCTGTATTGGATGAAACCTGATTCAAAGATGAAGCCTTTGATGTCCTCATGGATTTATTTAAAAGGATGAAATGATGAAATTATCTTTTTTTATAAAGATGAATGAAAGTTCCCAACTAGTGCAAAAAGGAATTTCAATTGTGCTGATAAAGCGAAGGAAAATCCAATTTAGTTCCATTTGCATGACTAAATCATATGTGGAGTCTTGTATCTCGGTCCCTTCCCATATAATTTTGAAGCCTGCAACCAGAATATACCACTAATCTTTAGTCTGGCCACAATGTCTTTTGTCTCCTTAACACAGGCTGAAGTTAAAATGTTTAAACGTGAAACAGTGGATCTTCTGATGAACATTGAGCAGCACAAAAAATATTTAAGCAGAGAGACAAATGAGAAAAAGGATGAGCAACTGCAACTACGTCAAGCTCCTGAATCAAGCATGGAAAGCTCAAATGAGAAATCATCCAAACACCACAAAAAATCGAAGTAAGTTCGATTAGATCCATGTATGGACTGTATGCATAAAACACTGAGAAATATTAGCCCAGCATCATAATTAAGAATACCGAATTACTACATGTTTAGAATGTTTGCCATATGATTACACAATTTAGCATTATATACACCTTATCTTGAAATTCATCAAACATACTACTTCTCTAAAAAAAAAAAGACATTCTGCTTCTTTTTGCACATTTTTTGCACTTATTCTTGTTACTAGTTATAGTAAACACATTAAGCATTAATCCCACTCTGTTTTAGCCAGATACTTTTATTTTATCTTCCAGAAAAAGCAAGAAAAAGCGAGAATGTTCTCAGTCCTCCTCCTCTTCTTTTGTTCAAGAGGAGGAGACAGAGTCAGCAGAGAAAAGCCCAGTCCAGCTGCAGGGCAGAGAATGTGTTGGATCTGGAGAGACAGGACAGACGCATAGACTATTTGTGAGTCTTCATATGCATCTAAAAACATTATATAAAAAATGTGTACTTCCAAGTTTGTGGAAAGCTCTCATATGGGTGTGACTATAATTTCACATTTTCACATTTTAGTATGTAGTGCAGGATGACCCAATAAAGCTTCCCACAATGCAAAGATAAATGAAAAAATAAAATCATTAAAGATAATCAAATTATAATTTTCACACATTTAATACAGTTCTATACAGTTTTTGTATGGATGGAAGTTGAGAACTTTGTGTAAGATTCTCCATACAGTTTCCAGGAAAATCCATACAGCTAATATAATGTCTTTATAAATTTGTTGTGTCCATGGCCAAAACATATCAAAAGGTCATAAAACCATCTCTTTACTAACAAGAATATTCTTGTCAAAAACACATAATGGCCACTAAACATTAAGGACTGTATTGCACTGTAATTGCTGAGTTTCCCTTGGTTGGCAGGGGCTATTTTGTAAATCATGCATTCATTTTCTGAACCGCTTAATCCTAGTTACGGTTTTGGGGAGGCTGGCACCCATCTCAGCCAACTCTGGGCAAGGGCAGAGTACACCCAGGACAGCTCGCCAGGCCATCGCAGGGCAGAAACACGCTGACAGCAATGCAGCCTACTTTTGATGAAAATCAGCAATGGTTCTTTTACATGCCTTCCACCATAGACAGTGAGAGACATGGCTGGCCTTTGATAACCCAGTTAACTGTACTGAGGAGACAGCAATGACAACCCGGTGACAGAGGGGCTTTAACCCCCGACCTTGGGATCAGTAATCCAACACCCTACCACCGGGCCACCATTGTCCCTATTTTGTAAATTTTTAATTACAAACAGAATCCTACAGTTATTTTTCAAAACAAGCTGCATATACAATAGAAAGCAACAAACAATAAATTAAAATATTTAACATTGTACTTATTAACACTAATGTGTATTATGCAGCAATTCCGAATACGAGGTAGGGGTTGGAACAGAATGAATTGCCTTGGAAAGGATAACAAGTGCAGAAGCAGTTCTCATGGGCCAAGCCATTACAACAACATGGACTGGAATTCAGATCAATCAGCCAAATCCAAGGAATACTGCCAGGTATGGTATGATCTTTTCAGTAAATTCAGTAAAGCACTTCTTTTTCCTCATCCTGATTCCTCTATAGACCATTATTTCAAGGTCTGTACCTGATATCAGTTATGGAAAGAGGCCACAGAATGTACATGTATTAAAAATTATACATTTCCTTTAAAACTGTAAAATTGACCGTATCCAAAAAGCACCAAATTGAAATACTGTAAAGAGGGATATTGTGCTCACTGAGAATTTGCAGTGCCATCTTAATTTGGTACAGGGAGTAAGTAGGAAATGAGGAGTGGATTATTTGAGAAAAACAGAGATATTCACAAGTCATTATTTAATCAAGTCTAATCAAGTCATACTGCCGCATTCCAGCTGGCTTGCACTTATTGTGACTATATGAATTATTTACTCTGTCTGAATCATTCAGGAATTATATTGAATCGTTTAGCTAGAATATACACCAATCAGCCTTAACATTAACACCGCTTGACTGGTGTACAGCTATGCAGCTCAATGCAGTAAGCTGCAATGCACTGTTAGGGCTGATCTATGTATGATATAAATTATCACTTAATCAATAGCTTTAGAAAACAGGTTATGTTAAAAATAATATAAAATAGCCAATGTTAAATCTAACCAAGGTAATCTCACAGCACTTCATTATAAAATTCGCTTATCACACTTACTTTTCCAATAACAGTAGAGATTTTTGCTGTAAGGCTGTAGACTCTGAATACCAGCAATATTAATAACCTTACCATGGTGGACCAGAATAAAAAAGTATCCCTATCTTATTGAAGTCTGGGCTTTGAACTAAAGTTGGTAATGTCAAACAAACAAACAAAAAAAAAGAAATAAATAACCAATATTTAGTTCAGTATTTTAACTGCCCCTGATATCTACCATACTCAAAGCAGTGTACCCTGTGACAGCTGAAACATACATTAAAAATCATATAATGAAAAACAACAGTAGCAATCAACTACCACAGCCTGTTTCTGCCACATTAAAAATGCTAGCTTAAGTACAATTTTATTTCTCAACTTTCTGACTGTATCAGCCCACGAAAGTAGTGTTTTTAGGTTGAGTGGATTGCTAGAGCATCTTGAATTTTGTTCACCTGACCAAAGCATTTCTTACTTCCCTCAGTGCTTGATTGTGTAAAGTTACACATTATATTAAGAGACAGAATGACATTAAGCCTGTATGAATTCACTGAAATTCTTAAAACCTGGTTTAAAAATGCATATTCTTCTTACTATTCTTATGGGCTAGAATTTGTCCAACTTATTCATATTTGAACAAGTACTGTTAGTGCTTTTTATTTATGTTAATATGGTATAAATAAATAAATAAATAAATAAATAAATAAAATAAAATAAAATAAAATAAAATAAAATAAAATAAAATAAAATAAAATAAATAAAATAAAATACAGCTTGCTTGTGAGTTCCAAATCTTGAGTCCAAGCTGACTCTGAAGTTTTTTTTGCGGGCGAGTTTCAGGTCAAGTCAACTCCAGAGACATTCCCATCTCTGGAAATCTTTGTTTAAGTCAAACTGAAAGTCAAATTCAACAGATAAGCCCACTGCATATGTACAAAGGTACAATCAACCTAATTATGATTAATACATGGGTGGGTTTGCTGGTAGTTGTTCATATTATATCATGTTTATTAAATCTAATGAAAAGATCATTGCTATTACGTCCTACAAATTTCACAAAAGACTGGGTTGGAAATATTCTCTTATGAATTATATGAATATTAGAGTCTTTGTAGTTTTCAGTTTCAGAAAATGTATGCTATTTCCAGATACCTATCAGTCCTTACCATTGGTAGCTAATGATGCTATTATGACCTAGCCAGGAAAATACAATTCAACTTTTGATATTTTAAATTTAGTGCTATATTAGTGTTTTAAGATTGTGAAGGCTCAAATAAAAGTTGTAAATAGCACTTTTTGATGACATTTTTGCATGCGATAATTTTTATTCAAAACCAAATGAATGATTCCCCATTCAAATTGTATAGACACTGTATAATCCCATCATCATGTATAACAACCTTTCATGTTGAATTTTGTTAAAAATACACTGACCATCATTAAAAACTTTAAGACCATTGTTTTCAACATAATTTTAATACTAGTACCCAAATTAGATTTTTGTAATATGGATAATTTGTTTAGCATGTTGGCTTCAAAAAACAACAAACAAAAGTGTCAAGAATAAATTATGCAAATCAAAAACATCTGGTAAAACATTTGGTATGGCCTCCATTTGCGTTGATACAAGCGGTGATTTGCAGTAATACAGCATGGTGAAACCGGTCCCGCAAGTGCTGCAACCGGATGTAGCGATGCTGTTTGAGAGTCGCTACTCTCTCTCGCCCTGGATGTGGGCGGATGTCAACTGACCCTGTATGTTGTGGCGGTCAATCAGGTTTCTGATGGTGGGTTGTATACAGCATATATTCATCGCTACCTCATTGTGGCTCAACCCGGCCTCCACCATACCCACTGCCCGGAGATGTTGTTCACGTGATAGACGTGGTATTATGACGTGCACTAGACTAACAATAGTGGACATTTTTGAGCCTTTATATAGGCTTTACAAACCACTCCTCAAATTGTCCACATACACATTGTGTTCTGCTCAAACTGCATTTGGTCCACTTTTGCAAAGTGACCTACACATGTGCAGTGAGGCGTGACAAAATGACAACTCAACATTTTCTCAAGTGCCCGAGTACCATCATCAATAAAGCCACAGAGTACACTCCCAACCCCCCCCTACTAGTATGAATATACAGAAATTTCTCTCTCAAAGTTTTTAATGACTGTCAGTATACATAGAAGATAATGCCAGGAGAACCTACCCAGTCAGTTTTATCTCTACATTATTGTGATGTCTGCATAAACCCACTGCACTGTTCTACGTCTTTACTTACTATGCCTGAATGTTTGGTGTTTTAATATGTAATATTTACTTATTTGCTTGATTAAAAGCAATGTAGCTCCATTTTATACTGATAATTATTTTTTACGTGTCATTTTTAAATATAATTTTAGCTAGATGAAAAGCATACTGAAGATGAGAGGAAGTGGGTGGATACCCAAGGGCAGTCTGCCATCCCTCGTGTCAAGGGTCGTTTCATCCTACGGAGGCCCACCATTTCCATCACCACTAACAACTCTAACTGGAGCCACGAGAAGTTCAAGGCCAGTGGTGACAATGGTGAACCAGGCAACAGGGACCACAAAGAGCAAAACAGTGCATGAGTCATTGCATAGGAGCAGAGCCTAGTAAAGATTAATTGGCAGCTTTATTTCACTGCCTAACACCAGGTGGGCAGGACTTTCAACCTTATTCTGTGTTGGTGGATGAGACCAGGGAAATAAATCCTCATACACCAATGTTATCAGTTGCACTTTTTAACAAGCGTATGATGATCTAACACTTTTTGTAGTACAAGTCTACTTAGGGGATTATTAGAAACCAAGCTATTTCTTTTACTAGGGTTATTCTTAACCTATTTTGTAAAAGACTTTTAGCACATTTTATGAATTTTATGCACCTTTGATTGTTGATTATTATGCAGTAATTCAACATTAATCCTAATTAAAAGCTACTAAAATACAAAAGGTGTCTTCAGTCCAGGATATGCTGAAGTGATTTTGCTAAATATTTTAATGCTGTGGTGATATAAATTAAACTTGATTTTTGAATATGACAGAGTTGTCTTTGGACAGAGATATCTTTTGATTTCCCTTCATGCCATCTCTTTCATAGGTTCAAGTGGATCGACTGTTTCAATAAAAAAAATATACAAATTATCACTGTTAGTCATGTATAATGACCATTGCATTTCAATTTCTGCTGTGATACATATTTTTCATGAGATAATTTTTTTAAAGGTATTATCAACATGTTAATTATGTCTCCTTGTCCTTATATGTCAGTGCTGTGTATTTATAATTGATTGATTTCTCAGCATTATCAAATTGTTCATGCAATAAATGTCTGCAGTACATTGTCAATATCTAAACTACTGTGGTTATTCAGTTTTGGTGTCCACATAGAAACGTTACTCATATTTAAATCTAGATTTTCAAGCTGGGAAGGCAAAGAAAAGGCATCAGTTTCATATTGTCCGTTTTATTTATTTATTTTTTTTGCAACAATCAAAGTGATTTGTCACTCTTAATGTCTGTTTTTCAGCTTGTAACCAATGAAAACCGTTAAAAAGAGCCTGTGAACTAGACCTTGTAACTGCATTAGATCCTCAAACCTTTGTTAAACTTTACATCTCCAGCCCTGCTGGATCCCTACAGTATCTGACTTGCTTAAAAAAAATTAGGTTAATGTTACAGCCTATCATTCATTTGTTCAGTTCCACACATGTATTTATATATATATAAAATCCAATTCAGTTTCATTTGTATAGCGCTTTTTACAATTGACATTGTCACAAAGCAGTAAAAGTAATTTAAGGAGGAATCTAAAATTTTTTCTCAACCCCCTACACAACCCCCTACACATCCCTAATGAGCAAGCCCGCAGAGACAGTGGCAAAGAAAAACTCCCTCAGTTGACACGAGGAAGAAACCTCGAGAGGAACCAGGCTCAAAAGGGAAACCCATCCTCATTTCGGTAAAACCATAAAATACAAACCATATAAGAAAACTTCTTGCAGTGAGGTGAACATGTTAATCACAGCACCATCGCTCTTTTTTTAACTAGAAAAACAAAAACAAAACAAAAATGCCAAAATACAGCACATAACCAAAAGAACACCATATCCCATTTTGAAGCAGGAGATACTGTAGCTTTATCATGCCTTGGGGATTCTTCAGCTACTTCAAGGTGGAGGTAATAATGAATCCAATACTCCAATACTAGTCAATTCTGCCACAAAATCCTAAAACTTAAACACTTAAACACTAAAAGATACCTGTCAACAACTCAAACCAACTAATGACCTAAACCAACTAACCACCCTGTTTATACTGCACAAAGCTTACCTGCCACACAACATATCACCATGTAAAAATAAACTATAATAATCATGATGTCATCTGCTTTTTTATTTTCCCATTTAGTATATACTAAAACAATTATTCAGGTCAGGCTTGTTGAATGTTGCTTACATTTAAAACATTGCTAACATTCCATTTCTGGGACTATTCCGAGACATCTACCTTGTCTTCACTGAACAACTGCTTATTATATGACAGTATGAACTAAGAGGCAAGCTTTTAGTTTCTGTTGGTGCTTTTGGTCTTGTAGTGTTGAGGACATGAAATAGATTTATTTTTACTTCCATTTACAAGGTTCATGTGTTCTGTATTTTGGATTTATCAGTTTGCTGCTGATCTTGAATGTTTCAGTTTTTAATGTTTAAATAGTTTTAAACTGAATAAACTTCTTCCCACATAAAGCCCTTGCTGTTTCAGTGAGATATGTTGTCTGTTCTTTCTTTTCAGTCTAGCACAACCAAGAAAACATTTGAAAAACATGTAAATACCGAGTGTGACAATCACACAGACCTAGATATTTTTTTGTTGAAAACTTGGATTTACTTAATATATTAATCTGCTTCAACTGCTTTGCTTCATTTAGCTCTTACCACTGTATATGTATTTCATACCCTGATCCCAACAGAAACCTGTTTCACCTGTTTCTCTTCCTTAATCTCTCTCTCTCTCTCTCTCTCTCTCTCTCTCTCTCTCTCTCTCTCTCCTTCTTATTCCCGCCCATGTACACATACATGTACACATGCCCATGAATTTTGATTCAAAATCACTTCTAGCTTGTCATGACTAGCTAAGAAGACTGACGCAGAGTTAATTTTTAACTAAGGACAGGAGGACAAAAGCTGCCTTTACTGTGTTTGTGAATCTTGCACTCTGCCAGTTCCAGAGTCTACTGACACTAACTGTGTTTACTGACCGAAACATTCTGTGCAATGGGTAAGTCTGCACTTTTATGTGAAGAATTATTTAAAACAGGCTGTGGTTAGAGTGGTATATGGGACAATCAGGTAAAGTATGCAAGACAGCTAAGGAACTGGTTTTGTAGTTTTTTAAAGACTGTCACAGAGGTTATAGAAATTAAGCTTGATATTAGCCAGTTTTAAGCTTTATGAAAGATGAAGAGGTATAGTTTTTAAATATGTACCAACATGATTAAAATAGAACTAATCAGTTATGTGTTATTTTTAAGATTTAACTCTTTTTCTGTCCTGATATTTTCTGTGTTGAGGTAATTACACTTCAGTGGACAATTTCTAGGGGTACTTGTTTGTCAGAAAAAATAAAAAAATTAATAAAACTATAGCGGCACAGTGGTACTGTGGTTAACACTGTTGCCTCACACATTTCTTTGTGGTTTTTGCATTTTCTCCTCTTACCTATGTGGATTTCTTATTTTCCACAGTCCACAATTATACAGATTAGGTTAACTGGTTACCCCAAGCTACCCATAGGTGTGAATGTGATTGCAAACATTTGTTTTTCTAGTTTTCAAATATTGAATATTGGAGTAGATATCTCACTATTATTACTACATTTCTTAATAAGATTGTAGCAAGTTGATTACGTAGATAAAAACTGCTTTCTAAAGTCTATTAAGTCAAGTTTACATTTAATGCAGTCAAATCTAGAGTGAAACTCCAACTAGATGTACATGCTGCATTCCACATACCTTCCCTTCTGGCCTGTTGTAACATGTTACTTGGCAAGCTCAATCAGCTGCTAATTTGAGACAGACCTGTTTTGTTATGCCGTGATGCATAATAAAATCTAATTATCTACAACTGGAACATATATATTTTACTATCGTTAACATGCTAACTGGGGCATTAACTCTACTCACATTTAATAAACAAACAAATAAATACAGTAACCAAAAACCTCAAAGTTTTTAACACAGCTGCAACTGTGGCAAAGGCATCAGCAGTGATCATTGGCACTAACATTAGCTTTAGCAGAATTCAAAAGTAAATTGTGGTGCATCCACTGATATATAATGACAAAATCTCTATGTCCCTGTCTACTTCAGAGGTGCTGGTTCTGTTAGACTTTGAAGGAACGATGGGGGATGAGATAACAATGCGTGCAGGTGATGTGGTGAAGAATGTAACCATGTCCAGTGAGGAGGGCTGGCTGGAAGGAGAGCTCCGGGGAAAGAGAGGCATCTTCCCTTCTAACTTTGTCAAGGTCTGATCTGTTTTCATTTTAGTTTCTGAAATTTAAAAGTCACACAAATCTTTTGAGTCATTCCTTGCTAACCTCCAATTATTGCTCCTGCAGGAGGTGCCAGTTTACTTGAAAGGAGACAATAAGAGGGAACCGCGGAGCCTAAGAAAAAGTACATGTTTTTTACAGTATCTTTCCCTTTATATCCCAAACAAACCACTCAAGCATTTATTACATCAAAAACTGCATGCATTGACAGAATGATGAACAGAAGCCAGGTTTCACGTCCTACAAAGAACCACATCCTATGACAATAGCCAAATAAGTTTTACTCATAAGTGTACAAACATTTATATGAATAAAGTCATTTGGGATTCTCTCTTTGCTTGACAGGCTGTTGGCCTTTCTCTAGCTGATATGAATTCCTTTGTTTATTTCAGCAAAGACAGTGAAGGAGCAGTGCAGGAAATGTGAAGTCACTTATAATTACACATCACAGCACCCAGATGAGCTTGAGCTAGTTGCTGGGGAGACCATAGAAATCATCAGAGAAGTAGTGCACAACATGCTTCTTACAAAGATCATCTTTAGCAATTTACTGTAGCAAAAACATTCTTTAGTTTACTCTTTTAGTACCTTTTGCACTCTATCTATCAAATAATTTAGAAATGTGATTGTGTGTAATCAAGTCACTACATATCTAATAAGTAACGTATGTTACTGGTACATCGCATCTGTATTCATTATTTTACATTTGTATTGTTATTATATTATCATAATTTATTAATTCTACAAACAATAGCTATTTCATCCTGATCTTGGTACTTTTTAATTTAGCACATCAAAGGCATTCACTTTAGCTGGCATGACAGTCTATTGCCAGTCTATTGCCAGTCTAATGAGTATATATACCCATATTCTCATTCAGCTCTAATTTAGCATCTACCAGTACCACAACTACTACCACAAACACCAATTACTTTTTTATGAGATGGGAGGAAAATGGAGAACCCAAAGGAAACCCATTGGGATAATGTGAAAATGCACAGTAACCTTAGTACATTATAGATCCAGGGACTCAGGATCTGGGAAGGGGCAACTTTACCCACTGTAGCACTGTTAGCATCTTGCTGGTACAGTTGGTAAAGTGATATTATACAAAGATTAACCTTTGAATTTAGGGTTTCCTAAATTTTAATGTGTTGTTTTATGGTTTTTACTAACTAGCTTGGGAATCTGCTTACAGATTGAAGATGGCTGGTGGATGGGGAAAAAAGGTGGAAAAGTAGGAGCTTTTCCATCAAACTTTGTGAAAGAAATTTTTGTCTGCCCCAAAGGTTTGGTTTTAATTTTTAACAATGTATGCACTATGTCATAATGTGTTATATATTTAAATAAAATTAATAAAGGACACTTCTACAGTGTTTGTTTCTAAACCATTTTTAATGATATGCAGATGTGAAGAACAGAGCTAAACTTTCTGATGCCGTCTTCATTAAAGAGGTACAGCATACTGGATCGCTGTTTAGAAGAAACTGTCATACGTAAAAAATTTAATTAGTCTGTATGTTTCTTTACAGGGAGCACAACAGCAGAGAGCAAGTATACGTAAAAAGACAAACAGTAAGTAGATCAGATATATACACAAAATTCCAGCTAGTTATTAGCTTTTTTATAACCCTGCCGGGCCTGTTCTGATGACTTAATCATTAAAGCATGAATAATTTGTCTGTTTTTCTTGTGAGCATAAGTGTATTCTGAAAAGTGTTGGGTGCTGCCTCCTGGGAGTTCTTTAAATTACTGTATATAAATGGGGTGTTGGCTTGAACCCTCCATCACACCATCATACATACAACCTATTTGTTATGAACTAGTGCATCCGCCTGGCGTTGAATCTTTGTCCAGTTTCTAATGACTAATAAGCCACACATTCACAGAAGCTATTTTGGGTTATTTTGATGTTCCATCACAATGTTGACCAGCTTGACACACTAGACATTCCTGTTTGTGTTGTGTGACAGTAAAAGAATGTTGCCAAGTCATGTTTGACTACACTGCCAAAGCTGAGGATGAACTAGACCTAAAGAAGGGAGACATTGTCACCATCATCAACAAGGTCTGATGTCTGAGTCCGAGTTACATTTAAGTGATTACATTAGTGCCCTGGCCTGTGTGATGCTTGAAAGTCTGTGAACTGTGTGTGTGTTTATGCCAGTTTTTCTGCATTTGTGCCAGCACAGTTTGTCATAATTGATAGGACAATGAATTCTGAATTATCCAAGTAAATTTTAAAGAAAACTGACTCTCAAGAGGTGATGAGTTGTTCTACCAAAGAATGGTTAAACAGCGGAATGGACTAAAATCCCACCAGGTCAATGTGCTGAACTGCTCAGTAGTTACCACAAACGCTTATTTACAGTTATTCTGCACAAGGCATCTAAATGGAAAGGTTCATATAGTTTTGACACTCATAAATATGGAATATTGGACAATTTTCCTCAATAAATAAACGACTAAGTGTAACTGATTTATCTCATTTTTTAAATTAAATGTTCTTTATGTACTTTTAGGAGTTGTGTGAAATTTTAATATAATATTTATGCAAAAATGTAGAAAATTCTAAAATATTTACAAACCTTCAAATTGCATTGTATATGTTTGTGTGTGTGTGTGTGTGTGTGTGTGTGTGTGTGTGTATGTGTGTTATATTAATTTTTGAGTCAGCACAATCTATGTAAAAGATTACCAAGGCATTTCATATTTCCTTATTTTCATAGAACATATATCTGACTGAGATTTGTTTACTACTTTTGCCTTTTTCTCTTTTTCTCTACGCTGAAGGCCAGTGAGGATGATGGATGGTGGGAAGGCGAACTGAATGGGAAAAGGGGCTTCTTCCCTGACAACTTTGTCATGATAATCCCAATGGAAGCTCTCCAAGTGAGTGGGTGGGGAAATTCTCAGATGAGTCCTGTGTAGGAGAATGGGGCTATAACAAATTTTTTTTACATAGGCTTTTAAAACAGTTTCTAGATCAGTTCGGTTTTTAAGACCACTTCACATTACATTTTAATGGCAAGTAAAACATAGCATGGGTTCCCACAGTAACTATATTGTGGGCTTTTGGTGATTGCATTTTGTCCTGTTATTTTAAACTTGTTTAATGCGAATGAATCAGAGGCATCTGTTATAAGGAAAGCAGAAGTCAGTAATAAAATGTTTCCTCTATGGAAAGAGCATTCAAAATAGTCACTAAATCCATTCTGTTGTATTTCCTTTGTCAGGAAGCAAGTCAACCACCAGTGAGACGTGGCACACAAAGGCATTCAGGTAAGACAACTGTTTTGCTTCTAAATAGCTTCTCTCGTAGTCATTGAGTATATTTTTCTGCTATTAGACATTTACATCTTGAAATTATCTTAATGTTGAAAAACGAAGTCATACTGAGATGTGTGTCAGGAAACAAATTTGCATCATATAGGGTTGGATTTCATTTAGTTTAATTTGGAGTATATGTTTCATTATATTTTTCATAAACATATTTACAGTGAGGCAAAACAATTGTGAATAACATGTTCAGAGAAGGAGCCTAAGAACTATTTAAGCTTTATTTGTGGCTACACAGGCTTTCAGTATATGCTGGGAATATCTGGCAATTTAAAAGTAGTTTAAAATTTAAAATAAATAATTTTTAAACTTTGTTTGCCACTGTGTGCTTAAAATGTTTGTCTGTGTAAATTTAAAGCCAATTTTTAAATGTCTAATTAGCATTGGCAAATGCCCCTAAATCTCCATAAAAGGACATAGGGCACAAATATTCATAAAGACGGAAGCAATGGTAAAAGTGCTGCTGCAGTATGTAAATTCCAGATGAGATTCAATAAGTGGAAAAATGAAAAATGTGGCTTGACCCGAAATCAGAGGCCAAGAAAGAAAATTGGCAAACATAAGCGTGAGATGCTGGCAACTGCAACTGCTGTCATATACACACACACCTTCTCTGGTGTGTAAACCAGCTTACCACTGGCTGTATTAAATACTCTATTAAATATATACTGTATTAAATTGATATCCTGTCCACGTCCAGCAAATATCCCTGGTCTCCTAAAGCAGCAGGTTATTGTAAGAACAAAATCCTGAAAACCACATTTAATGGATGATTCTGGGACTCAGACATAAGAATGGATCAGGAGAGTGCCTATAATGTTGGTTAGAGGTATGGGAATAGACCTGGAGAATGTGTGCAGTCTACTGCACCTATAATGTTGGTTAGAGGTATGGGAATGGATTGGGAGAGTGTGTACAGTTTACTGCTCATTTAATGTTGGTTGGAGCAAAGCCCCTTAATTGTAAGCTGTTTCTCAAGGAGCAATGCAACACCTAATGTGCTGCATTGCTCCTTAAAAAAAGCTCTTGGTAACAGAAAACGGCTTGGAAGTTGGTCTCTCCGAATAAATCCACGTGGGCATTGATAATGTGTCATCTCATAAGTGCACAAGCTGTAATTATTCTAGTTGCAATAAATATGGCATTGTGCCAGTCTTGAAAAAAAAAAATTGGTCTACAATCACCCTGTAAATACCATTATAAAATATTAAATAAGCCATGGTTCCAATGAACTTAATTGATGCATCATGATAATACAAATAACATAATGCAAATAATTATTGTTAAGTTTAATATGGTTAAAAAAAGAGTCTTGGACTTCATACTCTTAATCTGAAGATTTGGAAAAAAAAAGAAAACTCAAAATAGTAGTGATTTTGCAACATTTGCACTGATATTCGTGTAAAAGTACTATTTCGTGTTTGTAGATTTTATTTGCAGTTGAGAACAGATATAGATAAGAAAATATTGGTGAATGCCAGAAAAGTGCGTAAAGATTTAAGAATGCATTTCCTCCTAAGAACAGAATGAGGCCAAATGTTTTGTATGCTGTGGAATTTCAGTCTTCTATGACATTCTGTAACTCTTTTTTTATAATTAGATCCATATTTTTGCACACTTATGCTATTTGCAACTGCACATTCAGCATTACTAATAGTTGTACACTATTTAACACACAAGTCTACATTTAGTGTAACCTAATATTTCTTAAGACACCTGACAAACTGCCAAATAAAAGATGTGAAATGCACACCAGCAGCTCACACATGTACAGGAAGTGGTTTCTTCAGACCAATAGGCTTAGAAAAATTGCCATGAACACCTGTGAAGTTATTCTATTTATTGCATTTGTAAAAACAGGAGTTAAAATATCATGCATGATAAACAATGTATCAACATTTACCTATATGTCCAATCTTTAAAATATTCCTTTTTATTTTTACAATTATTTCTGGTATATATCAGCTGCACTGTATAGAAGACAGCATTTCCTGCAGTTTGATAAAATCTAAACTCTGCTGAAGTCGTTGAAAGGCACCCACAGGATAGTTACCCTTTTGACAGTTTGACAGGAAGTTGTAGGCCTGTCTCATTATCTGAGTATAGAGGAGAAGAAGGAAGCATTTGCAGGCATCTTTATGTTTATAATGGCAGGGCTGATGATTAAAAGAAGACTTTGATTTCTTTGAGAAGGTATGTCTGATGTAGTCTACAGTACTTCTCTGTTTTTATTTCAATACATAGTGGTTACTATTTTAATTTAATTTGGTGGTGCACTGTGCTTTTAGATAGTGTTCAAGCTCTGACATTGTATGGATAAGTCTAACTAAAATGCCTCAAGTAGAAAATTGATGGTGTTAAGTACTTCTATAATACGTATGAGAATATGTATGTCAGACCTTAGGACAGACTTCCAGACAATGGATTTTACTTTACTTTTGCCTAGTGTTACTTGTTTAACTAGATTCTACAATAACATATAAAAAGATAAAAATGTTGCAACTTTCATGATAATGGCACATGATGGTATGTGTTGTTCATATGATGAATAACTTATGCATGCTTACAAATCACCTTTCTTATTTATGTAAAATTCAAAAGAAATGAAGTGATTACTTAAATTAACATAATGTTTAATTAAGTTTTTTTTGTATAAAGCTGAAACTAATCATTATCAGTTCAAACCAATCAAAATTGATTATGGAACCTATTCTTAAATACAGACAGATGTATGAATGTGGCAATTTTCACATAGTTTCTTTAAGTAATTATTTCTTTGCAGAAATTATTAAGCTTTTATTAAATAACAAACAAATAATTTCACAGTCATTTTCCAATTGAATATCTGCTAATAAGCTTGATGAATAAGATAGAACTTTAAGGGGTTATGGAAAATTTGAGCATGCACAGGATACACTGGGCCACTTCCTCAGTAAGGCACTCTGTCATTCCCATGCTATTTGGAGACCTCTTGTACTATTCATCTTATATTAAAAATGCCCTAAACCACATTTTTGACTACATATGGGCTTGATGCTTAATTGTGCTATAATGCAACCTTTTTCTCACTAATATCTCTCTTTTGCTATTATAGTAAATAAAGCTTCTGGAATGGATAGAGGCAGCACTGAAGCAACCACAAAAACGGAAACAAAGGGTAAGAGAAGTTAGAAACTCATGCTTGTTTTAATCATTCTATTTAAAGCAACCAGAGACAGTTAAGTTTAAACCTGCCATGTCTATTTGCTTATTGTCCATAAAGCCTTTAGTTATTTGCATCCAAATGGTTGTTTTAATTTTTATACATTTTGTTCAGATGCACAGAAAATAAATATAAATTACTATCTTCAGCATATGTAAGCAAAAGTAATAAGAAAATAAATATAATAGCAATGATATTTGTCTGTATAATGATATCTTTTCTCATAAGATCTGTTGCATGCATTCCATTTAGAAAATAAATAACATAATTTATTTCTGTGGGCAGAAGAGAAGTCAGAAGCCAAAGATCTCCGAAGTGATGCTCCTGGTAAAATAAAGCTGCCTAGTTTGTTCAAAGCCTCACTACCTCCAGTTAAAGACAAACCACCGAAGCTTGCATCCAAGTAAGCGAAATATGTAACAAACTTCAACTTAGAGTTCCTTTTTGCAGTGAAAACTTCATTTTCTTTCTTTCTTTCTTTTTTGTGAATTTTACACATTTAACTAAACTAGTCAATATATCAAACCTCAAAGATGTATATATTTATATTGGCTCACTTTTTATATTGCATTCAAGGTGGTAAACTAGAGGATATGGGCTATATAGTAGCCATACAAACGAGGAAAGTGGAATTAAATAGGAACTAGTAATGAATCTTTCATTCATTCATCCTTTCATCTGCTTCCGCTTGTTCCGGGGTCGGGTCGCGGGGGCAGCAGCCTAAGCAGTGACTCCCAGACGTCCCTTTCCTCAGCCAC